>CM064538.1:15198602-15804997 GCA_032716605.1 Paralithodes platypus | reverse complement strand
GTTGACAAAAGATCCCTAATAGTAAGTGAAAGTGGAAGGAAACGGATATCATAGATGAAGGCTTTCTCCGTACCCTAGCTCACTCCTGTAATTTGTCGTACATAATAACAGTTAGAGTGAATAACTTTGAAGGGCTTGAAAATCGAATGAAGTAATTTCCCAGAATGGATAGATGTGGAAAGGAAATGTCGTACCTTCACCTTTTTTGTATTGTTATTATGTGGTTTGTTTTTGTTTGTTTTTTACTTGTTTCCACTTCTGATATATAGATTTGAAAACCTTATTCATTTTTAAGAAAGAGAGAGAGAGAGGCTGGTACAAATAGTGAAAGTATAGTAAAACCAACCGGAAGATCAGGCGGCGGGTGGTAGTACAGGATGAAGCGAGGGTCGGAACAATAATAATACATTATTATTATCTCTCCACCAACCAACTTTACTCTTAATCTCTATTAATTATATTAACAAACACATGTGGCAGTCCGGGGATTCGAACCCAGGACGCTCACACCGAAAATCAACACACTTATGCATTGAGCCACGAAGACAGTTAAAAAGACAGAGGCCGGCAGGGAACACGAGGGATAACAGTGGTATGAAGTAAAAGGTGACCGGAACAGAACCATGATGGAAGGACTATGGGTTAAGGGAGTAAGAGCAAGGGACTAAAGTCAACTGACAGGGAAATAGATACAAAAATTATTCATGGTAGGCTACGGTTTCTTTTTGGTCACATAATTCAATTAACATCTAAGCCTATTTCAATTATTACTACACCTTTGCTATACTTAGTGTATTTTATGTGTAGTGCAAGACAGATACTCAAGTTCCCCAATGATGTTATATTTTCTGAAAAATCTTAGAAACGTAAAACCATCATGCAATCAATTATAAAATATTAGTCTTAGATTGGATGCACAAGGTTATGAGATTTCACTTTCAATACTGCTTTTGATCGGTGAAATTATCGTCATATAATACAATTCTGAGACTCAAAGAGTTTCAACGATATTATATACAACCATTACTCTGAAGAAATTCGCCAGTTATGTTATGTATAAGGTTTAAGTGATTTTCTGTAAATTTTGAGGTAAAGCAGTTAGCTATGAATAAGGATCCACAGTTTTGACACACTCTATGCAACTTGATTTATATTTTGTGATTTTTTTCCTAAGTGCATACCAATTGCAGAATACTGAAGACACTCAGTGCATTTCTTATAGCACGCTACTTTGTATTTGGGTAAACTCACTGTTTAAAATAAGTTTTAAGTAACAGCCCGTCCAAAACATTAATCATCAATTACAAACCCCAATGTACTTGAATAAACTAATATTAGGCTTTCTTAACTTCTCGACATCAAATGTAAATTAAATGCACGTAGCTCAATGAATCTATTTTTTATTAATTTCACCACAACACCAAACACCTCCAACGAAATTAATGAAAGCATATATGTGATCCACCAGGATTCGAACCCGGGTTATCACACACAGATTTTTAGACACCTTAACCATTACACCACCAAGACGGTTAAAGGTTTATGCACACGCCTACGACTTATTATCCATTCTCGAATACTGGATATTAATCTAATCATGTTCATATTCCCACTGCACTATGGTAGCCTAATGTTTGAATGGGAGGAAAGAATATTCATGGGGCACATATCATATAGAACGGCCTCGCTACTAAATATCTCTGAACCTACTGATAATTTATATTTTATTAATCTCACCACAACACCAAATACCTCCAATGAAATTAATGAAAGCATATGTGATCCACCAGGATTCGAACCCAGGTTATCACACACAGATTTGTAGACACCTTAACCATTACACCACCAAGACGGTTAAAGGTTTATTCACACGCCTACGGCGTATTATCCATTCTCGAATACAGGATTTTTTTTTTTTTTTTTTTTTTGAGACAATGAACAGAGGAAGGAAAAACACAGATAAAACAAAAAGGTCCATGTGCCTAAAGGCATCCTCCATTCATAAAATGTTTGTAACAACTGGATTTAAACTTTTGTAGATTGTAAGTTTGTGGAAAGCAACTCGAGGGAAGTGAATTCCAAAGAGTAGTAGTTGTAGGGATAAATGAATTTTGATAATGTGACGCTTCTGCATAGTAGCCACGTGCGGGCATGCGCGCGCGTCGGCTGCCCAGCCGTTTAGAAACCGGCTGGTGGCAGCCAGCCGGCAGGCTTTTCCTTAGTATATATCCTACGACAACGTAACTAATGTCTGGGATATTCTTATGTTGTTTCACAACTTGTAGCTGCCCTTATTCTTACCCAACGCATCTTAGTATATTTTATTCTCGATAGTTGATTGTTTCATTATAATATATAAGATGTAAGTCTAGTGAGAGTGGGAGGAGACGAGCGGCAGAGAGAGACCGGCTGGGGGACGTTGCTTCGCGCGGAGAGTCTAGCTTGGGACGAGCCTGATGTTGCCACATGCATTTTATTGCAACGTTAGGCTTAGTTTCGACTCAAGCACGAGGTAGAAGATTTTGACCCGGCAACTGTGTTGAGTGTTGCCAAGCCTGGGATGTATTTTGTATGCCTAGGGTGGGGTCCAGACAGATTCAAGACTCAGAGCTCACCTCACTGTCGTACCCTTCGGACCCCCTTGATATCTATCCCTCTCAACCCCACTTAGAAACTTTCTCTCTTACTTTGTATACCTTCCTTCCACTACTTCACCAATCTATTTAATTATCCCATCCCCTTGATAGACCTTATATCTATTATTGTATTAACGACGAGCTCTCAGATAATTAGATAGGATTTTGGGCCTTATGCAGAGATTTAATTGTTAATGAGACCTAGGAAGCTTTTTTGTTGTCTCATATTTGGTGGTTTCATGCTTGCTAGTGTGTTCTTGTGTCAGGTTAGCAGGGGCTAGACTGGAGCGGAGGCTTTTTGCGATCCTTTAAGTAAAGTCTGCTGGTGCGAGTCCTGTGGACCCGCACGACTTTACTAGGATACCTGTGGGAGTCTGGGGGCATTTTCTTGTCTGTGTCCCTGTGTGTCTAGTGTTGTGTTGTGTGAGGGCCCTTGCCTAGTCCACTCAGCACTGCGCTAGCCTTACCTTTGGATACCTTTGGATGTGTTCGCCGCTCCTCTAGCGGCACCAAGGCGCGACGCCCCTCGTTATGGGTGGTTGATTTGGTGCAGTAGACTGTTTGAAGCGACAGCTCGTCCCTGCGAGGATAGGCTCGTCTGGCACTTTTTGCAGTTCGACATCTAGGGCTCTCTTGAAGTTGTCTAACGAGATGTCCCTCATGTCTCTTACTCGCCGTGGAGTTTGTTGAAGAGACGTGGGCCTCTGTGTGATAACCAGCCCTCTCGCAGAGAGCCCATAGCACCCCTGTTATTCATCCGGGGGATTTCGCATTCCCAGCCTCTCCTATCACTGAATTTCATGACTATCGGAGTATGTAGGTTTGGTACTAAACCCTCTGCGATTTCCACGTGTATATTATTAGGTAACGTTCTCTTTACGTTCCAGTGAGTACAGATTCAGTGCTCTTAAACGCTCCCAATAGTGTAGATGTTTAATCGAACTTATATGCGAAGTGAAATTTCTTTGTACACTCTCTACGTCATTTATTTCACCTGCTTTGTATGGGGATGTTAATACGCTACAGTATTCAAGCCGCGGTAGCACTAGAGATTTGAAGAGCGTTATCATAGGCAATTCACCGCGTGTTTTAAAAGTACGCAGAATCCAACCCGTTAGACGTTTCGCAGCCACCACTTTGACCTGGTTATGTACTTTGAAACCCATATTTTCAGACATTAATACCCCAAGGTCTTTCACACTGTCTTTCCATTCTATTATGTGGTTAGATTCTGTTAAGTAATTTGTAATTTCTTTAACACCATTATTATCTCCGTACCGTATTAATTGGAATTTTTCCTCATTGAATTGCATGTTGTTTTCCCTGGTCCACTGGAACACTACATTCATGTCTTCCTGCAGTCGGCCCGTGTCCTCTTGTGGGGTTACTATCTTGCTTAATTTTGTGTCATCAGCAAAAGATGACACCGTACTGTGTCTGGTGTTGGTATCTATGTCGCAAATTAGTATGAGGAACAGAAGGGGCGCTAGCACTGTTCCTTGGGGCACTGAGCTTTTGACATCCGAAGGCTCAGAAGTGACTTGGTTTACTGCTACCGATTGTTTTCGGTTTACGAGGAAATTGTATATCCACCGTCCGATTTTCCCAGTTATACCTTTTGCTTTCAGTTTGTGGGCTATTATACCATGGTCACATTTATCAAATGCCTTAGCAAAATCGGTGTAAATGACATCCACGTTTTTCTTTTCTTCTAGCGCTTTAAGAATTTTGTCATAGTGTTCCAAAAGTTGTGAGAGACATGATCTTCCCGCTCTGAACCCATGTTGACCGGTGTTGTGTAGTTCATTTGTCTCCATGAATGTTGAAATTTTGCTTCGCAGGACTCGCTCGAAAACTTTAATGATGTGAGAGGTTAGAGCTACCGGGCGGTAGTTTTTTGGTAGTGCTTTACTCCCTCCTTTATGCAGTGGGGCAATTATTGCGTTTTTCAAGCTATCTGGTATGTCACCAGTGTCTAGACTCCTTCTCCACATTATAGCCAGGGGTTTTGAGAGGTTTTCCTTACATTTTTCATTAGGATCGAATTCCAAGAGTCCGGGCCTGGTGCCGAGTGGGATGGCATGTTGGAAATGGCCTCTTCTATGTCTTTTGGACCGAAATCAATATCCAGCATCTGAGGGGTTTCCGGGGGGGAGGTTTCCATGAAAAATATATTTTGGTCTCTGATGACTTTTGTTTCATCAGGCTCACTGATGCCATTTCATACTGCCTGCTTAAGAGTTCGCTCATTTCCTTTTTGTCCCCTGTGAAAGAGCCGTCCCCTTTGCTCAGTGGGCCGATGTTTGATGTTGTTTTAGCCTTTTGTTTGGCGTATGAAAAGAAGTATTTGGAATTTTCCTTTATACCTGCAATAGCTTTCCTCTCCTCTTCCATATGTTGTAGTTCATATGATATTCTTAGCCTTTGTTCAATTTCCACAATTTCTCTATCTATTTCGACCTTTTGCCTATCCTGTAGATTTTGATGTGTGCGTCTTTGTGTGAGTAATTTTCTTCTTCTGTACAGCCTCCTCCTTTCCCGATCTTGTTTGCTTCTTCGTTTTGTTTGTCTTGCAGGTATATGGTGGCTACAAATTTGGGTCATGGTTTCTGTTATTAAGACTAGACATTCTGCTGGTGTCAGGTTATCCATTAAATCTTCCCAGTCTATTTCCTCCATTTCTTGATTTACCTCTTCCCACCTAATGTTTTTGTTATTGAAGTTAAATTTACTGAAGGGGCCGGTTTTTGTTCTCGATTCTGAGGTTGTCTGTACACTTTCTAAGGTTGTTTTGATCTCAATTAATTTATGATCTGAGTATGTTGTGTCCGATATGTTAATGCTGTGTACTAGAGAGTCGTTGTTAGTGAAGACCAGGTCTAAGATATTGTTTTCCCGTGTGGGTTCAGCAATATGTTGGGTAAGACTAAAAAAATCACAAAGTTCAAAAAGCTCTCTCGTATTAGTATTTGCTTCTCCGGTGTTATTTGCCACTAACTGGTTTTCTAGTTGTCTCCATTTAATGTTTGGAAGGTTAAAGTCTCCTAGCCATATAATATTTGGTGTTGGGTTCCCCAGGGTTTCCACTTCTGATTTTATTTTGTTGAGCTGGGTTTTGAATTCTTCTCGGGATGAGTCTGGAGGCCTGTATGTAACAATAACTGCTAAATTTAGGGATTCTATTTTAACTCCAAGTAATTCCACCACTTCATTACTGTTATTTAGGAATTCAGTACATATCAGTGAGTCATGTATGTACAAGGCTACACCTCCATGTGATCTATGCGTTCTGTCCGCCCTATGTAGGTTGTAACCAGGAATCCATACCTCACTATCTTCCTGATCTTTAATGTGAGTTTCTGTGAGAGCCGCAAATATAGCGTTTCCTTCTTCTAGCAGGCCCCTAATAAATGGTACTTTGTTCGTGGTTCTATTTTTTAGGCCTTGGATATTTGCAAACAAGATTGGGGAGGGATTGTTTGGAGTACTATGTGTACCTAATAGTCTTCGGGATGTATTGGCCACTCTTGGGAGGCCAGGAGGTGCTCGAGGTGTTCTATGTGCTCTTCCATCTCCCTCCGTCTCTTCATCTTCATCTGCCCTTTCCCTCCTTGCCTTTTTCCTCTGTCTCGTCCTCGCATAGCTAGAGAGTTTTTTGGGCTACCATTCGTGTTAGGTCTAGCATATCTCCAAGTCCCTCTAATATGAAAAGCTGGGCATTTCATATTGTAGCAGGTCTTGTTCTTAAGTGATGTCTTGCAAAGGGATGGGTGGTGGTATTTGCAGGTTTCACCAAATCTACATTTTCCATGACTGGTTATGTTGTTGCAAATTTTGGGATGAGCAAATCTACATGAATTCCCATTATATTCGCCCTTTTGACCAAAGTAGCACCTTCTCTCCAGATAATATCTGCACACTGGTGTAGACAACCCCAGTAGGTGGGGCTGGGGCTGCAAGGGGTTATGTGGTGAGCTAAGTGTGGTTGTGGGTGATAGTAGGCTTGGTGTATGGGTGGGTGAGGCCTGCAGGGGGGTGGAGTTACGGGTCGGTTGTAGGTGGGCAGGTGGCAGTGGTGAGGGGGGAGACGATGTGGAAGGGGAGCCTGATATGGGGGCTTGTTGCATCCTACGTTCATCCTGCAATTGTATTTGATCAACAGCAGTAGGGTGGTCAATGGCCATAGATGGAATTAAGCACGTCTTGCTTTTGTTTTAGGGTCGCCAGGAGAGAGTCAGATACTTGCGATCTGAGTCTCTCAAGAGAGCACCCTTTCAATTAGAGTAATTTGGCGCACAGACCTGGGAACGTCCCTAGGCTAGAGCAGGTGGCTCAGCCCGGGTATCCGAAGCCTATATCCTTCCGGCTAGACCTCTGCCACCTGGCAGATTAACAGCTAGGGGTTTATTATCTCTGTATGCTTGTTATTGTGCCACAGTTTACCGTTTTTGTGAGCATTGTGAGTCAGGGTGTGGCTTAGAGACTCTGTCCGAGCAGGCTTACCTGACTAAGAGTGAGAAGCACACCTGTATGTGGTTATGTTGCGAGTTGCTGCCTTTATTTAATTATACCTATGCCATTATACACTGTATGGCCTATCACTAGTATTTATTCCTGCTTATGAGTTAAGAGTTCTCTAAATCCGTAACGTACTTTCTTTGCTAAGCATCAGATCCTACAGTAGCCGCATGCAGTTTAGAACCCCGCATCTTGTCTACCGGTACGATGTTTTGAGGACTGTTTGCTTTCACCTTCTTTCACGCAGGGGTGATTAGTTGTATTAATTAACGTAACGTTAAATGTACTTTCTTCTAGTTTGTTATTAAATTGTTTCTGCAATTTAATTCCGTTATCTATCTTTTCCTTGAAGCTTTAAGTCAACTTAATTGTGTGATCTTTTATATAGCATGCTTGACTATCAGCAGTCTATAGTGCGTGCACCCTGTAACCGAGTCATAGGATACCTTGTTGTCCAGGCAGGACTCTTGACGGTTTAGGGTGGTTTGTTGCCTGGGTTTATAGATAAGGGTTGGATCTATCGTTTTCCGTTGTTGCTTGTTGCCGCATACCTAGTCCAATAGAAAGAGCCCAGTGTTTATATATCCCAGGACGTAACAAATGGCGACCTTGCATAGGATTTACTGAACAGAGGAAAATAGTGGTCATTTGTTTTGAGATTCCTTATGATTAGAGGAATACAGTGGACATAGATTTTTTTTTTTTGGAGCAACCAATATAACACATTAAAGACTTTAAATAACATTAGTATATACATACTTGCATAGGAGATAAGGCACATTCTATAACCGTGATAATTACTGCAGTACACAAACATGTCTAATACATCAGAACACAGTGATGGGTCAGGTCACGATACGGGCTCGGAGGGAGAAAGACCTGTGGAGTGGCTAGTCGATAGCGAGGAGGGTGCTAGAAGATTTTTAGAGATGCCCCTTACCGCTGCCAGGGTGTTGAAGCTGAATAAGTATGGCTTAAAGTGTGTGGCAGGTCTTCAGGGTCACCAGGGTTTAAGTGGCATGAGGAAAGATCAGCTGAGGACTTTGATATTGGGTTTAGAAGGGAGAGACCTGGGTGGAGAGGCGACTGGGGGCCCCGGTCCCCAGCCCCCCCTCCACTCTACCCCCATATCAAACGTCAGGGTGCCTGAATTTAGTACATACCCCCAAGTTGATGGTCAATGGCAGCGTGGAATTCAATCACAGGGACCCTCTCCATTAAATGCACCTTCCCCTCCTCAAGGGTTGACTCCAGATTTGTTGTTTCGGCTTGAGATGGCCAAGGTTGAGACCGCCGAAAGACAGGTTAGTGTGCAGGCTGAGGTTGCTAGAGCTCAGGCTGAGGTTGCTAGAGCTCAGGTTGAGGCTACCGAAAGACAGGCTAGTGTGCAGGCTGAGGCTGCAGAGAGAACAGCTATATGAAAGGCTGAACTGCAGGCAGAGTCTACTAGGTATCGGGCTGCCAGGGAGCTGGAGAGATCTCGAGTGGAGGTAACAGGGCGAAATATTGGGGGAGGTAACAGACATCGGGACCAATCATTGTCGCACCTGCTTAAACTAGTTCCTGTGTTCGATGAGTTATGTGTGGCTGAGTTTTTTATGCGATTTGAGAAGAAGTGTCAGGAACACCAGTGGCCTCAGGAAAAGTGGGCAGCATTAGTTTCCTCAAGACTCCTAGGAAAGGGGCTAAAAGCGTATGATGCACTACCTTTAGAGTCCTGTGTAGTTTATGATGAGCTAAAGAAGGCTGTGCTACGGGCCTATGAGTTACAACCAGAAACTTACCGCTTGAAGTTTCGGGGTGTTACTAAGGGCAAGGATAGTACCTTCCTAGAACACGCCCGGGACTTGTCTGATGCACTACGACATTGGCTGCGTTCTGAGAGGGCAGCTACTTTTGAGGAGTTGAGTGAGCTGGTTCTCTTGGAGCAGTTCTTTAAGTGCACAGGCGGGGACTTAACATTAAATATAAAGGAAAAAAATCCTAGAACTCTCCAGGAGGCAGCAGAAATGGCTGACCTCCGACTGTCATTAATTCGAGGGTGCGGAGCAGCAGCTAGGAGTGAGTCGGGTGCAAAGGATCGTACCCCTCCCCCTCCCAAGAATTTTGATACACATAAATACACAAAACCATCTAGCACTGACAATAAAACTGACATAAACCAAATACCGTCCCGTATAAGAAGTCTAATGGTACCTCCCACTCCCAAGGGAAACCAAAGAGTAAAGAGTGCTATGCATGTCACAAGGAGGGTCACTTTGCAAATGCTTGTCCGAACAAGCCACCAAACAAGGTTGTGTCATTGGCCCGCAGCATAGGGGTGTCGCCTATATCTTCTGAGTTTGCCAAGGGTAGTTCGTCAGAGGGTGGGACACAGCCTGTGTTCAAGAGTCCGGAAGGCTCGAACCCTGTCCGCGACGTCTTTGAGTGTCATAGAGGGCATGGTTTTGTGAGGTGGGCTGGCGAAAGGCGAGGAGTTAAGCTATTGCGTGATACTGGGGCTTCTCAGACCTTGTTAAAGAACTTTACTGGTAGGCCGATTAACGCTGCTCGGGTGGTGGTAGTTCAGGGGATCAATGCTACGAAGTCCTACCCGCTGGTGCGGGTGGAGCTGGAGGTGAGTGGTGTGGCGAAGGAGCTGGATGTAGGAATTGTAGAGAACTTGCCTGTTGGGGGCGTCGACCTCCTCCTCGGCAACGACTTTGCGGTGCCTGCTTCTAAGGTTTCACCCTTGGTCGTTGCCGAGAAGGCGGCCGACGTTAGTAGGGAGGAACAGGAGTGGGTTGAGAAGTGTAGCGTACAAACCATGGCGTGTGTTGTGACGCGTTCTCAGACATCCGGAGCCTTGCAGCCACCACCTCAGTCTATCATACCGCGGAGGAAAGGTCACAAGAAATCGGGAAGTGTTGGTCAATTGGAGAGTTTTGAGCCGGCAGTGTTTCTTGGTGACTCATTATTGGCACCTATGTTAGAGTATGGAGAGGCCCCGGGGCCTGTCACCGCTAGTGCAGGTGCAGGGCAGGAAGAGACTCTGCGACAGCATCGTTATGTGCAGCGTGAGGAAAGGATGGCTCAGCGGGAAATTGGAGGTGGAAATAAATTATTTAAGATGAACTTGGATAATCTCGCACCTGCTGATATATGTTCCTTGCAGCTGGAAGATCCTGAAGTCAGGGCGTGTGGTAATGGTGCTATCGAACTGGAGAGCGATGGGGATGCGCAGCCTGGTGATTTTTTCTTGTCCGAGGGGATCTTGTATCGGAGACATCAGGATCCCAAGAAAAAGTGGGATGGCGGGTCAGGATTAGTGGACCAGTTAGTAGTACCGAGGGTGTGCCGTGAGAGCTTATTGAGATTAGCTCATGATGTGCCTTTGGCAGGGCACCTGGGGGCACGTAAGACGGAGGCAGCTCTGAGCAAGCTTTCCTGGTGGCCTGGGTTAAAGGCGAGTGTCGTGTCATGGGTGACACAGTGTCACACTTGTCAAGTTGTTGGGAAACCCAATCAGGTCATCCCGAGAGCCCCGTTACAACCCATCCCTGTCATTGGGCCGCCCTTCAGCAAAGTAGTTATCAATATGGTTGGCCCATTGCCCCCCACTAGTGCCGGCAATAAATTTTTACTAACTGTAATGGATGTAGCAACACGGTATCCAGATGCTTACCCCATGCGCAACGGGATGGCTAAGACTGTTGTCAAAAACCTACTTGTCTATTTCTCTCGTTAGGGCTACCCTCAGGAGATCCAGTCTGATCAGGGATCCAATTTTACTTCTGCTCTGTTTAAGCAGACCATGCAGCAACATGGGATAGTGTCTGTGGTGTCATCTGCCTACCATCCCGAGAGTCAGCGAGTTTTGGAAAGGTGGCACTCGACTCTCAAAAGTATGTTGCTGTGTTATTGCATGGAAAATGGGAAGGACTGGGATCTAGGTCTCCCATACGTTTTATTTGCTGCGAGAGAAGTACATGGGGAGAGCTTGGAATTTAGCCCGAACGAGTTGGTTTTTGGACACAGGGTCAGGGGGCCCCTCCACATAGTCAAGGAGATCTGGGAGGGAGTCACAAAGCCATGCTCGCTTCTAAAGTATGTAGTTGAAAGCCGTGAGAGAATGCTAAAAAGCTTGGAGGTAGCAGGTCGGAACCTTAAGTGTTCACAAGCTCAGATGAAGGACAGATGCGACCAGAAGGTGAAGCTGAGGGAGTTTGAAGTAGATCAGGAGGTACTGATACTACTGCCTCTGATGGGACACCCCTTGTCTGCCAAGTATTCTGGTCCGTATCGGGTTGTAAGGAAGGTTTCTGATCTCGACTATTTAGTAGCTACTCCTGATCGTAAGAAAAAGAACCAACTTTGCCATGTAAATCTGATGAAAGAGTATGTGAGGCGCCCCTCCGAGCCTCTCACTGTCCCGGTGTTGATCTGCAGCGATCGTGGTGGAGAAGGAGGAAGGGACAGTCAAGCTGCGGGGGAGGATAATTGGGATTGTCATGTTTCCGCGGATCAGTGGGCGGGGAATTCTAGACAAGTGGCTCACGAGTTGATATTGCACCTGCCTGAGCAACAGCGTGTAGCTGTGCAGCTACCGTGTTCCCCCTATTAAATTACCAGCACTTAGGGAAGAGCTGGATTATATGCTGAAACGTGGGCTGATTTCTGAGGGTGCAGTAAGGTGGACTTCCCCAGTCACACTGCAGCCCAAACCAGATGGCAAGGTGCGGTTTTGTATAGATTTCCGCAGGTTGAATGGTTTAACCCCCACAAATGCCTACCCTCTCCCTCGCATGGACGACAGTGTGGATAAGATAGGAAAAGCCAAGTTCCTCACTAAGATAGACCTTGTTAAGGGTTATTGGCAAGTGCCCTTGTCTGAGCGAGCGCGAGACGTGTGTGGGTTTGTGGTGGACGGTGCCACATATCGTTGCCATGTTATGCCATACTGGCTGAAAAATGCCCCTGCAACGTTTCAGAAATTAATGAACGACATTGTAGCCGACATTCCCAACTGTACGGTGTACCTAGATGATGTCATAATATACGACAAGGATTTTAACAGTCACTGTGCTCACATCGGATAGCTTTTTAATAAACTGAATGAAGCAGGTTTGGTGGTAAACCTGGGTAAGTGCGATTTTGTCAAAGCCACAGTTTTGTACCTGGGGTTCGAGGTGGGGATGGGTCAGGTGTGCCGTCCACAGACAAAGATCAAAGCCATCGATCAGTTTCCCCAGCCTACGACTAAGAAACAAATCATGCGGTTTCTAGGTTTGATAGGCTATTATCGTCGCTTCATCAAAGGCTATTCGACTGTACTTGCACCTTTAACTGACTTATTATCTAAGGACAAGAAGTTCCGGTGGGTTCCTGAGTGTGCAGAGGCGTTTTCCTTGGTGAAACACCTGTTATGTACCCACCCCATACTCAGGGCCCCGGACTTCAGAAGACCTTTTCAGCTGGCGGCTGATGCCAGTGGCGTAGGGGCAGGGGCTGTCTTGTTACAGACAGATGATGAAGGTATCGAACATCCAGTGAGTTTTTACAGTAAAAAATTCAATAGTGCACAAAGGAATTACTCTGTAATTGAAAAAGAACTCCTGGCGATAGTGCTGGCGCTCAGGCACTTCGATGTATATGTTCCTGCTTTCGGACCAGTCGTAGTGGTTTATACCGATCATCACCCTCTGAAATTCTTGAATCAGTTTCATAACCGGAATATGAGGCTGACCAGGTGGTCACTCATGCTTCAGGAGTATAATCTGGACATACGCCATATTGCCGGTTCTGATAACGTGATAGCGGATTGTCTATCAAGGGTGGATGATGTTGGTTAGACTGCCACAGGATTGAGGGTTGAGTGTGGAGGAAAATAGGCTGTCACTGTAGTTCAGCCGGAAAAAACAAATTAAAAAAGCAATAACGTTATAAAAACTCTTTATTTTTTATAACGTGTAGAATTTTGTATAAGATGTTGTAGCAGTATCTAAGTTGAATGTTTTCGCTTATTGTCGCTAAGTTAGTTGAACTTGCTCGGTGGAGCGCAACAGTCTTTATTTTTTTTATATATAGTGCCTTGTGTCGCAACAGTGTGTGGTACTATGAGAAGCTTTCTGTTAGATATGAAGAACTTAGTCAAGGGTCTTATATATTGGGGGAGGTGTGACGCTTCTGCATAGTAGCCACGTGCGGGCATGCGCGCGCGTCGGCTGCCCAGCCCTTTAGAAACCGGCTGATGGCAGCCGGCCGGCAGGCTTTTCCTTAGTATATATCCTATGACAACGTAACTAATGTCTGGGATATTCTTATGTTGTTTCACAGCTTGTAGCTGCCCTTATTCTTAACCAACGCATCTTAGTATATTTTACTCTCGATAGTTGATTGTTTCATTATAATATATAAGATGTAAGTCTAGTGAGAGTGGGAGGAGACGAGCGGGAGAGAGAGACCGGCTGGGGGACGTTGCTTCGCGCGGAGAGTCTAGCTTGGGACGAGCCTGGTGTTGCCACATGCATTTTATTGCAACGTTAGGCTTAGTTTCGACTCACGCACGGGGTAGAAGATTTTGACCCGGCAACTGTGTTGAGTGTTGCCAAGCCTGGGATGTATTTTGTATGCCTAGGGTGGGGTTCAGACAGATTCAAGACTCAGAGCTCACCTCACTGTCGTACCCTTCGGACCCCCTTGATATCTATCCCTCTCAACCCCACTTAGAAACTTTCTCTATTACTTTGTATACCTTCCTTCCACTACTTCACCAATCTATTTAATTATCCCTTCCCCTTGATAGACCTTATATCTATTATTGTATTAACGACGAGCTCTCAGATAATTAGATAGGATTTTGGGCCTTATACAGAGATTTAATTGTTAATGAGACCTAGGAAGCTTTTTTGTTGTCTCATATTTGGTGGTTTCATGCTTGCTAGTGTGTTCTTGTGTCAGGTTAGCAGGGGCTAGACCGGAGGGGAGGCTTTTTGCGATCCTTAAAGTAAAGTCTGGTGGTGCGAGTCCTGTGGACCCGCACGACTTTACTAGGATACCCGTGGGAGTCTGGGGGCATTTTCTTGTCTGTGTCCCTGTGTGTCTAGTGTTGTGTTGTGTGAGGGCCCTTGCCTAGTCCACTCGGCACTGCGCTAGCACGTCTTGCTTTTGTTTTAGGGTCGCCAGGAGAGAGTCAGATACTTGCGATCTGAGTCTCTCAAGAGAGCACCCTTTCAATTAGAGTAATTTGGCGCACAGACTTGGGAACGTCCCTAGGGTAGAGCAGGTGGCTCAGCCCGGGTATCCGAAGCCTATATCCTTCCGGCTAGACCTCTGCCACCTGGCAGATTAACAGCTAGGGGTTTATTATCTCTGTATGCTTGTTATTGTGCCACAGTTTACCGTTTTTGTGAGCATTGTGAGTCAGGGTGTGGCTTAGAGACTCTGTCCGAGCAGGCTTGCCTGACTAAGAGTGAGAAGCACACCTGTATGTGGTTATGTTGCGAGTTGCTGCCTTTATTTAATTATACCTATGCCATTATACACTGTATGGCCTATCACTAGTATTTATTCCTGCTTATGAGTTAAGAGTTCTCTAAATCCGTAACGTACTTTCTTTGCTAAGCATCAGATCCTACAGTAGCCGCATGCAGTTTAGAACCCCGCATCTTGTCTACCGGTACGATGTTTTGAGGACTGTTTGCTTTCACCTTCTTTCATGCAGGGGTGATTAGTTGTATTAATTAACGTAACGTTAAATGTACTTTCTTCTAGTTTGTTATTAAATTGTTTCTGCAATTTAATTCCGTTATCTATCTTTTCCTTGAAGCTTTAAGTCAACTTAATTGTGTGATCTTTTATATAGCCTGCTTGACTATCAGCAGTCTATAGTGCGTGCACCCTGTAACCGAGTCATAGGATACCTTGTTGTCCAGGCAGGACTCTTGACGGTTTAGGGTGATTTGTTGCCTGGGTTTATAGATAAGGGTTGGATCTAGCGTTTTCCGTTGTTGCTTGTTGCCGCATACCTAGTCCAATAGAAAGAGCCCAGTGTTTATATATCCCAGGACGTAACAATAAGCAGAAGTTCTGCATTGTGGAGGAGAAATTGTAAATTTATGGGCGCTCTCAGCTGCCCTAGTTCTACGGGGAAAGATGTGGAGAGGCGGCACAATTGAAGCAAGTTCCTTGGAACAATTGCTGTGAAAATATCTGTAGAATAATGCAAGGGATGCAACGTTTCTTCGTATGGATAATGTAGGAAGGTCCTGTGTGATTGCAGGGTTATTGATTAATCTAATAGCTTTATTTTGAATTTTGTCCAACTGCCTCAATGCAACCACTCCACTTCCACTCCACAGAGGTGAACAGTAATCCATCTGAGAACGCGCATGACTTTTATATATTACGGCCAACTGCTCGTCAGTGAAGAATTCTCGAACTCTGTACAGGAGTCCCAGTTTTTTAGAGGCATTCTTAGCAATGCTTCTAACATAATGTGTCCAGCTCAAGTTAGTAGTTAATGTTACACCGAGAATGTCAATAATAGGGGAAGTGGGAATATTTACATCATTAAAAAATATATGGGAGTCAGTGAGATTCTGTCGGTTAGAAAGTTGAATGTACTTGGTTTTCTGTGCATTAAAGGAAACTAGATTCTTTAGTCCCCATTCGTTAATTCTAGAAAGGTCCTGGTTCAGAAAAATTGCAGTGTTTATTTTTTATTTTATAAGATCGGGTTGGGTGAAAGAATTGGTAAATGTGAAGGAAGTGTGGAGTGTTGAGTCATCTGCGTAGGAATGTATTGGATTATGAGTGGTAGATATGAGATCATTGATATGAATGAGGAACAGAGTTGGGGCCAAAACTGATCCCTGGGGAACACCAGCATTTATTGAGTGAAATTGAGAATAAAGGTCATCTACCATTATACATATTTTTCTGTTATAAAGATAAGAAGAAATTAGTGGAACAAATGATGCAAGGCCGTAGTGTGACATCTTCGACAATCTAATCATGTTCATATTCCCACCGCACTATGGTAGCCTAATGTTTAAGTGAGAGGAAAGAATATTCATGGGGCACAGATCATATAGAACGGCCTCGCTACGAAATATCCCTGAACCTACTGATCATCTATTTTTTATTAATTTCACCGCAACACCAAACACCAACGAAATTAATGAAAGGATATATGTGATCCACCAATATTCGAACCCGGGTTATCACACACAGATTTGTAGACACCTTAACCATTACACCACCAATACGGTTAAAGGTTTATGCACACGCCTACGACTTATTATCCATTCTCGAATACAGGATATTAATCTAATCATGTTCATATTCCCACCGCACTATGGTAGCCTAATGTTTGAATGAGAGGAAAGAATATTCATGGGGCACAGATCATATAGAACGGCCTCGCTACGAAATATCCCTGAACAACTTTCCCACATTCGTAATGAAGTCTGCTTGTTCTTGGTTGCCAACTATTTTCCCTTTATCATGATTAGTACTTAGTGATCCGGCTTGGGGTTTTAATTATATTTTTGTTTTTCATACTGACTTTGCACAAGTTTTCATCTAAAACCAAATTAAGTGTTGTTGTGTTGGTTCATGAAAACCAACGCATTAACTTGACCTAAGAACACAAATACAGAACACCAGTAAAAGTTAATTACAATGCAGCCTAACCGTCACAACCATCCCCTGTCCCCTCCCTGGGGGCACGGATCCTTGGAGCGGCTTCGGTCGCGCCGGCAATTTTCCACACCTTTCACACCACACACACACATTACACAGTTTTTCCTACACCGAGAAATGACTCTCCAGCTGTCATTTCTCGAAGACTTCTTCTAGCCGGAGACATTGAGAGCAACCCAGGACCCACCTACACATACTGTACATATGTCCAACCTGCTCAAAACCCATCACTTCGAGTCGCCACACTAAGGGTTCAGTTCTCTGCAATTCATGCGGGAACTGGACCCACTTCAACTGCACAACACTTGCCTCCAAGAAACACTACACAAACATATCATCCAGTCCCCCCTCCCACCCCCTAAAACCCGTCCAGCTCTCATCCCTAACCTTCCCATACCATCCACATCCTCAACCAAACACACCACACCCCATCCTAATCCATGCCAACCCCCATCTCCTGCACCCCAATTCCCACCCCACCTCCACCTCCACCTCACCCATCCCAACCCTCACCCCCACCCCATCCTCGTGCAGCAGCACCCAACATACATCGTGCACATAACATTAACATTCTCCAATTGAACATAAATGGCATCAACACAAAGAAACACGAACTCTCACACTTCATCAAACAACACAACATACACATTGCCATCTTACAAGAAACAAAACTCCGCACAACACAAAAAACACCTACATTTCATGATTTCACCACCATCAGACAAGACCGGGCCGTCGGAGGCGGCGGTGGACTCATCACCCTGGTACACACAGAAATAGCATACATAGTTACCAGTGTACATACCAAATCACTCCTCCCCTCAAATGATAACACAACTGAAATACAATCAATTAAAGTACACACTGGCAACAACTCCAACATAACCATCATAAACACATACATCCCTCCCCAAACATCCCCTACAGTACCAAATGAATACAGACCACACTTACAACACATCACAAACACCCCACACATCATCCTGGGTGGTGACTTCAACGCCAAGACGTCGGCCTGGTTTGTCGACAACCCTGACACAGACAGAGGGCTGGTACTACAAAACCAAACTGATAACCTCATCATCCTTAACGACATCCATCAACATACCCATATTCCCCACCAAGCTCTCTATAACCCATCATCTCCAGACATCACCTTTTGTTCCCCAGAACTCGCCCCCACAACATCCTGGAGGGTGATGAGAACCTTAGGCTCTGACCACCTCCCAATCATTATCACCACCAAAACCAGACCCACCCCAGCTAGCCACAAACACACTTACACCAATTATGAAAGAGCTAACTGGGAAGCATTCACAAACGAGACAGAACAACACATCACAACTCTAAACAGTACACCCATCACTAACATCAACAATGCTGTACACATACTCAATAAAACTATCCAAAACGCTGACAAGAAACTCATTCCAAGAGGTAACAGAAAAAGACACAACCCCAACTTCATACCAGAAATTCAGAACCTCATCAGACAACGTGACATACTGAAACACTCCCCAGCACCCCACACACAAGACATCACTCAACAAATCCAAGCACTAAACACCCAGACTAACAACAAAATACAAGAACAACAAAAACTAAATTGGAATAAGTTTCTACAAACACTTGATCACAAAACAAACCCCAAAAAACTCTACAAAACACTAAACAGCATCACACTTTCCAACAGCAACACAACACAATCATATGCTGCAATCACAACAACAGACTCTACTCCATCATGTAAACAACAAGCAAACACTCTCATCAATCACTTCTCACATGTCAGCCACCTAAAACCTCACAAAGATGACCGACGTGTCATCCGACGTAAGAGACAATTCCCCACAGACTCTGACTATACACCCTTCACCAATCAGCAGACAAAGCATATCATCAACAATCTCAAGCACTCACTCGCTTGTGGCCTAGCCAACATAAGCAACATACACCTCAGACACCTGGGACCTCAAGGCATACAAGCATTCACTAACATATCAAACTACAGTTATTCACACAACACAATACCAGACATTTGGAAACATGGTATCATCATCACATTCCCCAAACCCAACAAAGACCCCACGCTACCCTCCTCACACCGCCCCATCACACTCCTTTGCACCCCCTCCAAGTCATGGAACGCCTAGTATTACAACTAATTACACCCGACCTACCCCTAGCTCCAACACAACATGGCTTTAGGCCACTGCACTCCACACACACTCTTCTCACAGATCTTACACAAAGAGCTTTTGACGGCATCAACTCAGCTAGACCACCACACAGATCATTATTAGCCACACTCGACATTAGTAAAGCCTTCGATGCCATCCCCCGCCACAACCTAACAAACAAAATCTACAACACAAACATGCACAACAAGACAAAAAGGTGGCTGGCCAACTTCCTAGCAGGCAGATGTGCACACGTATCTTTTGCCGGTCAGTCATCTAGAATCAGAAACTTTCCAAACGGAGTCCCACAAGGCTCCGTCCTATCGCCCGCACTCTTCAATCTGTACATGCACGATATAATTACACCCAATACGCCCCAAATAAACTTAGCCTCCTATGCAGATGACATAACACTCACATGCACACACCATGACCCAAACAGAGGAACAGATCTCCTTCAACCCTATCTCAACACACTACAAGGCTGGTGCACTACAAACAGACTTAATCTAGCTCCAGCCAAAGCACCGCAACCCTGCTCACAAGCTGGACAGGAGAACACGAATACATCCCTCAACTCACCGTAAACAACACACCCCTAACACATACACACACACCCAAAATCCTAGGAGTAACATATGATACTCATATGACATTCAAACAGCACACCACAAATATTAAAAAGAAACTGACACCCAGACTTAACGCCCTCAGGTCACTTGCTCACACAAAATTTGGACACAACAAAGAAACCACCTCCACAGTATATAAACAATACATAAGATCAGTGATGGAATACGCAAACCCAGCCTGGGCTTCTAACCTAGCTGAAACACATCATAAGACCTTACAGACTATTCAAAACAAAGCCCTAAAGATTATTACAGGCTGCAGTGCTGCACAGCTACTGCACCCACAGATCAACTACATCAAGAAACCAAAATCCTCAAAGTCAAAGACCATCTGGACATGAGAGGCACTCAATTCCTTGCAGCAGCCTCCACGAACTAGGACCACCCACTAAACTACATGGCAACACACCCACAGACACCA
The DNA here is from genome assembly GCA_032716605.1 of Paralithodes platypus. NCBI lineage: Eukaryota > Metazoa > Arthropoda > Malacostraca > Decapoda > Lithodidae > Paralithodes > Paralithodes platypus. The sequence goes on along the minus strand of CM064538.1, from coordinate 15,784,926 downwards.
AGAAATATCAAAACAACACCCAGCACACGGTATCACACACAATTACTATCCTCTCTCTCTCCCTGTCCACCCCGAACCAACTTCCAGAAGCACATCCATACTCACATCTCTCACCGATCCATCCACTCACTGACAGACAACACGCAGCTGCAAGCAAGGCCTCCCGAAATCCATCCTTCCGAATCCTCCCTTTCTCGCGAGGACAGAGTCCACCTGGCCTGGCTGAGATGCGGACACAATCCAGCTCTCCTGAGCTATCAGAAGAGACTGGATGACTCCGTCGTCGACGTCTGCCCGGTATGTAACACAGCACCCCATACCATTAAACACATCATAGAAGACTGCATTTCACACAACCACTTACGCCAACAACACAATCTACACTCCATGAGAGCTCTGTGGGAAAGCCCGATCGTGGCCATGGCCTTCCTCAGGGACTCGGGGCTGTTCGGTCAGGCAGCTTAGGGAACAACAACATCAACAACAATGTAAATGCAGACTTTCAGGGATATTATATGTTTGCTCCGACTAGGTGGGGACTATTACATTTCCCACAAAGTACAACCTTTCATTCAAAACAAATATAAGTAAATTATAATATTTGGTGTTATACGCTTAATTAGTTGCGGTAATCATTATGTTGTAGTTTAGTAGAACAGGTTAACAAAATTTGTCAAGGACTGCACATATAGAAATAGGCATTCGTGAGAAAAGGAAATGAGACTACACTATAATCTTCAAGAACAATCGAGGACACACTACTGAACACCAGGATGTGATATTGGTGTTGGAAATCGTGGAAATCATTCTTTATTTGCGCCAGAGCCTTTGGGTGCCCGCTAGGTCAAGGGGACTGGAAGTAACTTAATGTAACTTTTGTTTCTGCAGTTATTGTATTGCACTTTGTTCACCACTCAGTGGATTTGCTGACGTTTGATTATTACTATTAATTGATGTGTCCATGGATGTGGTGTAGTTCATATAAAATAGTAGTAGTTATAATTTACTTGAAACTAAATATTTGTATTTGATATGTTTGTCAACAACTTGGAAAAACCCATTAGCATAGCAAATCGGTAGAACCATCTGCATAGCCAACTTGCGATTTCTTGAGGTAGCGATCCATTCCCTTTTAAAATTCCATCAAACTCTAACTGTGAGTGTCTTAGACTAATGAATATTTCAGAATTTAAGGAATGATGTGTTTGAGTTTACCAAATTTTACAACAACGGAGTGTCTTAAATATGCCTCATTATAATTCCATTCAGGAAAATCCTCTGAAGTCTTATAACTAGTGGAACAGATGTTCTAAAATGTAATTTACTAGCATAAGACCAAGACCATGGCAGTTGAACACAACAAATTACTAATATATTACTACATTTATATTAATACAATTTGCTTGTAGTGCAAGCTTCAAATTTGGTTTAGAACTTGATTTGGAACGGTGTTCAAATTATTCCATTCAAACGGTTTGCTAGTTGACTAACGGTGCAAAATTAGACGTAGCATTCCTATGGAACGTACAATTGGCCACATTGCTTCGTATACACTCCATGGTGTTCTGTATTGATAGATAGGTATCATGATAGACTTACAAAAACAATTTGGTATGAAACCGTTAATTGGTCTTATGATTTAGCTGTACTATGTATGAAATACACTCTATTCAGTCATACTCACTGTTCTTCCATATACAAAATTATGTAGTGTATTACATTAATGTGTCCAACTGTAACTGTTTACTTGCAAGCCTACAGACAGTTACGCCTACTCCATCAAACCTTCCGTAGTGTTTGGTAAGTGTAATATGTTCGGTAATTCCAGACCTCACTCACGTATATATACATAATATATCTTGTGACATTCAATTGCCTTCATGTTTTGTGATGGTATTGCTACTTTAATTTAGTGTTCATGATTATTTGTTAATCAGTATTTCGTTTAGTTAATTATTGTGTTCTCCATAATTCACATGCGTTCATACTTAGTACATTTACATTTCATAAAATGATTGATGTTTATGAAGACAATCATAGTATTGCCCTTTATCCTCACAACCTCTCCACTCATTTTTATTGAAGATTGGGCTCAGGGCTAATTTCACTAATTTTATTTATCTTCACATACAGAATATCTCTATCTAAATTTACAGGCAACATCAGGTATGTTTTGTAATGTTGATTCTACAATTATATATGCCAAGTCTCCAGATGGTAATATAATACAATACATATTATCCATATCAGTGTTCTGTCTGCCAATCATAATCCCATTTTTCTTATTCATAAGACTGGCATCACAATATCACTTAGATAATGGACAAATAATTTGTAACTTTAAACATTTTAATGTCTTTATTATGCTGATGCAATGGTGAGATTTTTGGTGGATACCTTAATGTAAACTTATGAACACGTCTTCTGTCAAATGTGTTACTGAATAATCCTAAAAGAAAATATCTGATTTTGTCCCTTGGAATATGACTTGTCATTGGTGTACCGATGCAGTTGGCCTAAAACAAAAAGAGAACTTACAATGTTTAAGAACCCAATAGATTTAACAACATTTTCCTCCTAGAATGCCTGAAGGGTCAATGTGACCTCCTTTGCACCGATAAGATAAACTTGTTTAATTTCTTCTGGGGCATTAAAACATTTATGTTGGCTCCCATGACTAAACGGTCACTACCCCAGAATGTCTTGTTTTCATAACAACCTTCCATATCCTCAAATTCACTTTACACCTACCACGAATCCACACTATATTTATATATAACAAGCTACAATTCGTGACAATTTAAGAACATTTTGGTGTTTTCATTTGATTTGTTTCCCTTTCGCCATTTGTTTCAGATGAGTACATACTGTAATTATGTGGTCCATTCTCAATCTGTACGTTTCTACTATAAGCTTCTTTTTACATTTTGAATGTCAGGAAATTAACATTTTGTTATATAGTTACGCTAACTACACAAACTTATTACCTTATTTTGCTAAATAATAATACTGTTTGGCTATCCCTCCAATGTTCACACGTGCAATGCCTGGCTATATACTATATAGTGTGTAGCGAAATTTCTATGTACCGGTAATTTAACTATCTCTGTGAGCCTTCTTTCTTAATTTGAGGAACATGGTGATTTCCATTGGATTCATATATTACATGTTGTTATATTCTTGTTATTCTCCTTGCCCTTTAAGTATTTCACAGTCCTGCATCTAATAATATTTCACCTAGGTATAATTGTGTAACAACCCGAATGCCCAGCTAGCCCTGGGATTACGTTTTGTTCATTCACTATATAACTGCTTGCGTCTTAGAGTAAAAATAGTAGTTTTGTATTGCATATTTTATATTAATTTAGTAGCTAATACCTCTACTTGAACTGTTATGAAACCTTAGTATTCTTCTGACTCTTAATAGATCAGTACATTACCTGGTATTATTTAAGTTTTTTTATATGACTTAAAATACAAATATGTGAACATCTATTCTCATTCCGCATCATGTTGTCTCCTGCGTCCGCCATAATGTTGTGGTAATACCGGGACGCGGAGCCAGACAGTAATGGTAACATGTAGGTCAGACAGACAACCAGAGAGAGAGAGAGAGAGAGTAATATATAGGAATACATAAATATAAAGTGGAAAAAACAGAAGGCGGATGGAAGGAGAGGATGCAACAAGGGTTTTGCCAATAAAGGTGAAAGGCTGGAAACAAAAGAAGTAACTGAATTGTCAGGAAAATACAAGCACACAAACTAGACAGAAAATGTGACTGTGTACGTGTAGGAAGGATCAGGCGCGGGTCAGTAGGGGGACAGAGGAGGGTAGTAAACAAAGGGAACAGCAGTGTACTGGCAGGGATATAGCCAATCCATGACACATGATATTCATTTTAAGGATTCTTCATGATCACATACTTTAAATATAACTTGGCTTATTAGTAATAACCCTTCATCTGTGGAGATAGTAGACACCAATCGAGCAGGGCAATACCCAGGGGAGGCCCCATGGCATGTGCTTAATAGTTGCTGGAACTCCTGTTTCATTTGTCTAGCTTCCCTCACTGTTTCAGTTTGTGTCTTACCTACACATAGATAATCCAGCTACCTCTCACAAACACCTCCTCCTATTAATTTCACTGCACTAAACAAGCACACCACACTTCTTTCCAATACTCAACAAAATACAAAATATATTAAAACAATACAATAAAACAGCGTTTAACCCATTGGCTGCAGGGACCGTTCTAGAACGCTATGGCAATTTATAGCAATTTACAGGCTCTTAAAAGCTGTGTAGATGAGTCCGAGTAAGCAGGAGCGTAACAGGCCTCCGTCCGCTCTCCGTCAGGCGGCCGGTGTAATGCCTGGATTGTGGCAAAGTGTCTGTAACTGAATTCGATGCGTAAATCTGCTTGAGCTATCATCATGCCAAGTGGAGTACTTCTCTTGGTGTAGTGGCTAGAGCGCTCGCCTCCCACGTGGCGGGCCCGAGATTGAATCTCGGCCGGGCCACGCCTTAAAACATTTGGGGGCGAATTTCTGCATCAGACGCAGTTTGCATGTGATTGTAAAAATTGTAAATTGTAATTGTGAGTCATTGTAAAGTCAGCAAAAATAGTATGGTGCTGATTCGAGGTTACTTCACTGGTGGCAGCTGTAAAGAGATATCTGAGAGGCTTAGTTGGGGTGCTGTACATATAGGCTAAGTAAATCCTCATGGTGTACTGGCTTGCCTTATCTGGTTGGCTACAACAGTTGCTAAGGCTAGAGCTCTCAGAAATTCTCAGAGATGATGCCCCAGTGACCCCGGTTCGTTGGGGAGGTATGGTAGCAGATTGGGTGGTTCCTGCACTGCCTCCTCGCCGTGGTGTGTAACCCGCCCGGCAACTGACGGAAATAAGTGATGTCGCTGGTGATCCTTGTCTCGTAGCCTTGCTGATGTGGACACGCTCAGACTTGTGCCTCGCTTGCTTCCGCTCGCTCTGAGTCTTTGCTACCTGGACGATAAAGTGATGTAATGCCTGAATTGTGGCAAAGTGTTTGTAACTGAATTCGATGCGTAAATCTGCTTGAGCTATCATCATGCCAAGTGGAGTACTTCTCTTGGTGTATTGGCTAGAGAGGTCGCCTCCCATGTGGCGGGCCCGAGATCAAATTTCAGCCGGGGCGCGCCCAAAAACATTTGGGGGCGAATTTCCACATCAGACGCAGTTTCGATGTGATTGTAAAAATTGTAAATTGTAATTGTGAGTCATTGTAAAGTCGGCAAAAATAGTATGGTGCCATTTCGAGGTCACTTCACTGGTGACAGCTGTAAAGAGATATCTGAGAGGCTTGGTTGGGGTGCTGTTCATATAGGCTAAGTAAATTATCATGGTGTACTGGCTTGCCTTACCTGGTTGGCTACAACAGTTGCTAAGGCTAGAGCTCTCAGAAATTCTCAGAGATGATGTCCCAGTGACCCCGGTTCGTTGGGGAGGTATGGTAGCAGATTGTGTGATTCCTACACTGCCTCCTCGCCGTGGTGCGTGACCCGGCAACTGACGAAAATAAGGGACGTCGCTGGTGATCGTTGTCTTGGAGCGTCGCTGTAGTTCACACGCTCAGACTTATGCCTCGCTTGCTTTCGCTCGCTCTGAGTCTTTGCTACCTGGACGATAAAGTGATGTAATGCCTGGATTGTGGCAAAGTATCTGTAACTGAATTAGATGCGTAAATCTGCTTGAGCTATCATGCCAAATGGAGTACTTCTCTTGGTGTAGTGGCTAGAGCGCTCGCCTCCCACTTGGCGGGCCCGAGTTCGAATCTCAGCCGGGCCGCGCCCAAAAATATTTGGGGGCGAATTTCCGCGTCAGACGCAGTTCGGATGTGATTGTAAAAATTGTAAATTGTAATTGTGAGTCATTGTAAAGTCAGCAAAAATAATATGTGCTGTTTCGAGGTTACTTCACCAGGACACTGAGGAGGTTCAGCCAAGTTTCGCTAGTCATATGCAATGCTGCCAAACGCAAATGAAGCGCGACATTGCTCATTATTAGCGAATATTTGCCAATATCTATGGTATCGCTGCGGATGAACCCCGGGCGCCACAAAGCTCGTTCTGGTGTCATTATGAAGTTATTATCGTCTAGTTTTTAGCTGAATACATTTAATTTAATTCAGACACTTGCTCAATAATTCAGGGGTGCCTGAATGAACACTAATATAGCGGAAATATGCCCACATCGTAAGTGTTAAAATAGCGACTGAAAGTTTCACCTTTGGGAGACACATTTGTTGCAGGCACTTTGTCTATTGTCTTCTTCATACACATAACACATAAAATGAAATAACAAACAATATACATTATAGATCCACTCGTCTGTGTTTGTGTATTACTAGATTCAAGTATGGGAGACCCCCAGTAATTCTGCATTTATGTTGTATTCGCAAAAGATTAACTCCTTTCTGCGAGGATAGAGAAAGTTAGACTTTTATAAAAGCTTATTATTGCATTGTGCTTAACCCTCTCGCGCCTTTAGGACGCAATTGCGTCATATCGACAGTAGCCTAAGATTGACCTTATGACGCAATTGCGTCATATTGCCACCCGCAATTTTAAAATATTCACCAAAAATAAGTTAATGACGCGATTATGACGCAATTTGGACTGGTAAGTTAGGCAACAGTAAGTTACAAAATAAAGTATCTAGCAGCCCCATAGCGTCCCTCTCTGAGGAGCCCGGGCCTTTGTTAAGTCAGTAGTTTCCTGGCCCCCTGACTGTGAGGTAGGGTCCCGGCCCTTTAAATTCTTGGGTCCCTCCCTCTGGCCTGCCATGCCTAGCTATAGGCAGGCAATTATGGATTATTTCATCTACCCAGTGAAAGTGTTTAGTGAATAATTCGAATTATATATGTATATAATATGTTACTTGTGAATTTTGGTGACTGAGGGGAGTGAATCTTGGTTAACCCCTTGTGTATTGATGCAATTTTGTCTAGGTATCATTGATAATTTTACGCTATTTATTGCTTGAAATGCAAATATATTAATCAATAAATGCTGCCTACGAAATAAATATTTTATCACGAATTATAGTTACGTATTTTGCACATTTTGGGCAATTTTTTAGTGAATACAGGAATGCTTACAGGAAGTACTCTATGGAATTTTAGTTATATTACAGTATATGCCTATGTATATTATACTTAGTATATATTATATATATATATATATATATATATATATATATATATATATACCCGTATATATATATATATTATACATATATTATATATATATATATATATATATATATATACCCGTATATATATATATATATTATACATATATTATATATATATATATATATATATATATATATATATATATATATATTTATAATTTATTTTATTTATTATTTTTGGTATATATACATTTTTTTTTTTTTTTTTTTATTAGGCCTATTTTGTTTCTTGTCCCCTTCCCTGTTGTGTTGTTGTTGTTGCTGTTCCCCAAGCTGTCTGGCCGAACAGTCCTAAGGTCCCGAGCAAGGCCAAGGCCATAAACGAGCACCCCTTCCTTGCTGTATCATATGCCTATGTATAATATTATATATATTTTTTTTTTTTTTTTTTTTTTTTCTATATTCCAACTGGGGAAAACCACTATAAAAAAATAACGAGTCTGGTGCAGTACCTCATTGGGTGATGTGGAAACTGCTCATATATGTCTGGTTTGACACCTTGTATATATTATATAGACACACACACACACACATACACACTTATTTTTACCATTAACTTTATTTTATTTTTGTATTTTGTGTGTGTACGAATTTTGTTTTCAGGAAATATATTTGTATATATTCATTGTTTTATTTGCGTGTACAAAAGATTTATTCCTGAAATTTATCATTTGAAGATAACCCGGATTTTTTTTTTTTTTCAGTGTCAACCCAGTAGTCATTTCCCGGACTGTGCAATTTCTTCAGTTTAGCAAAGCTGTGTGCAATTTAGAACATCAAATTGACAACCTTCATGACTAACAAGTGTTCTATGAACATTATACAACTATTGGCAAGGAAAATGTATAAAGGTGTTGTATATTGTGGCAAAGATATACAATTGTATGAACATTCTCATATATTTACATAACAATAACAATGCATTGAAACAATTGCACATAGCTCGTGAACCAATTATGCTATATTATTTTGGTTTTCACCATTAGAAAGAACATAATTTTCCGATTACGGTGATACATACAGTTATATACGTATCCGAGCAAATAATGCAACGCCGAGGTGGGGAACAGCTCGGAACCTAGCTAGCGTCGGCGGAACAGAGACAGGTGAAGCGTAAATATTCGCATTTTGGCTCTTCATTTCAAATATTCATAGAGGAAAAAGTATTTGTCGTAGGACCTTCTATTTTTTGTTTATTCTCTTAAGCATTATCTGCCGTATTCATACAGATTACATTGAAAACCATAGACCTCGTAACAACGAAATTATTCGAACATTTTATAAACCATATCATGCAAAATCATATTTTGTTTGTTTTCGGTCACTTCTTGAGAACTATTGAGGATAGACAATTTATGTTTTCAGATTTGGAAAGATCAGAAAAAATACTATTATTTGAGCATATAAAAATATATGGTCATCACTCACAATTTCGAGATAGGACGGTGTGAACACAATTACGCAGGAAATACTTTTATTCCGGAGTCGTTTACACTTTCATATTTCGATTTATTTACATTTTTGTTTTTATCATGTAGTATACTGTAGTTATTCCTCTTTCCATTGACATATGATACATCACAATAAACAACATTCTGGTGGATGGAAATACAGAAATACACAAGGCTTCGAAAACGCTCCCGGGCGGAATATTTCTCCCAAAACCAAAAGTGTCTGTCCATTTGTAACTTTGGAACTTAGCTGGAGGCGAGAGTGTTAAGTTATGTTATGATTATCAACATTAATAGGTTGGGTCACCGAAAACATCACCGATATAATGATTGCATACATACTTTAATGTTATATCAAAAGAAAATTACTGAATGCTTTCGGTATCTGTGCTTGTATCTGCTTAACCCTTAACTGGCGGCGTGCAACATAAGTCGAGTGAAAGAAATTTGGACTATGTGGCGGCTCACAACATAAGTCGTGTGCCATTTTCAGCACGTAATGTTGCTGAGAGAGAGAGACAAGTGGTGGCAGGAGAGTAGCGAGCGTATGACTGCTCCAGACCACCGCGGTGGACCAACTGACACGAATCCCACCCGCCTCCACCCTCTCACACTCGCTACACAGTGAATTGTGTAGGGAAAGTACGGAATTACATGGTTTTTGCACTCGTGCTGCGCGATTGTTGCAAGAAAACTAGTGGTCGTACAAGGATTGTTGGGGTGTCATTGGAAAGCTCTGTTTATGCCCTTTCAGGGATAGATACTTGTTTTACGCTCTGGGTCTTATTTAGGCATGAAAATGATCACGTAAACAACCCTATTTTGGGTAAAAACACCCCGCTGGTGGCTACATATTATTTACCGCCTAGGCCGCTCGTTAGGTGTTAAAGTGACTCCTATATGTTTCAACGAATCGATATAAGTGTGTGTCTTATTAATAAACCATTTATCTACTCTTTAACCCTTCACCCCCGGGGGCCCCCTCCTAAGGACAGTGTCAGGTACCCGGGCGATTTGGCCGAAAAACGTCTAGGCCTAGGCTACCGTATCTTTGTTATTTTAACTGCTAGAAATTTCCCACACATCTCTAAACGTAGTGCGGTTTCCAATCTGTAGACTGGCGTTGAGTAGAGCTATCTAAGTTAACTGGTTCAGTTGTGATGACGATTTCCGTGGAGCGAATTTTGCCGCGATGTTGACAATATCGGAGCTTTTCAGACACTAATTTCATCATACCATACACCAACAACATTGATTCGACGTCTCCTTGTTTTCGGAGGTGCGGTGACGTCGGACGCACAGCGTTCAGACCAAGCTGAATAGGCTTTCAAGCTATACTGCCTGTTATAAGGACACCCGGGGTCCTGCCCATCTGCCGCGGTGTCCTTATAAAAGGACAGCCGGGCTGGAAGGGTTAAGAATAATTTAATTCAACGGTCTTAATGTTTGGCATGACAACTGCCATGATCAGTGATGATTAAATCTTCACACCTCTCTCTTTAAGACTCTTACGCTCATATTATACATACATATATATATATATATATATATATATATATACTGTATATATATATATATATATATATATATATATTTTTTTTTTGGATTCTGTAGAAAAAAGGTTTACAGCAGAATTACTAGAGGTTTAACATAAATCAGTGAAGTTGGGCTTGGGTACTTTATCTGCTGTAGGTCACTTAGGTTCGACAAGATGTAGGTTTGTTCAACAGGTTGGTCATTGAAATAAACGGAGAGCCATTGGCGGTGGTGAACATTGACATCACCTAAGATGAAGGATTCTGCGATGAGTTACCATCATCACTACTATTACCACCATTATTGCTACTACTATCACCATCATCACTACTGATATCATCATAACTACAACTATCACCATCATCACTACTGCAGTCACCATCATCAATACTATCATTCATATACACTGTATATATATTCCCAGTCGAACTTGAACCACCGACTGTCAGGACGAGTGTCCATACTTTAATCCACTATACCACAGCATGATAGAGGATACTTATGTGTAGTGGATTAAAACATGAACACTCGTCCTGACTGTCGGTGGTTTGAGTCCGACTGGGAGTATATATATATGATTTAATTTGTTCACATTATACCTTAACAATTGGAATATGTATCTATAATTTGGTCAGCGTAATGCTATTTTGTAACTTTATGAATATGGTGTAATTCAAATTAATAATATATATAAAAGGAAAGAAATAGTGAGTAACCTTCACCATTCACCTTGACCTTTGAATTATTATGTTCCTTCCAACAACCAACTATACTCCTAAAATCGATTAATGAAATTTACAAACACATAACAAATAACATAAACACAATATTTGGACAATCGTTGCATTGACCAACCAAATTTGCCAGCATAATTTGGTGACGATATATAACCCGTTCAGAACAGTTCTGTCGTTTTCATTTCATACTAGATAATAATAATAAAATAAAAGTAAATATATTTAGCATATTGACCTTATATTTGACCTTGACTTGTTACCTTGACTATCTAATGGAATTATGTTTATTCGTGTATGACCTCTGCCCAGGTATTCCGAATATACATGATATGCCTAGTGAGAATCTTACAGTAAATATGAAATACTAGTAAACATCTTATTTTGACCTTTGACCTTGACCTTTAATTTCGACCTTCGTCCTTAGACTTTCTTATCGATAATTTAGTTAGCTTAATGCTATTATTAACTAGTGTTATGAATATGGTGTAATTCATATAAAAACTTAAAGATAAGAAATATTGACCATATACTGTGACCTTGACCAAAAAGAATAAACATAAATTTGAATGTTCGTCGCATTAACCAACTTAATTTGCCTGCACAATTAAGTGAAAATACATTAAACAGTCTAGGAGGAGTTTAGGGAAAAGGACAAACACTCTTGTTTTGACCTTTGACCTTAATGTAAGAGTACATATTTGTGGGCATTGGCATTGCCCAGGAAAATCAAAATGCACGCCTAATTTCTTTAAAACCCATTAGTAAGTTTCATATATATATATATATATATATATATATATATATATATATAGAGAGAGAGAGAGAGAGAGGATATTTGACCTTGACCTTTATTTTGACCTTATTGATGTGTCTCAAAATGTATGTTTTTTTTTCTTTTCATTTAAAGTGTAACTATCTCACCAAATGTTATGAAGTTTGCATGACAAGTAAAGAAAATAGCCTATTGACTTTATATTTGACCTTGACCTGGGACCTTAACCTTTCATATGGACTAGTATAGTTTGTGTATGACCTTGGCCTAGGTATTCCAAATATACATGGTAAGCCTAGTGAGAATCTAACAGTTAGTATAAGAAATACTAGTAAAAACTTATTTTTACCTTTGACCTTTGACCTTACCCTTTAAAAAAAAATCTAAGATTTGGGCAAGGTTATTAGTAGCTTGTATAGTGAAAATGAAGACATTTGAGTAAAAACTAAAAATAAACAGTAAAAGTTGACCTTTGACCTTGACCTGTGACCTTAACCTATATGTAAGATTACATTTGTTGTTTCCATTGACATTGCCCAGAAAAAATCAAATAAGCATGCCTAATTTCATGAAAACCCAGCAATTAGTTTCATATATATATTATTATTTTGATGTTTTCTATGTGAATGAGGCATAACTGCCTCCAGCTAGTGCCTCCCCCAGATTTCAAAGAGTGACAGGGCCGAAATCAAGGGACGTTCGAGCTAAAATGCCTGGACACACGGAGTTTGAAGCAATTTAAGTCATAGGAAGAGGGAAAGACTGATTCTGGGAGAGAGTTTCAGAGCTCAGCAGTTGTATAGAAGAAAGTCTGAGAGTAGCGTGTCACTCTTGGAGTGGAGAGTTGCACAGAGTAGGGGTGGGACTGTGTTGCAAGGCGGGTTCTACGCACCCTAAGTAGAGGAGGTGGAATACACTGGGAAAGCTCCGAGGAACACTGATTATTGTAGTAGCGATAGAATAGTGAGAGAGATGCAACATTGCGGCGAAGAGAGAGAGATTGCAGAGAGTTGGTGAGTGGACGGGAGTTAATGATACGAAAGGCTTTCCTTTCTACTTTATCTAGGAGTGCGGTGTGAGAGGATCCTCCCCACACATGTGAACAATACTCAATACAAGGACGCACTGTGCCCCTGAATAGTTTACCTTGACCTTTATGGTATGTGTCTCAAAATTCATTATTTTCCTCTTCATTTTAGAGTGTAGCTATCTCTCCAAATTGTGTGAAGTTTGCATGAAAACTAAATATATTAGCATATTGACCTTTTAATTGACCTTTCATATGGAATTGTATAGTTTCTTGTATGACCTTGGCCTAGGTATTCCGAATATACTTGGTAAGCCTAGTGAAAATCTAACAGTTAGTGTAAGAAATACTAGTACAAATCGTAGTTTGACCTTTGACCTTGACTTTTGACCTTATCATTTAGAATATGTATCTGTAATTGGGGCAATAAGATATTAATGTTACCATTAACTTGTATAGTGAAAATGAAGAAATTTGAGTAAAAACTAAACAAATATGAAATATTTACCTTTTTTTAACCTTGACCTTTGGCCTTAACCTTTAAGTTAAATTGAACACAAACATTTGGATGACCATGGCATTGACCAAATCGATATACCTGTGAAATTTGGTGAAAATCCATTGAACGGTCTAGGAGAAGTCACCGGACAGACAGACGACGGACGACGACAGACAAGCTGACTTGTGGTGCACAGTATATGGGCGGGAGCTGCATGCGCGATACCACTCTGCTTCGCAGAGTTGATAACGGTAATACAAATATGTTTTTTGAACAATAGAGTTTGAAAGAATATAATACATATTTTATTTCAGACACAAACTTATACATATATGTTTGATTTGTTTCTATGCAATAATCAACACTGTAACCGTTCCTAAAGAGTATCAATAGTTATCATCTCGACCTATTTGTGTAATCTAACCAGATTTGTGAAACTAGAAATTTGAAAATTAGTTTCAATCTCATATAACTTAGTTATACATATCTATCATTCAGATGGAAACATACGTAGTACTGAGCAGAAACTTACAGTTAGTGCTGAAGTCTATCAAAGTTCTGTGATAAGCCCCTTTCTCCTTGTGGTGGACCTGGGGACGCTGTCTAGGGATTTTGAAACTGGACTGGACTGGACTGCTAAATGCAGATGACATAGTTATTATTGTACAGTAGATACCGCACAGAATGCTGATGCTAATATACATTATTTAATAGATAGAGGGAGGGTATGGCAAATAAAGATAAATTTAACAAAGGTTTTGCAAAGTGGACTAGAATATAGGAATGTAGACAAATGTGACGCATACACATGTGTAGTATGTAGGAAAGGAAAACACATACACTCAAACCAATGTAGCATCTATCGTCACTGCGTACACCATGGCAAGACTCGATGTACAGTACTAGGAAATAGGACCTCTGCCGAGAGAAGCATAAAAATAGAGAAACTTGAAAGTGTAGTATGCAAAGTTTGTAATTAATAACCTGCCCGAAATTGTCAACTTTGGAAGTGAATTGCTGGAGCAAGTGATCATGTTTTGCTACTTTGGAGATATCATCTTTCTTGGTGGTGGTGCCGAAGCTGCCACTAGCGCCAATTTTTTTTTTTTTTTTTTTCTATTTTCCAACTACTCTCTCTCGAGCATAGGCTGAGAGCCTGTACACTCCACTGCTGAACACGGTGAGGCCCGTGAGGTCGTGTTCCAGTCTAGGGAGTGAGACATGCGAAGCACTCATTCACGGCTTGAAGCAACCCCATGTGACGCTTCTGCATAGTAGCCACGTGCGGGCATGCGCGCGCGTCGGCTGCCCAGCCGTTTAGAAACCGGCTGGTGGCAGCCGGCCGGCAGGCTTTTCCTTAGTATATATCCTACGACAACGTAACTAATGTCCGGGATATTCTTATGTTGTTTCACAGCTTGTAGCTGCCCTTATTCTTAACCAACACATCTTAGTATATTTTATTCTCGATAGTTGATTGTTTCATTATAATATATAAGATGTAAGTCTAGTGAGGGCGGGAGGAGACGAGCGGGAGAGAGAGACCGGCTTGGGACGTTGCTTCGCTTGCTAGCTTGGGACGAGCCTGAAGCGTTGCCATATGCATTTGATTGCAACGTTAGGCTTAGTTTCGACTCATGCACGGGGTAGAGGATTTTGACCCGGCAACTGTGTTGAGTGTTGCCAAGCACGGGATGTATTCTGCATGCGTAGGGCGGGGTCCAGACAGATTCAAGACTTGGAGCTCACCTCACTGTCGTACCCTTCGGACCCCCTTGATATCTATCCGTCTCAACCCCACTTAGAAACTTTCTCTCTTACTTTTTATACCTTCCTTCCACTACTTCACCAATCTATTTAATTATTCCATCCCCTTGATAGACCTTATATCTATTATTGTATTAACGACGAGCTCTCAGATAACTAGATAGGATTTTGGGCCTTATGCAGAGACGTAATTGTTAATGAGACCTAGGAAGCTTTTTTGTTGTCTCATATTTGGTGGTTTCATGCTTGCTAGTGTGTTCTTGTGTCAGGTTAGCAGGGTCTAGACCGGAGGGGAGGCTTTTTGCGATCCTTCAAGTAAAGTCTGCTGGTGCGAGTCCTGTGGACCCGCACGACTTTACTAGGATACCCGTGGGAGTCTAGGGGCATTTTCTTGTCTGTGTCCCTGTGTGTTTAGTGTTGTGTTGTGTGAGGGCCCTTGCCTAGGCCACTCAGCACTGCGCTAGCACATCTTGCTTTTGTTTTAGGGTCGCCAGGAGAGAGTCAGAAACTTGCGATCTGAGTCTCTCAAGAGAGCACCCTTTCAATTAGAGTAATTTGGCGCACAGACTTGGGAACGTCCCTAGGCTAGAGCAGGTGGCTCAGCCCGGGTATCCGAAGCCTATATCCTTCCAGCTAGACCTCTGCCACCTGGCAGATTAACAGCTAGGGGTTTATTATTTCTGTATGCTTGTTATTGTGCCACAGTTTACCGTTTTTGTGAGCATTGTGAGTCAGGGTGGGGCTTAGAGACTGTCCGAGCAGGCTTGCCTGACTAAGAGTGAGAAGCACACCTGTATGTGGTTATGTTGCGAGTTGCTACCTTTATGTAATTATACCTATGCCATTATACACTGTATGGCCTATCACTAGTATTTATTCCTGCTTATGAGTTAAGAGTTCTCTAAATCCGTAACGTATTTTCTTTGCTAAGCATCAGATCCTACAGTAGCCGCATGCAATTTAGAAACCCGCATCTTGTCTACCTGTACGATGTTTTGAGGACTGTTTGCTTTCACCTTCTTTCACGCAGGGGTGATTAGTTGTATTAATTAACGTAACGTTAAATGTACTTTCTTCTAGTTTGTTATTAAATTGTTTCTGCAATTTAATTCCGTTATCTATCTTTTCCTTGAAGCTTAGTCAACTTAATTGTGTGATCTTTTATATAGCCTGTTTGACTATCAGCAGTCTATAGTGCGTGCACCCTGTAACCGAGTCATAGGATACCTCGTTGTCGAGGCAGGACTCTTGACTGTTTAGGGTGGTTTGTTGCCTGGGTTTATAGATAAGGGTTGGTTCTAGCGTTTTCCGTTGTTGCTTGTTGCCGCATACCTAGTCCAATAGAAAGAGCCCAGTGTTTATATATCCCAGGACGTAACAAATGGCGACCTTGCCAGGATTTACTGAACAGAGGAATATAGTGGTCATTTGTTTTGAGATTCCTTATGATTAAAGGAATACAGTGGACATAGTTTTTTTTTGGAGCAACCAATATAACACATTATAGACTTTAAATGACATTAGTATATACATACTTGCATAGGAGATAAGGCACATTCTATAACCGTGATAATTACTGCAGTACACAAACATGTCTAATACATCAGAACACAGTGATGGGTCAGGTCACGATACGGGCTCGGAGGGAGAAAGACCTGTGGAGTGGCTAGTCGATAGCGAGGAGGGTGCTAGAAGATTTTTAGAGGTGCCCCTTACCGCTGCCAGGGTGTTGAAGCTGAATAAGTATGGCTTAAAGTGTCTGGCAGGTCTTCAGGGTCACCAGGGTTTAAGTGGCATGAGGAAAGATCAGCTGAGGACTTTGATAATGGGTTTAGAAGGGAGAGACCGGGGTGGAGAGGCGACTGCGGGCCCCGGTCCCCAGCCCCCCCTCCACTCTACCCCCATATCAAACGTCAGGGTGCCTGAATTTAGTACATACCCCCAAGTTGATGGTCAATGGCAGCGTGGAATTCAATCACAGGGACCCTCTCCATTAAATGCACCTTCCCCTCCTCAAGGGTTGACTCCAGATTTGTTGTTTCGGCTTGAGATGGCCAAGGTTGAGGTTGCTAGAGCTCAGGTTGAGGCTGCCGAGAGACAGGCTAGTGTGCAGGCTGAGGCTGCAGAGAGAACAGCTATACGAGAGGCTGAACTGCAGGCAGAGTCTACTAGGTATCGGGCTGACAGGGAGCTGGAAAGATCTCGAGTGGAGGTAACAGGGCGAAATATTGGGGGAGGTAACAGACGTCGGGACCAATCATTGTCGCACCTGCTTAAACTAGTTCCTGTGTTCGATGAATTAGGTGTGGCTGAGTTTTTATGCGATTTGAGAAGAAGTGTCAGGAACACCAGTGGCCTCAGGAAAAGTGGGCAGCATTAGTTTCATCAAGATTCCTAGGAAAGGGGCTAAAAGCGTATGATGCACTACCTTTAGAGTCCTGTGTAGTTTATGATGAGCTAAAGAAGGCTGTGCTACGGGCCTATGAGTTACAACCAGAAACTTACCGCTTGAAGTTTCGGGGTGTTACTAAGGGCAAGGATAGTACCTTCCTAGAACACGCCCGGGACTTGTCTGATGCACTACGACATTGGCTGCGTTCTGAGAGGGCAGCTACTTTTGAGGAGTTGAGTGAGCTGGTTCTCTTGGAGCAGTTCTTTAAGTGCACAGGCGGGGACTTAACATTAAATATAAAGGAAACAAATCCTAGAACTCTCCAGGAGGCAGCAGAAATGGCTGACCGCCGACTGTCATTAATTCGAAGGTGCGAAGCAGCAGCTAGGAGTGAGTCGGGTGCAAACCCCTCCCCCTCCCAAGAATTTTGATACACATAAATACACAAAACCATCTAGCACTGACAATAAAACTGAACATAAACCAAATACCGTCCCGTATAAGAAGTCTAATGGTACCTCCCACTCCCAAGGGAAACCAAAGAGTAAAGAGTGCTTTGCATGTCACAAGGAGGGTCACTTTGCAAATACTTGTCCGAACAAGCCACCAAACAAGGTTGTGTCATTGGCCCGCAGCATAGGGGTGTCGCCTATATCTTCTGAGTTTGCCAAGGGTAGTTCGTCAGAGGTTGGGACACAGCCTGTGTTCAAGAGTCCGGGAGGCTCGAACCCTGTCCGCGACGTCTTTGGGGGTCCTAGAGGGCATGGTTTTGTGAGGTGGGCTGG
This sequence comes from Paralithodes platypus, assembly GCA_032716605.1. Lineage (NCBI taxonomy): Eukaryota > Metazoa > Arthropoda > Malacostraca > Decapoda > Lithodidae > Paralithodes > Paralithodes platypus. The sequence continues at coordinate 15,766,723 of CM064538.1, read as the reverse complement.
CGAAAGGTGAGGAGTTAAGCTATTGCGTGATACTGGGGCTTCTCAGACCTTGTTAAGGAACTTTACTGGTAGACCGACTAACGCTGCTCGGGTGGTGGTAGTTCAGGGGATCAATGCTACGAAGTCCTACCCGCTGGTGCGGATGGAGCTAGAGTTGGGTGGTGTGGCGAAGGAGCTGGATGTCGGAATTGTAGAGAACTTGCCTGTTGGGGGCGTCGACCTCCTCCTCGGCAACGACTTTGCGGTGCCTGCTTCTAAGGTTTCACCCTTGGTCGTTGCCGAGAAGGGGGCCGACGTTAGTAGGGAGGAACAGGAGTGGGTTGAGAAGTGTAGCGTACAAACCATGGCGTGTGTTGTGACGCGTTCTCAGACATCCGGAGCCTTGCAGCCACCACCTCAGTCTATCAAACCGCGGAGGAAAGGTCACAAGAAATGGGAAGTGTTGGTCAATTGGAGAGTTTTGAGCCGGCAGTGTTTCTTGGTGACTCATTATTGGCACCTATGTTAGAGTCTGGAGAGGCCCCGGGGCCTGTCACCGCTAGTGCAGGTGCAGGGCAGGAAGAGACTCTGCGACAGCATTGTTATGCGCAGCGTGAGGAAAGGATGGCTCAGCGGGACATTGGAGGTGGAAATAAATTATTTAAGATGAACTTGGATAATCTCGCACCTGCTGATATATGTTCCTTGCAGCTGGAAGATCCTGAAGTCAGGGCATGTGGTAATGGTGCTATCGAACTGGAGAGCAATGGGGATGCGCAGCCTGGTGATTTTTTCTTGTCCGAGGGGATCTTGTATCGGAGACATCAGGATCCCAAGAAAAAGTGGGATGGCGGGTCAGGATTAGTGGACCAGTTAGTAGTACCGAGGGTGTGCCGTGAGAGCTTATTGAGATTAGCTCATGATGTGCCTTTGGCAGGGCACCTGGGGGCACGTAAGACGGAGGCAGCTCTGAGCAAGCTTTTCTGGTGGCCTGGGTTAAAGGCGAGTGTCGTGTCATGGGTGTCACAGTGTCAAGTTGTTGGGAAACCCAATCAGGTCATCCCGAGAGCCCCGTTCCAGCCCATCCCTGTCATTGGGCCGCCCTTCAGCAAAGTAGTTATCGATATGGTTGGCCCATTGCCCCCCACTAGTGCCGGCAATAAATTTTACTAACTGTAATGGATGTAGCAACACGGTATCCAGATGCTTACCCCATGCGCAACGGGATGGCTAAGACTGTTGTCAAAAACCTACTTGTCTATTTCTCTCGTTATGGCTACCCTCAGGAGATCCAGTCTGATCAGGGATCCAATTTTACTTCTGCTCTGTTTAAGCAGACCATGCAGCAACATGGGATAGTGTCTGTGGTGTCATCTGCCTACCATCCCGAGAGTCAGGGAGTTTTGGAAAGGTGGCACTCGACTCTCAAGAGTATGTTGCGGTGTTATTGCATGGAAAATGGGAAGGACTGGGATCTAGGTCTCCCATACGTTTTATTTGCTGCGAGAGAAGTACCTGGGGAGAGCTTGGGATTTAGCCCGAACGAGTTGGTTTTTGGACAAAGGGTCAGGGGGCCCCTCCACATAGTCAAGGAGATCTGGGAGGGAGTCACAAAGCCAGGCTCGCTTCTAAAGTATGTTGTTGAAAGCCGTGAGAGAATGCTAAAGAGCTTGGAGGTAGCAGGTCGGAACCTTAAGAGTTCACAAGCTCAGATGAAGGACAGATACGACCAGAAGGTGAAGCTGAGGGAGTTTGAAGTAGATCAGGAGGTACTGATACTACTGCCTCTGGTGGGACACCCCTTGTCTGCCAAGTATTCTGGTCCGTATCGGGTTATAAGGAAGGTTTCTGATCTCGACTATTTAGTAGCTACTCCTGATCGTAAGAAAAAGAACCAACTTTGCCATGTAAATCTGATGAAAGAGTATGTGAGGCGCCCCTCCGAGCCTCTCACTGTCCCGGTGTTGATCTGCAGCGATCGTGGTGGAGAAGGAGGAAGGGACAGTCAAGCTGCGGGGGAGGATAATTGGGATTGTCATGTTTCCGCGGTTCAGTGGGCGGGGAATTCTAGACAAGTGGCTCACGAGTTGATATTGCACCTGCCTGAGCAACAGCGTGTAGCTGTGCAGCAGTTGTTTGATTCAAACCCAGCTGTTTTCGCGGAGCATCCTGGCCTCACTACTCAAGCGGTGCACGATGTCGATGTTGGGGACCACCTGCCCTTTAAATCAGTGCCATACCGTCTTCCCCCTATTAAATTACCAGCACTTAGGGAAGAGCTGGATTATATGGTGAAACGTGGGCTGATTTCTGAGGGTGCAGTAAGGTGGAATTCCCCAGTCACACTGCAGCCCAAACCAGATGGCAAGGTGCGGTTTTGTATAGATTTCCGCAGGTTGAATGGTTTAACCCCCACAAATGCCTACCCTCTCCCTCGCGTGGACGACAGTGTGGATAAGATAGGAAAAGCCAAGTTCCTCACTAAGATAGACCTTGTTAAGGGTTATTGGCAAGTGCCCTTGTCTGAGCGAGCGTGAGAGGTGTGTGGGTTTGTGGTGGACGGTGCCACATATCGTTGCCATGTTATGCCATACGGGCTGAAAAATGCCCCTGCAACGTTTCAGAAATGAATGAACGACATTGTAGCCGACATTCCCAACTGTACGGTGTACCTAGATGATGTCATAATATACGACGATGACTTTAACAGTCACTGTGCTCACATCGGACAGCTTTTTAATAAACTGAATGAAGCATGTTTGGTGGTAAACCTGGGTAAGTGCGATTTTGTCAAAGCCTCAGTTTTGTACCTGGGGTTCGAGGTGGGGATGGGTCAGGTGTGCCGTCCACAGACAAAGATCAAAGCCATCGATCAGTTTCCCCAGCCTACGACTAAGAAACAAATCATGCGGTTTCTAGGTATGATAGGCTATTATCGTCGCTTCATCAAAGGCTATTCGACTGTACTTGCACCTTTAACTGACTTATTATCTAAGGACAAGAAGTTCCTGTGGTCTCCTGAGTGTGCAGAGGCGTTTTCCTTGGTGAAACACCTGTTATGTACCCACCCCATACTCAGGGCCCCGGAATTCAACAGACCTTTTCAGCTGGCGACTGATGCCAGTGGCGTAGGGGCTGGGGCTGTCTTGTTACAGACAGATGATGAAGGTATCGAACATCCAGTGAGTTTTTACAGTCAAAAATTCAATAATGCACAAAGGAATTACTCTGTAATTGAAAAAGAACTCCTGGCGATAGTGCTGGCGCTCAGGTACTTCGATGTATATGTTCCTGCTTTCGGACCAGTCGTAGTGGTTTATACCGATCATCACCCTCTGAAATTCTTGAATCAGTTTCATAACCGGAATATGAGGCTGACCAGGTGGTCACTCATGCTTCAGGAGTATAATCTGGACATACGCCATATTGCCGGTTCTGATAACGTGATAGCGGATTGTCTTTCAAGGGTGGATGATGTTGGTTAGACTTCCGCAGGATTGAGGGTTGAGTGTGGAGGAAAATAGGCTGTCACTGTAGTTCAGCCGAAAAAAACAAATTAAAAAAGCAAAAACCTTATAAAAACTCTTTATTTTTTATAACGTGTAGAATTTTGTATAAGATGTTGTAGCAGTATATAAGTTGAATGTTTTCGCTTATTGTCGCTAAGTTAGTTGGACTTGCTCGGTGGAGCGCAACAGTCTTAATTTTGTTTATATATAGTGCCTTGTGTCGCAACAGTGTGTGGTACTATGAGAAGCTTTCTGTTAGATATGAAGAACTTAGTCAAGGGTCTTATATCTTGGGGGAGGTGTGACGCTTCTGCATAGTAGCCATGTGCGGGCATGCACGCGCGTCGGCTGCCCAGCCGTTTAGAAACCGGCTGGTGGCAGCCGGCCGGCAGGCTTTTCCTTAGTATATATCCTACGACAACGTAACTAATGTCTGGGATATTCTTATGTTGTTTCACAGCTTGTAGCTGCCCTTATTCTTAACCAACGCATCTTAGTATATTTTATTCTCGATAGTTGATTGTTTCATTATAATATATAAGATGTAAGTCTAGTGAGGGCGGGAGGAGACGAGCGGGAGAGAGAGACCGGCTTGGGACGTTGCTTCGCTTGCCAGCTTGGGACGAGCCTGAAGCGTTGCCATATGCATTTGATTGCAACGTTAGGCTTAGTTTCGACTCACGCACGGGGTAGAGGATTTTGACCCGGCAACTGTGTTGAGTGTTGCCAAGCATGGGATGTATTCTGCATGCCTAGGGTGGGGTCCAGACAGATTCAAGACTTAGAGCTCACCTCACTGTCGTACCCTTCGGACCCCCTTGATATCTATCCCTCTCAACCCCACTTAGAAACTTTCTCTCTTACTTTGTATACCTTCCTTCCACTACTTCACCAATCTATTTAATTATCCCATCCCCTTGATAGACCTTATATCTATTATTGTATTAACGACGAGCTCTCAGATAACTAGATAGGATTTTGGGCCTTATGCAGAGACGTAATTGTTAATGAGACCTAGGAAGCTTTTTTGTTGTCTCATATTTGGTGGTTTCATGCTTGCTAGTGTGTTCTTGTGTCAGGTTAGCAGGGGCTAGACCGGAGGGGAGGCTTTTTGCGATCCTTTAAGTAAAGTCTGCTGGTGCGAGTCCTGTGGACCCGCACGACTTTACTAGGATACCCGTGGGAGTCTAGGGGCATTTTCTTGTCTGTGTCCCTGTGTGTCTAGTGTTGTGTTGTGTGAGGGCCCTTGCCTAGTCCACTCAGCACTGCGCTAGCACGTCTTGCTTTTGTTTTAGGGTCGCCAGGAGAGAGTCAGATACTTGCGATCTGAGTCTCTCAAGAGAGCACCCTTTCAATTAGAGTAATTTGGCGCACAGACTTGGGAACGTCCCTAGGCTAGAGCAGGTGGCTCAGCACGGGTATCCAAAGCCTATATCCTTCGAGCTAGACCTCTGCCACCTGGCAGATTAACAGCTAGGGGTTTATTATTTCTGTATGCTTGTTATTGTGCCACAGTTTACCTTTTTTGTGAGCATTGTGAGTCAGGGTGGGGCTTAGAGACTCTGTCCGATGTGACGCCTGCCAGCGTTGGCAGAATCGCCTCCCGGTAGCCACTAGCACTCGCCAGGACAGTGAAATGGGCTACATCCTGTCTACAATGTTGTACTTTCTTTCTTGTGAATCGTCATGTCACAGGCAGGGTAGAGGTGGTCTTTGTTTTCGCCTGTGACAATGCATTGTATTTTATATCATGAGTTGAACATAAGATGCATTGTAGTGAAGGAGAGAGAGAGAGCGAGCGAGCAGGGTGGGGGAGGTGAGTGTTGCTTTTCCTCCTCCTCCCTCCTCCCTCCCGGAGGAGATGCTGGCCCGCGTGGTCTTTTCTCTCGGTTTTGATTGGCTGGTGGTTCCTGGCGCCTTCTGCAGGCCTGCTGCCGGGTGGCGTAGCGGCCTGTGATTGGCTGACCACCGTGCCTTTGTGTGGGATCCTGAAGGGGTCCAAAGGAGCTATTCTCCTCAGAGCTTTCCTGACTAGCATACCCTTCACATGTCCCTTGCCCCCCTGTCTCCCGACTTCTACCTATAGAGCACTTTCTCTCTCTCTCAACTTCTTACCTCTCATTCTTCTACTCTATTTAATATCATAACTTCCCTTTGGTTCTGCACGATTTCATATATCGGCCATCGTATTATATGCTGAAGCTCTCAGATAACACGTGTTTAGTTAGGCATTTTGGAAGGGTTACCATTTATGTCTGTAGAGGTTTGACACACTCACGGTGTCTCCCTTCCTGTATCGTGGTGGTCTGCTGGGGGATTTAATGCTAGACTGGGATAAGGCTACTGGTGTTGTGATATCCGATGTGTACTAGGTTTTGTTGATCCTGTACAATCGCAACGGAGACGTGGGAAGCCTAGGTGGTCTTTCTGACTGTGTACCTTGTGAGTTTAGCACTGTGTTGCGATTGAGGGCTTTTGCCTCTGCCACCCAACACTGTGCTAACTCGTTTGCTTTAACTTTGAGAGGGTCGCCAGGAGAGAACCAGATACTAGCGATCTGGATCTCTCAAGAGAGCACCCCGTCAATTAACGTAATTTGGCCGCACAGCCTTAAGGACTTCGCTAGGCTACGAGCCGCTTGCTCAGCCATTGTTTCCTAGCCTACTACATCCCAGCTAGACTTTATTCGCCTAGCAGACACCAGATTTAGATTATGAACTCTTTCTGTTATGTATGCATTATTATTCACGGCATTTATTAGTCTAGGTTGTTGTTGAGTTGCACAACCCTAGTAGGCTGTTTCGCTGATGAGGAAGTACTTCTTTTGCTGTTTGAGTTCCTACTATTGCGCAGTTATTATTCCCGTGCCAGTTAACCCTATATGTCCTTACAATTGTCATATCCTGTTCCTGCTTTATACTACAGTTCAAAATCCGATACGATCATCTTAACCTAGCATCAGACTTTCTTCAGAAGATTCCTGCTCGATGCTTTGGGACTTTCGTTCACTTTCTTTAGTAAAGGAGTGACAGTTCATTATTGTTTAGAGTAACTTTAAATATACTTTCTTCTAGTTTGCATTAAATCATTGGAGTGATTTAATTAAGATCTCTATCTTTTCCTAGTATACCTTATTACCGTAATTGTATGTTGTTGTGATCAGGCTGTATCAGAGATCATCAGCCTGTAGTAGTAGTGCACTTATACTGAGTTATAGGATACCCCGTTATCGCAGATTTAACTCTGGAGGGTATAGGTGTTTTTGTGCGCCGGCATTATAAGTTCAGGGGTTGGATCTAGTGTTACCGTTGTGGCTGTGTGCTTTCCTAGTCCAATGATTAAGAGCCCTTGTTTTATACGAGCCCCGGTCGTAACACCGAGCAGGCTTGCCTGACTAAGAGTGAGAAGCACACCTGTATGTGGTTATGTTGCGAGTTGCTACCTTTATTTAATTATACCTATGCCATTATACACTGTATGGCCTATCAATAGTATTTATTCCTGCTTATGAGTTAAGAGTTCTCTAAATCCGTAACATATTTTCTTTGCTAAGCATCAGATCCTACAGTAGCCGCATGCAGTTTAGAAACCCGCATCTTGTCTACCTGTACGATGTTTTGAGGACTGTTTGCTTTCACCTTCTTTCACGCAGGGGTGATTAGTTGTATTAATTAACGTAACGTTAAATGTACTTTCTTCTAGTTTGTTATTAAATTGTTTCTGCAATTTAATTCCGTTATCTATCTTTTCCTTGAAGCTTTAAGTCAACTTAATTGTGTGATCTTTTATATAGCCTGTTTGACTATCAGCAGTCTATAGTGCGTGCACCCTGTAACCGAGTCATAGGATACCTCGTTGTCCAGGCAGGACTCTTGACAGTTTAGGGTGGTTTGTTGCCTGGGTTTATAGATAAGGGTTGGATCTAGCGTTTTCCGTTGTTGCTTGTTGCCGCATACCTAGTCCAATAGAAAGAGCCCAGTGTTTATATATCCCAGGACGTAACACCCATCTCTGAAGCTGCTTCGCCTCTGCGCTTCACCGTCTCAACCTCCAGACTCGGACCCTCACTCTCAGAATGCCACCTATTGAGCAATTAACTCACTAGGCATTGTCTCCCTGTAGCATATTTTGAATATGGGAATGTACATACAATGCTATTTAATCAGGGAACAATGAAGGTATTTTTTTGGCATTTCAGTGTGCTGTGGTAATGCACTGAAGCTAGGTACAGCACAAGTTTCATCCCAATAACATCTTCCCATTGACATATTGGGATTCGAACCAGGGTCCACCGGATTACCAGTCCAGTATCAAGACCACTCCAGCTGTGGAAAGTATAGAGAATTGCAGCTAAAGTTAACCATGAAAAGACTTCAACTCCACCTGAGGGGAAAGGTCACAGGTGTATGCTTTGTGTATTAGAAGTGCAATGACCTGTACATTAAACTCTAGTCCAGTAAAGATGGATTATATCACCAAAATGGAACATACACAAAGTAAAATGGTGAGATGGATGTGTGGGGCCAAACTTCAAAATAGAACATCTAGTGAGGATGTGGTTGGTTATCAATAGTATCAACAAAGAGATGCTTACAGGCAGATTTGGATGGTTTGAACATGTGGAAAAGTTGGATCATCTAAAATTGGATGAAGACCTATCAAGACGTGGGATCATGTCATACAATCTCGAAATAAAAAACCTGACTAGTTGGGGATTCCTGAATAGAGCAGCTTGGAACGCGACAATGAGGAAATTGAAATAACAGAGCACCCCATGTGAGATAGAATACACTTGGTCCCTTCACTTACTGGGAGGGATTGGGGCATTCCATCCATTTATGATATTAATAGGTAAGGATCATCGTAAAATCCATGATGAAGGCGACAATGGGTCATCTTTATCGCGTCAGTGGTTATATGACGATGGTGACATCGGGGTTTAATACAATTAAATATAACGCACACAATAAAGTCAACCTTGCACTCGTTTTCCGGTCCCAAGTACAGTCAATTCAGACTGAAACAAAGATATATTATCAAATAGTCAAAATATGCTATACTGAAAATGCAATAATATTCTGCCAGTGACTTAATGGAGGGAGACCTTTTATCCCACTGTGGAATAGAATAATACTGTATACATACCTAGAAAATGCTTTCTTATGCTCGTGGCGAAACCATCCTCAACCTTCTATTAACAACTACAATATGTAATCAAGCATGTTTAACCCCTTCTGTACCGGTGACGTCTTTCAAATTTTATTCTAGCTCAATTTAGACGATATTGTGCAGCTTCAGAAGCTTCTATGGAGTTGATAAAGATAGTTCAAAGACTTTCAGTTAAGTAGGAGGTGAATTTTGCTCTAGTGAATATTGAACAATTATATTTAATATACGACTGAAAGCATATTAAAGGTACGAATAACATTCAGATAATAAGAAACCAGATCGTATCATGGTAAAGAAACTCATCATTCGATATTCAATTTTCTTCCGGCTAGACAGCGTTTTTTTTTTTTTTTTTTTTTCTATATTCCAACTACTCCCTCTCGGGCATAGGCTGAGAGCCTGTACATTCCACCGCTCAACACGGTGAAGCCCGTGAGGTCTTGTTCCAGTCTGGGGAGTGAGACATGCGAAGCATCCATCATGGCTCGAAGCAGCTCCATCTCTGAAGCGGCTGGTTGCTTCGCTCAAGTGCTTCACCGTCTCACCCTCCAGGCTCAGACCCTCACTCTCAGAACGCCACCTATTGAGCAGTGAACTCACTAGGCATTGTCCCCCTGTAACATATTTTGAATATGGGAATATTCATACAGTGTTATTTAATCAGGGAACAATGAGGGTATTTTTTTGGCATTTCGGTGGGCTTTGTGGTAATGCACTGATACTAGGTACAGCACAAATTCAATCCCAATAATATCTTCCCATTGACATATCGGGATTTGAACCCGGGTCCATTGGATTACCAATCCAGTGGCATGACCACTCCACCACACCTCCCCTTTGTTTTCATATCCCTAAACTTATGTGTTATACTAGGTTTTTGCTGGGGTTAATTGGTTTAAATTGGTATAGTCTAGTTGCCAAAAATGTGGACCCTGCAATGTTTACTACTTCGAACTTTTCTCACAGAAATGTTTTCTTTATAGTTAGAAGAGCCAAATTAGCTTGGTTGCTAATTTTGCAACATTGAGCATTTCCCAGAATTCAAGATGGCGGCCGCCGCCATCTTGAATCTTCAACTTGTTTTCTCAATTACATAAAGAGTCGTGTAATACCACTTTTTAGGGTTTTTAGAGGGCAGGGAGTCCATTTCTTGAATTATTTTTTGTATATAGGGTCAAAGTTAAGATCAAATCAAAGGTCAAAGGTCAGATTTGACCATAAATGAGACAATAAATCAACTCCATTGACGAGTATATGTTGTTCTTTATCTTTTTGTTGTTTAGTGGTTTACAACTTTTTTCCTCATTTCAGAGTACGGTGAGTCAGCATGATCAGCATTAATCCTGTGGTACCCCAGGCCATCACAATCGTCATGGCTGCTTGAGAGGGAAAGTGCCTCTTAAGTCCGTGTAACGCCAAGGGAGCGTTACAGACATTCAAGACCGTGGCCATCCAGAAGATTGTTACTACAAGCAAAATAAAGAAATTGGATTTTGGAAGCATTACAGGTAACAAGGTTTTCTCTGCCCCAATTGTAAATAGTAGTTATATCAGAAAATAAGTGTTCTATGGCTTCATTACGTTTGTCTTTGAGGGATTGCTGGCTGGGGCGTTATAGAAAACTAATTGAGTAGTGTAAGGTAGAGTCGTCTGCGTATGAATGGATGGGACTGGAGGTACAGTTGAGAAGATAATTTATGAAAATTAGAAAGAGAATAGGAGATAGGACAGAGCTCAGAGGAACACCGAGTTGACAGATTGAGGAAGTGAGCGATGGCCGTCCACAACCGCTTGCAGCTATGGAACGGCCGGAAAGGAAATTAGAGACAAAGGCACAGATGGAGGGATAGAAACTGAAGGAAGGTAGTTTAGAAATTATAGATTTGTGCCAGACTCTACCGAAGGCGTTCGATATGTCAGCCTCTGTAGTAGTTACGGTGATTTCTTGTTAATGCCTTATTGTAGCACAGTTAAGGCTGGTGTGGTGCGATTTTGTCAGGTGCAAGTGCTTCAGGGGGACTTTATTGAGTTTTGCTGAGACACTGTTAGCGCTATACCAACATCAGCCACAGTGATAAAATGATGGAGTGTTGTTGTGGCAATATTTTGTTGTACTGTGCTGCAGTAAAGACTGTAGCCACCGTGTTATGATTGCTGTGCACTGTGTGCAGTACTGTGATTGTACCATGGAAGCCACATCTTCAAGTCTGCTGACTCTGCCAGCAACGAGAGAATTTGACAGCGAAATTAGATGAAGCCCACAACAAGATCAACGCCCTCACCATGAAGCTGGAATCACTCCCAAGAGTTTGTAACATTCAACGTTGGAGTACCACAAACTTCAATTGTCACCGCTTCAACTCCAGCAACCACCAACGCCCCAACGTCAACTGCCAACAATCCAACGCCTGCAGTAGCCACTTCAGCAGATGCTTACGATACACAAGACAACTTCAGTGTCGTGAGGAACAAGGTTTGCCCCAAGACCAGGAAATTCATACCGGTTACCGAGTGTCACAACCATTTCCAGATAGTCACAGACTCAGTTGACGAAGAGGAAACAGAAGAAGTTTGGCTCGTGGGAGACTTGATGATACTTGGTCAGCTTGCAGGATTTTGCGCCAGGGCACCTAAAATCAGGAAGCGTTTTTGTATCCCTGGTGGTGGTGTGGACGACGTACTTGCTGCAGTTGACGAAGTATCGAAGCTGGCCCCTGCTAATACAATGTATGTCATCCACGTCAGATCCAACGATATACAGCGAACCCGTTAAACTACCAGCAGCTGACCAAGTCGTTTAAGGAGAAGTCATCAAGGATCATCGTCTCAGGAATCATCCCCCGGCTCAGTGTAGGGAGCCGATTTTACAACATAACCACCATCACAAATCGTTGTCTAGCAAACCTCTGCAGGAAGGAGAACGTGGGATTCGTAGACACCTGGGACAATTTCTACTACGGTGAGTATTTGTTTTCGGACGATGGAGTTCATCTGAACCAGGTGGGAGCAGCACGTTTTGGGCGTCTTCTCAACGATGCGGTGAAGGATTTTTGGAGAAGAAATCGACTCTGCACAGGACAAAAAGGAAGGAGGATCGAATACAGCGAGGACGGCGACCTGCGAAGGAATTAAATGCTAATCCATCGAGAACCACAAATTTGGATAAAGCTCCATCAACAAGACCCAAATTCAAAACCGCCAGGGATAACGAATGAGGATCGAGGACAGCCATGATTGTAAATGTAGATCCGACCAAAACAAAAAATTTGATTAAAGAGCGTTCTGTGAGTTCTAAAACCGCAACTTTAAATATTTTCTATGCAAACGCTCGTAGCATACGCAATACATTTTCAGATTTAGAGGAACTAGTGTTTACAGAAAATTATGATGTGATTGGCATAACAGAATCTTGGCTTAATACGGAAGACAGACTTTTTAGCAGAGTATTCACTTTCCGGTTATGTAATGTTTGAGAAAAGCCGAATAAATAGAAATGGAGGTGGCGTTTTACTTTATATCAAAGAAAGTCTTAACCCGACCCTCTTGTCAAAACCTCAAATTGTGAACGTCGACACAGCCTTTGTGCTAATAAGAAATAGTAAAGGTACAAAAATAACACAGACCTCCAGCTCCATCAGTGCAAATTGACCAAATAATTTACGAACAAATTGCAGATGTAAGTAACTCGCAAGATATCGTAATTTTTGGCGACTTTAATTTACCTGTGACCAAGTGGGGCTATACTCTTGCTTCACACTACCGGACATGACTTGTATGTGAACTTGCAGGAGAGTTCACTATCAATTTGTTCGATATCCGACCCGTACCTTGTACTTGCAACATAAGAAGAATTATTAGAGAATTTGAATGTTGGTGATGAATTCAGTAACAGCGACCATCGTACAATAACTTTCAGTTTAAAGTTTACTAGTAACGAACCAAATAGCAGCATCGAGAAAGTCCCTAATTTAAAGAATGCAAACTTTCGTAAACTTTGTTCTATGTTTAAAGAAACTGACTGGAGCTTTCTAATTAACAATAATGACATAAATACATCTTGGGAATTATTTGCAACCACCTACCTAAAAGCAGTGCAAGACTGCATACCATCGAAAATACGGCGTACAGGCTATAATGATAAGCCCAAATGATGGAATAAAGATATTTCAGACTGTCTGCTCGCTAAAAAGTTTGCTAATGATAAATTCAAATCCTCACAAAATGACGAAGAACGGGTGAAATTTGTAGAAGTACGACGCAAAGCCAAAAAGTTAATTAAGCATAAGTAAAAAGACCCTGGGATGGGTGGATGGGACTCGTTAGCCTTGGTCGGCAACTCATCAAGGGGAGACAACCTTATACAAATCCGGATGGATGGGACTCGTCAGCCTTGGTTGGCAACCTGTCTAGGGGAGTAAACCTGATACAAATCCGTACTGCTTACCTAAGGGTAAGGCAGATTAGTGGATGGATTAGCCGAACACCACTGTAGAAAAATAGTGCTAACAAGATACACAGAGGGCCTCGGAGTCGGACGGATCCTAATTGAGTGGTCAATCCTGTAAGTCCTTCACTAAACTGGCTTGGGTTGTCCCTCTCACAGGGAATAGGTCCGCTTGGGGGCATTCTGTGTATGGCCACCCTCGTAAGGGGAGTAAGGCGTCCGGCAATAAATAAAAAGAAAAAAACAAAACAAAAAAACCCTGGAGTTACATGTTGCGAATCAAAGTAAAACAAACTCGAAATAATTCTATAGTTATATCAGAAAGAAAAAAGTAGTTACTTCAACTGCTTGACCGTTAGTTGATGAAAATGGAGAATACACGAAAGACGAAGTACAAATGAGTAATGCTTTCAATACCTTCTTTGCAACAGTTTTTATAACAGAAGACCTCACTGATATTCCTACAGCATCGCCGATTCAGATTGATAATTCTGATGTTCTAAGCAATATCACCATTACAGAGAACGAAGTATTGAATTGTTTAGATAAACTCAAGGTAAATAAAATGCCTGGACCTGATACAATCTCACCTACAGTTCTAAAGGAAGGTAAGGATGAGCTCTCCAAACCACTGACATTGCTATTCAATAAATCCTTGCAGTCTGGAACTATGCCTGATCAGTGGAAGCTAGCCAACGTAACACCGATATTAAAAAAAGGCAGCAAATCCATACCCAGTAACTAGCTCCCAGCTTAACCTCAGTTGCATGTATAATGCTAGAAACACTCATAAGAGGCAGACTCGTAAATATCTTAGAGGAAAATGGCATACTTAATCCACTGAGCCCCAGCGACGCAAACATTAAGTCGGCAATGTATGTAACGCTAAACCCCAGCGACGCATACGTTGCGTCACTGTTACTCCGGTCCCAATTACTCCGGTCCTATGGCACCTAGAGGGCTCAGATTTGTGTGGGAACTGTGTAAGTATCCCACGCAACCATGCCGATGGTTGAAAACTATCAAAGTCCAACCGCGTGCGCGCGTGATCGCGCAAAAACATAGTTTTTGGGTGTTTTTGCCTTCAATTTTTTACTCTTGTAAAATCGACTTTCGGGGGCTCCGTAGGACCCTTTTTTGACCTTTTTTATCATGTTTTTGGGGGGTTTTTCCTTCATTCCTAACCCATTCGCTATTGTTTCTGGAAAAACAAATATTTTCAAAACCTGCTGGTCCCTGGTGATACATTTAATATAAACTAGCTGGGGCTCAGTAGGTTAAAGATATTCGACACAGCTTTCGTAACAAACGTTCCTGCTTAACAAATTTCTTAAACTTCTTTCACGATATCCTCAACTTCTATTATGAGAGTAGAGCTGTAGATATTATATACCTTGATTTTCAAATGGCCTTTGACATAGTTCCCTACAAACGTTTACTGCTAAAACTAAAAGCACATGGAATACAAGACGGCGTGTTGAAATGGATAGAAAATTGGCTCAGCGACAGAAAGCAAAGAGTATTCATAGACGGTAAGGCATCTAAATGGACCAATGTAAGTAGCGGGGTACCCCAGGGATCGGTACTTAGACCAATTATCTTTCTAATTTACATCAACGACATAGATGAGGGTTTCACCTGTACAATCTCAAAGTTTGCTTACGATACAAAAATTGCAAATAGCGTACTCTCAAAAGAACAAGTTGACGATATGCAACACAATCTAGATAAGTTGTCATGTTGGGCCCAAATTTAGCAAATGAGTTTCAATGCGGATAAATGTAAAGTACTACATATCGGACGCCAAAATGAGAAAGCAAACTATTCGATGAATGGCACTCAGCTTAAGAGTGTAGACAGAAACCGATTTGGGAGTAACAATATCGAGTAACCTAAAACCGAGTCAACAATATTCAGAAGTTGTTAAAGGTGGGGGTGCAGGGGTTGAGATAAACATGGAATTATAATCGCCAGCCTACACATAATTATCTTGGAAAATGCAATGGCACCGAAATAATGATTAAAAATGGTATAAAGGATTTTGTGGATCATCTAAACCAGATCTGTGATGTCATAGGAGTGTAAGTCCACTATCCAGTGCACGATGAGGATACTGGTGTGACGTCACTATGACGTCACAGGTGTGGTATAGACGATCCACAAAGTCCTTTATACCATTGTAAATAATTATTTCAGTGACATTGCATTTTTCAAGATAATTATGTGTAGGATGGCGATTATTATTCCATGTTTATCTCAACCCATGCACCCCCACCTTTAACACCTTACGAGCGAGTGGTGGAGTATATTTCACTGTGCCGCTCAGCGTTTTTGTTTTAACCATAAATGGGGTTGTTTCCGTGCTTTTTGTCATACATAAACAACGCCCAGAACGTAATACAAGTATGTAACCCTGAAAGGGCGTAAATTGAGCTTTCCAATGACACCCGAACCATCCTTCTACGATCACTAGTTGTCTGCAACGATCGTGCAACCGAAGGGCCAAATCGGTAAAATACGGTAATTTCTTTATATAATTACGTATGTAGCGAGGGAGTGAGGGTGGATGTAAGTGGAGTACATCTCAGTTGGTCCACGGCGGCCGTGGCAAACGGTCATGAGGTAACCCATGCTCCTCCAATCACTTGTCTCTCTCTCAGAGCCAATATTGCGCCAAAATTGCACTCGGACTTAAGTCGGGCCCCGCCACATAGTCCAAATTTTTCGATACAGAATTAAGTCGGGCCCCGATAGACAAGGGTTAAGAAGGCAAACAAAATAATTAGCTTTATAGGCACGTCATTTGAGCATAAATCCAAAGAAGTTATCCTAACTCTTTACAATTCCTTAGTCCGCCCTCTTCTGGAATACTGGGTTCAATCCTGGCGCCCTTATTACCAAAATTATATAAACAAGCTAGAACGAGTTCAACGTAGAGTTACCAAAATTATACCTAGCCTAAAAAACAAACCATACGAGGAGCGTCTTAGAGAATTAAATCTATTTCCTTTAACCCAGCTCAGATTAAGAGGCGACTTAATTCAAGTGTTCAAAATCATCAAAGGTATCGACAATATGAACTGTAGTAAGTACTTCACTATCGACCAATCTAATTACACGCGGGGAACCGGTTGCAAAATTAATGGTAAATCTTTTAACTCACGAATCTAAGAATTTTTTCTTCAATTGAGTTGTCAACTTGTGGAATGGGCTTCCCCGAAACGTTATAGACTGCAGCACCGTTTATTTTTTTGAACTTCGCCTAGACAAATATCTTGCATCAAACCCGCGACTGCGTTTGTAAATTAATAACTTTATTATATTCCTCCCTCAGATTCATGAAGGATTATTGCGTATATATTTTACTAAGACGTTACTCTCTTTTTCCCAGATATATGAAAGATCACTTATAACTGTGTTATGTTACTAACCCATCTGTCCCCTACTAACTTCCTAATCCGGCCACAGAC
This sequence comes from Paralithodes platypus, assembly GCA_032716605.1. Lineage (NCBI taxonomy): Eukaryota > Metazoa > Arthropoda > Malacostraca > Decapoda > Lithodidae > Paralithodes > Paralithodes platypus. The sequence goes on along the minus strand of CM064538.1, from coordinate 15,750,152 downwards.
ATTAGTTCCAGGGCAGTAGTTCCCTTTCCAATTTTCCCTTACCCACTCTAAACCACAGTTTGGACACTTGACCCTCAGTGTTTTGGAGGACAAGCAGCCTAGAGGGATCACTAGATCTGTTGTTGCTTGATTTCCTTTGTACTCCTTTGTACCGTGGATGGTTGCAGTCTTCAAACTCAAATGTATGTATATTCTTAACTTGTAAAGCGCGAAGCTAATCGAAGTTCAAACCCCCCCGCCAAGCGAAGGTGTTGGTTCTATTCTGACGAAAATCGTCGTAGCATATATATAATTATTACTTATCCATATGCACCTATGTTGCTTTTAATATAAACATATGAACATTTAAGAGCAATAAAAGAAGTGGGAATAGCATTTGGGGGATGAATTATGAGGCAAGAGCCGGGGCGGCGAATTACCTCCCTCTCCGAGCTGTAGAGCGACACTGAGGCCTTGCACTAGAAGTCTCTCTGTTTCAAGGATCTCTAGCTACCTCACCCGTAATAAACAGACCGTGTGAGGGAAATTCGCACCAAAAAATTACCCGATAAAAGGGGAAAAAAAAGGAAAAAATAGCTGATAATTGAGGAGGGCGGAAAAGGAGGGGAAGGGTGGGGGGACCCATATGCAGGAGTGGTAGCAAGTAATGGAGGGGAATTATCTTGCCTAATCACAAATTGCTTTGTTTTGAGTACCACTGAGTTTTTTTTTTTTTTTTGTTATTCCCTGGATCTATTGAGGACGGTCGCAGTGCACCACAGAAACCTTTACTGAGGACGATCATCATTTATGGGTTAAGAAGGATGAAAAGTCATCATCTCGCCCAAATTTGTATTTAATCTAACCAGATCTGTCAAACTAGATAATTTGAACATTAGTTTCAATCTCATATATTTTAGTTACACATATCTCTTATTCAGATGGAAACATCAGTAGTACTGAGCAGAAACTTACAGTTAGTGCTGAAGTCCATCACGGTTCTGTGTTAAGCCTCACTTCTCCTTGTGATGGTCCTGGTGACGCTGTCTATGGATTTAGAAACTGGATTCCATTTGAAACTGCTAAATGCAGATGACCTGGTTATTATTGTACAGCAGATACCGCACAGAATGCTGAGGCTAATTCAAATGATTTAATAGATCAAGGGAGGATATGGCAAATTAAGACAAATTTAACAAATGTCTTGCACAGTAGAGTAGAATAAAGGAATATAGAAAGATGTGATGCATACACATTTGCTGTATGTAGGAAAGGAAAACACATACACACAAACAAATGTAGCATCTGTCGTTACTGTGTACACCATGGTAAGAATCGATGTACTAGGGAAATAGGACCTTTGCCGACGCAGTGCCGAGGGAGAAATTCGAAGTAGAGAAATATATACTTTGTCTTCTACTGTACTTCTCACTTCTCTGCTTGTTCTTCCTCTATCCAATTACTCTTCTCTTCTACTTTACTCCAGCCATCTGATCTGTTTTGAATGTGTAGTATGCAAAGGGGAGTTTGTAATGTATAACCTAACCGAAATTGTAAATTTTGGCAATTAATTGCTGGAGCAAGTGATCTTGTTTTGCGATTTGGTATATATCATCATTGCTGGTGGTGGTGTGTTACGACCGGCACAACGAAATAAACAGGGGCACTTAATATTGGACTACAAGATAGGCTAGATCTGCAACAACGGTACGCAAATTCCAAACCCTCGAACTATTAAGCCAGTGAACAAAACACTTAAACCCTCCAGAGTTAATCTACTGGATAATGGGTTATCAATTAACTGGGTTAAGTGCACTTGTACAAAGGCTTTCCGGTGACGGCAAAGCCTACTCACAACAAGAGTAATTACGTTAATAAAAAGCTCTCAAGTAATAACAATGCTTAAATAAACTATGACAAGATTTAATAAAGATTATATGCTTACGTTATCTTTAGTGTGAGTCTGAACTCAACACTAAACTATTCAATGCTCTATGAAAACACTTGAATTCTAGTCCTACAGCAAACAGATATGGAATCTTCTGATAATGTCTGATGCTCTAAGATGCTCGTCGAATATAGAACAGAAGTAATGCAGGGGCAGGACACCAAAGCGTGTATCTTAAATACACCAAAAAGTAGGATACATATATATGGAAACAAGAGACTGCAACAACTCTGTGACAGCACTAACAACAGCAACTCAAAAACCGTACTTCCTTAGCCAAAGTAACAGCCATACTGGGTTGTGCACTATGCATCAACCTAAGCTAAAACAATACGTGAATAATTGCTAAAACATACGCAGTTAAAGTTAATAAACAAAATGCTGTCTTTCTTACTAATAAAGTCTAGCAGCAGCATAAAGGTACCAGGAGGCTAGGCAGAGCTCAAGCATGCTCACAGCCTACTGTCTCCCCTGAACAGATTTCCCTTATCTTACGTTAAGTGACTAGGAGGCTCTCTTGGTAAGTCCAGATCTCAAGTATCTGGTCTTACCCTGACTCTCCTCAAAGGTCAACAAAATGAGTTAGCAAGTATCCAAGCAAGAGTAGGCAAAAGCCCTTCGCTTGTATACTGCAAAGCTCGCAAAGGAAAATATGCACAAGGGTGTACTACAGGCTACCTAGCTCCGTCGAAGTCGTACAGGCTCTGACTTGCCGTATACATAACACAGACAACGACCAAAGGTACCCTCCGCTGTCTAGCATTAAATAGTAATAAAGAACAACCAAATAATTAGAAGCACCCAACAATATGACTCCATGTGACTATGATTCTAATAACCTCTAAAGCTAGTGCAAAACATATATGTGAGAACAGGTGCTGGTAATACGACTGGCCGACTATGGAAGTCGTATGCGAGAACCAGAAGGGATGGGTAATTGAATAAAGATAAGAAGTATTGGAAAGAAGGAGTTCAGAGAGAGGCAAAGCAGTAAAGGGGGTTAGATATGAGACAGAATGCGAGGGCCATGTAGGACCGAGCACGCGATACCATGTTCTGAGGAGAGGGAAGGAGGGTAGGAGCCCGACCACTGGGCAAGGAGGGCGGCGACCAATCACAGGCCACTACGTCACAGGAAAAGCAGACGTCATAGACCACGCTAGGCACGCCGACCAATAGCGAGCGGGTGGGCCCACCGAGCGAGGAATGCACACTTACATACGCACACACACTGCCTTTTCGCTCTCCAACTCTCTCTCTCACGCGCTGCATGTCATAATCACTACTATGGATATAAAACACTTCTAAGTGTCACAGACAAGAATAAAGGCAAACACTGATCTGTCTGTGACAACACGAATACTATGAAAGAAAGAATATCGTTCTACAATTATTATAGCCCATTTCACTGCCGCGGCGAGTACTAGCGAGTCACGAGTACATTCTGCCAAGCTGGCCAGCGTAACAGGTGCTAAAGCTGCTACTAGCGCCAGAGTTTAACGCTTTTAGATGTGGCTGGGGAAAGTTCAGAGAATTGCAGCTAATTTGAACCATGAATAGACTTCAACACCACCTGAGTGGAAAAGTGTAGGCTATATTATCTATGTCGTGGTGGGCTGACCCTTTGTCAGAGTGAGGGTTGGTGTCCTCTACATCCCATAGCCCCTTCTATCTTTTTCTCCTTCTGCATCTCTAATTTTTTCAAATGGCGTAGGGATGCGGCGACCCCAACGCCCGCCACTTTCTGGTGCAGGTAGCCTCCTCTGTGATGGAGGGGTAAGAAATTTCCACCACCGCTTTTCTCCGGCGAGACATAGAAGTCGGCTAAAGGGGATCGGGGGCGGGGGGCCTGGTATCCTTCTCTCCTTAAATAAATCTACCAAAAAAACGAGACAGAGATAGGGGCGAGGGAACGCGTTCGTGGTCCCGGACCCTAAGAATGGGAGCTTTGAATGTGCGTGGATGTAGTACGAATGTGAAGCGAGAGGATATTGGAAGGTTATTTGAAAGAAGGAAGTATGATGTGCTTGCACTGAATGAAACAAAGATGAAAGGAGAGGGAGAAGTGGATTTTGGAAACGTGATAGGTAGAAAGTCTGTAGTAGACGAGGGAGTCAGGGGGAAAGAAGGAGTGGTTATTATTGTGAAGGAGTTGAGAGAGTTTATAAAAGAGTGGAAAGAGGTGTCATCAAGGCTAATGTGGGTGCGAATGCGGTTTAAGGGTGAAAGGTGGGTTTTTGTAAGTGCGTATGGACCAGGAAGTGAAAGAGAGTTAGACGAGGTAGAGGATTTCTGGGAGGATTTGAGAGATTGTCTACAAGGGTTTGATGAAAATGAAAATGTTTTAGTTTTAGGGGATCTAAATGCTAGGGTAGGAAATGAGCCTGTTGAGGGAGTCATCGGTAGTTTTGGTGTGGATGGTGTAAACGAGAGTGGAGAAAGACTGAAAAATGTATGTGAAGAGTGCAGATTGAGTGTAGGTAATACGTTCCTCAAAAAAAGGCGTATGCACAAGTACACCTGGCATAGACTTGTGAGGGGAGAGATTGTAGAGAGGGCATTGATGGATTATGTGCTGGTGACAAGGGAAAAATTGTGTAGACTGCTGGATGTGAATGTGATGAGAGGTGAGGCGGAGGGTATGTCAGATCATTACCTGGTGGAGGGAAAGCTAAGAGTTAAGAGTTACAGGAGAATAAATGACAAGCGTGAAGTAAGAGAGGTAATAAAAGTTAGTGAGTTAGAGAAGAGTGCAAAAGAGAGGGAGTACAAGGAAAGACTAAATGAAAAGTGGATGGAAGTGAGAGAGATGGACGAGAGAGAAGTAGAGGTTGAATGGCAACAGTTTAAGGAAGGAGTGAAAGCAAGTGCAGAGGTAGTATGCGGCAAAAGGAAAGTAGGAAGCAGAGGTATCAGGAAGGGAAGCGAGTGGTGGAATGATACAGTGAGAAAGGCAGTTGAGGAGAAGAGACAGTGTTTTGAGAGGCTTTTACAGGATGGTAGTGTTGAGGTATGGGAGAGGTACAAGGAGAAAAGGAGAGAGGCAAAACGGAAAATTAGAGAAGCGAAAAAAGATGCAAACGAAAGGTGGGGTCAAAGGTTGAGTGAGAATTTTGAAGAACGAAAGAAGATGTTCTGGAAGGAGGTAAATAAAGTAAGGAAAGGAGGACAAAAGAGGGAAGAGTCAGTGAAAGATGCAAATGGAGAATTACTAGTGGAACCAGTTGAAGTGAGGAAAAGATATGCCGAGTATTTTGAATCTTTGTTAAATACAAGAGATGGAAGAGAAGCAGTGATTGAAGCAGAGGTGGATGGAGATAGGTTACCCAGGCCACCCAGGTGGCAGGGAATGAATGAAAAGATTGAGGAAAATGAGGTGAAAGAAGCAGTGAAACAAATGAGAGTGGGAAAAGCAGAAGGTTTGGATGGTATTGCTGTGGAGTGTATAAAGAAGGGTGGAGATGTGATAATAGATTGGTTGGTGAGACTTTTCAATGTGTGCTTTGCAGTGTCAATGGTACCAACAGACAGGAAGAGTGCATGTATTGTGCCGTTGTACAAGGGGAAGGGAGATCGGCAGGAGTGTTCAAGTTATAGAGGTATTAGTTTATTGTCAGTGGTTGGAAAGCTGTATGGCAGGGTGTTGATAGAGAGGATAATAAAGTGTACGGAAGTTGCAATAGGAGAAGAACAGTGCGGTTTTAGGAGGGGAAGAGGGTGCGTGGATCAGATGTTTGCAGTAAGACAGTTATGCGAGAAGTATTTAGAGAAGCATAAGGAGATATTTTGGGTTTTTAAGGACTTGGAAAAAGCGTATGATCGTGTGGACCGTGAAGCAATGTGGAAGGTGTTAAGGATTTATGAAATAGGAGGAAATTTGTTAGAAGCAGTTAAGAGTTTTTATGAAGGGAGCAGAGCATGTGTGAGAGTAGGAAATGGTGAGTTGAGTGAATGGTTTGAGGTAAAGGTAGGTTTGCGACAGGGTTGTGTAATGTCACCATGGCTGTTTAATATGTTTATGGATGGTGTGGTGAGGGAGGTGAAAAGGAGAACTATGGGAAGAAGATTGGGTTTAGTAGGAAAGAATGGTAGAGATTGGGAGTTGAATCAGTTGCTGTTCGCTGATGACACAGCATTGGTGGCGGATTCTGATGAGAAACTGCAGCGGGTAGTCAAAGAACATAAGAACATAAGAACATAAGAAAATGGGAGTCTGCAGAAAGCCGATTGGCCTAAGCAAGGCAGATCCCTGTCCCACACAACCCCAATTACAAAGCCCAATTATAGGCTGAACAGAGTTTGAAAGAGTTTGGTGTGGTTTGTGGAAGGAGGAAACTGAAGGTGAACGTCAATAAAAGTAAAGTAATGGTGTGTAATAGGAGAGAGCATAGGGTGAATCTAGATGTGAGGCTGGATGGGGAAATATTGGAACAAGTAGAGGGTTTTAAATATCTAAGAGAAACGATAAGTAGGAGTGGAGGTATAGAAATGGAGGTAAAACAGAGAGTGTGTGAAGGAAGGAAGGTTTTCGGAGCAATGGGAAGTATGTGGAAGACAAGAAATCTCGGAGTGAAAGTAAAAAGTGCACTGTATCAAGGAATTGTTGTGCCAACGGTGATGTATGGGGCTGAGACATGGGCTCTGAAGAAAAAGGAGAAAAGAGGGCTGGATGTGATGGAGATGAGCTGCTTGAGGAGTATGTGTGGAGTTACTCGTAGAGACAGATTGAGGAATGAAGAGATACGTAGGAGAGTGGGGCAGCAGGAACATTTGTCAGCCAGAGTGGACAGAAGGGTGCTGAGCTGGTATGGTCATGTTGAACGAATGGGATATAAAAGGCTTACAAAGAGAATATGTGAGTCAGGTACAAGGGGAGATAGAAGGGCAGGAAGACCCCCATTGAGATGGAGAGACTGTGTAAGAAAAGCTTTGGATGATAGAGGAATGACTATAGATCAGGCAGGGGAAGTGGTGGTGGACAGGAGTGAATGGAGAATGCTTGTGAATAGTTGAGTGAACACGTGGTCATTTGGAGTAAGGGGTCGGGCACAAGTTGGACTAGATAATAGTCCATCAGGCGCCTGGCCCGGGGAGACGATTAATATGAAGGGTGCGCCTGGAAGTGTGGTGGGAGGGCTTATGGCTTTGGCTCCGCTGCATGTCTGCCTGCCGAGATCGGAACCTCTCCGGGTGGTCGGGGGCCGGGGGAGTGCTGGAGCGACCTTGGTGACCCTGGTCTCTGGGTCTTCTCCTGGGTGACCTGGATGTGTGTGAGTTTGTGCTTTTTATCTGTGTTTATTCGTTGTTTTTATGTTGTTTTTGTGTTTTCCCTGTTCTTGTTGCTCTGTCTTGAGTCGGCTACCTCCAAAATGGGGATTGGGCCTGAGCATATAGATAGATAGATAGATAGATGTTTTGTGTATTAGAAGTGCAATGACCTGTACTTTAAACTCTTGGCCAGTAAAGGTGGATTATATCCCCAAAATGGATCATCAAAAATAAAATGGAGAGATGGATGTGTGGGGCATACTGGAAAATAGAAGATCGAGTGAAGAGGTGGTTGGTTATCAATAGTATCAACAAACAGATGCATACTGGCAAGTTTGGATGGTTTGGATATGTGGAAAAGGTGAATCATTTACAAATTGGATGAAAACCAATAAAGACGTGGGATCGGGTCATACGATCTCGAGAAAAAAAAAAAACACTAGTTGGGGTGGGGGCTGAAGGTGGAGGGAGAGAGAGAGAGAGATAAATTGTGGAAGGATGGAGAGACAAAGAGGAAATGATAGGGAGGGACTGGGGCGTTCCATCCATTTGTGATATTAATGAGTAAGGAGCATCGTAGAATATATGACGGTGGCGACAGTAGACCATCTTTATCATCAGGGTTTAGTACAATTAAATACAGTATAACATACACAATACAGTCGCCCTTGCACTAATTTTCTGGTCCCAGGTACACAGACTGAAACAAAAATATTTGGAGACTATATTCTGCCCGTGACTTCATGATGGGAGACCTCTTATCCCACTGTGGACGAGAACAATACTATATACATACCTGGAATAAGCTCTCTTGTGCTCGTGGCGAAAACATCCTCAACCTCCTATTAACAACTACAATATACGTAATCAATCATGCTTAACCCATTCTGTACCGGCGACGGCTCTCAAATGTTATGCTAACAATATTTAAACGATATTGTGCAGCTTCAGGTCCTATGGTACTATAAAGGGTTAAGTACGCTAGTTCTAAGAAATATTTAATTGTTGGATTGTCTTCTTAAACTAAATAACATTGTGTACTTGTATCCATAATAAAGTTGAAAGGACTGCACTGGTACAGAACGGGTTAAGTAGGAGGTGAATTATGCTCTAGTGAATATAGAACGATTACATTTAACATACGACTTAATACTGAAAAGCATATTAAAAATACCAATAAACTTCAGATTATAGGACACCAGATTGTAACATGGTAAAGAAATCCACCACTGGAAATTGTATTTGTCTGCCGACATTGTTGGTTTTCTCCTCCCTTAACTTGTTGAGAAAGGCGAATTCAATGATTGTTAATATCTCCACCCCCTCTCTCTGTGCCGCTCTCTCTCTCTCTCTCTCTCTCTCTCTCCTATTCTAAATATTCATTTCCAGCATATACTGTTCTATTGTTAATTTTCCACTGGTATCATAGTTAGTTAATGACAATAGGACTTCCGAGGCTATCAACACTACTGGATTATTAAGCCAGTACACTGTAATTATTATGTTCTCTCCACCAACCAAATTTACTCCTAAACTCGATTAATGAAAGACAAAAATAGCATCAGGACTGGAGCCCCTTTCCGAGAACTCCAGTCATGTGACCTGGTATCATAGATAATTTACTTCCTTTTTAAATTACCACACTGATCCCTCAACACTCACGGTAAATTACCACACTGATCCCTCAACACTCACGGTAAATTACCACACTGATCCCTCAACACTCACGGTAAATTTATCCTGTATGTTTTAAGGGTACATCACACAGTCAGGAGTGCGAGCTAGTGGGAGTCTAATAGGAGTCACTAGGAGTCGCTAGAATCACTAGGAGTCATCGATTTTCACTGTGAACGAGTGGGAGTCTAACAGAAGTCGCTAGGAGTCGCTAGAGTCACTAGGAGTCATCGATTTTCACCGCGAATAGGCCTGCGAGTCCATATTGTCCCCTACTCCTAGTGACTAGCTCACCCTGACTGTGTGATGTACCCTTTACTATCACAGTTTTTGTTCTTATTTTGTGAGATTTTATTGCGTAAATTTACATTATATTTTGAATGTATAATACTAATACTAATATATATTTTACCTTGTTTTCATTTATCAACGGAGCAATGTACAATGTTTTTGTTTAAAAAATACTGAACCCTTTCAGGATACGATGGCGTTTCTTCATTATGGATATTTGTTAGATGAATACTATTATATTTTGCCTGTCATTAGTCGAATGTATTAAATTTTAGGATATTTTACTGATCAATGTGTTAGACATTAACCATATGAGTCCAAGGTTTTCCAAGTTGCATTAGCATGTTCATCTTCTAGTGTTAGCCACAGTAAAACAAAAGAGGGCATCATGGTATCGAAAGGTTTATTTTTACCAAATCGGTTTCCTTCGAAGTGGAAGACCATTTCGTTTAGAATAAGTGTTTGTTTATCCGACTGTCTGCCACCAGAGAACTATGGTGGCAAATTACAAGCCACATTAGAAAGGCCTGGTTTCAATTTGGTAAAGGGAAGTGATGGTACTGTACACCTGGTTTCATAAGTTGACGATCATTATATGCTATTAACTATAATGGTTAATATTAAACTTGTGATTTTGTTCATATTGTTTGGGAAAATTAATGTAAGTATAACACAGGCTTGGTAAAAGTAGAACCAGGACCAGTACAACATGACCACACATTAGGTATGTTCAATGGGTATGTACTGCGGTGAACTTCACATGTTTACTCTTTTATGGAATCCCACGAGTTTGTTTTTAGTTTCCTTTATTCGTCCACTAGTATCGGCTTCTCTGCCTTAGTAGGATATTGCTTCCTTCTCATATTACTCAATATATATCTCTGCCGACCTTATTATTTCTACTTGCCTTTTCCTTCACATGACGTTTCCCTCCTTCCCTCATATATTTCCCTTGATCCTGCGTCTCTACCATAATTATCTATCACCTGCCCTTCATATTCGTATCAGGCTTCCTACAGTTCGCGGATAATTTTTCTTTAAAGGTAGCCTCTTCCTTCACGTGTGCATGCTTTCACTTAATAATTACCCTCCCTATCTCATTTGTTTGTGTTGATTGCATATGTTTTTGTTTAATTTTAACTACATTCGAATTTGTACAGCTTAAGAAGTATCTGTGGAACTAAAAAGGGTTAAATGAAATAGTTGAAGCCTGTTTATTGCTGGAGGCCCTTTTTAAACTGAATACAATCGTCTAATAGTTGCCAGAATACGATGAAAAGGATGTCACCGGTACTGAATGGGTTAAGCATATACAGTTGGCTATTAACCTGACCTAATATACAATTGCGTTATTTCATCTATCAACACCCTAGGGATATTTCCACAAGACATAATGGTGGAATATTGTGAACCAATGTATATTTAGGGAAATAACTCGGTGCAGTATCTACAAAGTTAATAACCGTGATATTGACGCCACAGGAGCCAACACCAATAATTAATTAGCAGTGGGAATACCAGTGCTCTGAGTGGGTGTGGATGTGGGTGTGGGTGTGTCATTCTTTTTAATATATATATATATATATATATATATATATATATATATATATATATATATATATATATATATATAAAACAGCAGCATTAAAATAGAAGTACTTATACATAAAAACAAAAATAAGGAATAAAACTAAAAACTATAGGCCTACTATTTAGAATTAATACGAGAAAGCCATACATCATAGCAGAAAGGAAAATTTAAGACACTAACCGGAAGATAGCCAACGTGTATAAAGCCATCAGTTTTGTGGTGTCGGTTTTCAAACTTAGTTTCATATTCCAGTTGCATTCCAGTAAAAATGTTTCTAAATTGGCTTATAATATTTTCTACAGACCCATTATGCACTGTAAAGCTAGTATGTTTAGTACAAAATATATAAACTGTAACGGTACTAATAATGTTCGGTTATTTTGAATAATTGTTATATGTAATCATTCGTTACTTCTGTTAGATTTTAGAAATACATTAAATGCTGTTAATCTATTGTATTAGTGGAACAGGCAATAATATGCACTATTTTATACTCTTAAGATGTATACCAGTTGTGTTACAGTCTGTGATGTCTATCATGTACACACAAAGATTACACTGTGGCTGTTATAATGTATGGCTCCGAGTTGCCTCTTCCAAAACATAGAACCACATAATGGATATTCTTCAAGTATTGCCCATACAAGAGAATTGACAATGAGAATTTCTGATATAGATGTTAGTGTACATTCTAATAAGACCAATTTAATTGGCCAATGCCTTACTTTAAGATACACAATTCCAATTTGACCAGAGTTTCAGTATTAGTTACGCTCTTTATGAACATTATATAGTGTCGATTATCCTTGCAATAATTTAAATGACTTAATTTATCATGTCGAGTTATAAATGCTGTGCCTCTAAAATTTAGATGGTCAAACTAAGATAAGAATTTATAATTATAACATATTCAGGTATTGGTTGTAGTGGTTTACCAGGGTCCATAACAACTTGTCACTAATATTGTACAATGTCCATACAATACCGGCTTTAACAGACAAAACATAGCAGTGTACAATGGATGACCCCATGTCTACCTAACCCCTTCAATCAGACGACGGCTTATTTTTTGTATTGAATATACTGCCAGCTGATTTTATTCAGATTAGGAAGGATGCTTAGTGGTCAAAGAGATTAGGACTTAGAATTAATCTTCTAACACTAACGGGTGCACTTTGAGTGAGAGTAATCATCTGGATCTAGCTTGGGAAGGTTGTAATTATGATAAGGAAGGGGTTGTTTTTGTGGAGGGAGTTGATACATTTTATGAGTACACTATAATACAATGTCATGTTCTGTCATAACTTGACATTAATTAAGTCTACCTTGATATATTTTCCAACACGTTTTCTTTGATAGGAATAATATAATTTCTTTCGTTAATAATATGTAGTTTAAATATTACATTCATATATTATAGTATCCAATTTAAGCTATATATGAAAGATGTAAACCCTTAGTTAAGATTCGTAGCTGATGTCCAGTATGTAAACAAAGGGGATCTCACTTGCTGTATAGAAGTCAATCTGCCAACATGGAATATAATTAGTGATCATCAATAATCTGCTACATCCTCCACTCAACTTCTTCAATACTTCGCTCTACATTAACACCTTACGAGCGGCCTATGCGGTTTATTTATGTGTACCGCCCAGCGGGGTGTTTTTAGCCAAAATAGGGCTGTTTACGTGATCATTTTCATGCCTAAATAAGACCCAGAACGTAAAACAAGTATCTATCCCTGAAAGGGCATAAACAGAGCTTTCGAATGACACCATAACGATCCTTGTATGATGGATAGTTTTCTTGCAATAACCGTGCAACGCGAGTGCAAAAAGCAGGTAATTCGGTACTTTCGGTACATAATTGAGTATGTAGCGAGTGAGAGAGGGAGGAGGGAGCTGAGATTTGTGTCAGTAGGTTCGCCGCGGTGGTCTGGAGCAGTCATACGCTCGCTAGTCTCCTGCCACCACTTGTCTCTCTCCCTCAGCCACATTACGTGCTGAAATTGCCACTCGAGTTATGTCGAGCGCCGCCACATAGTCCAGCTTTATTTAACTCGACTTATGTTGCTCGCCGCTAATTAAGGGTGATAAGCCTTTTCTATAATCACTGGGACCCACATTATTTTATGAGTGCTTAAATTTATGTTTTACATCATCCTTTTCAAGGTGATTATTTCCTATTTATTATATATTGCTCTTGTCCCAACAGTCCAGACAAGATATGGTCATTCAACCTTTTCTTACTTTCTCCTACAAACCTTTCTGCCTGTCTATTTAGTATTGTTGGCTTTTCCCCCATATAGGCCTATATTTTCGGTGAGGCCTAGGCTACCCCTGCAGTATTTTTTCCTGGTGCCTGACTTTAGCCTGGCTTTCTTTTTCGCGGCCGGGTGTGTTCCCGCACTAGGCCACATTAACGCAGGGAGTCCTTATGTTCTCTTGCCTTATTTTTTTGGCACTGTTGTGCCTATTCTCGTTTATGTGGCGGAGTGATAATACACGTTCGGCGGCTGCAGGCGGTATAGGTAGTGGATTTCAACCAGATCCAGCAGCATACTCTCACCCTCTTAAGACCCTAGCGCTCTTGGGACACAGTTTTGTAGATCGCATTTACGTTGATCAACCAATTTATGAATACTCATTTGTTGTGCGTAAATTTGCAGTGCCAGGAGCTGGGGTTTCTACTATAAAGAATAGACAAGCTTGGAGGGATTTATTGAGGAGACGGCCGGAGGTAACACTGCTTGTACTGGGTGGTAATGATATAGTGCCTGGTGTCGTACCGAAGGAAGTGGCCCTCTCGTTGGAGGAATTGGCACGGGAGGTGGAGTTAAGGACCGGGGGCAAATGTCACATCATCGGAGATGAAAAGCGGATTGCACCTCGATGCATCCACAGGGCCGAGTACAACAAAATTAGGAACAATATCAATTACTGGCTGAAAAGACGTAATCCCTATACACCTACTCGGTACCATAGCATGGAAGTGCAAGACGCAGAAATCGGCTACGATGGTGTGCATTTGACCCCTGAGGGCCAAGACAGACTCTTCCAGCTCCTTCTGACCATCGCGAGGGGCATTTTCGCCACTACACATTAGGCGCTTACTATTTACTGCTTTTCATTTTGTTGGGGTTGGTGGTGATAATTTGACTTGACTTTTGGTATGCTGCAGCGCTTGGCATAGCCTAGCTTAGACTTAATTTCAACATGCCTGTGACCCTATCAGAACTTTAAAAAAAAGAGAGGGATAGCGATGGGCTGTTTGACTAGGCTAACTAGGGACTTAGGCGCCTTCATTGATCGGGCAGATGCGTCCGAGGCGAAGGTCAAAGTTACCCTGATTCGCAAGCGCCTCAATGAGCTGGAGTCAGTCAATGACCATCTTTATGACCTATATGACAACACCGTTGACATTGTGACTATAGCTGGTGACGATGACGAATACTCTGAGACCATGGAAGCGATTGTGGCTAAACTCGAGGCTTTATACAAAAAATCCCCTACTCTGACTAACAGTAGTGCCACGGCAAGGGTAGGAGGAGTTAAGCTATCTACACTTCATCTTCCCAAATTTAGTGGAGACTCGGCAAAGGGGACATAATTCTGGGACCTCTTCCGCTGTACCGTGCATGACCATAAAGAGTTGTCAGATGTACAACGTTTCACATATTTGCGCGGGCAGCTGGAGGGGGAAGCACAGAAGTTGTTGGGGGGATTTTGCATAATCGTCAGTAGCTACGCCACCGCAATAGCCCTACTTGAGAAGACATACGGACAAAAAGACCGAATAAAATCCGCACACATTACGAACTTGTGCGAGTTGTCTGCTCCAGTTTATGAGGTAGGCGCGCTCAAGAAGTTGTATGCCGCTTTCGAGAGTACCATTCGATCCCTCAATACGTTAGATGTCAGCGTCAATGAGATATGTACCGTCATCCTAATGAATAAGTTACCACCTGGTGAACAAGCCTACGTCTTTTCTATCCGAAATGACCTAGAGCAGTTAGTTCAGCAACACACCCGTATCCCGGATCGCATCGGAGATCGGCCCAACATTCTTGACTTGTTTCTAATTTCTAACCCTTCTTCTTATATTGTCGATCTTTTCTCTCCTTTGGGCTCCTCCGACCATAAACTTGTCTCTGTCACCTGTCCTATCTCTCCAGTACGGCCACCCGATCCTCCTAGCCGGCGACGCTTGTGGCACTTTGGCGCTGCCGACTGGGAGGCTCTCCGGCAGTACTTCTTTGATTTCCCATGGATGATTTCTGCTTCCGTGGCCGGTGACCCTCGGAGAGTGCTGAACGCATTACCGAGGTAATCCTATCGGGCATGGAAGCATACATTCCATTCTCTTTCTCTCAGACTAATGCTAAAAAATCTTGGTTTACTGACGCCTGTTCTACTGCTGTTCGCAATAAGGAGGAAGCATTCAAACGGTACCGTCGCCTTAAAACTCAAGACTCATTCTTCCTATGTTTCTGCCCGGAATCAAGCCAAATCTGTTCTTCGACTTGCCAAACACTCTTTCATCAATAATAAATGCACTGAACTATCCAACTCTAGCCCTTCCCAACCTTTCTGGCATCTAGCCAAAAACCTCTCCAACAATTTCTCTTCCTCGTCTTTCCCTCCCCTTTCCCACTCTGATGGTACAACCATCACTTCTTCCTCTGACAAAGCTAAACTCTTCGCTCAAACTTTTGCTAGAAACTCCACCCTGGATGATTCCGGTGCTATTCCTCCCTCTCCACCCTCCTCTCTCTTACTTATGCCTAATCTCCTAGTCTCTCCTAAAGATGTACTTTCTACCCTCTCTGGGCTTAACACTAATAAGGCGTACGGTCCGGACGGTATTCCTCCTGTTGTTCTCAAAAACTGTGCTTCCGTGCTGACTCCCTGCCTAGGCAAACTCTTTCGTCTCTGTCTATCCTCTAACATCTTCCCTTCATGCGGGAAGTTTGCTCACATTCAACCTGTCCCAAAGAAGGGTGACCGCTCTCAACCTTCCAACTATCGTCCAATTGCTCTCATCTCTTGTCTTTCTAAAGTTTTTGAAACTATTCTTGCTTCCAAATTTCTTAAGCATTTCTCTTCTCATAATCTTCTCTCAGATCGCCAGTATGGCTTCCTTAAGGGTCGCTCTACTGGTGATCTTCTTTCATATCTTACTAACTCTTGGTCATCCTCCTTTCGGGACTTCGGTGAGACTTTTTCTATTGCACTAGACATATCGAAAGCTTTCGATAGAGTCTGGCACAAATCTTTAATTTCTAAACTACCCTCCTTCGGTTTCTATCCGTCCATCTGTGCCTTTGTCTCTGATTTCCTTTCCGGCCGTTCCATAGCCGCGGTTGTGGACGGCCATTGTTCACTTCCTCACCCTGTAAACTCTGGTGTTCCTCAGGGCTCTGTCCTATCCCCTATTCTCTTTCCAATTTTTATAAATGATCTCCTTAACTGTACCTTAATTCCCATCCATTCATACGCAGACGACTCAACGACTTAGTTTTTCAGAACGCCCCAGCCAGCAATCCCTTAACGACAAACGTAATGAAGCCATAGAACTCTTAAATTCTGATCTAAATACTATCTCCAATTGGGGCAGAGAAAACCTTGTTACCTTTAATGATTCCAAAACCCAATTTCTCCATCTATCTACCCGTCACGATCTCCCAGCGGACTATCCCTTATTTTTCAACAATACAAAAATCAACCCTTCATCATCTCTCAATATTCTTGGTGTCTCTTTTTCTTCTGCTCTCATTTGGAAGGACCATATTACCAGTCTTGCTAAGGCAGCCTCCCAGAAGCTGGGTGTGCTCAACTGCCTTAGGGGGTTCTTTTCCCCAGCCCAGCTTCTTGCTCTGTATAGGGGCATAGTGCGTCCTTGTATTGAGTATTGCTCACATGTGTGGGGAGGTTCCTCTCACACCGCTCTCCTAGACAAAGTTGAAAGGAAGGCCTTTCGTATCATTAACTCCCGTCCACTCACCAACTCTCTGCAATCTCTCTCTCTCCGCCGCAATGTTGTATCTCTCTCGCTGTTCTATCGCTACTATAATAATCAGTGTTCCTCAGATCTTTCCCAGTGCATACCACCTCCTTTATGTAGGGCACGTGGTACCCGTCTTGCAACTCAATCCCACCCCTACTCTGTGCAACTCTCTAACCCAAGAGTGAAACGTTACTCTCAAACTTTCTTCTACTCAACAGTTGAGGTCTGGAACTCTCTCCCAGAATCAGTCTTTCCCTCTTCCTATGACTTAAATTGCTTCAAACTCTGTGTGTCCAGGCATTTTGGCTCGATCGTCCCTTGATTTTGGCCCTGTCACTCTTTCAACAATGGGGGAGGCACTCGCTATAGGCAATTCTGCCTTTTGCCTCCCTCAATCACATAGAAAAAAAAAAAAAAATTCGTGAAAACGTAAAGAGAGCGATGAAGTCTACCCCACTCGAATTGCAGTATTTTATAGAAAATTACCAGGCAGAGGTGTTCAATATGGAGGGAGTCACCAATGAACCAGTACAATATAATGCCACAGCTTCTACATTTTCCACTGTTAATAAAAGTACCGGTAAAGTAAAAATGCAAGCAGAGCCCAGGAAATTCGCTTGCTATTTATGTAGTAGTCTGAAACATGAGTGTTACAAGTGTCCATAATATCAAAGTAGTGAGGCTAGAATACATAGAGCTAAAAATCTGAAGTTGTGTCAGGGATGCCTCTCCAGGGAGCATGGGGGGCGCGGTTGCACAAATGCTAAATTAAGTCCCTGCCGAGTATGCAATGGCAGACATTTCCGCGCATTATGTCCCCAATCTGCTGGAGAAGTAGCAAGTCGAACTACAGTTGCGACAACTGATCCTGCTCCAACCTTTACGACGTTGTCTGTAGCGTCAGAGAGAGAGACAGTAGTTTTGCCCACAATTATGATGCCAGTTAGTAACAATGAAGGTTATTACAATTATCGTGCTTTGCTAGATCAATGTTCCCAGCGCACTTTTGTACTGCGGTCCTCTCTACCGTCAGTACAGTATGTTGCATCGGGAAGAGAGACATTGAAGCTGCAAGGGTTTACGGGAGCCCAGCGCGAACAGGTGTATGAGGTAGTCACCCTGCAGTACAAGGATAGAGATAGGAATTCATCCTTAATGGCGGTAGTAGTAGACTCCTTACCAGAATACAAGGTATCAACAGGCATCAAAGGTGTAGTAGGCAAAATTGCAGGATTCAGGGTATAGGCTAGCCGATTCATTCATTCAGTGACATGTTGATGTTGATCGGTGCTAATTATTACTATGACTTAGTGCTACCAGGATATAAATGGGAGGGCAATCTAATGTTGTTGCCCACCAAGTTTGGGTACACGATTAGTGGGTCATACAAGGATCATGTAGCCAATACCAATGTTGAAGTCGTGACAGTGTTAAAAATTGCGGTCCGTTCAATTAGTGAGTATCTACAGACAGACAATGAACCATGTAGTCAAGATTTGAATAAATTGTGGGATATGGACAATTTAGGTATCAAGTCAGGAGAGAGATAGATGCAGAGGCTAGGGATACACTTAAATTGTATGATGAAGCTGTAACCTATTTACCAGAGGAAAACCCGTATTGTGTCCGTTTGCCGCGGCGCAGAAACAGAGGTGATTTACTGAACAATTACGGTCTGGCGATAGGAAGGTTACGGGGCCTACAGAAGAAATTTATCGCGAATCCGGCGTATTGTCAGCAGTAGTGTAATGTTGTTAAAGATCAGCTAAATCGCAGGTTCATAGAGTCCACTGATGAGGAAATTATCACCAATTCGCCTACACATTATCTTGCCCACCACGGGGTTGAACGCGACAGCAAAACTACTCCCATATGCGTCGTGTTTGACTGTTCGGCAAAATTATCACCTTCGGCCTTGAGCCTCAATGATTGCCTGTATACGGGACCCTCTTTGGTTCCAGATTTGGCGAAGGTGATGTTGAGGTTCAGATGCAAGCCGTACGGGTTTATAAGCGACATCGAGATGGCGTTCCTCATGCTCCAGTTGGACAAACGCGATAGAGACAGTACATGCTTTTTGTGGCCTAGAGACCCCTTTAACGTAGATTCGCCATGTGATGTTTTTCGTTTCAAAGTTGTATTATTCGGTGCTACCTGTTCACCATTTTTATTGAATGCCACCATCTTAAAACACTTGTCGCAGTTCAATTATATGAATCTCGTCAGCCGAATAAAAAATGGCCTGTACATCGATACACACACACACGAACGAACACACACACACACACCTACACTACCGAGGATTAACCTCCCATTGTAGTAGGCTTTACCTGACCCTACCTGTACGGACTTGAATTGCCGCTCCCTCTTTACCCTTTACCGCTTTACCCTTTACCTCTTTACCCTGACCCTACCAAAACAATTTTTGTATGTATGTATGTTTGTGTGCATACGTGAGCGTTTGTGTATACGGACATGTGCACACTTACTGCATGTTCTTATGTTCTTATATATGTATGTATATGTATGCGTATGTATGTGCGTACGTACGTGTATATATGTATGTTCTGTATATGAGTAAGTAAAATAAATGTGTATATGTACTGTATATCACTTACTCTCATGGTTATTTTATGATAATTTGTATTCTGCACCTGCATCATTATTGTATTTATTTATTTTTTTTGTAAACTGAGCTTACCATCTTCATATCTTAACATCTCATGTTCATCCACTAAATTGTAAAATGTGTATTTTCAGCTCATGAGGCTGCCATTCTTTAATAAACAGTTTATTATTATTTATTATTATTAGGTACCGCGGACACAGAGGACCGCCTTATCTCTGATTATTGGCAATACCAGCATACATTCTCGTCAGCCCACTTATACTTACGGAAGTGGGTGATTAATAGTCCGCAGTTGAAGTCCATTTTGGACCCGTATGATGAAATGGCTGCCGATCAGTCGTGTCACAAGTATTTAGGCATGCAGTGGCAACCGGGTACAGATAGACTTTCCTTTGGGCGTCGGGATTATACATGTGAGGCTTTACCTAGCAAGCGAAAATGTCTTAGCCTAGCTGCACAGTTGTTTGATCCTCTTGGCATCTTATTACCAGTTAGCATCAGGTCGCGGTTATTCCTCCAAATTCTATGGCGTACCAAAATTGGGTGGGACGAGACTATCCCTTCTGATTTACAATCAACCTGGCAAGCGCTGGTGGCAGATTTGGACAATTGTCAGAGTATAAGTTTCCCACGTCAAATCATCTCGAATAAACGAGTGGAATTACACGCGTTTAGTGTGTGACGTCTACCAGCGTTGGCAGAATCGCCTCTCGTTGGCCACTAGCGCTCGCCAGGGACATCGAAATGGGCTACAGTTATCAGAGAATGTTGTTCTTTCTTTCCTAGAAATCGCATTGTCACAGACAGTCTAGTGGTGGTCTTTGTTTTCGTCTGTGACAACGGGTTATATTTTATATCAACAGTAGTGATAATAGTACCAGCATGTGAATGAGAAAGACTTTCAGAGCGAGGAGGTAGTGAGTGTCTGTATGTACGGGTGCATTCCTGCCTCTCGCTCGCCATTGGGCGCCGTGTCTGGCTGTGTCCTGTGGCGCCTGCTGTCTTGTGACGTCTCGGCCCGTGATTGGCCGACCATCGCGCCTTTGCGGTCTCCTGTGTAACTTACCTCCTCCATGAGGGTCTCCAGGAGCTGTCCTCGTCAGGACAGGCTTGGCACACGTGCTTCTAACATCCCTTTGCATACTCTCTCCCGACCACCACCTTTATCACTGTTTCTCTCACTCGATTGTCTCTTTCCATACTCTAACCTTTATTAACTGCACAACACTCCCCTTGGGTTCTGCATACGGTTTTCATATCCGGCCCATTGTATTGCATGCGCCGTCCTCAGAGATATTTTCATGTACTTAGAATAGGTTTGAGGGTTCTTAGTTAGTATAGGTTAAGAACTTTGCGTGTCTCCATTATTGGTTTAGTGTTTCTGCTCTTTTATTTAATGCTAGACTGGGATAAGGTAACTGTAGTCGTTGTCTCCGATGTGTGTACGGTTTGCTTATACCTACACAACTTCGACCGGTCCTGTGGTAGCCTGGGTTGTCTTTTCGGTTGCGTCCTTTGCGAGTGCAGCATTGTGTTGACTGAGGGTTTTGGCCTGCACCAGTTCCACACTTTGCTGCCTCTTTGCTTGTCTTTAGAGGGTCGCCAGGATAGAACCAGATACTTGTGATCTGGATCTATCGAGAGAGCCCCCTAGTCAATTAACGTAACTTAAAGGATGCAGTCTTAAGGACACCGCTAGGCTATGAGCTTGTCTTGCTCAACCCCAGTTCCTTACCTAGAGTATCCCAGCTAGACATTATTAATCGAGTAGACACTTGTTAGTATTTAATATAAGCTTTTTGATATGTGCGCATTATTATTCACAGCATTTATTAGTCTAGGTTGTTGCTGAGCCGCACAACCATAGCAGACTGTTTCGTTGATGAGGAAGTACTTCTTTTAGTGTCGAGCATTGCTACCGTTGCGCATTTATAGTATTCTCGTGTCAGTTAACATTATATGTCCTATCTTTTAGTGTATTCGATTTACACGTGTGGTGTCCTGCCTCCATGTTTTATATAGTTCTAAGTATAAGTACGAGCATCTTATGCGCATCTGACTTTCTTCAGAAGTTTCCAGGTCTATGCTGTAGGACTATACTTCACTTTCTTTCAGATAGAAGTGAAGAGTTTATTGTTGTTTAGAGTAACTGTATTGAAGCATCTTTTTATTGTATTAAATCTTGCAGTGATTTAATTGATCTTTCCATAGATTCCTTTTGATGCATTATTACATAACTTGCATCTTGTTTGTTATCAGGCTATACCAGTGCCGGTTAGCCTGAAGTAGAGTACATTTATGCCCAGTTAAGGATACCCCGCTATCGCAGATTAACCCTGGAGGGTATAGGTGTTTTGTTCGCCGGCATATAAGTTCGAGGGTTTGGATCTAGCGTACCGTTGTTGCATAGTGCCCTATTACTAGTCCAATCATTGAGTGCCCTTGTTTTATTCGTAGTCCCGGTCGTAACAAATGGCGACCTTGCCTAGTATCTTATCTTAGTCGTCATAACAAATGGCGACCTTGCCTAGTATCTTATCTTAGTCGTCATAACAAATGGCGACCTTAGTCTAGGATTTAGTGAACTAAGAAATAATTGCAGGATTTTGTTGTGGAGATTTTTTTTTTAATCACCGTTTGGGGGTCGATTGTTATTTCTCACAGTTTGGCAGTGGACATTTGTTTTTGAGGAATATTTTGGACACGTTGGATTTTTTTTTTGGCAACGTAGTATAGCACTTGAGTTGTCTTCAAGCATTTTTTGAGTGAATAGTGCTACACGAGAGTTTAGGTACTTTTTTTTTTTTTTATAAACGTTGAGGATTTCCGGTGGACACTATGTCGAACGACGGATCAGTGCACTGTGAGGATACAGTACGGGAAGCAGGCTCTGAGGTGCAGAAGCTGGGTTTGTTAGATGGCATTAGAGTAGTAACTAGTGAGGAGGATGCAAGGAAGTTTCTGGAGATGCCTATTACTGTTGACCGGGTGTCAGGGATTGATCGGTATGGTCTCCAGTGTTTGGCCACGGTCATGGGGCATTTTGGCACTAGCAGCATGACGAGAAGTGACCTGGTGGCATGTGTGCTGGGCGTGGTGCACAGGGTGGAGCGGGTGCTTTGGCACCTTCGGCCAAGCCCCCCCTCCACTCTACTCCCATCATGCTCTCTAGAACACCGGATCCGAGGACGTTCCCGCAGGCCGATAGTCACTGGCAGCGTGGTTTGCCCCTGGTGGGTCTCCAATTGTTGCATCTCCTCCTCAAGGTTTAACTCCAGATATGCTCTTCCAGCTTGAGATGGCTAAGATGCAGGCTGAGGAGAGAAAGGCCATACGTGAGGCTGAGCTTCAGGTTGAGGCTACGAAGTACTGTGCAGACATAGAGCTTGAGAAGTCGCGGGTAGAGTCGACAGGGCAGCGTCTCGGTTCTGGGAATCGAGGTCTTGATCAGTCTTTATCGCACCTTCTTAAGTTAGCCCCTGCATTTGACGAGTCGGGTGTCACCGAGTTTTTCCTGCGTTTTGAGAAGAAGTGCCGGGAGCACCAATGGCCCGAGGTTAAGTGGGCAGCCCTTGTTTCCTCTAGGTTGGTTGGCAAAGGACTCAAGGCATATGAAGCGTTGCCCTTGGAGTCTTGCATTGATTATGAGGTATTGAAGGAAGCTGTTCTGCGGACGTACGAGTTACAACCAGAGACATATAGGTTGAAGTTTCGGGGTGTTACGAAGGGTCGTGAGTGCACTTTTTTAGAACATGCCCGGGAACTGTCTGATGCTTTGAGAAATTGGCTGAGGTCAGAGAAGGTGACGACGTTCGAAGAGCTTGAGCAGTTATTCCTTCTAGAGCAATTTTTTAAATGCACAGGCGGCGACCTGACTTTGAACCTCAAAGAGAAACAACCTAAAACTCTACAAGAGGCAGCTGAGTTGGCTGACCTGAGATTATCGCTGATTCGTGGGTGCGGGTCTGCACAACGGACCGATGCAGTTAACAAGGGGCGCAACACTCCACCCCCCCGAGTCAGTGATGCAACATTTAATAACAAAAGTAAGAGCAATGATACTAATTTTGATCACAAACCAAAAACCGTCCCGTTTAAGAAAGGTCAGGGCGTTTCCCCACCTCAGGGGAAGTCCAAGGGTGAAGTAGAGTGTTTTAAGTGTCATAAAAAGGGGCATTTTGCACGTTCCTGCGCTAGTAACCAACCTACAGCAGTCGTGTCTTTGGCTAGTAACATTGGGGTGTCTCTGAGGTCTTCTGCGTTTACCCAGGGTGATATGTCAGATGCGGGGGCACAGCCAGTGAAGGAGTGTCCGGAAGGCTCGAAACCTGTCCGCGATGCTTTTTGAGACCATAGAGGGCGTGGCTGTGTGAGTTGGGCTGGTTGCAAGCAGGGGTTGAAGTTGTTGCATGATACAGGTGCATCCCAGACTCTGATGAAAAACTTTACAGGCCAACCTATAAACACGGCACGGGTAGTTTTGGTGCAGGGTATTAATACTACACGGTCATACCCGTTGGTTCGAGTGGAGCTGGAGGTTGATGGTGTGACACGAGAGATAGATGTTGGAATCGTAGAGAAACTGCCAGTAGAGAGCGTCGGCCTTCTTCTCGGCAACGACTTTGCGGTGCCTACTTCTGAGGTTCCACCTTTAGTCGTTGCTGAGAGGGTGGCCGACGTGAGTAAGGAGGGGCATGAGTTGGTCGCGAGGTGTCAATTACAGCAGATGGCGTGTGTTGTCACCCGATCTCGTGCATCTAAGGTGTCACAGCCTATTCCTCAGTCTCTAGACCAGCGGAGGAACGGTCGGAAGGAGAAAGCTAAAGTTGGGAGAAGTTTTGTGAGTTTTGATCCAGCGGCTCTTCTTGGCGACTCAGTATTAGCACCAATGTTTAGGTCCGGAGTGGCCCCAGAACCTGTCACACTTGGTGAGGAGGTAGGGCGTGAGAAAACTCTGAGACAGCAACGTTACACACTTAAGCAAGATAGGATCGAACAGTCCAGTATCGGGGGAGGCCATAAGTTGCTCCGGGAGCACTTAGATAGATTGGCTCCTTCGGATATCTGTTGGCTGCAGATAGATGATCCTGAGCTTCAGAAGTGTAGTAACGGTGCGATGGAACTTGATGAGGACGGGGATGCAAAGCCGGGTGACTTCTTTCGTGTGGAGGGCATATTGTACAGGAGTTTTCTAGATCCCAGACGGAGTTGGGAGGGTGGGTCGAGAGTGGTTGACCAGTTGATAGTGCCTAGTGTGTGCCGTGATAGCCTACTGAGGTTGGCGCATGATGTACCGTTGGCAGGGCATTTGGGTGTGCGTAAGACGGTAGCAGCATTGGCGAAATTGTTTTGGTGGCCAGGTATGAAGGCACATGTGGCGTCATGGGTGGCAATGTGCAGTACCTGCCAGACAGTAGGTAAACCAAACAAGTGTATTCCCATGGCTCCGTTACACCCTATTCCTGTAATCGGGCCACCATTCAGTAAGGTTATAATCAACATGGTTGGCCCTCTACCCCCTACTAGTGCAGGCAACAAGTTCCTCCTCACAATCATGGATGTTGCCACTCGTTATCCGGATGCATACCCCATGCGAAATGGTACTGCTAAGACTGTTGTTCGTAACTTGCTATTGTACTGTTCTAGGTACGGGTACCCGCAGGAATTGCAGTCAGACCAAGGGTCCAACTTTATTTCTAACCTTTTCAAACAGACCATGCATCAGCATGGTATCAGTACAGTTGTCTCTTCAGCCTATCACCCAGAGAGTCAAGGGGTGTTGGAGAGGTGGCACTCGACTCTGAAAAGCATGCTGCGTTGTTACTGTGTTGAGAATGGCAAGGATTGGGATCTTGGGTTGCCCTATGTATTATTCGCTGCTCGGGAGGTACCTGGTGAAAGCCTAGGGTTCAGTCCCAATGCGTTAGTTTTCGGACATCAGGTCAGAGGCCCCCTCAACATGGTTAGAGAAATCTGGGAGCGCACAGCAAAACCATGTTCCATGTTAAAGTATGTCCTCGAGAGTAGAGAGAGAATGCTGAGAAGCCTAGAGTTGGCAGGTAGGAATTTGGTAGGGTTGCAAGCACTTATGAAAGACAGGTACGATGAGAAGACAAACCTCCGGGATTTTAAGGTGGGGCAGGAGGTGTTGATTCTGTTACCTCTGCCAGGTCATCCGTTGTCTGCCAAGTACGCTGGTCCTTATAAGGTGGTAAAAAAGATCTCTGACCTAGACTATCTTGTGGGTACTCCAGATAGGCGTAAAAAGAATCAGCTGTGCCATGTGAATCTGGTGAAAGAGTGTGTGAGGCGCCCCCCTGAGCCTCTCGCTGTCCCTGTGTTGACCTGCAGCGGTCATGGAGGAGAAGGAGTGAGGGACAGTGAAGCCCAGGTGGAGGATAACTGGGAGTGTCATGTCTCTGCTGACCAGTGGGCGGGGAACTCCAGACAGGTGGCTGACGATGCTCTAGTGCACCTGCCTGAGCAACAGTGTGCAGCCGTGCGGCGCCTGTTTGCTTCATACCCCACTGTGTTTGCAGAGCATCCAGGCCTCACAACTCGAGTGGTGCATGACGTGGACGTGGGAGATCACCCCCCCTTTAAATCAGTGCCCTACAGAATTCCACCCATTAAACTCCTAGCCCTCAGAGCGGAGTTAGAGTATATGTTGGAACGGGGGCTGATTGAGAAGGGGGCAGTTAGGTGGACATCTCCTGTCACTCTGCAGCCCAAGCCTGACGGGAAGGTTCGCTTCTGCATTGACTTTCGGAGATTGAACGGGTTGACTCCCACCAATGCTTATCCCCTTCCCCGTGTTGACGATAGTGTAGACAAGATTGGTAAGGCACAGTTTCTAACTAAGGTAGACCTAGTGAAAGGCTACTGGCAGGTGCCCTTGTCTGAGCGGGCGAAGGGGGTATGCAGGTTTGTGGTTGATGGGAACACCTACCGTTGCAATGTGATGCCGTATAGCCTTAAAAATGCCCCAGCAACCTTCCAGAGTCTTATGAATGAGTTAGTAGCTGACATCCCTAACTGCACTGTCTACCTAGATGACGTTATAATCTACGATGACAACTTTGAGAGTCACTGTGAGCACATAGAAGCCTTGTTTCGGAAGCTCAGTGAGACCAGCTTGGTGGTCAATCTGGGCAAGTGCGACTTTGTCCGGGCAACTGTGCAGTATCTTGGGTTTGTGGTCGGGTTAGGCCAGGTGTGCCCCCCCCCCAAAAAAAAAACAACAACAACAACAAGATACAGGCTATTAACCAGTTCCCCAGGCCGTCCACCAAGCGGCAGATCATGAGATTTTTGGGCATGATCGGTTACTATCGCCGCTTCATTCGGGGTTATTCTACTGTGTTAGTTCCCCTGACAGATTTGCTAGCAAAAGAGAAAAAGTTCAAGTGGGCACCTGAGTGTGAAAGGGCTTTTTCGCTGGTCAAGCACCTACTATGCACTCACCCAATCCTCAGGGCCCCTGACTTTGAAAGACCGTTCCAGCTGGCAACAGATGCCAGCGGTGTAGGGGCTGGTGCCGTCTTAATGCAAACAGACGAGGAAGGTTTGGAGCATCCAGTCAGTTTCTTTTCCAAGAAGTTTAAATCCGCTCAGAAAAACTACTCTGTGGTGGAGAAAGAACTGCTGGCAATAGTGTTGGCGCTCAGGCACATTGAAGTATATGTTCCTGCCTACGGGCCAGTCGTGGTTATTTACACCGACCACCACCCTCTTAAATTTCTGAACCAATTCCACAACCAGAATATGAGGCTGACACGTTGGTCACTCATGTTGCAAGAATACAATCTAGACATTCGCCATATTGCCGGTTGTGAGAATGTGATTGCAGACTGTTTATCGAAGGGTGGAGGATCCGGCGTAGATCACCACAGGTGTGTGAGTTTGAGTGGAGAAAAACCAGGCTTGCCCCTGTAGAGCAGCCGTCAAAAACAACATTAAAATTAAATAAAAAATCACATAAAAACTCTTTCTTTTTTATAGTTAATTGTAAGTTGCCAATGTTATAGCTAAAGTTCTAAGTTGAACCTGTCTTTCACTTAGTAGGCTGGGCTCTGTGAAGCTCGCTCAGGGAGCATAGCAGGGTAAATTATACTATTGTATTTGGGAGGGGTTGTAAGATTTTCTTTATGCTAATATGTTGTTTTATTTAAGATTGAGCTTTGCATTTCATTTCTGGTGGAGTGGCTAGGTGTGGTGGGTCTTGTCGGCATTCTGCCTTGTCAGATATGGTGCTCGCCTAATGTTGAGCGTCTCATATCTTGGGCGGGGTGTGACATCTACCAGCGTTGGCAGAATCGCCTCTCGTTGGCCACTAGCGCTCGCCAGGGACATCGAAATGGGCTACAGTTATCAGAGAATGTTGTTCTTTCTTTCCTAGTAATCGCATTGTCACAGACAGTCCAGTGGTGGTCTTTGTTTTCGTCTGTGACAACGGGTTATATTTTATATCAACAGTAGTGATAATAGTACCAGCGTGTGAATGAGAAAGACTTTCAGAGCGAGGAGGTAGTGAGTGTCTATATGTACGGGTGCATTCCTGCCTCTCGCTCGCCATTGGGCGGCGTGTCTGGCTGTGTCCTGTGGTGCCTGCTGTCTTGTGACGTCTCGGCCCGTGATTGGCCGACCATCGCACCTTTGCGGTCTCCTGTGTAACTTACCTCCTCCATAAGGGTCCCCAGGAGCTGTCCTCGTCAGGACAGGCTTGGCGCGCGTGCTTCTAACATCCCTTTGCATACTCTCTCCCGATCACCACCTTTATCACTGTTTCTCTCACTCGATTCTCTCTTTCCATACTCTAACCTTTATTAACTGCACAACACTCCCCTTGGGTTCTGCATACGGTTTTCATAGCCGGCCCATTGTATTGCATGCGCCGTCCTCAGAGATATTTACATGTACTTAGAATAGGTTTGAGGGTTCTTAGTTAGTATAGGTTAAGAACTTTGTGTGTCTCCATTATTGATTTAGTGTTTCTGCTCTTTTATTTAATGCTAGACTGGGATAAGGTAACTGTAGTCGTTGTCTCCAATGTGTGTACGGTTTGCTTATACCTACATGACTTCGACCGGTCCTGTGGTAGCCTGGGTTGTCTTTTCGGTTGCGTCCTTTGCGAGTGCAGCATTGTGTTGACTGAGGGTTTTAGCCTGTACCAGTTCCACACTTTGCTGCCTCTTTGCTTGTGTTTAGAGGGTCGCCAGGATAGAACCAGATACTTGTGATCTGGATCTATCGAGAGAGCCCCCTAGTCAATTAACATAACTTAAAGGATGCAGTCTTAAGGACATCGCTAGGCTACGAGCCTGTCTTGCTCAACCCCAGTTCCTTACCTAGAGTATCCCAGCTAGACATTATTAATCGAGTAGACACTTGTTAGTATTTAATATAAGCTCTTTGATATGTGCGCATTATTATTCACAGCATTTATTAGTCTAGGTTGTTGCTGAGCCGCACAACCATAGCAGACTGTTTCGTTGATGAGGAAGTACTTCTTTTAGTGTCGAGCATTGCTACCGTTGCGCATATATAGTATTCTCGTGTCAGTTAACATTATATGTCCTATCTTTTAGTGTATTCGATTTACACGTGTGGTGTCCTGCCTCCATGTTTTATATAGTTCTAAGTATAAGTACGAGCATCTTATGAGCATCAGACTTTCTTCAGAAGTTTCCAGGTCTATGCTGTAGGACTATACTTCACTTTCTTTCAGATAGGAGTGAAGAGTTTATTGTTGTTTAGAGTAACTGTATTGAAGCATCTTTTTATTGTATTAAATCTTGCAGTGATTTAATTGATCTTTCCATAGATTCCTTTTGATGCATTTTTACGTAACTTGCATCTTGTTTGTTATCAGGCTATACCAGTGCCGGTTAGCCTGAAGTAGAGTACATTTATGCCCAGTTAAGGATACCCCGCTATCGCAGATTAACTCTGGAGGGTATAGGTGTTTTGTTCGCCGGCATATAAGTTCGAGGGTTTGGATCTAGCGTACCGTTATTGCATAGTGCCCTATTACTAGTCCAATCATAGAGTGCCCTTGTTTTATTTGTAGTCCCGGTCGTAACAAGTGACGCGAGTAACTCCGCGTATGGTGCTGTAGTGTACCTGTCTGATGGAGACCAAAGTGCTTTAGTCGCTGCCAAGGCTCGAGTAGTACCCATCAAGACTGTGACAGTACCTAAATTAGAGATAACTGCGGTTTTGATAGCCGCACGTCTTGTTCAATTTATTACAGAGGCACTCAAGGATCATCATGCATTCAATAATGTATATTTGTGGTCCGATAGTCAGAGTGCGATTGTATGGTTGCGCAGTCAGAAAGTGTTGCCCGTGTATGTCAGTAATAGAGTGAACGAGATCCATGGACTACTTCCCAATGCGAATATAAGATATGTGTGCACTAAGGATAGCCCGAGCGACCTGTTGACTAGGGGCATTACCGCCAAACAGGTGTCCGATTCTCTGTTGTGGTGGCAGGGGCCTTCGTGGCTAACTTCCACAACAGAGTGGCCAGAGGATCGAGCAACGGCCGTACCAGTTCAGGTAGACTTCCCCGTAGAATCAATGGCCGCAGCAGTAGTCACTCAGGATATTAATGGCATCACACTTGCTTGGGACAGATATAGTAGCTATGATAAGGCAGTACGGGTCCTTGCATGGGTTAACCGTTATGTATGTAATTTGCAGCGAAAGGTAAAGGGAGAGCTCTTAACTGACGCCCCTTCCTTGCTAGTTAGTGAAATGCGAGCCGCTGAAAAATTAATGATTATGACAGTGCAAAGGGAATCCTACATGAGCGAATGGAGCATCTTGACCAAATCCGACCATAATTTACCGGGTACTAATGTCATGAAACAACTAGGACTATTCGTGGACAGTGGTGTGATCAAATGTAGGGGTAGAATTCAGTTGGCCACTATCAGCGATGACAGTAAATATCCTATCCTCCTACCATCTAATCATACAATTACACGTTTGCTTATAGTTAAAAGCCATATAGTATGTTCTCATTATGGTGTGGGTCATGTGGTTGCTTATTTGCGCCAAAAATGGTGGATCCCCGACATGAGAGACGATAAAAATGGTACTACGAAAGTATATAGTATGTAAGAGATTTCAGGATAAATCCTACTCACCAAGGAATGCACCTCCCTTGCCTAGTATTACAGTACAGCCTCAAGATCCCTTCTCAGTGACCGGCATAGATTATTCTGGCGCATTATTAGTAAAGGGTAATCCCGCTATTAAGGCTTATATTGTATTATTCACTTGTGCCATCACCAGGGAGATTCACCTAGAAGTAGTAACTAACATGTCTTGCTAAAGCTTTATACACACGTTCCGCCTGTTTGTTAGTAGGCAGGGCTTTCCTCAAATAATTCTAAGCGACAACACAACATTAATTTTGTTAGTGCAGCCAAACAGCTGGCCGAGATATACTAAAGATTCAGTAATTCAGAAATTTATGCTAGAACACCATTGTGAGTGGCGTTTTATCCCCGCCAGAGCTCTTTGGTTCTGTACCATTTGGGAAAGGGCAATCGGGATAGTGAAAGCCGGATTAAAAAAAGGTTCTTGGTAGAGCATCGGTAACGTTAGAAGAGCTGCAAACTATTCTATGTGCAATTGAAGCCTCTGTAAATGACCGACCTTTTGGTTATGTCTCGGGTGAACTAAGCGATGTGAATGCTATTACGCCATCTCACATGCTAAGGGGCAGACGATTAAAATAATTCCCGAAGGAAGCGATAGCCGATGAGGAATTGATAGATCCGTCATTCTGCAGGGATAATGTTATGACTGCCAGATATCACTATATGAATAAATTGTCAAACGATATCTGGAAACGTTGGCAGTCTGACTACCTCTTGGCATTGAGAGAGACGCATCAGTGTCACTTGAGGACTGAAGGCAAATCATGGCCGAAGCTAGGGTACGTTGTTCTAATACATGACGACGGTTCTCGTCTAATGTGGAAACTAGGGAAAATCACTGGCCTAGAGGCGGGCATGGATGGAATAAGTCGAGTAGCGCATCTTAAGACGAGTACAGGTGTCACCACTCGCCCCATTGTTAGGTTGTACCCCTTAGAACAGGCAGTAAGTCAGTGCGTGGTCCCTTCCGATCTCCCTCTTAACACGTTAGGCGTTGATCGGGAGGTGAGCGATATTGAGTTACGTCCCTCCAGTCAAGCCGCGTTAGGCGCTGCTTCTTTATGGCGGAATAAAATAGCTTCTGGCCAACTGTAACTTATAAATTATATATATATATGTACCCTAGCCTGGATTAAGATTAAGAGATCATAAATATTGATCTCTCCTAGCCTGGATTAAGAATTAAATTTAAGTAATTGTAAATATTGATATTACTCGTAGCCTGGATTACGACTGATATTTCAGTACCTTTAAGTTTAGTATTTAGGCCCTTCATCGACCGGGATAAGATTGAATATTCCACATTTGTGGTGGCAGTGTGTCAAAACGACATTAATTAAGTCTACCTTGATTTATTTTCCAATACGGTTTCTTTGATAGGAATTATATAATTTCTTTCGTTAATAATATGTAGTTTAAATATTACATTCATATATTATAGTATCCAATTTAATTTACTGGTATTGATCAAGGTATATGCGAATGCATGAGTGTACCTTAAGTATAAGCTATATATGAAAGATGTAAGCCCTTAGTTAAGATTCGTAGCTGAGGTCCAGTATGTAAACAAAGGGGATCTCACTTGCTGTATAGAAGTCAATCTACCAACATGGAATATAATTATTGATCATCAATAATCTGCTACATCCTCCACTCAACTTCTTCAATACTTCGCTCTACATTAAGATAAGCTTTTTCTATAATCACTGGGACCCACATTATTTTATGAGTGCTTAAATTTATGTTTTACATCATCCTTTTCAAGGTGATTATTTCCTATTTATTATATATAGCTCTTGTCCCAACAGTCCAGACAAGATATGTTCAGTGGGATTACCTTCCCCGACATTTACATACTACAGTGATCTACTGCATCTTTGATAGTCCTACTTTATCGTCATGGTTAGGTAGCTAGGCCGCGATTTATCAAATAACCTCACCCAAATGATGATTGGTACATTTTTAAATGTCTGCTGATTTAACTTACCTAATCTAATATATTTTAAGCCAATCAGTACATGACGATATCGATTAAATTTTAATATTGATTAGCATTCGATGTAAATTATGGAGGTTAGCAAAAGTCTCAAGGGCTGTTTAGAAGTAATACATGGTTTCCACTAACCCTTAACTCCTACAAGTCCTTCCAAATCAGAAAACAAATTGCTACGAATATATTATGTACACATTATAAACACTCCATTACAAATACTCCCTACCAACAATTCTCTTGAGACCTCTCGTGGACACTTCTGAACTAGCGCCAGAGCTAACTGTAGACATCACTATACCCAACACCTAGGATATGCACTGTTTATCTAAATTTTTGTGTGATTCTACACGTTTTTATTATACAGTGTACGAATACACTACAGTAAGTGCATAATTATATAGTATATGTCGCCCATTTCCCACAATGCACCGTGGTAAACCTTGCGTTCAGCGCCTCTATCGGCCACTGTAGGCATTTATTGGTAGGGAGAATTGAAGGAATTAACTTGTAAATGTAAAAAGGTTAAGGCAACAATTATAAAAAATGATTTGTCATGTATTCAGCAATTTAGCTTGTGTATGTTGAACTACACTGTGCAATAACATGTACAGTTAACTCGTATAATCCGCAGAGTCGTAGAATATTGTTTCGACTTATGAAAATCTTAAATGGTAATGTGTACAATATATGTGCAATGTATAAAATTAAAATTATATGAATTAAGAAATGTATAAGCAATATAGTTTCCTACAGCAATCTGAACACAATTTCCGAGACTCTGCTGCTTAAACAAGTTGACTGTACAGTATATAATACCGAAAACTCTTATGCAGACAACCGATATAAAAATATATATGGTCTATATTCATACACACAAACACGTTCATACAAACACAGTCCCAACATAATATGATCCTACACAACACAATTAAGGTATTACAATTAGGTAATCACATCATTCAGTTAAAATAATTCGGTGTAATTGCTTCTTGCGGGGAAAGAAAGGGCAGACATGAAATCTGCATTTTAATTAAGGTAATTATTTATCTCTCACCGGATTAATTGTGTTGGGGTGTCCACTAGTAATGCCAATGGAGTGTACTGAATAAACAATTTCTTTGTGTAGTTTTGTCTCACTCAGACGCTAAAGAGGACCTCGGATGTTGTATTTGTGTTGTGTAAATATTAAGGTAAGTAGGTTCGTAGACCAGTTTAGTAAGATATGTACGGGAGCTATAGCTAGTGAGGTTTAAGAGGCAGTCAGACTTGAGAATTCTGACGAGCTGTTTGGCGAGAGCAGAGCGACTAAACGAGCTGTTTGGCGAGAGCAGAGCGACTAAACGAGCTGTTTGGCGAGAGCAGAGCGACTAAACGAGCTGTTTGGCGAGAGCAGAGCGACTAAACGCAGTAAAATAATTATGTCTTTATATATTATTACACTGCCAGGTCCACTAATTATCCTGCACCTCTGACATATTATTTACTTTCCGATTTGGTCTCCGTGATTTCTGTATTGGTTCGTCTTGGGTAATTTGCACAATTGCTTCGAATTTCGTCATATGGAATATATAAATGAGGAATGACACAAACAGCAATAAAACCGAAAAGTCAAAACATCTGCCCCGCCGATTAATTAAAGTAACTCTACTGCAGTAGTGAGGTCTACTGTATGAATTGTTTGTTCAGTATAATTATTCATTTTAGTATATAGGAATGAACAAACAATAAACTAATTACTAAACAAATTAAGGTCTTTATACAAAAGAAACCTTCATTCATAATTTTGTTATAATATATTTGTTGTTGTGTTGTGTGTTGTGTTGTTGTTATGAGCGTATTTATTTGCTCGTTTATATATAGTTTCATTGTTTGTTTGTTTTTTTACTTTCCTCCCTAGTTCTCTATCAAACTTTAAAAACATCCATTAGATGCACCTTCTAGATCAATTTGTATTTTGTTTTCGGTAGAAAAATGTCCTGATCGAAGGCCGATTCTTCCAAAATTACAGGCTAACTGTCGTTCGCCATGGAAACAAATCGACACCTTAATAGCATGAAAGGTCTTAATATTGACAAAGAAATGGGCCGATTAAAGTCTTAAAATCTGAAAACGAATGGGGCTAAACATGAGGGAGAAGGGGGACCAGAAAAATTACCCATCTCCCCTTGTAACTTTAGCATTAGTGATAAGTCCCCCGCGGCACCAACTCTCACAAAGCTCCGATAGTTGGTGTCTGCTTCGGTTTGTCTTAAAGGGGGAATTGTTGATTTTTCTCCCTCAGTTTAGTCTCATTAGCTTTGAGATTTTAAGACGTTAGTTTCATTAGTTTGGAGACGTTAAGACTGTTCGCCCCATTTCTTTCTCAATATAAATACCTTTCGGGCTATATGTGTCGATTTAATTTTCCTGGCGAGCGATAGCGAGCCTGTAATTTAGGAGAAGACCGGGACATTCTTCTACTAAAAAATGTACAAATCTATTCCGAACAGAGTCTTTGGAATGATTTGTATCAAGCTTGATTCATGTCTATGAAGCAAACTAAAACCAGTATATGTTGTATACTGGTAATAATAACAAATAAATACATAAATAAAATAACGTCCCCTTAACAGAATTGTGTTCAATTTCCTTCTCATCTCACGATAACTGTGATTGAAACACATGACGTTACTCGGACATAATCACAATCAGTCCAGCTATTTTGATATGTCATAAACTGTTGTACACTCCGGTACCATAGTCTCTAGTCCACTCACACGCATTTGTGGAGATCACCTACAGTATGTCTAGTTATGAAGTATATCTCCGACTTTGTGGATATAATTTTCATTAGATCAACTACAAAACTACTTGTACTCGCCTTTGAAAAGAAAGTTCTATACCAAAAAAATCAATCCAGATAGTTATGATTGCATGAAGAAATACATAGAGGGCCCACGAATACTTATGATTGGGCTATAGACTATGATATCCGAGTGTACAGTCAAAATCGACCATGTATTTCAGTTTAATCCGCAAGTTTAAGGTGATCTGCAAGTACAAAGGAGTACAAAGGAAATCAAGCAACAACAGGTCTAGTGACCCTTCTAGGTTGCTTGTCCTCCAAAACACTGAGGATCAAGTGTCCAAACAGTGGTTTAGAGTGGGTAAGGGAACATTGGAAAGGGAACTACTGCCCTGCCACTAACGTGGCAGGACTAGGAAGTTAGTAGGGGACATATGGGTTAGTAACTGAGGGGAGGATAAAGTTATTCATTTACAAACGCAGTCAGTCGCGGGTTTGATGCGAGATATTTGTCTAGGCGGAATTTAAATGAATCAACGGTGCTGCAGTCTATAACGTCTCGGGGAAGCCCATTCCACAAGTTGACAACTCGATTGAAGAAGAAATTCTTAGATTCGTGCGAGTTAAAAGATTTACCAATAATTTTGCAACCGTTTCCCCGCGTGTAATTAGATTGGTCGATAGTGAAGTACTTACTACAGTTCATATTGTCGATGCCTTTGATGATTTTGAACACTTGAATTAAGTCGCCTCTTAATCTGCGCTGGGTTAAAGGAAATAGATTTAATTCTCTAAGACGCTCTTCGTATGGTTTGTTCTTTAGGCTAGGTATCATTTTGGTAACTCTACGTTGAACTCGTTCTAGCTTGTTTATATCTTTTTGGTAATAAGGGCACCAGGATTGAACGCAGTATTCCAGAAGAGGGCGGACTAAGGAATTGTAAAGGGTTAGGATAACTTCTTTGGATTTATGCTCAAATGACCTGCCTATAAAGCCAATTATTTTGTTTGCCTTCTTAACAACTTCTGAACATTGTTGACTCGGTTTTAGGTTACTCGATATTGTTACTCCCAGATCAGTTTCTCTGTTTACATTCTTAAGCTGAGTGCCATTCATCGAATAGTTTGCTTTCTCATTTAGGTATCCGACATGTAGTACTTTACATTTATCCGCATTGAAACTCATTTGCCAAATTTGGGCCCAACATGACAATTTATCTAGATTGTGTTGCATATCGTCAACTTGTTCTTTTGAGAGTACGCTATTTGCAATTTTTGTATCGTCAGCAAATTTTGAGATTGTGCAGGTGAGACCCTCATCTATGTCGTTGATGTAAATTAGAAAGAGAATTGGTCCTAGTACCGATCCCTGGGGTACCCCGCTACTTACATTGGTCCATTTAGATGCCTTACCGTTTATGACTACCCTTTGCTTTCTGTTGCTGAGCCAATTTTCTATCCATTTCAACACACCGTCTTGTATTCCATGCGCTTTTAGTTTTAGCAGTAAACGTTTGTGGGGAACTTTGTCAAAGGCCTTTTGAAAATCAAGGTATATAATATCTACAGCTTTACTCTCATCGTAGAGGTTGAGGATATCGTGGAAGAAGTCTAAAAGGTTTGTTAAACAGGAACGTTTTTACGAAAGCCGTGTTGAGTATCTTTAAGTATGTTATTTTCCTCTAAGTGATTTACGAGTCTGTCTCGTATGACCGTTTCTAGCATTTTACATACAACTGAGGTTAAGCTAATTGGACGATAGTTACTGGGTAGGGATTTGCTGCCTTTTTTGAATATCGGTGTTACGTTGGCTAGCTTCCACTGATCAGGCATAGTTCCAGACTGCAAGGATTTATTGAATAGTAATGTCAGTGGTTTGGAGAGCTCATTCTTAGCTTCCTTTAGAACTCTAGGCGAGATTGTATCAGGTCCTGGCGTTTTATTTACCTTGAGTTTATCTAAACAATTCAATACTTCTCTCTCTGTAACGGTGATATTGCTTAGAACATCTGAATTATCAATCTGAATCGGCGATGGTGTAGGGATATCACTGAGGTCTTCTGTTGTAAAAACTGATGCAAAGAAGGTATTGAGGGCATTACTCATTTGTACTTCGTCTTTGGTGTATTCTCCATTTTCATCGACTAACGGTCCAACAGTTGAAGTAACTACTTTTTTCTTTCTGATATAACTATAGAATTCTTTCGGGTTTGTTTTACTTTGATTCGCAATATGTAACTCTAAGGTCTTTTTACTTTGCTTAATTAACTTTTTGGCTTTGCGTCGTAGCTCTACAAATTTCACCCGTTCTTCGTCATTTTGTGAGGATTTTAATCTATCATTAGCAAATTTTTTAGCAAGCAGGCAGTTTGAAATATCTTTATTCCACCATTTGGGCTTATTATTATGGCCTGGACGCCGTATTTTCGATGGTATGCAGTCTTGCACTGCTTTTAGGTAAGTGGTTTCGAATAACTTCCAAGATGTATTTATGTCGTTATTGTTAATTAAAAAGCTCCAGTCAGTTTCTTTAAACATAGCTCTAAGTTTATGGAAGTTTGCTTTCTTGAAATTAGGGACTTTTTCGATGCTACTATTTGGTTCGTTACTAGTAAACTTTAAAGTGAAAGTTATCGTACGATGGTCGCTGTTACTGAATTAATCACCAACATTCAAATTCTCTATCAATTCTTCTTTTGTTGCAAGTACAATGTCAAGAACGTTATTACCACGGGTCGGCATTCGAACAAATTGATAAAGCGAACTCTCTTGCAAGTTCGTATACAAGTCATGTCCGGAGTGTGAAGTAAGAGTATCGCCCCACTTGGTCACAGGTAAATTAAAGTCGCCAAAAATTACGGTATCTTGTGAGTTACTTACATCTGCAATTTGTTCGTAAATTTCTCGGTCAGTTTGCACTGATTGAGCTGGAGGTCTGTATATTAACGCAAGTATTATTTTTGTACCTTTATTATTCTTTATTAGCACAAAAGATGTGTCGACGTTCACAATTTGAGGTTTTGACACGAGGGTCGGGTTAAGACTTTCTTTGATATAAAATAAAACGCCACCTCCATTTTTATTTATTCGGCTGTTCTCAAACATTACATAACCGGGAAGTGAATACTCTGCTAAAAAGTCTCTATCTTGTGTATTGAGCCAAGATTCTGTTATGCCAATCACATCATAATTTTCTGTAAACACTAGTTCCTCTAAATCTGAAAATTTATTGCGTATGCTACGAGCGTTTGCATAGAAAACATTCAAAGTTTTGGATTTGGGATTCAAGGAACGGTCTTTATTCAAATTATTGGTTCTGGTCGGATCTACATTTACATTCATGGCTGTCCTCGGTCCTCGGTCGTTATCCCTGACGGTTTTGAATTTGGGTCGTGTTGGTGGAGCTTTATCCAAATTCGCGGTTCTTGACGGATTAGTATTTAATTCCTTTGTAGATTGCCGTCCTCGCTGTCTTCGGTCCTCCTTCCTGGTTGTCCTGTGCTGAGTCGATTTCTTCTCCGAAAATCCTTCACCGCATCGTTGAGAAGACGCCCAAAACGCGCTGCTCCCACCTGGTTCAGATGAACTCCATCGTCCGAAAACAAATAGTCATCGTAGTAGAAATTGTCCCAGGTGTCGACGAATCCCACGTTCTCCTTCCTGCAGAGGTTTGCTAGACAAGTTTAGTTCACTAGTACACTAGTACACTAGTTAGTTCTTTAGTAGAGCTTAAGAGGAGGTTTGGTTTTGAAGGACCCCCTTTATCCTTATGCTTAGCCCCATTAGTATTTATATTGTAAGACGTTCGCTCCATTTGTTTGGTTGTTTAACACTCAACGAGCGGCCTAGGCGGTATATTTGACCGTGCCGCCCAGCGTTTTTTTTTTTACCATAAATGGCATTATTTCCGTGCTCTTTTTCATTCATAAACAAGAGCCAGAGCGTAATACAAGTATGTATCTGTGAAAGGGCGATAATTGAGCTTTCCAATGACACCAGAACCATCCTTCTACGATCACTGGTTGTCTTGCAACGATCGTGCAACCGAAGGGCAAAATCGCTAAAATACGGTCATTTCGTTATATAATTACGTATGTAGCGAGGGAGTGAGGGTGGATCTATGTAGAGTACATCTCAGTTGGTCCACGGCGGCCGTGGTGAGCGGTTATGAGGTAACCCATGCTCCTCCCGTCACTCGTCTCTCTCTCAGAGCCAATATTGCGCCAAAATTGCACAAGGACTAAAGTCCGCCCCCGCCACATAGTCCAAGTTTTTCGATACAGACTTAAATCCGCCCCCGATGGTTAGGGGTTAAGACATTTTATGACTTATAGATGTTTATTTTTTCGTGGCAAGCGATAGCGAGCCTATATTTTAGGTGGAAGCGGCCTTCAGGCGGGAATTTTTTTTACCGACAAATGTACAAATTGATCTCGAAAGGGAATCCTAAGGGTATTTTTTAAAACATGATGGAAGTCTTGAGAGGAAAGTAAAGAAATAAGGAATAGAACAATTAATGAAAACATACATATAAGCCTCCCCTTAATGAGAGGTTTTTAGTTTGTTTCCTAGATCTCCATCAAGCTTAAAATTACATACCCTAGACCCAATTTCAAGAGAAATTTGTACATTTTTCGGTAGAAAAATGTCCCACCCAATGGCTACGACAATCCTCTTGAAGGGTTTTACTGGTGGGCTGCGACGATCCTCTCGGAAGATGAGATTTCAAACACATACCATAACACTCAAAAATCAATATGTGTGACTGTCAGGGCTATAGGGGTGAATACCCAATGACATTAACTGTCCCCGATCCCACCTCCAACCTGCTCCTCCCTCCACCCAAGCAATAGTCCCATACGCACAGCCACTTGTTGCCAGTTTCGTGCCATATTTTGTACTATGGATCACCGTAACACCTCAACCACGCATCTTTTGCTTGGATGCACGCTTGTATTTTCTACACGATAATGTGCTGTTCGTTGCATTTAATAAATAACGCCAAATCGGCCTAGATCTAGCCGAGGGGTGTCTAGCATTTGTTGGGTTATGGCCCACCAGGTCTCTAATGATGCGGCCCATACATATGCGAAGTCTGGCGTCCACGGGCAGCATGGGTGGAGATTGGCCTGGCTTGTCACTATAGTCTTATTTTTTTCTAGCTGAGAGTAAATTGCTATCTCACCATCCTGATTACTCGGCTATTACCAAGTTTTTTGTAGCGAATTATGTTGCTAATTACGTCAACTTGGCAATAATATGATACAGAGACATAGCAACATCCTGTTTTACCATCGACAATCGAGAACTCAGATGCTAAGGGATTCAATTTACCATTGTGACGCCTCCCGGCGCTGGCAGAATGGTTGCGTGGGGCATTGCAGCTCGCTAGCGCTCGCCAGGATGGGGGGATAGGCTACAGTTGTCCTAGAATGATCTGCTTTATTTTATTAGTGTCGTGTTGCCACAGACAGTCTAGAAATGGTCTTTGTTTTGGTCTGTGACCGCACCTTATATTTTATATTCGCTATAATATGAATGTTGCTTGTGTGGGAGGCGAGCGAGAGAGGGTGAGGGGGTACACCCGGCAGTGAGGTGAGCTGTGGCGCGGCTCGCTTGGGCGCTGGCGGCGTTGGCGGCCGGGTGGTCAACTAGTCCCTTCCCATCGCGGCCGCGTGTTCTTTACCACCTCAGAGCTTGCCTGACACGCGTATCGCCTACATCCTTTGCAATTCTGTCCCCCATACTCGCCACTTTGCATACTATTTCTCTCTCTCGACTTCTCCTTTCTCATTCTCTAATCTTTATTAAACTCAACATCCCTTCTGGTTTCAGCATAGACGTTCACCGTCGACCAGTCGTATTGTACGCGAAGCTCTCAGATATTTCTATGTATGAGGTTTGGAGAGACGGACTTTTCCGTGTGTGTCCTCTCTCGGGAAGGTTGTAGACCGGTATATGTCTCCCTGGCAAGGTGTTGAGTGATTCTGCTTGGTTATTTAAAGCTAGACTAAGGGTAAGGTTACTGTGTCGTTGTCTCCGATGTGTGCAGTGTTCGCTAAGCCCTGCACGACATCGACAGGTACTCTGGGAGCCTAAGTTGTCTTCGGGTGGGTTTACTTTGCGAGCACAGCGCTGTGGTGTGAGAGGGCCTTAGCCTATCCCTCACAACATAGTGCTGCCTCTTTGTGTTGACTTCTGAGGGATTGCCAGGATAGAACTAGGTACTAGAGACCTAGATTTATCAAGAGAGCATCCCCGTCATATAACGTAATCTTCATTATACCACCTTCGGACAACGTTAGGCTACGAGCCGCATGCTCACCCATTGTTGCCCTGCCTTGATACCCCAGCTAGACTTTATTAACTGAGCAGACACTGGTTAGAGAGAAGCCCCCATTATTATATGTATGCAGCATTATTATTCACTGCACTTTTGAGCCGAGGTTGTTGTTGAGTTGCACAACCCTAGTAGGCTGTTGCGTTGTGTCACGAAGCATTTCTTTAGTTGTCGAGCATTACTACCTTTGCGCAGTCTTTATTATTCGCCTGCCTATTATTACTATATGTCCTAGTATTTATTGTGACCCGTATTCTGCATTATAATTGATCAAGATTCTTTACGAACATCTTCCCAGCATCAGACTTATTTCAGAAGTTTCCAGTTGATGTTGCAGGACTAGCATTGCACTTTCTTTAATACAGGAGTGCCAGTTATTTGAGTATCTACCGTAACGTTAATTAATCACGTTAACTATCTTTTCTTTGTGTAACCTAATCGAGTAATCTTTTACTGTTTGAGAATAGGCTGTTTCATCGAGCGTCAGCCTAGTGTGTGTGCACCAGTTACCGAGTCATAGGATACCTCGTTGTCCAGGCACGACTCAGGGCGGTAATGGTGTCTTGTTTTCCAATGTTTAAGGCAGGGGTTAGTGTTACCGTTGTTGCATTTTGCCATTATCTAGTCCAATGTTGAAGAGCCCTGTGTCTTTGAGAACCTGGATCGTAACAAATGGCGATCTAGCTCAGGATCTTGTGAACTAAGAGATAATTGCAGGATTGTTGTGGTCATTTGTTTTATTGAGGAATATAGTGGGCACATTAATTTTTGTTTTGGCAAAGTAGTATAGCACTTGAGAGTCTTCAGAATTTTTTTGCAAGTGAATAGTGCTACATAAGAGTTTGGGGTACTTCTTTTCTGAATATTGTGGTGAGAAGTTTTTGTGAGCATCATGTCTTATACCGGGTCAGAGGAGAATGGAGACACAGTACGTAATGTCGAAACTGAGGAACAGCAGCATGATGATAGGGTTAATCGGGTGAACTGTGAGGAGGATGCTAGGATATTTTTGCAATGGCCTGTTACTGCCGAGCGGTTGGAGGGTATGGATCGGTACGGTCTTCAATGCCTGGCCACAGCTATCGGTCATGCGGTTACTAGCAGCATGACCAAGGATAACTTGATAACGTGTGTACTGGGCAGGGTGACTGGTGAGCGAGATGGGTTGAGTGCTCAGAGCCCTTCGGCCATGCTTCCCCTACACTCGACTCCCAGCCATCCCAGTAGTTTGCCGACCCCGGGTACGCTTCCGCAGTTGGGTGGTGACTGGCAGGGTGGGTTGCCCCTGGGGGGACTACCGGTAATTTCAAACATTGTAGCACCTTCACCTCCTCAAGGGTTAACTCCAGAATTATTGCTTCAGCTCGAATTAGCTAAGATCCAGCAGCAAATAGAATTAGCCAAGATAGAAGAGAGAAAAACTATCAGTCATGAGCACATAGAGCTAGCAAAAATCCAAGCTGAGTCGACTAGGTACTGTGCCGACATGGACGTAGAGAAGTCGCGAGTAGAGACAACGGGACAGCGACTTGGGGCTGGTAACCGTGCTCATGATCAATCTCTCTCGCACTTATTGAAACTGGTTCCGGTGTTTGATGAGAGTGGTGTAACAGAATTTTTCACACGATTCGAGAAGAAGTGCCAGATCCACCAGTGGCCTGGGGAGAAGTGGGCAGCCCTTGTTTCCTCTAGACTTGTGGGCAAGGGACTCGGGGCTTATGATGCATTGCCGATAGAGTCGTGTATTATCTACGAGGAACTCAAGGAGGGTGTCCTGAGAGCATACGAACTACAACCAGAGACGTACAGGTTGAAGTTCCGGGGTGTTACCAAGGGTCGGGAGAGCACCTTTTTGGAGCATGCCCGGGAGCTGT
Source organism: Paralithodes platypus (assembly GCA_032716605.1). Lineage (NCBI taxonomy): Eukaryota > Metazoa > Arthropoda > Malacostraca > Decapoda > Lithodidae > Paralithodes > Paralithodes platypus. The sequence continues at coordinate 15,706,603 of CM064538.1, read as the reverse complement.
CCGATGCTTTTGGGAATTGGCTGAGGTCGGAGAAAGCTACTACGTTTGACGACATTAAACAGTTGGTGCTTTTAGAGCAGTTTTTCAAATGCACGGGCGGCGACCTGACGTTAAACCTTAAAGAAAAGCAACCAAAAACTCTACAGGAGGCAGCTGAGATGGCTGACCTCCGGCTATCACTAATTCGTGGGTGCCGGTCTGCCCAGCGTAGTGAGGCAGGTAACAAGGGGCGTGATGCCCCACCCCCCCCGAGTTAGTGATATACCTTATGCAAACAAGTACAAGAGCCATGATACCAAGACTGACCACAAGACTAGCACCGTCCCGTTTAAGAAGGGGCCGGGCCCTTCCCAGTACCAAGGGAAGCCCAAAGGGGAGTTGGAGTGTTATCATAGTCATAAAAAGGGGCACTTTGCAAGAGTCTGTCCTAGCAAACCACCTATAGCAGCTGTGTCTTTGGCCTGCAACATTGGTGTGTCTCCGAAGTCATCTGAGTTTGCCCGGGGCAGTTCGTCAGAGGCTGAGGCACAGCCAATGCAGAAGCACCTGGGAGGCTCGAACCCTGCTCAGGATGTTTTTTGCGACCATAGAGGGCGGGGTTGCATGATGTGGGCGGGGCGCAAGCATGGAGTAGAGGTCTTGCGTGATACAGGTGCTTCCCAGACTCTGAGGAAAAACTTGACTGGCTACCCTATAAACGCGGCTCGGGTGGTGGTGGTGCAGGGTATTAATGCAACTCGGTCATACCCGCTGGTGCGGTTGGAGTTGGAGGTGGATGGTGTGGCACGTGAATTGGATGTCGGGATTGTGGAGAAACTGCCAGTGGAGGGCGTCGACCTTCTTCTCGGCAACGACTTTGCAATGCCCACTTCTGAGGTTCTACCCTTAGTCGTTGCCGAGAGGCCGGCCGACGTGAGTAGGGAAGAGCAAGAGTGGGTCGAGCGGTGCCAGACACAACCCATGGCGTGTGTTGTCACCCGAGCTCGGGCAGCTAAAGTGTCACAGCCTAGTCCTCCGTCTTCAGACCAGCGGAGGAACGATCAACAGGAGGAGGCTAAAGCTGGAGTTGGTTTTAAGAGTTTTGACTCGGCGGCTCTCCTGGGTGATTAAGTATTAGCACCATTACTTAATTCTGGAGTAGCCCCTGGGCCTGTCATCGAGAGTGACGAGGCTGGGCATGACGAGTCTCCACGACAGCAACGTTATGTACATCGAGAGAGACAGAGGGAGCAGCCCAGTATCGGGGAAGGTCATGCATTGCTCCGGGAGCAGTTAGATCGCTTGGCACCCTCAGATATACGTCGGTTGCAACTAGAGGACCCTGAGCTCCAAACGTGTGCTAATGGAGCTGTAGAGCTCGACGAGGACGGCGATGCACAGCCAGGAGATTTTATTTTATTTAGAAGGCATCCTCTATCGGCGTTTTCAAGACTCTAAACGTAGTTGGCAAGAGGGGTCCGGAGTAGTGGACCAGTTGGTGGTGCCACGGGAGTGCAGGGATAGCCTACTGAGGTTGGCGCATGACATACCACTGGCAGGACATCTAGGGGTGAGAAAAACGGTGGCGGCTTTAGAAAAATTGTTTTGGTGGCCGGGGTTGAAGGGGCAGGTGGTAACCTGGATAGCAAGGTGTCATACGTGCCAGAGGGTTGGAAAACCTAACCAAACAATTCCGAGAGCCCCGTTGCACCCCATTCCTGTCAGTGGACCACCCTTCAGTAAGGTCATCACTGATATGGTCGGACCCCTAACCCCTACTAGTGCCGGTAATAAATTTCTATTAACTATCATGGATGTGGCCACTCGTTATCCTGATGCATATCCAATGAGAAATGGCACGGCGAAAACTGTTGTCCGGAACCTGCTCTTGTATTGCTCGCGGTATGGTTACCCGCAAGAGGTGCAATCGGACCAAGGTTCTAATTTTACCTCTAATCTGTTCAAACAAACTATGATTCAGCATGGCATCAGCACTGTCGTCTCTTCTGCGTATCACCCGGAGAGTCAAGGGGTGTTGGAGAGGTGGCACACCACGCTGAAAAGCATGCTTCGATGTTATTGCGCAGAGAACGGAAAGGATTGGGACCTTGGTCTGCCGTATGTTTTGTTCGCGGCAAGAGAAGTACCTGGAGAGAGTCTCGGTTTCAGTCCGAATGAGCTTGTTTTCGGGCATCAGGTGAGGGGCCCTCTCCACATGGTGAAGGAGATTTGGGAGGGTACCGCTAAGCCATGTTCTATGTTGAGATAGGTCCTCGAGAGAATGCTTAGAAGTCTGGAGCTGGCCGGGCGTAATTTGGTGAGTTCGCAGGCCCGTATGAAGGACAGGTACGATACTAAGGCGAAACTCCGGGAGTTTCAGGCAGGTCAAGAGGTGTTGGTCCTGTTGCCTTTGGCAGGTCATCCTCTGGCTGCCAAGTACGCTGGGCCTTATCGGGTGGTGTCAAAGATCTCCGATCTAGATTACCTCGTTGCCACTCCAGACCGGAAGAAGCGTAACCAACTATGCCACATTAATTTGTTGAAGGAGTATGTGAGGCGCCCACCTGAGTCACTAGCTGTCCCTGTGTTGACCTGCTGCGGTCATGGTGGAGAAGGAGAGGGGGGCAGCAATGATCAGGTGGATGATAACTGGGTTTGTCATGTCTCGGCTGTTCAGTGGGCGGGGAATTCGAGCCAATGTGCGCATGATGCTCTGGCGCACCTGCCGGAGGAACAGCAGGTGGCAGTGCAGCGCCTGTTCGATTCATACCCCACTGTATTTGCCGAGCACCCAGGCCTCACTACTCAAGCGGTGCATGACGTCGATGTAGGAGAGCACCCCCCCTTCAAGTCGATACCTTATCGGGTGCCACCCATTAAACTCCCAGCGCTCAGGGATGAGCTGGAGTATATGCTGGCGAGAGGCTTGATCGAGAAGGGGGCAGTACGGTGACTTCTCCTGTCACTCTGCAGCCCAAACCTGATGGAAAAGTTCGGTTCTGCATTGACTTTAGGCGGTTGAACGGGTTGACCCCCACCAATGCATATCCTCTTCCCCGGGTGGATGACAGTGTGGATAAGATCGGGAAAGCAAGGTACTTGACCAAGGTAGACCTCGTCAAAGGCTACTGGCAAGTACCACTGTCTGAGCGGGCTAAAGAGGTGTGCGGGTTTGTGGTGGATGGCAGTACTTACCGTTGCAACGTGATGCCATATGGTCTGAAAAATGCACCGGCCACTTTCCAGAGCTTAATGAACGACATCGTAGCAGACATCCCAAACTGTACTGTCTACCTTGATGACGTGATCATTTATAACAACGATTTCCAAAGTCACTGTGAGCACATAGAAGCCTTATTTAGTCAACTTAGTAAAGCAGGCTTGGTGGTTAATCTGGGCAAGTGTGACTTTGTGCAAGCCACGGTGCAGTATCTGGGGTTTGTGGTTGGGTTAGGGCAGGTGAGCCCGCCCCAACAGAAGATACAGGCTATCGACTTGTTCCCCAGGCCGACCACCAAGCGGCAGATCATGAGATTTTTGGGCATGATTGGGTATTACCGCCGCTTTACAAGAGGCTATTCTACTGTGTTAGCTCCTTTGACAGATCTACTAGCCAAAGATAAAAAGTTCCGCTGGGTACCACTTTGTGAGCAGGCGTTTCGAGTAGTTAAACACCTTTTATGAACTCGCCCTATCCTCAGGGCCCCGGACTTTGAACGACCATTTCAGTTGGCGACTGATGCCAGCGGAGTAGGGGTTGGTGCCGTACTTTTGCAGACAGACGAGGAAGGTCTTGAGCATCCAGTCAGTTTCTTTTCAAAGAAATTTAATTCAGCACAGAAACACTATTCGGTTGTTGAAAAGGAACTGCTGGCAATCGTGTTAGCGCTCAGACACTTTGAGGTCTATGTTCCTGCCTATGGGCTAGTCGTGGTAGTGTATACCGACCACCACCCGCTTAAATTCCTCAATCAATTCCACAACCGGAATATGAGGCTGACCAGATGGTCGCTCATGTTGCAAGAGTACAACTTAGACATTCGCCATATTGCCGGTTGTGAGAATGTGATTGCGGACTGTTTGTCGCGGGTGGAGGATCCGGGGTAGGCTACCACAGTCTGTTGGTATAGCCTCCTGTCTTGGCTCGCGGTGTATTTTTGCGCTGGTGCTTGTTGGCTCGCGTGTGTAGCATCAGCGTAGGGTCGCAGGGCAGGAGTTGTTGGCTTTGATTCGAAGAAAATTAGGCTACATCTATAGTAGCTGCCAAAAACAACATTAAAATAAAATATGAAAAATTAAATAAAAACTCTTTCTTTTTTATAATTAATTTTAAGATAATATTGTAGCTGAGTACTGAGTGCAGATGATTTTCCCTCAGTAGGCTGTGCTTCTTAAAGCTCGCTCTGGGAGCACAATGTTATGAATTAATGTATTATATTTGGGAAGGGTGATAAGATTTTTTTTATATACAAATGTTGTTGTATTTTTTGGAGGAGACTGAGCTTGCATTCCATGAGTGGCAGAGTGGTTAGGAGTGGCAGATTCTAGCGACATTCTGCCTGTTCAGATATGGGCTTATGGTTGAGTGTCCCATATCTTGGGGGGGGGGTGTGATGCCTCCCGGCGCTGGCAGAATGGTTGCGTGGGGCATTGCAGCTCGCTAGCGCTCGCCAGGATGGGGGGATAGGCTACAGTTGTCCTAGAATGATCTGCTTTATTTTATTAGTGTCGTGTTGCCACAGACAGTCTAGAAATGGTCTTTGTTTTGGTCTGTGACCGCGCCTTATATTTTATATTCGCTATAATATGAATGTTGCTTGTGTGGGAGGCGAGCGTGAGGGGGTACACCCGGCAGCGAGGTGAGCTGTGGCGCGGCTCGCTTGGGCGCTGGCGGCGTTGGCGGCCGGGTGGTCAACTAGTCCCTTCCCATCGCGGCCGCGTGTTCTTTACCAGCTCAGAGCTTGCCTGACACGCGTATCGCCTACATCCTTTGCAATTCTGTCCCCCATACTCACCACTTTGCATACTATTTCTCTCTCTCGACTTCTCCTTTCTCATTCTCTAATCTTATTAAACTCAACATCCCTTCTGGTTTCAGCATAGACGTTCACCGTCGACCAGTCGTATTGTACGCGAAGCTCTCAGATATTTCTATGTATGAGGTTTGGAGAGACGGACTTTTCCGTGTGTGTCCTCTCTCGGGAAGGTTGTAGACCGGTATATGTCTCCCTGGCAAGGTGTTGAGTGATTCTGCTTGGTTATTTAAAGCTAGACTAGGGGTAAGGTTACTGTGTCGTTGTCTCCGATGTGTGCAGTGTTAGCTAAGCCCTGCACGACATCGACAGGTACTGTGGGAGCCTAAGTTGTCTTCGGGTGGGATTACTTTGCGAGCACAGCGCTGTGGTGTGAGAGGGCCATAGCCTATCCCTCACAACATAGTGCTGCCTCTTTGTGTTGACTTCTGAGGGATCGCCAGGATAGAACTAGGTACTAGAGACCTAGATTTATCAAGAGAGCATCCCCGTCATATAACTTAATCTTCATTATACCACCTTCGGACAACGTTAGGCTACGAGCCGCATGCTCACCCATTGTTGCCCTGCCTTGATACCCCATCTAGACTTTATTAACTGAGCAGACACTGGTTAGAGAGAAGCCCCCATTATTATATGTATGCAGCATTATTATTCACTGCACTTTTGAGCCGAGGTTGTTGTTGAGTTGCACAACCCTAGTAGGCTGTTGCGTTGTGTCACGAAGCATTTCTTTAGTTGTCGAGCATTACTACCTTTGCGCAGTCTTTATTATTCGCCTTCCTATTATTACTATATGTCCTAGTATTTATTGTGACCCGTATTCTGCATTATAATTGTTCAAGATTCTTTACGAACATCTTCCCAGCATCAGACTTATTTCAGAAGTTTCCAGTTGATGTTGCAGGACTAGCATTGCACTTTCTTTAATACAGGAGTGCCAGTTATTTGAGTATCTACCGTAACGTTAATTAATCACGTTAACTATCTTTTCTTTGTGTAACCTAATCGAGTAATCTTTTACTGTTTGAGAATAGGCTGTTTCATCGAGCGTCAGCCTAGTGTGTGTGCACCAGTTACCGAGTCATAGGATACCTCGTTGTCCAGGCACGACTCAGGGCGGTTGTTGTTGTTGTTGTTGTTGTTCTTCCCTAAGCTGCCTGGCCGAACAGCCCCGAGTCCCTGAGAAAGGCCATGGCCACGATCGGGCTTTCCCACAGAGCTCTCATTGAGTGTAGATTGTGTTGTTGGCGTAAGTGGTTGTGTGAAATGCAGTCTTCTATGATGTGTTTAATGGTATGGGGTGCTGTGTTACATCCCGGGCAGGTGTCGACAACGGAGTCATCCAGTCTCTTCTGATAGCTCAGGAGAGCTGGATGGTGTCCGCATCTCAGCCTGGCCAGGTGGACTCTGTCCTCGCGAGGAAGGGAGGATTCGGAAGGATGGATTTCGGGAGGTCGTGCATGCAGCTGCGTGTTGTCTGTGAGTGAGTGGATGGATCGGTGAGAGATATGAGTATGGATGTGCTTCTGGAAGTTGGTTCGGGGTGGGCAGGGAGGGAGAGAGGACAATAATTGTGTGTGATACCGTGTGCTGGGTGTTGTTTTGATATTTCTTGGTGTCTGTGGGTGTGTTGCCATGTAGTTTAGTGGGTGGTCTTGGTTCGTGGAGGCTGCTGCCAGGAATTGAGTGCCTCTCATGTCCAGATGGTCTTTGACTTTGAGGATTTTGGTTTCTTGATGTAGGTGATCTGTGGGTGCAGTAGCTGTGCAGCCTGTAATGATCTTCAGGGCTTTTGAATAGTCTGTAAGGTCTTATGATGTGTTTCAGCTAGGTTAGAAGCCCAGGCTGGGTTTGCGTATTCCATCACTGATCTTATGTATTGTTTATATACTGTGGTGGTAGTTTCTTTGTTGTGTCCAAATTTGTGTGAGCAAGTGACCTGAGGGTGTTAAGTCTGGGTGTCAGTTTCTTTTTAATGTTTGTGGTGTGCTGTTTGAATGTCATATGAGTATCATATGTTACTCCTAGGATTTTGGGTGTGTGTGTATGTGTTAGGGGTGTGTGTTTATGGTGAGTTGAGGGATGTATTCGTGTTCTCCTGTCCAACTTGTGAGCAGGGTTGCGGTGGATTTGGCTGGGGCTAGATTAAGTCTGTTTGTAGTGCACCAGCCATGTAGTGTGTTGAGATAGGGTTGAAGGAGATCTGTTGCTCTTTTTGGGTCATGGTGTGTGCATGTGAGTGTTATGTCATCTGCATAGGAGGCTAAGTTTATTTGGGGCGTATTGGGTGTAGTTATATCGTGCATGTACAGATTGAAGAGTGCGGGCGATAGGACGGATCCTTTTGGGACTCCGTTTGGAAAGTTTCTGATTTTAGATGACTGACCGGCAAAAGATACGTGTGCACATCTGCCTGCTAGGAAGTTGGCCAGCCACCGTTTTGTGTTGTTGTGCATGTTTGTGTTGTAGATTTTGTTTGTTAGGTTGTGGCGGGGGACGGCATCGAAGGCTTTACTAATGTCGAGTGTGGCTAATAGTGATCTGTGTGGTGGTCTAGCTGAATTGATTCCGTCGAAAGCTCTTTGTGTAAGGTCTGTTAGAAGAGTGTTTGTGGAGTGCAGTGGCCTAAAGCCATGTTGTGTTAGAGCTAGGGGTAGGTCAGGTGTAATTAGTTGTAATACTAGGCGTTCCATGACTTTGGAGGGGGAGCAAAGGAGTGTGATGGGGCGGTGCGAGGAGGGTAGCGTGGGGTCTTTGTTGGGTTTGGGGAATGTGATGATGATACCATGCTTCCAAATGTCTGGTATTGTGTTGTGTGAATAGCTGTAGTTTGATATGTTAGTGAGTGCTTGTATGCCTTGTGGTCCCAGGTGTCTGAGGTGTATGTTGCTTATGTTGTCTAGGCCACAGGCGGGTGAGTGCTTGAGATTGTTGATGATATGCTTTGTCTGGTGATTGGTGAAGGGTGTATAGTCAGGGTCTGTGGGGAATTGTCTTACGTCGGATGACACGTCGGTCGTCTTTGTGAGGTTTTAGGTGGCTGACATGTGAAAAGTGATTGATGAGAGTGTTTGCTTGTTGTTTACATGAAGGAGTAGAGTCTGTTGTTGTGATTGCAGCATGTGATTGTGTTGTGTTGCTGTTGGAAAGTGTGATGCTGTTTAGTGTTTTGTATAGTTTTTTGGGGTTTGTTTTGTGATCAAGTGTTTGTAGGAAGTTATTCCAATTTAGTTTTTGTTGTTCTTGTATTTTGTTGTTAGTTTGGGTGTTGAGTGCTTGAATTTGTTGTGTGATGTCTTGTGTGTGGGGTGCTGGGGAGTGTTTCAGTATGTCGCGTTGTCTGATGAGATTTTGAATTTCTGGTGTGAAGTTGGGGTTGTGTCTTTTTCTGTTACCTCTTGGAATGTGTTTCTTGTCAGCGTTTTGGATAGTTTTATTGAGTATGTGTACAGCATTGTTGATGTTAGTGATGGGTGTACTGTTTAGAGTTGTGAAGTGTTGTTCTGTCTCATTTGTGAATGCTTCCCAGTTAGCTCTTTTATAATTGGTGTATGTGTGTTTGTGGCTAGCTGGGGTGAGTCTGGTTTTGGTGGTGATAATGATCGGGAGGTGGTCAGAGCCTAAGGTTCTGACCACCCTCCAGGATGTTGTGGGGGCGAGTTCTGGGGAGCAAAAGGTGATGTCTGGAGATGATGGGTTATAGAGGGCTTGGTGAGGAATATGGGTATGTTGATGGATGTCGTTAAGGATGATGAGGTTATCGGTTTGGTTTTGTAGTACCAGCCCTCTGTCTGTGTCGGGGTTGTCGACAAACCAGGCCGACATCTTGGTGTTGAAGTCACCACCCAGGATGATGTGTGGGGTGTGTGGGGTGTTTGTGATGTGTTGTAAGTGTGGTCTGTATTCATTTGGTACTGTAGGGGATGTTTGGGGAGGGATGTATGTGTTTATGATGGTTATGTTGGAGTTGTTGCCAGTGCGTATTTTAATTGACTGTATTTCTGACTCAGTGTCAGGTCCTGATGTGGCGGCGTCTACGCCGTGGGGCCACATCCCGAGGCTGCCAACCGCGGATGGCTGCCGACCCTCCACAGCCGAAGACAAAATCAACGACCAGTGGAGGAAAACCGGATGCCGGCCGCGGGGAGCAGTTTCGGGAGCCAAACCGTCACAACCATCCCCTGCCCCCTCCCTGGGGGCACGGGTCCTTGGAGCGGCTTCGGTCGCGCCGGGAATTTCCACTCAGGGCGGTAATGGTGTTTTGTTTTCCAGTGTTTAAGGCAGGGGTTGGATCTAGTGTTACCGTTGTTGCATTTTGCCATTATCTAGTCCAATGTTGAAGAGCCCTGTGTCTTTGAGAACCTGGATCGTAACACCATCAGCTGGAAAAAATACACTATCATTATCATCAAGAGGATTATGGACCTGTTTAATTATTAGCTTTGTGTAATCCTCTCTTTAACCCTTCTTTGGCGGCACCCGGCTATAGTCGGACAAGAAAACCTTGAACTATGTGGCGGGGCCCGGCTATAGTCGCATTCAATTTTGAGCACGTAATGTGCTCTGAGAGAGAGCGGAGCGGTGGGAGGAGCGTAGGTTGCCTCATGACCGCTCGCCACGGTGGCCGTGGAGCTACTGAGATGTACTCCACCCTACTCCACCCTCCATCACTTACTACACACGTAATTATGTAACTAAATTACCGTATTTTATAGATTTTGCCCTTCGGTTGCACGATCGTTGCAAGACAACCAGTGATCGTAGAAGGATGGTTCAGGTGTCATTGGAAAGCCCAATTAACACCCTTTCAGGGATACATAATTTTATTACCCTCTGGCTCTTGTTTATGCATGAAAAAGAGCACGGAAACAAGCCCATTTATTGTAAACAAAAAAATGCTGGGCGGCACAGTGAAATATACTCCACCACCCGCTCTTATTGTGTTAATCTTTAATGGCGTTTTTTATTCATCTTGGTTCTTCATTTTATTTAGGAAGGATTTGTGGGAGTTAGTGGGTTAATTTAGTGCTGACCTTTATTATTATTCAGATATTACAGTATTTCTTCTTTGTGTCTGCTTCTTCTTTGTTTTTTATTATTTCTTCTTTTTCTTCGCTTTTTTCTGTTTTGCTTCATTTTTTTTTTTTCTTCTCCGTCTTCTTTTCTTCTTCTTCACCTTTTCTTCTTTTTCTTCTTTGAGCCATCAAGCGAGCCCAATGCTCGCTAACTTTCCTCCTTTCTCCTTCCATAAATACGCTGTGAGAATTGTGGCCGGGTAAGGAATGGCTGTGGCTGACTGTTCTACTTAAGGGCACGTTATATTATTTATTTGTTTGGTTTTTATTATTGCCGGTACACATACTTGTTTTCGTTTACTCCCTAGACATCTATCAAGCTTAAAACAATATATAAAAATATAATAAATAAAAAAGACAACCCCCTTTTTAAGATACATTTGTACATTTTTCGGTACAAAAATGTCCTGGCCGAAGGCCAGCTCCTCTTAAATCACAGACTCGCTATCGCTTGCCAGGAAAAAATTGACAACTAAATAGCACGAAAGCTCTTAAAATTGACACAAATTGGGCGAAAGTTCTTAAAATCGCTAAACTAATGGGGCGAACGTTTTAAAATATCAAAAGCGATGGGGTTAAACATGAGGGAGAAAGGGGTCAAGAAAAAATCCCTCCAGTCGAAATCTCCCCGAGGACCGTCCCATTGGATTTTTATTATTTGTTTTATTTTTCTAATTTCGAAATCTACTGAAAAACCGTCACAAATGTAACTACATTCTGCCGGAGATTCAGGGCAAAATAGACCCCCCCCCCTCCCCTGTCTCCAAGTAAAGTACCGACACAGCGAGTAATCCGGCTAGCTCTCGCAAACACTTCCTCCTATATATTTCACTACACCAAACAAACACACCACACTTCTTTGAAAAACAAACACACACACACACTTGACATGAATGTTTCTGCATGAGACAGGAACACAAAAAAGTTACAAATTTAAATTAGGGAAAAATATGTTTTTTAGGCCGTTTCTCAAAAGTGATATTTTTTTTATATTTTGTACATCTACTCCCTCAATTATTGACCGATTATATTGATTTTGGTCTCATTTAAAAGAGGAAATAATGGAGAAATATACATTAAGTGTATATTTTGGTAAAAATCTCATACTTTCTCACAATAAATTAATACTTTCTAGACTTTGGGGAATACAGACAAAATAATTTAAAACAATATATGACCTAAATAAAAAAGTATTCCTACTGTTTGGTTAGGCAAGTAATGAGCGCTAAATACATACAAATGAAATTACAATTGGACAAACGCTGTGAGAGAAATAGCAACACTTATATTTTTGTAGTTGCTCAGTTTATAATTTTTCATATTTTTAGTTTTCGTTCAAATCCCTAGAGATGGTCGCAGTAGAAACACTAATAACCAGAAAAAACATGAAACACATTGCTCAGTATTTACTATTCATTAACATTTTATAGGACAATCCCCTTAGCCACTACACCAGTGCCAATTTATCCTATTATTTTCGGCATAGTTTATCATTATCACAGCCATGAATTGTCTACTGCAAGTCTCAAAATGTGGCATAGTCAGTAGAGCATCGGTTGCTGATCAAAGGGTCGGCAGATCGAGGCCGCACTGTCAAAATGTTATTGGTATATGTCAAGCCCGGGCTACTTTCAAACGCATAATATCCATGGCCACCCCTTCTCGAACATTGCATCGTCTGGCAAAAAAAAATAAAAATCAATAAAAAATAAATAAAAAAAAATGTCTGGGGCATCTTCTAATATTGTCTATGCAATCAGAATGGTGTAACCTTTGGACTCCATCACGGTCTTTTAGGTTGGGTATTCTAAAACGTTCGATCCATTAGTTTCGCGATTTTAAGAACTTTCGCCCCATTTCTGTCAATTTTACGACCTTTCGTGTCGTTTAGGTTTCGTCTTTTTCCTGGCGAATGAGAGCGAGCCTCTAAATTAGGAGGAATAATATACAACAAACAAATAAATAGTAAGACCCTTAAGTAGTCCCCTACACTTGGCATGTCAAGGTTGTGTATATGGTGTGAAGTGCAGAAATACAGGAATTATATTCATACGTCATTTTCACACTCAAAACCTGAATACATTTACATCCGTTTCATTCATTTTTTACAATCATACACTAAAAAAATATCCCAAATGCTTCAATGTTTAGCTGTAACCCCTTCACCGCCATTACGTAATTTGCAATATATTCTGGTTACCATTAAACAAATTAATTTACTTTATAATCTACCTCTATGACTCAAATGGATACATACAATTTGAATTAACCCACCAAGGTCCTGCTTAAGCTGCATAAAACCGTCTAATTTTAGCCAGAATCAAAGATATACAGTCGTCATGGTGCTGTTGGAATGTGTTACGTCCTGGGATATATAAACACTGGGCTCTTTCTATTGGACTAGGTATGCGGCAACAAGCAACAACGGAAAACGCTATATCCAACCCTTATCTATAAACCCAGGCAACAAACCACCCTAAACCGTCAAGAGTCCTGCCTGGACAACAAGTTATCCTATGAGTCGGTTACAGGGTGCACGCACTATAGACTGCTGATAGTCAAGCAGGCTATATAAAAGATCACACAATTAAGTTGACTTAAAGCTTAAAGGAAAAGATAGATAACGGAATTAAATTGCAGAAACAGTTTAATAACAAACTAGAAGAAAGTACATTTAACGTTACGTTAATTAATACAACTAATCACCCCTGCGTGAAAGAAGGTGAAAGCAAACAGTCCTCAAAACATCGTACAGGTAGACAAGATGCGGGTTTCTAAACTGCATGCGGCTAGTGTAGGATCTGATGCTTAGCAAAGAAAATATGTTACGGATTTAGAGAACTCTTAACTCATAAGCAGGAATAAATACTAGTGATAGGCCATACAGTGTACAATGGCATAGGTATAATTAAATAAAGGCAGCAACTCGCAACATAACCACATACAGGTGTGCTTCTCACTCTTAGTCAGGCAAGCCTGCTCGGACAGAGTCTCTAAGCCACACCCTGACTCACAATGCTCACAAAAACGGCAAACTGTGGCACAATAACAAGCATGCAGAAATAATAAACCCCTAGCTGTTAATCTGCCAGGTGGCAGAGGTCTAGCCGGAAGGATATAGGCTTCGGATACCCGGGCTGAGCCACCTGCTCTAGCCTAGGGACGTTCCCAAGTCTTTGCGCCAAATTACTCTAATTGAAAGGGTGCTCTCTTGAGAGACTCAGATCGCAGGTATCTGACTCTCCTGGCGACCCTAAAACAAAAGCAAGACGTGCTAGCGCAGTGCTGAGTGGACTAGGCAAGGGCCCTCACACAACACGACACTAGACACACAGGGACACAGACAAGAAAATGACCCCAGACTCCCACGGGTATCCTAGTAAAGTCGTGCGGGTCCACAGGACTCGCACCAGCAGACTTTACTTAAAGGATCGCAAAAAGCCTCCCGTCCGGTCTAGCCCCTGCTAACCTGACACAAGAACACACTAGCAAGCATGAAACCACCAAATATGAGACAACAAAAAAGCTTCCTAGGTCTCATTAACAATTACATCTCTGCATAAGGCCCAAAATCATATCTAGTTATCTGAAAGCTCGTCGTTAATACAATAATAGATATAAGGTCTATCAAGGGGATGGGATAAGTAAATAGATTGGTGAAGTAGTGGAAGGAAGGTATACAAAGTAAGAGAGAAAGTTTCTAAGGGGGGTTGAGAGGGATAGATATCAAGGGGGTCCGAAGGGTACGACAGTGAGGTGAGCTCTGAGTCTTGAATCTGTCAGGACCCCGCCCTAGGCATGCAGAATACATCCCAGGCTTGGCAACACTCAACACAGTTGCCGGGTCAAAATCCTCTACCCCGTGCGTGAGTCGAAACTAAGCCTAACGTTGCGATCAAATGCATATGGCAACATCAGACTCGTCCCAAGCTGGACTCTCCGCGCGAAGCAACGTCCCCCAGCCGGTCTCTCTCTCCCGCTCGTCTCCTCCCACTCTCACTAGACTTACATCTTATATATTATAATGAAACTATCAACTATCGAGAATAAAATATACTAAGATGCGTTGGTTAAGAATAAGAGCAGCTACAAGCTGTGAAACAATATAAGAATATCCCAGACATTAGTTACATTGTCGTAGGATATATACTAAGGAAAAGCCGGCCGGCCGGCTGCCGTCAGACGGTTTCTAAACGGCTGGGCAGCCGACGCGCGCGCATGCCCGCACGTGGCTACTATGCAGAAGCGTCACACCTCCCCCAAGATATAAGACCCTTGACTAAGTTCTTCATATCTAACAGAAAACTTCTCATAGTACCACACACGGTTGCGACACAAGGCACTATATATAAAAAAAATAAAGACTGTTGCGCTCCACCGAGCAAGTTCAACTAACTTAGCGACAATAAGCGAAAACATTCAACTTAGATACTGCTACAACATCTTATACAAAATTCTACACGTTATAAAAATAAAGAGTTTTTATAAGGTTTTTGCTTTTTTTATTTTTTTTTTCGGCTGAACTACAGTGACAGCCTATTTTCCTCCACACTCAACCCTCAATCCTATGGCAGTCTAACCAACATCATCCACCCTTGATAGACAATCCGTTATCACGTTATCAGAACCGGCAATATGGCGTATGTCCAGATTATACTCCTGAAGCATGAGTGACCACCTGGTCAGCCTCATATTCCGGTTATGAAACTGATTCAAGAATTTCAGAGGGTGATGATCGGTATAAACCACTACGACTGGTCCGAAAGCAGGAACATATACATCGAAGTGCCTGAGCGCCAGCACTATCGCCAGGAGTTCTTTTTCAATTACCGAGTAATTCCTTTGTGCACTATTGAATTTTTTACTGTAAAAACTCACTGGATGTTCGATACCTTCATCATCTGTCTGTAACAAGACAGCCCCAGCCCCTACGCCACTGGCATCAGTCGCCAGCTGAAAAGGTCTGCTGAAGTCCGGGGCCCTGAGTATGGGGTGGGTACATAACAGGTGTTTCACCAAGGAAAACGCCTCTGCACACTCAGGAGACCACCGGAACTTCTTGTCCTTAGCTAATAAGTCGGTTAAAGGTGCAAGTACAGTCGAATAGCCTTTGATGAAGCGACGATAATAGCCTATCATACCTAGAAACCGCATGATTTGTTTCTTAGTCGTAGGCTGGGGAAACTGATCAATGGCTTTGATCTTTGTCTGTAGAGGGCACACCTGACCCATCCCCACCGCAAACCCCAGGTACAAAACTGGGGCTTTGACAAAATCGCACTTACCCAGGTTTACCACCAAACCTGCTTCATTCAGTTTATTAAAAAGCTGTCCGATGTGAGCACAGTGACTGTTAAAATCATCGTCGTATATTATGACATCATCTAGGTACACCGTACAGTTGGGAATGTCGGCTACAATGTCGTTCATTAATTTCTGAAACGTTGCAGGGGCATTTTTCAACCCGTATGGCATAACATGGCAACGATATGTGGCACCGTCCACCACAAACCCATACACCTCTCGCGCTCGCTCAGACAAGGGCACTTGCCAATAACCCTTAACAAGGTCTATCTTAGTGGGGAACTTGGCCTTTCCTATCTTATCCACACTGTCGTCCACGCAAGGGAGAGGGTAGGCATTTGTGGGGGTTAAACCATTCAACCTGCGGAAATCTATACAAAA
The DNA here is from genome assembly GCA_032716605.1 of Paralithodes platypus. Taxonomy (NCBI): domain Eukaryota; kingdom Metazoa; phylum Arthropoda; class Malacostraca; order Decapoda; family Lithodidae; genus Paralithodes; species Paralithodes platypus. The sequence goes on along the minus strand of CM064538.1, from coordinate 15,690,828 downwards.
CCGCACCTTGCCATCTGGTTTGGGCTGCAGTGTGACTGGGGAAGTCCACCTTACTGCACCCTCAGAAATCAGCCCACGTTTCAGCATATAATCCAGCGCTACCCTAAGTGCTGGTAATTTAATAGGGGGAACACGGTATGGCACTGATTTAAAGGGCGGGTGGTCGCCAACATCGACATCGTGCACCGCTTGAGTAGTGAGGCCAGGATGCTCCGCGAAAACAGCTGGGTTTGAATCAAACAAGTGCTGCACAGCTACACGCTGTTGCTCAGGCAGGTGCAATATCAACTCGTGAGCCACTTGTCTAGAATTCCCCGCCCACTGATCCGCGGAAACATGACAATCCCAATTATCCTCCCCCGCAGCTTGACTGTCCCTTCCTCCTTCTCCACCACGATCGCTGCAGATCAACGCCGGGACAGTGAGAGGCTCGGAGGGGCGCCTCACATACTCTTTCATCAGATTTACATGGCAAAGTTGGTTCTTTTTCTTACGATCAGGAGTAGCTACTAAATAGTCGAGATCAGAAACTTTCCTTACAACCCGATACGGACCAGAATACTTGGCAGACAAGGGGTGTCCCACCAGAGGCAGTAGTATCAGTACCTCCTGATCTACTTCAAACTCCCTCAGCTTCACCTTCTGGTCGTATCTGTCCTTCATCTGAGCTTGTGAACTCTTAAGGTTCCGACCTGCTACCTCCAAGCTCTTTAGCATTCTCTCACGGCTTTCAACTACATACTTTAGAAGCGAGCATGGCTTTGTGACTCCCTCCCAGATCTCCTTGACTATGTGGAGGGGCCCCCTGACCCTGTGTCCAAAAACCAACTCGTTCGGGCTAAATCCCAAGCTCTCCCCAGGTACTTCTCTCGCAGCAAATAAAACGTATGGGAGACCTAGATCCCAGTCCTTCCCATTTTCCATGCAATAACACCGCAACATACTCTTGAGAGTCGAGTGCCACCTTTCCAAAACTCCCTGACTCTCGGGATGGTAGGCAGATGACACCACAGACACTATCCCATGTTGCTGCATGGTCTGCTTAAACAGAGCAGAAGTAAAATTGGATCCCTGATCAGACTGGATCTCCTGAGGGTAGCCATAACGAGAGAAATAGACAAGTAGGTTTTTGACAACAGTCTTAGCCATCCCGTTGCGCATGGGGTAAGCATCTGGATACCGTGTTGCTACATCCATTACAGTTAGTAAAAATTTATTGCCGGCACTAGTGGGGGGCAATGGGCCAACCATATCGATAACTACTTTGCTGAAGGGCGGCCCAATGACAGGGAGGGGTTGTAACGGGGCTCTCGGGATGACCTGATTGGGTTTCCCAACAACTTGACAAGTGTGACACTGTGACACCCATGACACGACACTCGCCTTTAACCCAGGCCACCAGAAAAGCTTGCTCAGAGCTGCCTCCGTCTTACGTGCCCCCAGGTGCCCTGCCAAAGGCACATCATGAGCTAATCTCAATAAGCTCTCACGGCACACCTTCGGTACTACTAACTGGTCCACTAATCCTGACCCGCCATCCCACTTTTTCTTGGGATCCTGATATCTCCGATACAAGATCCCCTCGGACAAGAAAAAATCACCAGGCTGCGCATCCCCATCGCTCTCCAGTTCGACAGCACCATTACCACACGTCCTGACTTCAGGATCTTCCAGCTGCAAGGAACATAATTATATCAGCAGGTGCGAGATTATCCAAGTTCATCTTAAATAATTTATTTCCACCTCCAATGTCCCGCTGAGCCATCCTTTCCTCACGCTGCGCATAACGATGCTGTCGCAGAGTCTCTTCCTGCCCTGCACCTGCACTAGCGGTGACAGGCCCCGGGGCCTCTCCAGACTCTAACATCGGTGCCAATAATGAGTCACCAAGAAACACTGCCGGCTCAAAACTCTCCAATTGACCAACACTTCCCGTTTTCTTGTGACCTTTCCTCCGCGGTTTGATAGACTGAGGTGGTGGCTGCAAGGCTCCGGATGTCTGAGAACGCGTCCCAACACACGCCATAGTTTGTACGCTACACTTCCCAACCCACTCCTGTTCCTCCCTACTAACGTCGGCCGCCTTCTCGGCAACGACCAAGGGTGAAACCTTAGAAGCAGGCACCGCAAAGTCGTTGCCGAGGAGGAGGTCGACGCCCCCAACAGGCAAGTTCTCTACAATTCCGACATCCAGCTCCTTCGCCACACCACCCACCTCTAGCTCCATCCGCACCAGCGGGTAGGACTTCGTAGCATTGATCCCCTGAACTACCACCACCCGAGCAGCGTTAATCGGCCTACCAGTAAAGTTCTTTAACAAGGTCTGAGAAGCCCCCGTATCACGCAATAGCTTAACTCCTCGCCTTTCGCCAGCCCACCTCACAAAACCATGCCCTCTATGACCCCCAAAGACGTCGCGGACAGGGTTCGAGCCTTCCGGACTCTTGAACACAGGCTGTGTCCCAACCTCTGATGAACTACCCTTGGCAAACTCAGAAGATATAGGCGACACCCCTATGCTGCGGGCCAATGACACAACCTTGTTTGGTGGCTTGTTCGGACAAGCATTTGCAAATTGACCCTCCTGGTGACATGGAAAGCACTCTTTACTGTTTGGTTTCCCTTGGGAGTGGGAGGTACCATTAGACTTCTTATACGGGACGGTATTTGGTTTATGTTCAGTTTTATTGTCAGTGCTAGATGGTTTTGTGTATTTTTTGTATCAAAATTCTTGGGAGGGGGAGGGGTACGATCCTTTGCACCCGACTCACTCCTAGCTGCTGCTCCGCACCCTCGAATTAATGACAGTCGGAGGTCAGCCATTTCTGCTGCCTCCTGGAGAGTTCTAGGATTTTTTTCCTTTATATTTAATGTTAAGTCCCCGCCTGTGCACTTGAAGAACTGCTCCAAGAGAACCAGCTCACTCAACTCCTCAAAAGTAGCTGCCCTCTCAGAACGAAGCCAATGTTGTAGTGCATCAGACAAGTCCCGGGCGTGTTCTAGGAAGGTACTATCCTTGTCCTTAGTAACACCCCGAAACTTCAAGCGGTAAGTTTCTGGTTGTAACTCATAGGCCCGTAGCACAGCCTTCTTTAGCTCATCATAAACTACACAGGACTCTAAAGGTAGTGCATCATATGCTTTTAGCCCCTTTCCTAGGAGTCTTGAGGAAACTAATGCTGCCCACTTTTCCTGAGGCCACTGGTGTTCCTGACACTTCTTCTCAAATCGCATAAAAAACTCAGCCACACCTAATTCATCGAACACAGGAACTAGTTTAAGCAGGTGCGACAATGATTGGTCCCGATGTCTGTTACCTCTCCCAATATTTCGCCCTGTTACCTCCACTCGAGATCTCTCCAGCTCCCTGTCAGCCCGATACCTAGTAGACTCTGCCTGCAGTTCAGCCTCTCGTATAGCTGTTCTCTCTGCAGCCTCAGCCTGAGCTCTAGCAACCTCAGCTTGCACACTAACCTGTCTTTCGGCGGCCTCAACCTGAGCTGTAGCGGCCTCAACCTTGGCCATCTCAAGCCGAAACAAAAAATCTGGAGTCAACCCTTGAGGAGGGGAAGGAGCATTTAATGGAGAGGGTTCCTGTGATTGAATTCCACGCTGCCATTGACCATCAACTTGGGGGTATGTACTAAATTCAGGCACCCTAACGTTTGATACGGGGGTAGAGTGGAGGGGGGGCTGGGGACCGGGGCCCCCAGTCGCCTCTCCACCCAGGTCTCTCGCTTTTAAACCCAATATCAAAGTCCTCAGCTGATCTTTCCTCATGCCACTTAAACCCTGGTGACCCTGAAGACCTGCCACACACTTTAAGCCATACTTATTCAGCTTCAACACCCTGACAGCAGTAAGGGGCACCTCTAAAAATCTTCTAGCACCCTCCTCGCTATCGACTAGCCACTCCACAGGTCTTTCTCCCTCCGAGCCCGTATCGTGACCTGACCAACCACTGTGTTCTGATGTATTAGACATGTTTGTGTACTGCAGTAATTATCACGGTTATAGAATGGGCCTTATCTCCTATGCAAGTATGTATATACTAATGTTATTTAAAGTCTTTAATGTGTTATATTGGTTGCTCCAAAAAAAAAAATCTATTTCCACTGTATTCCTCTAATCATAAGGAATCTCAAAACAAATGACCACTATATTCCTCTGTTCAGTAAATCCTATGCAAGGTCGCCAATTGTTACGTCCTGGGATATATAAACACTGGGCTCTTTCTATTGGACTAGGTATGCGGCAACAAGCAACAACGGAAAACGCTAGATCCAACCCTTATCTATAAACCCAGGCAACAAACCACCCTAAACCGTCAAGAGTCCTGCCTGGACAACAAGGTATCCTATGACTCGGTTACAGGGTGCACGCACTATAGACTGCTGATAGTCAAGCAGGCTATATAAAAGATCACACAATTAAGTTGACTTAAAGCTTCAAGGAAAAGATAGATAACGGAATTAAATTGCAGAAACAATTTAATAACAAACTAGAAGAAAGTACATTTAACATTACGTTAATTAATACAACTAATCACCCCTGCGTGAAAGAAGGTGAAAGCAAACACTCCTCAAACCATCCTACAGGTAGACAAGATACGGGTTTCTAAACTGCATGCGGATACTGTAGGATATGATGCTTACCAAAGAAAATAAGTTACGGATTTAGAGAACTCTTAACTCATAAGCAGGAATAAATACTAGTGATAGGCCATACAGTGTATAATGGCATAGGTATAATTAAATAAAGGCAGCAACTCGTAACATAACCACATACAGGTTTGCTTCTCACTCTTAGTCAGGCAAGCCTGCTCGGACAGAGTCTCTAAGCCACACCCTGACTCACAATGCTCACAAAAACTGTAAACTGTGGCACAATAACAAGCATGCAGAAATAATATACCCCTAGTTGTTAATCTGCCAGGTGGCAGAGGTCTAGCCGGAAGGATATAGGCTTCGGATACCCGGGCTGAGCCACCTGCTCTAGCCTAGGGACGTTCCCAAGTCTGTGCGCCAAATTACTCTAATTGAAAGGGTGCTCTCTTGAGAGACTCAGATCGCAGGTATCTGACTCTCTCCTGGCAACCCTAAAACAAAAGCAAGACGTGCTAGCGCAGTGCGGAGTGGACTAGGCAAGGGCCCTCACACAACACAACACTAGACACACAGGGACACAGACAAGAAAATTACCCCAGACTCCCACGGGTATCCTAGTAAAGTCGTGCGGGTCCACAGGACTCGCACCAGCAGACTTTACTAAATAACTTAAAGGATCGCAAAAAGCCTCCCCTCCGGTCTAGCCCCTGCTAACCTGACACAAGAACACACTAGCAAGCATGAAACTACCAAATATGAGACAACAAAAAAGCTTCCTAGGTCTCATTAACAATTACATCTCTGCATAAGGCCCAAAATCCTATCTAGCTATCTGAGAGCTCGTCGTTAATACAATAATTAGATATAAGGTCTATCAAGGGGATGGGATAAGTAAATAGATTGGTGAAGTAGTGGAAGGAAGGTATACAAAGTAAGAGAAAAAGTTTCTAAGGGGGGTTGAGAGGGATAGATATCAAGGGGGTCCGAAGGGTACGACAGTGAGGTGAGCTCTGAGTCTTGAATCTGTCTGGACCCCGCCCTAGGCATGCAGAATACATCCCAGGCTTGGCAACACTCAACACAGTTGCTGGGTCAAAATCGTCTACCCCGTGCGTGAGTCGAAACTAAGCCTAACGTTGCGATCAAATGCATATGGCAACATCAGGCTCGTCCCAAGCTGGACTCTCCGCGCGAAGCAACGTCCCCCAGCCGGTCTCTCTTTCCCGCTCGTCTCCTCCCCCTCTCACTAGACTTACATCTTATATATTATAATGAAACAATCAACTATCGAGAATAAAATATACTAAGATGCGTTGGTTAAGAATAAGGGCAGCTACAAGCTGTGAAACAACATAAGAATATCCCAGACATTAGTTACATTGTCGTAGGATATATACTAAGGAAAAGCCGGCTGGCCGGCTGCCGCCAGACGGTTTCTAAACGGCTGGGCAGCCGACGCGCGCGCATGCCCGCACGTGGCTACTATGCAGAAGCGTCACAAATGGTTGTTGTTGTGAATGTAGTCTGTAATCAGAGTATTCAGTTGTCCCACCATTATACCAGCGTATACTGTATTGTACCGCACATGCGATGCTGGCTTACCTCACCTGTTTTTTCCACCATTGCAATGAGGAGAATGCTTAGAAGTAACTAATTAAATATAAAAGTTGAGTGCCTAGAATATTTTGGCGCTGGTTGTTAACAAATGGTAGAACTAATCTACCGGTAGAGTTGTCAGGAATTCAACTTAACCAGTAGCTTTCAACCAATGTTAAATCAAGTTAGGTTGCAACTATAAGTTGACATTGACTGGTTGAGTTGTCCAAGAACCAGGCTGGGTTTTTGGAAGGCAAGATAACTTTATAAATTGTCCTCTTCACAATTCCCTTCGAGATTTATGACGTGATAAATATTGGTTACGACAGCACCGACCCTGCGATCCAAATGTAAGAGATAAATTCTGGATTACTGCACACAATCAATAAAGGTTTTCCTTACTATGACTAAACATGAGTGATAGGTACAAAGGAAGTACAAAGGTATAAAGTACAAAGGATGTACAAAGGAAGTACAAAGGAAATCAAGCAACAACAGGTCTAGTGACCCTTCTAGGATGCTTGTCCTCCAAAACACTGAGGATCAAGTGTCCAAACAGTGGTTTAGAGTGGGTAAGGGAACATTGGAAAGGGAACTAATGTCCGTGGCAGGATTAGGAAGTTAGTAGGAGACAGATTGGTTAGTAACTGAAGGGAGGATAAAATTAAGTTATTCATTTAAAAACGCAGTCAGTCGCGGGTTTGATGAGAGATATTTGTCTAAGCGGAGTTTAAATGAATCAACGGTGCTGCAGTCTATAACGTCTCGGGGAAGCCCATTCCACAAGTTGACAACTCGATTGAAGAAGAAATTCTTAGATTTGTGGGAGTTAAAATATTTACCAATAATTTTGCAACCGTTTCCCCGCGTGTAATTCGATTGGTCGATAGTGAAGTACTTACTACAGTTCATATTGTCGATGCCTTTGATGATTTTGAACACTTGAATTAAGTCGCCTCTTAATCTGCGCTGGGTTAAAGGAAATAGATTTAATTCTCTAAGACGCTCTTCGTATGGTTTGTTCTTTAGGCTAGGTATAATTTTGGTAACTCTACGTTGAACTCGTTCTAGCTTGTTTAAAGTTTTTTGGTACTAAGCGCACCAGGATTGAACACAGTATTCCAGAAGGGGGCGAACTAAGGAATTGTAAAGGGTTAGGATAACTTCTTTGGATTTATGCTCAAATGACCTGCCTATAAAGCCAATTATTTTGTTTGCCTTCTTAACAACTTCTGAACATTGTTGACTCGGTTTTAGGTTACTCGATATTGTTACTCCCAGATCGGTTTCTCTGTTTACATTCTTAAGCTGAGTGCCATTCTTCGAATAGTTTGCTTTCTCATTTAGGTATCCGATATGTAGTACGTTACATTTATCCGCATTGAAACTCATTTGCCAAATTTGGGCCCAACATGACAATTTATCTAGATTGTGTTGCATATCGTCAACTTGTTCTTTTGAGAGTACGCTATTTGCAATTTTTGTATCGTCAGCAAATTTTGAGATTGTACAGGTGAGACCCTCATCTATGTCGTTGATGTATATTAGAAAGAGAATTGGTCCTAGTACCGATCCCTGGGGTACCCCACTACTTACATTGGTCCATTTAGATGCCTTACCGTTTATGACTACTCTTTGCTTTCTGTCGCTGAGCCAATTTTCTATCCATTTTAACACACCGTCTTGTATTCCATGCGCTTTTAGTTTTAGCAGTAAACGTTTGTGGGGAACTTTGTCAAAGGCCTTTTGAAAATCAAGGTATATAATATCTACAGCTTTACTCTCATCGTAGAGGTTGAGGATATCGTGGAAGAAGTCTAAGAGGTTTGTTAAACAGGAACGTTTTTTACGAAAGCCGTGTTGAGTATCTTTAAGTATGTCATTTTCCTCTAAGTGATTTACGAGTCTGTCTCTTATGACCGTTTCTAGCATTTTACATACAACTGAGGTTAAGCTAATTGGACGATAGTTACTGAGTAGGGATTTACTGCCTTTTTTTAATATTGGTGTTACGTTGGCTAGCTTCCACTGATCAGGCATAGTTCCAGACTACAAGGATTTATTGAATAGTAATGTCAGTGGTTTGGAGAGCTCATTCTTAGCTTCCTTTAGAACTCTAGGCGATATGTGTATCAGGTACGACGGGTGGTGAACAGTTATATGTAGTGGATGACACATTAATTCCAATATAAACCCCTTCTGTACCAGTGACATCTTTATTATTTGATTTGATCTACATTTAAACATTTTATGAAGCTTAGGAACAATATATGGTAGCTAAAATGATTAACTAAGCGGACCATTTTCATTGTTAGAGGTCTTACCTAAGCTGAACACAATCATCTAATAGTTGCCAGAATCTAATGAAAAAATAGTCACCGGTACTGAATGGGTTAATACTTATCTGGTAGTTTTCTCATCAGCACCAGTTATTCCACTCACATTCAGCATCGTTCGGCTCTGGTTACAACACAGACATTATAAAAAAAGCGACGTTATTTATACATTAGCAAAAGGTACCAGTATGAAATTAGCCAATATAACATTATTGATTGATAATACTTTAATAGTTTATTGAAGTTAATTCTGATTATTAGTTGCATTGATTTAATTAATTAGGTTTATTTGTAAGATAATTGGTGGGTTGGTGATAATATGACATTAAATAATACAATAATATGACAGATTGGTATATTGTACTATCAACATAATAGTAATATCAATATTTGTATTTATTTGTATTTTATTTTGTTTTCTTCTATATTCTAGCTTACTTCCTTTCGGGCATAGGCTGAGAGCCTGTACATTCAACCGTTCAACACGGTGAAGCCCGTGAGGTCTCGTTCCAGTTTGGGAGTGAGACATGTGAAGCTGTAACCAGCCTTTGCCATCTTGCCTTCGCAAATTATATGGAGCTTCGCCTTCGTGCTTGACTGTTTCACCCCTAAAACTCGGACCGTTACTATCAAAACGCCACCCATTGAGCAATTAACTCACTAGGCATTGTCCCCCTGTAGCATATTTTGAATATGGGAATATTCATACAGTGCTATTTAATCAGGGAACAATGAGGGTAGGCTTTGTGGTGCACCGATTCCAGGTACAGCACAATTTCCATCCCAATAATATCTTCCCATTGATACATCGGGAGTCGAACCCGAGACCATTGGATTAGCAGTCCAGTGGCAAGACCACTCCACCACTGACATTATATATTGGAAAATCTTCACCGACTAAAAATACACTACTAGTATTTTATTTATAATATAAATATATTATTAATATATAACAATAACTATATTTGAAATTCATACTGCAATATAAAGATATTCAGCATACAGCTTTGAAATAAAAGTAACCAGTTACTGTATGCAACTTAAGAAAGTCAACTAGGATTCAAGGCAACCAGGATATATATATATATATATATATTTACTGTATATACCGGTATATACTGTATATATATATAATATACACAGACATGTTGGGTTCCCATGCACCCATCTCCAACATGTTCCCTTCACATTTAGTTCACGCTCGAGTGATGCTTTCGCCAAAAGCAAACCTACCACAGCTTACACAGCATTCAGTAGGTGTTTTGCAGCCTAAGCTTAAGGAGGTAGTGCGTATTTTTTGGTTTATTTATTTATTTATTCTGTAGTTTCATCGATAGACCTCCATCAAGCTTAAAAAAACACCCTTTAGATCCCACTTAAAGATCAATTTGTACATTTTTCGGTAGAAACATGTCCCGGCCGGTTCTTCCTAAAATTACAGGCTCGCTATCGCTCACCAGGAAAAATTCAACACCTAAATGCCATGAAAGATCTTTATATTGACAAAAAATTGGGGCGAAAGGTCTTGAAATTGCCAAACTAATGGAAGGAACATCTTAAAATGTCAAAGCTAAAGGGACTAAACATGAGGAAACAAAATCACTGTTGACTAAATAGACTAACCTCTGTTTACTGAGATGTATCACTACCAGGACACAACTCGGGTAAAGTTCACACACATTTTTCTGTCTGATAATGTGTACAACTGTTAACGTCGAGACTTAAAAGAGGTCCAACTCCTCAAGAAAACTGGCAACAAGAAGTTGGCTTAACAATATATATAGGTGACATTAGGCAAAGTCTAAGGCATAGCAGAAGGAAAGATATATATATATATATATATATATACACAGTATATATATATATATATATATATATATATATATATAAGAAGGAAACAAATTATCAGCGAGGTAGCGAACATCATATTTATTTTCATTGTAGTGGATCCAAAGGTTTCGGCATATACAATACGCCATCATTTAATTAATACTTGTATTACATAACTCCCAATTAAATATAATTATATCCACTTACCTTTCTATTGTATATAACATTGTGTTTTCAATAAAGTAGCAATATGATAGCAATTTATTGCTATCATATTGCTAGCCCCGTAATGCATAGCCCCGGCTACGCATTACATAAATATTCCCCGAAATCCGGGAGTTTTGACCGAAAAACGTCTAGGCTAGGCTACCGTATCATTGTTATGCTGACTGCTTCCCGCATTCCCGCGCATCCCCAAGCGTAGCTGTGTTATTTACCTGTAGAAGGGCGTTAAGTAGAGCTTTCTAAGTCAAGTGCTTGATTTGTGATGATGATTTCATTGGAGATAACTTTATGGCCAAAACAGCCACTTTACACTACTTTTCGATACTTAACAACAACATACAGGCACACACGAACAAGCGACGCTCTCCTTCTTGTGGCCGGAGATGCGGGGCGTCAGTCCAGCCGGCTGTTGTTTACATGCGTCGGACCGACGCCTCGCACACAAAGCTCACAGGCTTTCAAGCAATGGTACAATGTTGTACCACCCGGGTTCCTGGGGGCAAAACATAATGGTACACACGTGTACCACCCGGTGTTGAAGGGTTAAGTGATTAATTTTACTCCTAGACCACTGATGATGGCGTAGTGTATATGCCAAAACGTTTGGATCCAATACAATGAAAATAAAGATGATGTTCGCTGCCTTGCTGGTAATTCTTTTCCTACTTAAACTACAGTTCCCGAGGAACACACCTACGTGTGATATATATAAATATAATATATATATATGTAATTGTTTTGAAGCATTTCATGTGAGGTGAACGTACTGAATGAATTTTTGTTCTCACAGTATCCATGAGCAAACGTTGGTTTTAACATCACACGATTAACGGTATTGTAATAATAAGCAAGTTGAACCAATAGCTAAAAGTTCAACACAAGGTTTTTGTTTGATAAAAGTGTGGTTTTAATCAGTGAGATAAGACATCAGGATTTATAACGCATGATTGTCAAGTTTTAAATAACCACTGATTCAAAATCAGATCCCTTTGTTACTGGAAAGGAGGACCATACACTACAAATACTACCTGCACCAAGTCGACTACTGGACGTTGATAATTTGGACATGCTTCAAAATTATAATATTTCACATTTGTTTAGCATATTACAGTAATATCTTGAGTCGTATGTATTCCATCACCCATTCTGGCCAGATATATTTACCTCTGGGTGTACACTAGGATACCATAGTCTCTTGCCCACTTCTCTCTGGCAAGAGGTGAGGCCAGGACCTTACTGGACGGCGGCCCACAGTGATGGTTAGGGGTGGCACGTCTGTGTTATTTAAAAACAAACTAACCTTAAGCATGTTATATTTTAAATGATATCAACATCTGTATTTTAAACCGTACAATTCGAGCCATCTAAAAGGATAGTCAGATGTACTTGTTTTTGTAAATACTCCTACGATATTTTCTAGCATGTTCTGAAATGTAATAATAATTGACCGCATGCATATATCTTTAAAATGTGTACAGTGAACCTACCTTTTTCTATACTTCTTTTGGTGTGGAAATATTTTTACTTATATATATATATATATATATGTTAGTAAAGCCAGGTAATACATTTTCTTTAATACATACGAGGTTGAAAGAAATGGCAATTTCTGCGTTGGAAATTTTATTATTCAAAGTTTCCAGGTCTCTGATGAGTTTTCGCTGGGTGGCAGGAAGTAGATGAGTGAGATTAGCAAAATTCATGGTGGTACAGGGTTACATTAATGTACGAATGCCGACCCGTGGTAATAACGTTCTTGACATTGTACTTGCAACAAAAGAAGAATTGATAGAGAATTTGAATGTTGGTGATGAATTCAGTAACAGCGACCATCGTACGATAACTTTCACTTTAAAGTTTACTAGTAACGAACCAAATAGTAGCATCGAAAAAGTCCCTAATTTCAAGAAAGCAAACTTCCATAAACTTAGAGCTATGTTTAAAGAAACTGACTGGAGCTTTTTAATTAACAATAACGACATAAATACATCTTGGAAGTTATTCGAAACGACTTACCTAAAAGCAGTGCAAGACTGCATACCATCGAAAATACGGCGTCCAGGCCATAATAATAAGCCCAAATGGTGGAATAAAGATATTTCAAACTGCCTGCTTGCTAAAAAATTTGCTAATGATAGATTAAAATCCTCACAAAATGACGAAGAACGGGTGAAATTTGTAGAGCTACGACGCAAAGCCAAAAAGTTAATTAAGCAAAGTAAAAAGACCTTAGAGTTACATATTGCGAATCAAAGTAAAACAAACCCGAAAGAATTCTATAGTTATATCAGAAAGAAAAAAGTAGTTACTTCAACTGTTGGACCGTTAGTCGATGAAAAAGGAGAATACACCAAAGACGAAGTACAAATGAGTAATGCCCTCAATACCTTCTTTGCATCAGTTTTTACAACAGAAGACCTCAGTGATATCCCTACACCATCGCCGATTCAGATTGATAATTCAGATGTTCTAAGCAATATCACCGTTACAGAGAGAGAAGTATTGAATTGTTTAGATAAACTCAAGGTAATAAAACGCCAGGACCTGATACAATCTCGCCTAGAGTTCTAAAGGAAGCTAAGAATGAGCTCTCCAAACCACTGACATTACTATTCAATAAATCCTTGCAGTCTGGAACTATGCCTGATCAGTGGAAGCTAGCCAACGTAACACCGATATTCAAAAAAGGCAGCAAATCCCTACCCAGTAACTATCGTCCAATTAGCTTAACCTCAGTTGTATGTAAAATGCTAGAAACGGTCATACGAGACAGACTCGTAAATCACTTAGAGGAAAATAACATACTTAAAGATACTCAACACGGCTTTCGTAAAAAACGTTCCTGTTTAACAAACCTCTTAGACTTCTTCCACGATATCCTCAACCTCTACGATGAGAGTAAAGCTGTAGATATTATATACCTTGATTTTCAAAAGGCCTTTGACAAAGTTCCCCACAAACGTTTACTGCTAAAACTAAAAGCGCATGGAATACAAGACGGTGTGTTGAAATGGATAGAAAATTGGCTCAGCAACAGAAAGCAAAGGGTAGTCATAAACGGTAAGGCATCTAAATGGACCAATGTAAGTAGCGGGGTACCCCAGGGATCGGTACTAGGACCAATTCTCTTTCTAATTTACATCAACGACATAGATGAGGGTCTCACCTGCACAATCTCAAAATTTGCTGACGATACAAAAATTGCAAATAGCGTACTCTCAAAAGAACAAGTTGACGATATGCAACACAATCTAGATAAATTGTCATGTTGGGCCCAAATTTGGCAAATGAGTTTCAATGCGGATAAATGTAAAGTACTACATGTCGGATACCTAAATGAGAAAGCAAACTATTCGATGAATGGCACTCAGCTTAAGAATGTAAACAGAGAAACTGATCTGGGAGTAACAATATCGAGTAACCTAAAACCGAGTCAACAATGTTCAGAAGTTGTTAAGAAGGCAAACAAAATAATTGGCTTTATAGGCAGGTCATTTGAGCATAAATCCAAAGAAGTTATCCTAACCCTTTACAATTCCTTAGTCCGCCCTCTTCTGGAATACTGCGTTCAATCCTGGTGCCCTTATTACCAAAAAGATATAAACAAGCTAGAACGAGTTCAACGTAGAGTTACCAAAATGATACCTAGCCTAAAGAACAAACCATACGAAGAGCGTCTTAGAGAATTAAATCTATTTCCTTTAACCCAGCGCAGATTAAGAGGCGACTTAATTCAAGTGTTCAAAATCATCAAAGGCATCGACAATATGAACTGTAGTAAGTACTTCACTATCGACCAATCTAATTACACGCGGGGAAACGGTTGCAAAATTATTGGTAAATCTTTTAACTCGCACGAATCCAAGAATTTCTTCTTCAATCGAGTTGTCAACTTGTGGAATGGGCTTCCCCGAGACGTTATAGACTGCAGCACCGTTGATTCATTTAAATTCCGCCTAGACAAATATCTCGCATCAAACCCGCGACTGACTGCGTTTGTAAATGAATAACTTTATCCTCCCCTCAGTTACTAACCCATATGTCCCCTACTAACTTCCTAGTCCTGCCACGTTAGTGGCAGGGCAGTAGTTCCCTTTCCAATGTTCCCTTACCCACTCTAAACCACTGTTTGGACACTTGATCCTCAGTGTTTTGGAGGACAAGCAACCTAGAAGGGTCACTAGACCTGTTGTTGCTTGATTTCCTTTGTACTCCTTTGTACTCCTTTGTACTACATGATGATCAGGATATACGACACGTTTCACTGGAAAACCAGCATTATCAAGTAAGGATAGAATGATATAAAAGGTAAACAGGAAGGGTATATATAGAGGGTGGAGGATCAGAGGAGGCGAAAATCAGGGGGCAAAAGCCTGCTATTGGTGGAGGGGTATTCTAGGAGTAGAAAAGAGAGAACCGCTTCACGCAGGCGCACTGGATGCGGGAAGGTGGTGGTCGGTTGGCGGGGTCGAAGCTGATTGGCTGCGTGTCGTGGGGCGTGGCCTAAACCACCGTCTACACTAAAGCAACTAACACAGGACAATGCCTCAACGGCGATAGTGAATGCCCCCGCCATTATCTTCTAGAGCCCTCACGCACTGCTCTACCTGGGCCGACACCCACCAGGAACTAGAAAGACTATCCCAAGTCTTAGTGAACAACGGATACTCCAACTCAGACATCTCCAGCACCATCAACCACCATCTTGAATAATGGTACACCCAAAGACCTCCCAACATTGACCCCCCCAATGAAATTAAGATCTTCTACCGTAATTTTATGTCCTCTGAACACAAAAATGACGAGGCCGTCTTAAAAGAAATAATCTCCAAGCATGTCCACCCAACCAACCCGGAAAACAAAATCCAATTAATAATTTATTACAAATCCCCCAAGACCTCCAACCTCGTTCTCTGCAACAAACCAGCTTCCACCAAGATAGAGAGCCCGATGACCGACGATCACGTCATTTACCAACATACCTGTAATTATGAGGACTGTGGACCTCATTCCTATATTGGCATGACGCAGACTCGTCTTTCACGTCGGTTAACTCTTCACCTTCAGGCTGGAGCCATCAAAGACCACTATCTCACCCCTAACCACCCCCACCTCACACGCAACGAGTTAGAGAAACACACCACCATACTCGATAAAGAAAGTGACCCAAGGAGATTACCTATACTCGAAGCGTTATATATCCAAGCCTTACATCCTAACATAAACAACCAAACTCTGGACCTTCAGATGCTTCCTTCTGCCAAGAGGCACTATCCTACAGGACCTAACGCACCCCCTCGCCCCCCGGTGCCCTTGACGCAGCCCCCCGCGCTACCTCCTTCAGCTTCGTCTTCTGCCAGCGCCACACATACTACGCAACTTAGGCCACGCCCCTCGACACGCAGCCAATCAGCTTCGACCCCGCCAACCGAACGAGAACGAGGTGCTCTTCTACGGATTTGGGAAGACGAAACCCCTCCAGACCACCTCAAAGCCGAAATCAACACAGCCCTCAAACAACTCCTTGAACAACACAGAAGAGAAGCCGAAAACACAACCATAAAAAAGCTTGCCCATTTTTATGGTGGAAACATAAAACTTCCCAAACCAACAAAAGGATACATAAACCTGACTAACACCATTCTGACCCTGGACCAAGAAGACCTCCTCAACAAGGGCCTCAACTGCCACTACAGCTCCAAACCTGGCCCCCACCGGAAACACCTAGAAACGGAAATCCTCCTGGACGACATCCTACGACTCAAGAAGCATGGCAAGGTCACCACTACTCCCGCCCAACAACCCACTCTCCTAACTGAAGCCGCCAAAACCAGAGGAACTCACCATAGCAAAATCCTCAACAAACAACACTTCCAAGCTGCCAAACAATTAAGAGACAACCCCAATATCATCATCCGTCGTGCGGATAAAGCTTCCTGCCTCGTGATTCATGACAAGGAGGAATATCTTAGGAAAATGGACGTCATCTTAAGTGACAACACCAAATTTAAAAGGATCACCCGCAACCCAACCGACGAAATCAAACGTACTGCCAACACCACCATCACCGCCATCAGTGCCAAACAAGGAGGGGTCCACCTTAAAAAAATAGTCTGAGAATACACCCCTGGTTATGCGTACGGAACCATCAAAACACACAAACCTGGGAACCCCCTCCGCCCCATCATCTCCCAGATCCCCACTGCCACCTACCATATCGCCAAGGCCCTGAACAACCTCCTCACCCCCTACGTGCCCTGCCAATACAACCTTAACTCAGCCCACGATTTCTTGGAAATTTTACGAGACGCCCCCCGGAACAACCACACAATCGCCTCCCTCGACGTAGAAAGCCTGTTCACCAACGTGCCAGTGGATAGGACCATTGACATGATTCTACGTCGAATTTACCATTGCCCTGATACACCAACACTGGACATCCCGGAGAAGGCCCTGAAAACACTGCTGGAGCTATGTACCAAGGAGGCCCCCTGAACACAAAAATGACGAGGCCGTCTTAAAAGAAATAATCTCCAAGCATGTCCACCCAACCAACAAAATCAAATTAATAATTTATTACAAATCCCCCAAGACCTCCAACCTCGTTCTCCGCAACAAACCAGCTTCCACCAAGATAAAGAGCCCGATGACCGACGATCACGTCATTTACCAACATACCGGTAATTATGAGGACTGTGGACCTCATTCCTATATTGGCATGATGCAGACTCGTCTTTCACGTCGGTTAACTATTCACCTTCAGGCTGGAGCCATCAAAGACCACTATCTCACCCCTAACCACCCCCACCTCACACGCAATGAGTTAGAGAAATACACCACCATACTCGATAAAGAAAGTTACCCAAGGAGATTACCTATACTCGAAGCGTTATATATCCAAGCCTTACATCATAACATCAACAACCAAACTCTGGACCTTCAGATCCTTCCTTCTGCCAAAAGGCACTATTCTACAGGACCTAACACCCCCCTTCGCCCCCCGGTGACCTTGATGCAGCCCCCCGCGCTACCTCCTTCAGCTTCGTCTTCTGCCGGCGCCACACGTACTACGCAACTTAGGCCACGCCCCTCGACACGCAGCCAATCAGCTTCGAGCCCGCCAACCGACCACCATCTTCCCGCATCCAGTGCGCCTGCGTGAAGCGGTTCTCTGTTTTCCACTCCTAGAATACCCCTCCACCAATAGCAGACTTTTGCCCCCTGATTTTCGCCTCCTCTGATCCTCCACCCTCTATATATACCCTTCCGGTTTACCTTTTATATCATTCTATCCTTCCTTGATAATGCTGGTTGTCCAGTGAAACGGGTTGTATATCCTGATCATCATGTACATTAATGTAACCCTGTACCACCATGAATTTTGCTAATCTCATTCATCTACTTCCTGCCACCCAGCGAAAACTCATCAGATACCTGGAAACTTTGAATAATAAAATTTCCAACGCAGAAATTGCCATTTCTTTCAACCTCGTATGTATTAAAGAAAATGTATTACCTGGCTTTACTAACATAAAACTTCACGAGAATGCCAGACATCGCACCAGCACCCTCCAGTTTCGTGAAGAACTGGTGAAGGACGAAATAATTGAAAAACGAGAGCTCGCCAACAACCTTCGTAAAGAACGAGATGCTCTTCTACGGATTTGGGAAGACGAAACCCCTCCAGACCACCTCAAAGCCGAAATCAACACAGCCCTCGAACAACTTGAACAACACAGAAGACAAGCCGAAAACACAACCATAAAAAAGCTTGCCCGTCTTTATGGCGGAAACATAAAACTTCCCAAACCAACAAAAGGATACATAAACCTGACTAACACCATTCTGACCCTGGACCAAGAAGACCTCCTCAACAAGGGCCTCAACTGCCACTACAGCTCCAAACCTGGCCCCCACCGGAAACGCCTAGAAACGGAAATCCTCCTGGACGACATCCTACGACTCAAGAAGGATGGCAAGGTCACCACTACTCCCGCCCTACAACCCACTCTCCTCGCTGAAGCCGCCAAAACCGGAGGAACTCACCATAGCAAAATCCTCAACAAACAACACGTCCTAGCTGCCAAACAATTAAGAGACAACCCCAACATCATCATCCGTCGTGCGGATAAAGCTTCCTGCCTCGTGATTCATGACAAGGAGGAATATCTTAGGAAAATGGACGTCATCTTAAGTGACAACACCAAATTTAAAAGGATCACCCGCAATCCATCCGACGAAATCACACGTACTGCCAACACCACCATCACCGCCATCAACGCCAAACAAGGAGGGGTCCACCTTAAAAAACTCGTCGGAGAATACACCCCTGGTTATGCGTACGGAACCATCAAAACACACAAACCTGGGAACCCTCTCCGCCCCATCATCTCCCAGATCCCCACTGCCACCTACCAGATCGCCAAGGCCCTGAACAACCTCCTCACCCCCTACGTGCCCTGCCAATACAACCTTAACTCAGCCCACGATTTCTTGGACATTTTACGAGACGCCCCCCCCCGGAACAACAACCACACAATCGCCTCCCTCGACGTAGAAAGCCTGTTCACCAACGTGCCAGTGGATGGGACCATTGACATGATTCTACGTCGAATTTACCATTGCCCTGATACACCAACACTGGACATCCCGGAGAAGGCCCTGAAAACACTGCTGGAGCTATGTACCAAGGAGGCCCCCTTCCTTTGCCCCCGGGGCAACATGTACAAGCAGATAGACGGTGTGGCGATGGGCAGCCCCCTAGGAGTTCTTTTTGCGAACTTTTTTATGGGTACCATCGAGGAAGAGCTCCTAGCTGCCCAACGACCCGCCATCTACTGTAGATACGTGGATGACATCTTCGTGCAAATCAAGGACCTCCACGAACTACAGGAGCTCCAGCGTCGCTTCATGACCTCCTCCGGACTTAACTTCACCTTTGAAAAATCAAACAATGGCCAATTCCCCTTCCTCGACATCCTCGTAGCTCTGAACGACCATGGGTTCAAAACCACCGTCTACACTAAACCAACTAACACAGGACAATGCCTCAACGGCGATAGTGAATGCCCCCGCCGTTATCTTCTATCCTCCATCTCCGCTTATGTAAGGAGAGCCCTCACGCACTGCTCTACCTGGGCCGACACCCACCAGGAACTAGAAAGACTATCCCTAGTCTTAGTGAACAACGGATACTCCAACTCCGACATCTCCAGCACCATCAACCACCATCTTGAAAAATGGTACACCCAAAGCCCTCCCAACATTGACCCCCCCAATGAAATTAAGATCTTCTACCGCAATTTTATGTCCTCTGAACACAAAAATGACGAGGCCGTCTTAAAAGAAATAATCTCCAAGCATGTCCACCCAACCAACCCGGAAAACAAAATCAAATTAATAATTTATTACAAATCCCCCAAGACCTCCATCCTCGTTCTCCGCAACAAACCAGCTTCCACCAAGATAAAGAGCCCGATGACCGACGATCACGTCATTTACCAACATACCTGTAATTATGAGGACTGTGGACCTCATTCCTATATTGGCATGATGCAGACTCGTCTTTCACGTCGGTTAACTCTTCACCTTCAGGCTGGAGCCATCAAAGACCACTATCTCACCCCTAACCACCCCCACCTCACACGCAACGAGTTAGAGAAACACACCACCATACTCGATAAAGAAAGTGACCCAAGGAGATTACCTATACTCGAAGCGTTATATATCCAAGCCTGTCATCCTAACATCAACTACCAAACTCTGGACCTTCAGATCCTTCCTTCTGCCAAAAGGCACTATCCTACAGGACCTAACGCCCTCCCTCGCTCCCCGGTGCCCTTGACGCAGCCCCCCGCGCTACCTCCTTCAGCTTCGTCTTCTGCCGGCGCCACACGTACTACGCAACTTAGGCCACGCCCCTCGACACGCAGCCAATCAGCTTCGACCCCGCCAACCGACCACCACCTTCCCGCATCCAGTGCGGGAACGTGAAGCGGTTCTCTCTTTTCCACTCCTAGAATACCCCTCCACTAATAGCAGACTTTTGCCCCCTGATTTTCGCCTCCTCTGATCCTCCACCCTCTATATATACCCTTCCTGTTTACCTTTTATATCATTCTATCCTTACTTGATAATGCTGGTTGTCCAGTGAAACGCGTCGTATATCCTGATCATCATGTACATTAATGTAACCCTGTACCACCATGAATTTTGCTAATCTCACTCATCTACTTCCTGCCACCCAGCGAAAACTCATCAGAGACCTGGAAACTTTGAATAATAAAATTTCCAACGCAGAAATTGCCATTTCTTTCAACCTCGTATGTATTAAAGAAAATATATATATATATATATATATATATATATATATATATATATATATATATATGAAGAAGATAAACACCAGTAAAAGGAACCACATCTTGATTTATTTCTTACGTTTCGATACTATCCTTGTATCTTCGTCATAACCTATTATAGAACAGAACACTTCTTTTAAAATATAATACATATATATTTATTCATCTAAAATAGTTTAAAAAGAGATACTTAAGATATATACATTGTATATGTTGTTGATAACATTCATTGATCAAAGGGTGGTGCATGGAATTATTAGAGACAAGAATGATCATAATAAGTTCAAAATTGTGTGAATAAAAGGGAATCACTAGATTCTAAATGAAGTAAAAAGGAAGGTACATTTATGTTTGTTTGGAAATTATAAGATAAATTTAAAATTGAAGGAGAAATAGGAAGGACAAACACAGATCACACACCTTAGACCTAAAACACAATAGCTATGCTGAAGTCTCGTGACATCCAATCTCGGGCTTATAGAGGTAAGTGAAAAGTGGAACTCATTGTTATAAATTAGCGAAATTTATTACCCCTCTATTGTCACCGATCACATGTAATCAATATATAATTAAGGATTATTTCTCTTTCGTCAAGGAAATAACCAGCGCTAGCTTTGGAGACTGTGTAATGGCCAGTTTCGATGTCCAATAACTTTTTACAAATATACCTTTAAAAGAAACTATTGAAATGTGTGTAAATAATACTTTTGCTAATGTGGATAATTATGAGGGTTTCAGCAGGAAAGATTTATCAGATTTATTGAATGTATCTGTAAATGACATGCTATTTATATTTAACGGTGATTCGTATACTCAGATAGATGGTGTGGCTAGGGGATCTCCAGCTGGTCCTAGTCTCGCAGACGCATTTTTGTGTCACTATGAAGTCCAATGGTTAAACAAGTGCCCTGAACATTTTAAGCCTATATTTTATGGTCACTACATTGATGATACGTTTGTTCTCTTTAAGAATATTGAGCATGTTTCCTTATTTTTAGAGTACCTTAACTCAAAACATGCTAATATTAAATTCACTTACGAAGTAGAGTCCAATAATTCACTCTCATTTCTGGACGTTAAAATTCAACGAGATAATGATAAATTTGAAACCTCAGTCTTCAGAAAGCCTACATTTACGGGATTAGCTACCAAGTTCACTTTTTGTTTTATCCCAATCAATTTTAAGCGTAACCTAGTGAAAACCTTAACCTTTAGAGCATATCACATTTGCTGCAACTACTTTAAGTTTGATGAAGAACTTGCATTCATAAAGAAACTGCTTTTTAGTAATGGATTCCTCAGAAACCTTGTTGAAACAAATATAGGCAAAAGTATTATTAAGTTATTAAATAAACCCACCCAAGTCTCAGAAATAGTAGCGAAAGCGATCATATATATTCCTATAATGTTCACAGACTCGTCTAGCTTCACACTCGGAAATAAACTTAATAAACTTCTAAATTAATTTAAAATTACTATACAATTAAGGAATTCTTTAAAGTTAAAGACCAAATTCCGTTAGATGTTCCGTCGTCTCTTATATATAAATTCACGTGTGATAGCTGTAAGCTAGGGACTGGAGTTCTCGCAGAGTGGCTCCAGTCCTGACGTTCTTCTTGACTTCCAGTGTGCTGGCTTAATAATCCAATAGGGTTGATAGCCTCTGAAGTCCTATTTTTATAAGCTGTAAGGCTTCGTACATTGGGAAAACAAAGACACCTTAAGAGTCGGATTGCGGAACACCTTGGTCGCTCACCTCGTACGGGTTCACGAATCACTAAACCATCTTTTTCTGACATTAGAGAGCATTCTTTGAACAATGATCACCCGTTTTCGGCAAGTATGTTTTCAGTTTAGTATCGAAACGTAATAAATAAATAAAGATGTGGTTCCTTTCACTGGTGTTTATCTTCCTCATACGTCTGCGCTTTCCAAGCTCAAGATCAATAGCTGATATATATATATATATATATATATATGTGCTGTATATCCTACCATCCTCGCCATACGTGCTGGTGAGCCTCGAGTCCACTGCAGCGACAGCAGGATCCCACTAGATCCCGCTATACAGTCTCCTTTTGAGGTTGGATTACACAGATTTAGCAGTCATAAGAAGCATTTACGATTTTTTCTCTAAAGGATGAGAGCTGTCGATAGGTAGAGAAGGAAATATATATGGCTGGAGAAAGTTAAAAGGGAAATCTTAAGTTTTTTGTAGGATAGGCCTATAGCATATATTAATTAACTTGTTGAAGTTAAATATATTGATAATGCATATAACTAAAACCCATGCACGAGAAACAGAAAATAATATAGCCAAACGAAGAAAGCAATCAGAAAGGATATAGCCATTTAGGTGGAGCTCAATCATATCGCAATTAATTCGAGGATTGTATGAATAAGGATTGATTAACCCTTTCTGTACTGTTGACATCCTTTTGATTTTATTCTGGCTACTGCTAATCAATGTTATTCAATTTAGGAAGGATCTCTAGCAAATATAAGGCTTCGAACTATACCAATCAACCCGTTAAGCTACCACAGATCCTTCCTAAGCTTCATAAAAATAATTTAAGTATAACAAAAATAACATGTATCAAACGTCGCTGGTACAAAATGGGTTTACCTTTAGAAGATCCTAAAGTTTCTCATAAGTAACTCTGTGTAGGTGGCCACTCCCGTCCCGCTCTCTCTCACCATCTTTGCGCTATCAATAGTATGTTTCTGCGGCAAACTTTCCCTCGTCAAAATTGATATATTAGTATAACACTTATACCATGATACTCGCAGTATATGAAACTATTACTTCATTTTAAATACATTTTGATAATACAAGTGTGAAGATATATAAATAGAGTGGAAATACAGTAGTTTACTTTGATAGACCACTTAAACTTGTAATATTTCAAATATGGTTAGCCTTACAATATATGGGTGGTCATATATAAATTATAGGTATTCATTATCAACGTCCAATTGAATAAACCAGAAGTTGATATGACAAATATGTATCGAGATACAAACGAAAAACTGTTGTATTCATGTATTTAGTGTTTTTACTGTATAGAATCATAAATTATGGTATTATTTTACATTTTATTATAGTGAGTACCCACATACTCTAGGAACATATTATTCTTATAAAGTAAACATCTCTCTGGGTACTCTAGTTTTTAGTTTTTCATAGAATAATTATTCCACCAATCTCGCGAAATACATTATTTTCACGGCCAATTCCCCACCTTACAATTGCTTTATTATTATAACTCTTAGACCAAGAGAACCGCAGAACTTGAAACTAAGAGCATAAATACAGTATTTTAGTCCAGTCAAGTAAGTTCTCGACATGAATATACTACTGTAGCTACGCTCTAAACATATTAATGAGGAGGGAGCAAAAGTGAGACAAAGGACTAGGAAGCAAAGTAAGTATTATGATAAGGGTAACTAAGGTTTACACTATAAATCTCTCTCCGTTGGGCTCCTTCGATCATAAACTAATTTATGTTACTTGTCCTATCTCTCCAGCACGTCTTTCTGATCGTGATTCCTAAATGTAAAAGTATTGTTATATAATCAAAACTACAATATTTTCATCGTAGATTTTCAGGATAACGTAGGATTATCTAAGACAATTATCAGCCATCAATATTTGTTTCGGAAACCAAGAAGCGAGTCAATTAATGAAGTTAAAATTTGATAAAAGACTTGCTTAACCAATGTGCATGTTATAATCTTGCGAAGGTGCCACAGCAGTAATTAATTTTGTAATAATAATTCGTTAAGATTAATTTGTAATGAATACTAAATGGTTTTAATAATGCAGCTTCACAATGATTAAGTCTCGGTAGGCTCAGTGCTATAATTCATGTCAATGTTACTTTGACTCCTACGATACCGGTGACGTCTTTTTAATTATATGCTAGCTTTATTTAGAAGATTCTGTGCAGTTTAAGAAGGATCTGTGGTAGCACAATGAGTTAAATGAAACATTTCGAAGCCTGTTAATTGCTGGAGAACCTTTTCAGGCAGAAAACACATCGTCTAATAGTAACCAGAATAAAGTTAAAAGACGGCAGCACTGGTAGTGAACGGGTTAATGAGAAAAAGAGAGACAAAATATAATATGTATGTGAGCATGTGAGCTACAGAAAACAATATGCATACAACTAAAGACTCATTGTTTGCTGTTCTCACTTCTATGTATTATGTTAATAAATGGTTCTACTGAAGCCCTATCCATAACCCTTATGGGCAGAAATAATATGGTATGTGAAAGGAATCGCATAATATTGTGCTAAATAATTTTTACTCTAAATTACCGCCATGGCTACGTGCTGAATTCGCACTAAGGCGTCAGTTAAAATAGGACTTCAGAGGCCATCAACCCTTCTGGAGTATTTAGCCAGCACACTGTAAGTCAAGAATAGCATTCAGGGCTGGTTACTATTGTTTTCCTAAGAACATTAACCCCTTATTGGCGGCGCACGACTTATGTCGAGTGAAATACATTTGGACTATGTGGCGGTGCACGACATCTGTCGACCGGCATTTTCAGCACGTAATGTTGCTGAGAGAGAGAGCTGAGCGGTGGGACGAGCGTAGTAACCCTATGACCGCTCCGCACGACCACCGTGGACCAACTGAACTGTATCCCACCTTCTTCCCCCCTCTCTCACTCGCTACACAGGGAATTATTTAAGGAAATTTCCTAATTATAGGGTTTTTGCACTCGTGTTGCACGATCGTTGCAAGAGAACCAGTGGTTGTACAAGGATGGTTCAGGTGTCATTGGAAAGCTCTTTTTACACTCTTTCAGGGATAGATACTTGTTTTACGCTCTGGGTCTTATTTAGGCATGAAAATGATCACGTAAACAACCCTATTTAGGGTAAAACCCCCCAGCTGTGCGGTACGGTCAAATAGACCGCCTAGGCCGCCAATAAGGTGTTAATGCAATGTTCGAGAAACTTTTGGTCACTGCTACTCAGAACACCGAAATAATTTCCCACTGAATTGTGATTACCATGCATCACCTTGCACTTCTACACAATTAGTGGCTTCTGCCAGGTCTCTTGACTGTTCACAATATATGTTAGGATTCATTATATGTTTGTATAGTATCTTTAGTAATGCTCACATTCGCTCAAAGTTCAAAGCTATCTGCATATTTCCAGATCACAACTCCGTGCTTTATATCTGGAGACCAACCTTCTTTTTATGTTGGTACCTCTCTAATTATCCCTAGTGCACCCACTATTATATATTAGCCTAATTTAGGCATATTGTTAACATCCTTTTGAATACTGTATATAAATAAACTATATGTAATTGTGTATGGTATATCTTTTGGTATTTAGAACACTCTAAACATCAGATTGAGAAAGGCTACCATTTAGAATACTGATAAGACAAGACTGTTGTCACTTGAAACCATGTTCCATTCACAGGGAAGAGTTTCCAGGCTGCGATTTGGTCTACCCCAAGTAGTTCTCGGCATGAATGGCCACGTACCCAAATAGCCAAAGCTGGTGCGCACGGATTATGCTCCCAATATGTCTCAAATCAGTTTCAGAGAGTAGCAGAGAGTAGAAATTTGTTTGATATGTGGTCATACCAGCGTTATCCCATGATCCTGAGTATAATTTGTGTTGTTATGTGTATGAAGGAGACAAAAGGCAAAGCTGCCAGCAAAAAGTGTCTCCCCCAAAGTTTTAAAGAGCGACAGTAGCCATTATATTTTATTTGTGTGTATTAGAAAGACATGTGGTGTGCTTGTTTAGAATAATGAAATGAAAAAGAGGAATAGGTGTTTGTGAAAGCTAGCTGAATTACAAACAGAAACAGTGAGGGAAGCCAGACAAATGAAGCAGAAGTTCCAGCAATCCTTATCACATGCCTATGAGGCCTCCTGTGGGTATTGCCCTGCTGTCTACTTGGTATCCAGGTAGTTGATGCGTCTCCTCGCATCACCGCTGAGTGTCTGTCTCGCAAACGTAATATAACAAGACAAAGAACACCAGTGTGTTTAACTCTTTCCCTGCAGGAGATGTTCCAAAATGCCATAGCAACTTACAGCAATTTTCAGGCTTTTAAAGCCTCTTAAAGCCTGTATAATTGAGTGCAAGGGAGCGGGAGCACAACAGGCCACATGTCCTTCTCCCAGCAAGGTGGCTACAGCACTGAGGGCTCTGAGTCAGAGTCTCGCGAGATATACAGTGCTGCCAAAGGCAAATGTAGCGCGACATTAGCGATAATTGCTCCTTATAGCGAATGTCTATAGTGGCAGAGCGTTTGAACCCTGCGAGTTACGAAGCTCGTTCTGGCGTAATTTTGAAGCTATTTTCTTCTACTTTACGGCTGAATACATTTAATTTCATGCAGACACTTGCCTAATCAATCAGGATTGCCTGAATGAGCCTTAATATGGCGGAAATAATTATACCCGAAGCGTAAGTGTTAAGATCTGCAACTTAGTCCTTCTGCACAGGTATTGACATCATCCTCTTGTTGAAACGAGCCGAGGCGATGACTTGAAAGCTAGTGAGAAAATCTCTAGCGACTCATTGCATCATTAGCAATGTAAAGGTCAGTGATCTTGACATTGCTGACCAATATTCTTCATTTATTATGACTATGACTCATAAATGAGGGTGCCAGCACATTCTTGTCTCACTCCAGATTTCACAGGGAAGATGGGGGTGACCTGCCAACCACACTTGACAATACTCTGTGTTCCTATATAAAGTCCAGACACTAGATCAAGAATCGTCACTGGTATCCTATCAAGTCGGAGAAGCCCCCACAGTGTATCACGATACACTGAATCAAATGCATTTTTGTGATCAACATTGACTGCATGACGTAGCCCTTCTCGAAACTTAAGCCGGCGTTTCCTAAGGAACCAGACTACCAGGATTTGGTCAATCATTGACTTCTTGAGTGTGAAACCCTCATATATCTTACATTTTAGCAGGTGACTCCAAATTCACTTCAATTATACAGATTATAAGGAAAGACCTTGCCTGGCACAGCTGAGCAGTCAAGGGGAATGGTACCAGTTTGCAAGATACCAGACAGGACTGCATGAAACCCATGGATCGTGGCTTCACCTCTGGATTTCAATGGTACTCCAGAAATGTGACATATACCAGAAGCCTCTGCAAGGAATTGTCGGTCTTCGGTGATTGCAAAATAAAGAACCGATGGATTTTAAATTACTGGTGTAAATTTTCTACTATGCATCACTGGTCAAAGTACTCAGCCCTGCAGGCCCTACACTCATAATCATCTGAACCATTCAAACTAAGTATACCTGGGTTGCCGACTTGGAGCAAAGCTTCTTTAGGGCTCGGTAAGCAGGCCAGAGGTAACTTTCAATGAATGGGCCTCAACCTCCTCAGCAACTCCCCTGACATACATACCTCATGCTCGACATAACAGTGTTCTGTGCTGGAGCCGGTCTCCAGTCAATTTGACAGCACGGCTCTCCTCTGTAATGTTCAGTGTCTCGCCCGTTATAAAGCCCTTGGGGATAACACTTTGAGATTTATCAAGTTTTGAGGTGCAACCTTCAAGCATGTGATCACTATCAAATAACTTGAAACTCCTGTACACCTTGCAGTTCTGAGAGAGTCTCTAACGAGTACTAACGAAAATGTGGTCAGTCTCCTTCATAGCACTGGCAGCATTGAATTAATAAGTCCAGTGATGTACATTTGATCTCTCAAACCATGATCCCACAATCCTCAGCTTCTTGGACCTTGTGAAGTTCAGAAAGAAAATACCATTGACATTCTTCTTACCACAGTCATCGGGCCGACACAGTCAGTTTCAGTAATTGCATTGAAATCCCCAAGTGCAATGACAAAATCCTGAGTGTGGCATTGATCTGCAATTATTTGATATTAGCATAGAACATATTTTTGTTTTCTAAATCACTTCTCTCAGGAGCGTACACTGTAATAAGAGATACGAAACCTAATGGGTGCTAAAGTCTGCTCATCATTATACATTTATCAACCGGAGTAACCACCACCACTGAGTGAAGTAGAGGGGATGGAATTATCATAGCCACCCCTGTAAGACGGGCACCATAGATACAGCCAGACAATGAGCATTTATAGCCTTCATTACTGGTCTCGCCGTTACCAGGTCGCCTTACCTATGAGAAGGCCGCTATGTCAACCTTCAAGCTCCATAGCTCTCTAGGTAAAAGGGGCAATCGATCATCATCTGAGAGCATTAGGATGGTCCTAGACCCGACCCGGAGATGCTCAGAGATATTAAAACACGGGATTAGTCTTCTGGATTGTGAAACATCTTCACCGCTGCTACTATCCTCAATATTGCAAGTTGTCAAGTTGTACCAAGGGGCCTGACACACTTCCAAGCATAAGGTTGGTGGGTGGTTTGCCCTGTGCTCATCATTATGGCTAATCTGGTCATGTGTGCCAGACCAAACAAAGAAGGTTGACTGGCCTGGTCTACCGGCCACTGACGGCAATGAATCTAGGTCGGGGTTATATTTACGACCCATGTAACCCTATAGAATTCTAGTTTTAGTAGCATGCATTGTTTTACATAGACCTCACATTCAACATCTGGAAGTTTCGCATGTTTGAAGCTATCCCCAGGGGTTAAGGGGCCTTCATCCATGCTGGAGGAAACAAAAGAATATGCCTCACATATCCAAGGTGACAACAAGGGTGATGGCGCTAGCCTTGTGGACCAACATCCATTGGTATATAATGAAGCCCTGCTATTGGCGCTGGATTGAAGTGACACTGCTAAGGCTGGTGGGGAGCGGATGAGTGCTACAAGAGACTCTACTAGTCCTACCTGGGCGCTGTTTTGGTACCACATCTGAGTTGGTCATAGTGTTCAAATGATGGGCAGTGCTGTGACAGGACTTCATTGTTCTAGTCCAAGTTGGCTAATGTTGGCACACTGGCAGTGAAGTATATTTCCACCCTGTTCACTATTCTTTCTACTAGTAACCCTCCTAGCTTTTATATAGTGGGGTCGATTTTAAGAGATAGAGGGAGAGGGAGAGAGAGAGGGAGCATTAGGGAGATAATAAAATAATAAGGTTGAAGAGGAATAAGGTAAGGCATACAAGTGATAGGCTAAAGCTCCTCAGATGATTGCTTGTAAAAAGGTTCACAACATGTATCGGTCCTTATAGTAGCCTACAATTTATCTCCTATCACACTTGTCAATATCATTTCACGAGGAAAACAAATACTACCCAAACTAAGAAGTAAATACAACATATAATATGCATGGCGACTATTTATAATTGGCATGTAAGGAAATACCGGTTTAACCCATTCAGTACCGGTGACGACCTTTTCATCATATTCTGGCAAGTAATAGACGATTTTATTCAGCTTAGGAAAGACGTCTAACCATTAAAATGCTACTGACTAACTCAATTAATCCTGTTAATCCTATTGTATTAATTAATCCTTAAAGTTCTAATAAATGTAACTTCATATCTTTATTTAATGCCTCCAATCTGTAATTTATTTTCAGTTTAACAACAGCATGCATACACATTTACACTACTTTATTGTATAGTTAAAATAATTTCGTCCTACAGTTTCCATTTATCGCTTCTATTATTTTTCGTTTCCGGATCAATCCCTATATTGTTTAGAGCTATTTCAGCTTAAGTACCCCTCTAATGGAGATTGAGAAGCTCCGACATTCTCAACTTTGGCTCATCCAACTTTCGAACCGAAAAGAGAGCATTTTTCCGATCTTCTTTTACTCAACCAGTAAATTTGGGAATCTTCACGCTAACTTTATCTCTCCCATTGACTACGACTTTAGTATTTTAAAGTTTTGTGTTTCTGGGATTTAATCTCAATCGTACATTGAACTAATCTACCTAATCAATGAAATTATTCAAAAATAAGCTAAGGCTAAGAACAGGCAGTGTAAGCTTGCTTCGGACTTTATCATTGGAATACAGTTTACTACCTATTCAGCAAGTGGTAAACGAGTGTGGTAAGCTAGAAAGAGAGCGATTATTATTAATTTTGTTTCTATGTGAATGAGGGAGACAAAAGGCACCCTGCCTGCAGCGAGTGCCTCCCCCAGATTTCAAAGAGTAACAGGGCCGAAATCAAGGGACGTTCGAGCTAAAATGCCTGGACACACGGAGTTTGAAGCAATTTAAGTCATAGGAAGAGGAAAAGACTGATTCTGGGAGAGAGTTCCAGAGCTCAGCAGTTGAATAGAAGAAAGTCTAAGAATAGCATTTCACTCTTGGGTTGGAGAGTAGCACAGAGTAGGGGTGGGATTATGATGCAAGGCGGGTACTACATACCCTACGTAGAGGAGGTGGTATACACTGGGAAAGCTCCGAGGAACATTGATTAATTATTGTAGTAGCAATAGAATAGTGAGAGAGATGCAACATTGCGGCGAAGAGAGAGAGATTACAGAGATTTGGTGAGTGGACGGGAGTTAATGATACTAAAGGCTTTCCTTTCTACTTTATCTAGGAGTGCGGTGTGAGAGGATCCTCCCCACACATGTGAACAATACTCAATACAAGGACGCACTGCGCCCCTGTACAGAGCAAGTAGCTGCGCAGGCGTAAAGAACCCCTTGAGGCGGTTGAGCACACCCAGCTTCTGGGAGGCTGCCTTAGCAAGACCGGAGTTGATAGGATGAGGAAGGGAGCGATGGCCGTCCACAACCGCAGCTATGGAACGGCCGGAAAGGAAATTAGAGACAAAGGCACAGATGGAGGGACAGAAACCGAAGGAGGGCAGTTTGGAAAGTAAAGATTTGTGCCAGACTCTATCGAAGGCCTTCGATATGTCTAGTGCAACAGAAAAAGTCTCACCGAAGTCCCGAAAGTTGGATGACCAAGAGTTAGTAAGATATGAAAGAAGATCACCAGTAGAGCGACCCTTAAGTAAGCCATACTGGCGATCTGAGAGCAGATTATGAGAAGAGAAATGCTTAAGAAATTTGGAAGCAAGAATAGTTTCAAAACCTTTAGAGATACAAGAGATGAGAGCAATTGGACGATAATTGGAGGGTTAAGAGCGGTCACCCTTCTTTGGGACAGGTTGAATGAGAGCAAACTTCCAGCAAGTAGAAAAGACGTTAGAGGAGAGACAGAGACAAAAGAGTTTGCCTAGGCAGGGGGTCAGCACGGAAGCACAGTTTTTGAGTACAACAGGGGGAACACTGTCCGGCCGTACGCCTTCTTAACGCCTTACGAGTGGGCCCGTTAGTAACTTCTACTACCCGCCAAGCGGGTGGTTTTACCCTAAACGACCTTTTTTCCATGCTCTTTTTCATGCATAAACAAGAGCCAGAGCGTAATACAAATTATGTATCCCTGAAAGGGCAATAATTGAGCTTTCCAATGACACCAGAACCATCCTTCTACGACCACGCGTTCTCTTGCAACGATCGTGCAAGACGAAGGGAAAATCCCTAAAATACGGTAATTTCCTTACATAATTCCCTGTGTAGCGAGGCAGTGAGTATGGATATGTGTGGAGGTGGGCCCTGTGCTGGCGTGGGAGCTGTGCCGACCGGTCAGAGCCGACCTACGTTCCTCCCACCACTCGTCTCTCTCTCAGAGCCAAATATTGCTCAAAATTACACACCGCCTAAAGTCGGTCCCCGCCACATAGTGCTTTCTTCTCTAGACCGACTTAAGTCCACCCCCGCCAGACAAGGGTTAATATTAAGCCCAGAGAGGGTAGAAAGTACATCTTTAGAAGAGATTAGGTTATTAGGCATAAGTAGGAGAGAGGGGGGTGGAGAGGGAGGAATAGCACCGGAATCATCCAAGGTAGAGTTTCTGGCAAAAGTTTGAGCAAAGAGTTCAGCTTTGTCAGAGGAAGAAGTGATGGTTGTGCCATCAGAGTGGAAAAGGGAAGGGAAAGACGAGGAAGAAACGTTGTTGGAGAGGTTTTTGGCTAGATGCCAGAAAGCTTGGGAAGAGCTAGAGTTGGATAGTTCAGTGCATTTATTATTTATGAAAGAGTGCTTGGCAAGTCGAAGAACAGATTTGGCTTGATTCCAGGCAGAAACATAGGAAGAATGAGATTCTTGAGTTTTAAGGCGTCGGTACCGTTTGAATGCTTCCTCCTTGTTGTGGACAGCAGTAGAACAAGCGTGAGTAAACCAAGATTTTTTTGCATTAGACTAACAGAAAGAAAATGGAATGTACGCTTCCATGCCAGAGAGGATTACCTCGGTAATGCGTTCAGCACTCTCCGAGGGTCCTCGGTCACGGAAGCAGAAGTCATTCCATGGGAAATCAAAGAAGTACTGCCGGAGAGCCTCCAAGTCGGCAGCGCCAAAGTGCCACAAGCGCCGCTGGCTGAGAGGATCAGATGGCCGTACTGAAGAGATAGGACAGGTGACGGAGATAAGTTTATGGTCGGAGGAGCCCTAAGGAGAGAAAAGATTGACAGTATAAGAAGAAGGGTTAGAAGTCAGAAATAAGTCAAGAATGTTGGGCTGATCTCCGAAGCGATCCGGGATACGGGTCGGTTGCTGGACCAGCTGCTCTATGTCATTTATGATAGAACAGACGTAGGCTTGTTCACCAGGTTTGTCAGTAGAGTGAGAGGAGAGCCATTGGCGGTGGTGAACGTTGAAATCTCCTAAGATGGAGATTTCAGAGAAGGGAGAGATAGATAGAATGTGTTCCACTTTAGAGTTTAGATAGTCGAAGAATTTGGGAAAGTTGGTAGAGTTAGGGGAAAGATAGACAGCACAGAAATATTTAGTATGAGAAAGACAGGATAGTTTGAGCCATAAAGTTGAGAATTCAGAGGTGTCGATAGCTAATGTCTCCCCTTCATATATATATATATATATACAGGGTGTTCCAGTAATGCTTTTCATAAATTATATGGTGGACTCATCAGACAAAAATAAGAATAAATTACTCTATGAACATGAGGTTGAGTATTTATAATAACGGAGTTATTACACGATTTAAGTTAACGATAGATACAATGCCATTCAGTCCAAGGGGTAATGTTGCCATTTTAGTGGATTATATCCATTTGGCCTTCGCTATCGCTTGCCAGCCTGAAGATAGTGAGCAGTAGCGATCTGACTTTTCGGTAGAAAAATATGTCCGGCTTCGCCGGATTTGATTATCCTACCGAAAACATCAGCTCGCTACCGCTCGCTAGCCTGAAGAGAGAACGCCGATTGGATACTGCTCACTATCTTGAGGCTAGCAAGCGATAGCGAAGGCCAAATGGATATAATCCACTAAAATAAATGCCAACATTACCCCTTGGACTGAATGGCATTGTATCTATCGTTAACTTAAATCGTGTAATAACTCCGTTATTATAAATACTCAACCTCATGTTCATAGAGTAATTTATTCTTATTTTTGTCTGATGAGTCCACCATATAATTTATGAAAAGCATTACTGGAACACCCTGTATGTATATATATATATATAGTATATATATATATTATGGTATAGGGATGTGGCGACCCCACCACCCATCACTTTGTGGCACATATATCTCCTGGAGGTTGGGACTGGGTAATCCCACCTCCAGAATTGTTAGGAGGAGGCTGTAGGCACCAGCCGAACAGGTGGTACTCCCAGGGAGTGCTGGTAGCTGATAAGGACAGCTGGAACTCCTGTTTCACCACCTGGCCTCCCTAGCTGATCCTTTCTGTGCCTCATCAATATTGAGGGCAACCCCAGCCTGCCCTCCAAAACACCTTCTCCTCCTATCAATACATTATACTACACCACCTTACATACAAGACTAGCTTTTTCGGGGGGGGGGGAGGGGGGGGGGTAGAAATGCCCCAATTGGTCTGTCCCCTGTTAACGACTCGTCATAATGCTCTGGACCACCACCTCTTACTCTTACTATTAATGTTTTCAAAATTCGTGGCCTTTCCTCTAACTTCCACTCTGTGGAACACCACCTTTCCTCTACCAACCCTGATCTTCTCTTTCTCACCGAAACGCAGATGTCTGGGTATACTGACAGCAAGCCCTTTTCTGTGTCCTCCTACTATCTCTATCCTCAATTTCAAGCCAAAGGTGGATGTTGCAGATATGTACGCAACAATCTTGCTTTCTCTTGTGTTCCCAAC
The DNA here is from genome assembly GCA_032716605.1 of Paralithodes platypus. Classification (NCBI taxonomy): domain Eukaryota; kingdom Metazoa; phylum Arthropoda; class Malacostraca; order Decapoda; family Lithodidae; genus Paralithodes; species Paralithodes platypus. The sequence goes on along the minus strand of CM064538.1, from coordinate 15,655,748 downwards.
TTTGATTCTTCTGAATTCTCAACTCTTTGGCTAAGGCTCTCTTGTCACTCTCAAACTAAATATTTATGCGCTGTTTATCTCTCCCCTAATTCTACTGACTATCAAAAATTCCTTGACTATCTAACTTCTAAAGTGGAACACATTCTATCCATCTCTCCTTTCGCAGAAATCTCCATCTTAGGAGATTTCAATATTCACCACCACCAATGGCTCTCCTCTGTTTCCACTAACCAAGCTGGTGAACAAGCCTACATCTTTTCTATCTTAAGGGGGGGTCACTGGCTTTATTTTATCATTCTCTCCTTTTCTCTCTTTCCCTGGCTTGTATCCATTCGGCCCCATTCAGCCAACTGTTTTAAGACGTTTATCCCCATCCAGGTGTCGATTACATCCTGGCGAGTGATAGCGAGCCAGCAAATTCAGCTTGCTGTCAAAACAAAAATATATATATGGTCGCTCGCCAGGAAAATATTGACACCTGGATGGGGGTAAACGTCTTAAAGCAGTAGGCTGAATGTGGCCGAATGGATACAAGCCAAAGAGAGAGGGAGAGATAGAGAAAAAAAGCGAGGTGGGCTCCCTTAAACGACCTAGAGCAATAAGTCCAGCAACCCACCCGTATCCCAGATCACTTCGGAAATCGGCCCAATATTCTTGACTTATTTCTAACCTCTAACCCTTCTGCTTATACTATAAACTTTTTTTCTCCTTTGGGCTCCTTCGACCATAAACTAATATCTGTCATCTGTCCTATCTCTCCAATACGGCCACCCGATCCTCCCAACCAGCGGCACTTGTGGCACTTTGGCGCTGCCGACTGAGAGGCTCTTCGGCAGTACTTCTTTGATTTCCCATGGAATGACTTTTGCTTCTGTGGCCAGGGACCCTCGGAGAGTGCTGAATGCATTACCGAGGTAATCCTCTTGGGTATGGAAGCATACATTCCATTTTCTTTCTCTCAGTCTAATGCAAACAAATCTTGGTTTACTCACGCTTATTCTACTGCTATCCACAACAAGGAGGAAGTATTCAAACGGAACTGACGCCTTAAGACTCAAGAATTTCATTCTTCCTATGTTTCTGCCGTGAATCAAGCCAAATCTGGAGCGCGTTCAGTCTACCCAAACACGCAAACGGGATAGCTCTACTGAACGTGATCGCCTCTGATTCGACGAATCACGTTTGTGATTGTTTGCAAACAGACGGCGATCACGCTAACACTCCCTGGAGGTGACTAGCGAAGCTATCATAACAGTAGGCCTAAATCTCTCCTCTACATTATATTATCATAATTAAGCTTAATTAGCCTACCTCCATGTTATTTATGTGTCGCAATCTCAATTATAAGGTGGCACACCTATAAAAATCATAGTTATCGTGACCATTTTGCTATATATAACATAAAACAAGCAGCTTGGAGCGCAAGTCTCACAGCTACTTCGTCAGGGCTTCAGTGCGGTAAGCGTAGCCTAGTTGGTAACGACTTCGCTTTTAAATCCGTAAGCCTACTCGCAAGGGTTCGAGGCTCGGTGAGCTAATGTTTTTTTTTTTTTTGCAGTTATTATTTAATTTGTATCGTTATATATTGGTAATGTTACTATGCCAATGATGTGTTGTAATGGGTTATAACTTGCTGTACAGGTTTTTGAGCGTTTGTCTATATTATTGATTGATAATTATGTTTTTTATGCGGTTTGTATTTCATTGTTATAGTTATATATCGGTAATGTTACAGTTGTTACTGTGCCAATTGAATGATAGCCTATATTTTAACGGGTTATAGCCTAGCTTGATGTACAGATTTTTCGGCGCTTGTCTATTATTGATCGATTACTCTATTTACATTTGTTAAAAACAATTTCTTAGGCATAATTGCATCTAAGTATGATAGGTCAGTTAAGCTATGTTTAGTAAGGTAGCCTATCCACGCTATAGTTAAATTTTCAAAGGTAATCTAATGGTTAACAAATAATATTTATGAACCTTCCACAAATATAAGCTTGCAAATAGCCTATATACACGTAGATCGTCAGGAAAAGAAAGTATGCCTATACATCCATCGCCAGGAAGAGATAATATATATAGGCTACTATTTAATTCAGCCTGGCTACATCGCCAGGGAAAGAACAATATATATAAACTATATATTTTAGCCTATTCATAGTCCTACATCGCCAGGAAAAGAACATCTACTTGTTATTTCCCCAATAGACTAACGGAGAATTGTTTGAAAATTACACGGGGAATAAAGAGCTACCTTTGCCAGATAAGACCCGTAATAACTTTGTCAACATTTCCTAATAAGATTATAAGATATAATAGCCTGATGGTAGCCTAGCCTACCGTCTGTCTTGAGCTTGAACAAGGCTGCTGACTGTAGCTGACAGTGTGACTACCTTAGCCAATAGTCTATATTGATGGATAATAATATCCAATATTAAAATGTATTGATTTGACAAAACCATTTGACTTTGATTGAAATTAATAGACCGAAGAAGCACTGTAACAGGACTAAAACCTTCGCAGACATCGCCAACAAGATTTGAAATTCGTGCTCATAGCCACTGACCAATCAGCGACGAGAATCAATGTTTGCCTATCAATGTCGTTCAGTCTGCGCGATCATAAACAGGATTGTTCAAACAGAAACAGGATTGTCTGATAGGGTAGACTGAACGCGCTCCTGTTCTTCGACTTGCCAAACACTCTGTCATCAATAATAAATGTACTGAACTAAACAACTCTAGCTCTTCCCACGCTTTTTAACATCTAGCCAAAAAGCTCTCCAACAATTTTTCTTTCTCGTCTTTCCCTCCCCTTTTCCACTCTGATGACATAACCATCACTACTTCCTCTGACAAAGCTGAACTCTTCACTCAAACTTTTGTTAGAAACTCCACCTTGGATGATTCCGGTGCTAATCCTCCCTCTCCACCCCCCTCTCTCCTACTTATGCCTAATATCTTAATATCTTTTACAGATGTACTTTCCACCCTCTCTGGGCTTAATACTAAGGAAGCATACAGTCCGGACGGTGTACCCACCCTCAAAGCTTCTTGTTCTGTATAGAGCAGAGTGCGACCATGTATAGACTATTGTTCGCATGTGTGGAGAGGTTCCCGCCATACCATTCTTCTCGAATGGGTGAAGTCAAAACCATTTTGCCTCATCAACTCACTTCCTCTTACTATTTTCCTACAATTTTTCTCTACACGACGTAATGTTGCATCTCTTTCACTCTTCTATCTTTATTACAAAGGAGTACAAAGGAAATCAAGTAACAACAGGTCTGGTGACCCTTCTAGACTGCTTGTTCTCAAAAACACTGAGGATCAATTGTCCAAACAGTGGTTTAGAGTGGTAAGGGACATTGGAATGGGAACTACTGCCCTGGAACTAATGTCCGTGGCAGGATTGGGAAGTTAGTAGGGGACAATACATTAAGTGTTCTTCAGAACTCCCTCAGTGCATACCCCGTGCCTTACAGCGAGTGGGAGGGACCCACATCTCAACACAATCCCACTCCTATTCTGTCCAGCTTTCTAACTCAAGAATTACCAAATGTTCTCAGTCTTTCAACACAACTGTAGAACTCTCTCCCGCATACAATCTTTCCTTCATCCTGTGACCTAGACTGCTTTAAACTCTGTGTGTCCAGGCATTTTTACTCTAACATACTTTGAATTTGGCTCTCTGTCGCTCTTTCAACTTTAAGGGAGATACTTGTTACAGGCAGCTTTGCCCTTTGTCTCCTTTATGAGGAAGAACAAAATAACAAATTCACATAGCATCAGTGCTGGATGGTGGATGTAAGAGTGTTGTTGAATTGCTGAGTGAGCCTCTTGTTATAGTTAAGTTTGATTCCATTGACTACAATACCTCTGTTATAATGTACCTGGAGAAGTTGACAACACGAATATAAACACCATACGAGGAGGAGAATATAAACACCATACGAGGAGGAGAATATAAACACCATACGAGGAGGAGAATAAACACCATACGAGGAGGAGAATATAAACACCATACGAGGAGGAGAATATAAACACCATACGAGGAGGAGAATATAAACACCATACGAGGAGGAGAATATAAACACCATACGAGGAGGAGAATATAAACACCATACGAGGAGGAGAATATAAACACCATACGAGGAGGAGAATATAAACACCATACGAGGAGGAGAATATAAACACCATACGAGGAGGAGAATATAAACACCATACGAGGAGGAGAATATAAACACCATACGAGGAGGAGAATATAAACACCATACGAGGAGGAGAATATAAACACCATACGAGGAGGAGAATATAAACACCATACGAGGAGGAGAATATAAACACCATACGAGGAGGAGAATATAAACACCATACGAGGAGGAGAATATAAACACCATACGAGGAGGAGAATATAAACACCATACGAGGAGGAGAATATAAACACCATACGAGGAGGAGAATATAAACACCATACGAGGAGGAGAACTTATTGATGCCGTGTTCAGGTCACTAACGTACGGCTTTAAGGGAGCCCACCTCGCTTTTGTTCTCTTTCTCTCCCTATCTCTTTGGCTTGTATCCATTCGGTCCTATTCAGCCTACTGTTTTAAGACGTTTACCCCCATCCAGGTGTCAATATGTTTTGACAGCAAGCTAAATTTGTACATTTTTCGAAATATAAAAATGTCTCCAGCGAAGCCGGATTTCTCCATACAATGCTGGCTCGCTATCGCTCGCCAGGAATAAATCAACACCTGGATGGGGATAAACGTCTTAAAACAGTCGGCTGAATGGGGCCGAATGGATATAAGCCAAGGAAAAAGAGAAAAGGGGAGAAAGATAAAAAAAGACGGTGACCCCCCTTAGGTATCCACCATGGCAAGTGAATTGATGGGAGGGGGGGACTGTGTAGTGTAGGGTGTGGCAAGAGGAAAAACAGAGAGAGTGTGTGTGTGTGTGTGTATGTAGAGGGAGGGAGTCTGAGCCAACCTCTCCTTGTCATCCCAGGGAAACAAAGGGAGAGCGCACTAGCGCCCCCCCCCCCCCTCTCTCTCTCTTTCTTTTTCATTTGACGGACACCTTTGTTCATTATGGGCACAATAAATTAGTTAACCTATAACACATGTTCTGGATTTGCCGTCACTCATTGTATGGGTGTTTATATAATCCAATATCCTTGAGAAATAACGCAACTGGTTCACCCAGGTCATGTGTTAGGCAATCCTACATGCATTAGGCAATAGAAAGTATAATAATCAAACATACGGTGAGACTCTGTAGCAGACTAGATATTATATCACTGACACTTCTGCCTGTATCACGCTGCAATAATTGACGCAAATGTGTCCTCGGTTATATCAATAACGAGGCTATTATTACTGCCGAACAAATATGTATGATGGAAATTGTGAATTCCACTTAATGAGAACTTCAATTATAAACGGCTTTGATGCTTTTGATAAACAAAAGTCAAATATTTAGCTCTGTATGAATATATTCATAATAATCAAATATATAATTACCTATATTAATGCTAAACCAATTATAATAATCATTACTATAATGAACATTGAAAATGTATTATGATATATTCCATATGATTCAATATGACAAATTAAATATACGGTATGTTTATCACAATAATAGTTAATTATTGATTCCGTTTAAGTGTCAAGTACTAATTGTATCACAATGTGTGAGGTTTATAGTATAACTTTATGGAATAACAAATTAATGGCAGATACATTATTATATCTTTGGATGTACTCTTCAATTACAATTTAAAAATTATCATAGACAAATATATATATACAGTATACTGTATATATATATATATTATTTATCGCTTTCATTATCCAAGCCGTAACCTGCATCAGCCAATTTGTAGATGGCAATAAACCTTGTAGTCAGAGAGTCCAACATTAGGCAGTTGAAGAAACATTGCCTGCAAACCTGTGGTTATAATCAAACTAGTTGGTACCGGTTGAGATCTACTTGTTGACATTTTCTTTTGGTTCAGCCCAGTCGCCATTTTCATTATACTTATCACGGCAAGGACACTACAATAATAATTCATCCACCAGCTCCGAACACATTCAATGATCATATTATTGTATTGTGTTATTAAAAGTATCCCAACGCGTTGACGGATAGGGAAGAATCTCACCTATTTTAGTTGATGAGGTAAATTTCAGCCCTTTCTAAGATAAGCTATAATACATTTTATTGAGAGAAGTTGGCATCTGTCTGGAATATCTAAATATGAATTTTCAATAAAGCAATGTTTGATTTCACAATTGTATTTCAGCGGAAACATTGAACGCTCACATTTGTTTCATAGTACTGGTAAATGATTTGAATATAACTGAATATAAGTTACGCAAAAACAAAAATATCCAGATTGGCTTGAAATATATGCATACTATTTAATATAAAACCTCTGGAACGATTAGACTATTCCTCCGATTCAATATCTCCATTCATTCCTGTTTATTACCACTTCCCTTGCCTGATCTATAATCATTCCTCTATCATCCAAAGCTTGTCTTACACAGTCTCTCCATCTCAATGGGGGTCTTCCTGCCCTTCTATCTCCCCTTGTATCTGACTCATATATTCTCTTTGTAAGCCTTTCAATTTCCATTCATTCAACATGACCATACCAGCTCAGCACCCTTCTGTCTACTCTGGCTGACAAATGTTCCTGCTGCCCCCTCTCCTAGGTATCTCTTCATTCCTCAATCTGTATCTATGAGTAACTCCACAAATAGGCCTACTGCTCAAGCAGTTCATCTCCATCACATCCAGCTTTCTTCTCTCTTTTTCCTTCAGAGCCCATGTCACAGCCCCATACATCATTGTTGGCAAAACAATTCCTTGATACATTGCACTTTGTACTTTCATTCCGAGATTTCTCGTCTTCCACATACTTCCCATTGCTCCGAAAACCTTCCTTCCTTCACATACTCTCTGTTTTACCTCCACTCTTGCTTATCGTTCCTCCTAGATATTTAAAACACTCTACTTGTTCCAATATTTCCCCACCCAGCCTCACATCTAGATTCACCCTACGATCACCCCTATTACACACCATTGCTTTACTTTTATTGACGTTCACCTTCAGTTTCCTCCTCCCACAATCCACATCAAACTCTTTGTTAGAACGTTGAATGATCTTGGTCTTCTGTGTATTAACATAAACTAAATTATTTTGTCCCCAATCAAAGCTCTTGGTTCAAAGAAACTACAGTGTTTATCTTGGAATTTTTATTATCAGGCTGTGAGAAAGATATGTACATTTAGTAAACCCTCTTAATCCCAAATGACGCCATATGGCGTCATGACTTTTTTGGTTACAAGCCAACTAGTACTAGGTTTACTACTACACCTTCCCAAGCTACTCCCACATCCCCCCTGTACTTCTTGCTCAAATTACCATTCTCCCTTCCCCCTTCACTCCTGCGCCACCGTAATACACGTCCTAAGTACACAGTGATAGTGATCCATCTCCAATCACCATCACTGTCAATTAAATAGGAATTACTCTGGCCTTGCATAGGATCTTGTAACATTGCAATGGATTTTATCGCTCTCTCTCTCTCTCTCTCTCTTTACATATACAGTATATATATATATATATATATATATATATATATATATATATATATATAATGTGTGTGTGTGTGTGTTTAACCCTCCTGGCCCGGGCAGGCTCTCAAAATGACAGTGTGGGCTACCCGGGCGATCTGGCCGAAAAACGTCTAGGCCTAGGCTACCGTATTTTTGTGTAGTTTAACTGCTAGAAATTTCCCACGCATCTATAAATGTAGTGCGGTTTCCAATCTGTAGACTGGCATTGAGTAGAGCTCTCTATGTCAACTGGTTCAGTTGTGATGACGATTTCAGTGGAGAGCACTTGCAGGCGATGTTAGCAATATGACGATCTTTTCACTACTGAAACAACGACATACAGACATACAATAACAAACGAGTCTTCTCTTTCTTGTTTTCGGAGGTGCGGTGACGTAACGATCGGCTTTGTTTACATGCATCGGACGCACGGCGTTCAGACCAAGCTGAATAGGCTTTCAAGCTTACAGATTTTAAAATGACACCCGGGCTCCTGCCCTTAATTCGTGGTGTCATTTTAAAATGACAACCGGGCCAGGAGGGTTAAGGATAATATAACCATGTAAGAAGGTGGTGTGGGTACCGTGTAGTAGGTGTGATAGTATGTAAATAGGTAGATATAGTTCTTGGTTGATTGTAGACTGATAGATTCTCGTAGACACGTCTGGTATATATAGATTTAATGTAGTAATAATATGCTGCCACTGTATACCTAATTACCACAAACAGTAAGGTAATGGGATAATTGAAAATTCGTAGTTAACCAACTAACTTATACTTATTAACCCTTAACTAGCGGCCCACAACATAGTCAAGTATAATAAATTTGGACTATCTGGCGGCGCGCGACATAGGTCGTGTGGCATTTTCAGCACGTAATGTTGCTGAGAGAGAGAGACAAGTGGTGGCAGGAGAGTAGCGAGCGTATGACTGCTCCAGACCACCGCGGCGAACCTACTGACATGAATCCCACCTCCTCCCTCCCTCTCTCACTCGCTACATACTGAATTGTATGGGGAAAGTACCGAATTACATGCTTTTTGCACTCGTGTTGCGCGGTTGTTGCAAGAAAACTAGCAGTCATAAAAGGATCGTTGTGGTGTCATTGGAAAGCTCTGTTTATGCCCTTTCAGGGATAGATACTTGTTTTACGCTCTGGGTCTTATTTAGGCATGACAATGATCACGTAAACAGCCTTATTTTGGGTAAAAACACCCCGCTGGTGGCTACATATTATTTACCGCCTAGCCCGCCAATAAGGTGTGGATTGGGTGCCAAGATTTCTATCAATAAATTCAATTTTTATTAAGGATTGCAGGAACAAAACTTTAATTGAAATACAGGAACAGCGTGTATATGCAGGAAATTGAAATGTAACTTGATAAGTACAGTAACAATACATCTTGAAGTAGTATTAATGAGTATTCCCCATATTGGAAGAAATATATCCACCTATGTGTTAACAGCTCCCAGCCTTGTGTGTAAATGTAAGTTAAATGTTCAAATCACCTCAAACCTCCTGTTTACTTCCGGTCAAACTGACCCCTAGTGACAACACTAACAGGACATGCATCATCATATGACCCAGCTGTGAGCTCAGTAAAAGGTAGCGATGAAGTCATAAGGTGGTGTACAGTCGCCTCCCAAATAGCATGTACATTATTAATACATTAAGTATATTACCTTAAAACTATATAAGAGTAGTATAAATATTTCCTATAAAACATCCCAAGCATAGCATATAATATGCCCCAACTTAAAAGTCTTGCTACCTCTGCAAGTATAACTATTAACCCCTTATTGGCGGCGCGCATCATAAGTCGAGTGAAATAAATTTGGACTATGTGGCGGCGCGCAACATAGGTCGTGTGGCAATTTCAGCACGTAATGTTGCTGAGAGAGAGAGACAAGTGGTGGCAGGAGAGTAGCGAGCGTATGACTGCTCCAGACCACCGCGGCGGACCAACTGACATGAATACCACCCTCCTCCACCCTCTCACACTCGCTACATAGTGAAATGTATGGGGAAAGTACCGAATTACATGCTTTTTGCACTCGTGTTGTGCGGTTGTTGCAAGAAAACTAGCCGTCATACAAGGATCGTTGTGGTGTCATTGGAAAGCTCTGTTTATGCCCTTTCAGTGATAGATACTAGTTTTACGCTCTGGGTCTTATTTAGGCATGAAAATGATCACGTAAACAGCCCTATTTTGGGTAAAAACACCCCGCTGGTGGCTACATATTATATACCGCCTAGGCCGCTCTTAAGGTGTTAACACAATTAACTGTATAAGAGTAAAGAACAAAACATAAAATACATGGGTAAATAAATGGGATTAATTAGTTAGTAGGTTAGTGACATGCTTGTTTTGTATTATTTGACTATACAAATAAATGCATATAAACTCACATATAAAATTGAATAAATATCTACAATTGATATAATTAAATAAACAAAACAAAATAAAAAGGTATATTTAAACAAAAAAAGATAAGCATGAAATGGAAGCGCAACGCAAATACAAAATATAGTGTTACCAAATATTAATTATTACAAATAAATAAATATATAAAGACTCTTCATGTTTCAAATATTTATGTTATTATTCTGTTTGTAAATGTAAAGTATTGAATTTCTAAACTTCTTCCCTGGTAAACATATTTTCAATATACAAACTGATGCAAACAATTGTTTTTTTAATTTCAAATTCAAATTGTTTATTTAGCTCAAATATGCATATATATATGCACACTATTAGTTTATACATAAGAGCTGAACCCGCTAAGCCAAGGCTTTCCAGCAGGCACTTTGTGAAACATTTATTGGTGCTGTCAGACTAGTACGGTATTAATTAAAATAAGTTAAGGAGAGATAACAATTTGTAGAAATATTCATACGAACAATGTAATAAGTGATAAGTAGGACTGTAAAGGAATGTTATTATATTAAACCCAGAATGTAATACATACGGTTAGACTGTTTTGCTATTCCATCCAAAGTAAATATACCATTACCAGCAAACGTGTAATCCCATATACAGTACATCCGTTGTGTGTAACAAGTACCTTTCTTTTGTCATAAATAATTATCAAAATTTAAATTATTGCTCATAATTATATACCATATATAAGGCTTAGTTATGTATGTTAGTCGGTACCGGTACATTTTACTAATTATTCCAGAAATAATTAACATTAGTCTTATTTTCTATGGCTATCTATTATCAATGAGCATATTCACATATGCATATTCACATACATAAGTGAAGGAAAGTAAGAGAAGAGTAGATGAGGAATTTGGAAGGAATCTGAGTGTAAAATGGAGGGAGAGTAAGAAACTGTTCTGGAAAGAAGTCAAGAAAGTTAGGGAAAGTAGCAAGGGAAACAGTAAGGGTGTGAAAGATAAGAATGGGAGAATGCTAGCCGAGAAGCAAGAGAGAGTCGAAAGATGGAGGGAGTACTTCAGTGAGTTGCTAAATGTAAGGAATGAAGAGCCAGCAAACATAGCTGGATATGGTATGGGAGGGAGAAGAAGAGAAGTAGTGGAGAAGGAGGTGGGGATCAGGAGGTCAGAAGTGTGGGAAGCCATGAAAAGAGTGAAGTTGGGGAAAGCACCAGGAACAGATGGAGTGTGTGGGGAAATGTTGAGGTATGGTGGTGAGATAGTGATAGAATGGGTATGGAAAATGTGCAAACTAGCATGGGAGAAGGGGAGTGCACCGATGACTGGAAGACTGGCATAATAGTCCCCCTATATAAGGGCAAAGGGGAAAGAGGAGTGTGTGGTAACCACCGAGGAATATGTCTTCTAAGCGTAGTAGGGAAGGTATACAGTAGGGTAGTGATTGAGAGAGTGAGAGTGAGAACGGAGAAATGGATAGGCGACGAGCAGGGAGGTTTTAGGAAGGGAAGAGGATGTGTAGATCAGATTTTTACCCTGAATTGTGTTGTGGAGAAGTATCTGGAGAAGAAACAAAAGGTGTATGTTGCCTTTATGGACTTGGAGAAGGCCTATGACAGAGTGGATAGAGAAGGTTTGTGGAAAGTACTTAGAATATACGGAGTAGAGGGCAAGTTGCTGAAAGCAGTGAAGAGCATGTATGAGGGTGCAAAGGCGGCAGTACGTGTGGAGAGTGAGCAGAGCGAGTTCTTTGACCTGAATGTTGGTTTGAAACAGGGGTGTGTGTGATGTCCCCGTGGTTGTTTACTGTATATATGGATGGCGTCATGAAGAAATACTATCAAGAGCAGTGGATGTTGGTGTATCGCTGAAAAGGGAGGGAATTGAGTGGAAGCTACCTATACTGCTGTTTGCGGATGATACAGTTCTGATGAGTGATAATGAATGGGAGTTGCAGGGTCTGGTAAATGAGTTTGGAACAGTGTGCGAAAACGGAATTTGAAGGTAAATACGGGGAAGAGCAAGGTTATGGTCTTCGAAAGGGGTGAAGTCACAGAGTGTGAGGTGAAGCAGAACGGTCAGGCTATGGAGATCGTCAACTCTTTTAAGTATCTGGGCAGTGTGTTGAGTAAAGATGGGACTATGGATGAAGAGGTGCGGGAGAGGGTACAACAGGGGAAGAGGGTTGTAGGAACGCTAAAAGCAGTAACAAGAAATAGGGTGGTCAGTATGGAAGTGAAGAAGTCCTTGCATGACAGTGTGGTTATCCCGACACTGACTTACGGAAGCGAAGCATGGGCGTTGGTTGAGAGACTCAGACCAAGAGTGAGAGCAGTGGAAATGAATTACTTAAGGAGTGCGTGCGGAGTTACATGGAGGGATAGACAGACTAATGAGGAAGTAAGAAGGAGGTGTGGTGTGGAGGTAGATGTGCTGGAAAGTGTGAAAAGGAACAACATGAGATGGTTCGGCCATATGGAACGTATGGAAAGCGAGATAATGACTAAGAGGGTGTACGAGAGCGAGGTGGAGGGACAGCGGGGGAGAGGTAGACCGAATATGAGGTGGAAGGATGGAGTGAGGAACTACATGAACGAAGGCGGTGCTGGTTGGGGGGAGGGGCGTCGACTGACTGGGGACAGAGGTGCATGGGGGCGGTTTGTTCGTGGCTACCCCTTCGGGGATCACGGCGTCAGGCAATAGATAGATAGATAGATCGCCGTGAGGTATAAACATATGTTTCTAACGAAGAACACTATAAAACAAATAGTTTTCGTAAATACCAATGTAATCATCACCCAATATAATTACCAATAAAGATACTCCAGTATATATTTATATATATATATATATTTTTGTTTTATTTTTCGTATATGAAGCAGACACCAAGCAGGTTGCCTGTAACGAATGTCTTCCCTAAAGCCAAAAGAATGACAGAGGGCCACATTCAAGGGACGTTGTCTCTCGTATTATCAACACAAAATATATTTATCTGACCACTGGATATCGACTCCATTTTCTCTCTTCCGCTTCATCGGTTCTGAATTGAGCGGAAATGTTCCTCTTTGTCTTGACCACTTTCATTCTCTTATCTTAAAAGAGTCCATTACTTCAGGTTCATTTAACCCATTTAGTACCATTGATGTCCTTTACATTATATTCTGACAACTATTATACGATTTAATTTAGCATAGAAGGGATGTCTACCATGAAAAGGCTACAAGCTATCTCAAATAATCCTTTTTGCTGCCATTTATCCTTCCTAAGCATCATCAAATTGTTTAAATGTAGCTGAAATCAAGACAGTAAATAATACCGTATAGGTACTGAAGGGGGTAATGTGTCGTTAAACCTGCACTCTGCAGTTTATAATACTACAGCACATAGGCAGAGTAGAGAACCAAAGTTGTTTATTCTACGTTGGTTCTCTATTATGCCTATGTGTCTTTCCCCACATCTGTCACAACCAACGCTGTAATTTGACCATACTACAGCAATTTCATTCATTTACTGACACTTAGGTATATTTCTTTAACACATATGCTTAAGATTATCTATCCATATATCTATTACCAGACGACATGATCCCCGAAGGTGTAGCAAAGAAGAAATCGCACCCGTGCACCTTTGTCCCCAGTCAGTCGAAGCCCCTCCTCCCATCCAACACTACTTTCACGCATATACTTCTTAACTCAAACCTTCCACTTCACTCTCGTACACTCTCTCGCTTCCCATACGTTCCACGTGGCTGAATCATCTCAGGGTGTTCCTTTTCACACTTGCCATCACATCCACATCTACACCACACCGTTTTCGTACTACCTCATTCTTCTGTCTATCCCTCTGTGTAACTCCATATCTCTAAAGTTTTTAAAACTATTCTTGCTTCCAAATTTCTTAAGCATTTCTCTTTTCATAATCTACTCTCAGAACGCCAGTATGGCTTCCTTAAAGGGCACTCTACTGGTGATCTTCTTTCATATCTTACTAACTCTTGGATATCCTCCTTTCGGGACTTCGGTGAGACCTTTTCTATTGAACTAGACATATCGAAGGCCTTCGATAGAGTCTGGCACAAATCTTTAATTTCTAAACTACCCTCCTTCGGTTTCTATCCCTCCATATGTGCCTTTGTCTCTAATTTCTTTTCCGGCCGTTCCATAGCTGCAGTTGTGGACGGCCATCGCTCACTTCCTCATCTTATCAACTCCGGTGTTCCTCAGGGCTGTGTCCTATCTCCCATTCTCTTTCTGATTTTCGTAAATAATCTTCCCAACTGTACCTCCAGTCCCATCCATTCATATGCAGACAACTCTACCTTACACTACTCGATTAGTTTTCCTGAACTCCCCAGCCACCAGTCTCTTAATGACAAACGTAATGAAGCCATGCAACACTTATCTTCTGATCTAACTACCCGTTCTTCACCTTACTACCCTTTCAGAACACCCAGAGGACTATCCCTTACAATTCAACAATACAAAAATCTATTCTTCATCTTCTCTCAATATTCTTGGTGTCTCTTTTTCTTCTGCTCTCACTTGGAAGGACCATATTACCAGTCTTGCTAAGGCAGCTTCCCAGAAGCTGGGTGTGCTCAACCGCCTCAAGGGGTTCTTTACCTCTGCACAGCTTCTTGTTTTGTACAGGGGCACAGTGTGTCCTTGTATTGAGTATTGTTCACATGTGTGGGGAGGATTCTCTCACACCGCACTCGTAGACAAAGTAGAAAGGAAAGACTTTCGTATCATTAACTCCCGCCCACTCGCCAACTCTCTGCAATCTCTCTCTCTTCGCTGCAATGATGTGTCTCTCTCGCTTTTCTATCGCTACTATAATAATCAATGTTTCTCAGAGCCTTCCCAGTGTATACCACCGTAGGGTACTGCGGGTACGTAGTACCCGTCTTCCAACACAATCTCGCCCGTACTCTGTGCAACTCTTCAACTCAAGAGTGAAATGGTATTCTTAGACTTTGTTCTATTCAACTACTGAGCTCTGGAACTCTCTCCCAGAATCAGTTTTCCCTCTTCCTATGACTTAAATTGCTTCAAACTCTGTGCGTCCAGGCAATTTTGTCTCGAACGTCCCTTGATTTTGGCCCTGTCACTCTTTCAACTCTGTGGGGAGGCTTTTTGTCTCCCTCACTCACATAGAAAAAAAAACAAAAAAAAACAAAAAACGCACTTCTCAAGTAACTCATTTCCACATCTTTCACTCTTGGTTTGTGTCTCTCCAGCTACGTCCATGCTTCTCTCCCAGCCGGGATCGAAGCTCCGACATTCAGAACAAGTGTCCAAGCTTTTAATCCACTACACCACGACGTGATAAAGGAATCTTAACCTTTTCCAATATATATTAAGGAGAAGGCTGGTGTAGTGGATTAAAAGCTTGGACACTCGTTCTGAGTGTCGGAGGTTCAATCCCGACTGGGAGTATATAAACATCGATTAGCTCACATGTATTTTTGAGATATTCTTTATATTAATGACTCTAGTGTTTGGCTGGGCGAGAATTGAAAAGAAATCTCTATAACCCAAGTTTCGTGGGGAATCTTGTACAAATCCCCGTATGGTATCCTTGAATATGGTTCCTGCGACTTGTGTATGAATTGTAGTGCATTCCCCTTGTAGCATTTCCCTTCTCCTTAATGGCCAAGGAAAACGTTAAGACACGTTGTGGTGTAGTGGATTAAAAGATTGGACAGTCGTTGGACAGTCGGACAGAGGTTCAATCCCGGCTGGGAATATATATATATATATATATATATATATATATATATATATATATATATATATATACCTGCAGTAAATAAGATCAAATTATCATCACTGCAGCGCCGTTCAAAACAAGACCAATTGTTTTTTTTTTGGATTTACTACGTAATATTAATGATGCTGAAGTGTTCTTCGCCTCCCCTATCCATATATGCAGGGTGCGTAAACAGATTAACATGCTTATTTTAAGAGAATGAGATCACATACATTTGAGCTGAACTCCAATCAGGTCAAAGTGGCATAAGATTATCTAATGCCACCATTGCTTACCTTTGTACATGAAGGAGGCAAAAGGCAAATTTGCCAGCAAACAAGTGCCCCCCCCCCCCCCCCCCAAGATTGAAAGAGTGCCAGAGACCCAATTTCAAGCTACGTTAGAGTCATAATGTCTGGACACACGAAGCTTGAAGCCGTTTAATTCATAGGATGAGAGACAGATTAAGGGAAAGAGTTCCACAGCTTACTTGTTGAAAAGAAGAAAGACTGGTAAAATCAGTTCATTCTTGGGTTTGAGAGGTGAACAGAATAGTGGTGGGGATGTGATGGAAGGAAGGTGCCCCTTACTCTCCATAAGGGAAGAAGTATACATCGAGAAAGCTCTGAAGAACAATGACTATTGTAATAGCAGCAGAAGAGTGAGAGAGATTGTATAGAGAGAGACTGTAGGGAATAAGTAGGATGAGGTGAATTGATAAGACAAAACAAATTTGACTTTACCCTTTTGAGGATTATAGTATGGGTCGAACCTTCCCATACATGCGAACAATACTGGATACATAGGCGCACGGCGTGCCCTTGTACAGAGCAAGAAGCTGTGTGGGGGTGGGGAACCACGGAGATGGTTGAGCACACCTAACTTCTAGGAAGCTGTTTTAGCATGAAACGCCAACAAATATTGAGAACAGATGAAAGGTTGATTTGTGTATTGTTGAATAGTCATGTGGAAGATTGTGACGGGTATATAAATGAAGAAATTGGATTTTGGAAGCATTAAATAGTTGATAGATCAAAAGATAGGCAAGCTATGGCCTCATTTTGAGAATTTTGGAGTAATTGCGTGGTGGGTAATTGTGGATAACTAGTTGAATAGTATAAGGTAGAGTCATAAGCATATGAGCGGATAGGACTAGAGGTACAGATGAGATAAAAGATGAATATTAGAAAGAGAACTAGAGACAGGACAGATCCGTAAGGAACACCGGAGTCGATAGGTTGAGGAAGTGAACGATGGCCATCCACAACCGCAGCTATTGAACGGCCATAAGCCCATAAAGGACATTTGAGATACAGGCATAGATAGTGGAATAGAAACCGAAAGAGGGTAGTTTAGAAATTAGAGATTTGTGCTGACTCTATCGAAGGCTTTCAATATGTCTAACACAATACAAAAGGTCTCACCAAAGTCCCGAAAGGAGGATGACTAAGAGTTAGTGAAATATGAAAGGAGATCACCTGTAGATTGGCCCCGAAGGAAGCCATACTGGCGTCACCGTTGAAGCATACATTCGGACCACAAATGTATTCCCACATTGCTCGGGGTAACAGGTGTGACTTACTTGATGTACTTGGCTATAATTAATTGGCCAGTGTAGTGGGTATGTCAGTATACACAGAACCCATGGCAGCTCACGACAGTATAGTGCAGGCTAAGCAATTAATTTCTTGTACTGTTTAAATACACTGTATACATTGTTTACACCATTCATGATATCATTGGGAATGGTAAGCTATACTCTTTACATCATCCAGCATGTTTGAGATAACAATGATCTCTTTATACATTATATTTTCATATATTTAACCCTTCTTTAGCGGCCTATGCGGTTTATTTATATGTACCGCCCAGCGGGGTGTTTTTAGCCAAAATAGGGCTGTTTACGTGATCATTTTCATGCCTAAATAAGACCCAGAACGTAAAACAAGTATCTATCCCTGAAAGGGCATAAACAGAGCTTTCGAATGACACCATAATGATCCTTTTATGATGGCTAGTTTTCTTGCAATAACCGTGCAACGCGAGTGCAAAAAGCAGGTAATTAGCCACTTTCCCGATACAATTCCGTATATAGCGAGTGAGAGAGGGAGGAGGGAGCTGAGATTCGTGTCAGTAGGTTCGCCGCGGTGGTCTGGAGCAGTCATATGCTCGCTAGTCTCCTGCCACCCCTTGTCTCTCTCTCTCAGCAACATTACGTGCTGAAATTGCCACTCGACCTATGTCGAGCGCCGCCACATAGTCCAGCTTTATTAAAAACGACTTATGTGGTGAGCCGCTTTTTAAGGGTTAAATAACCTTTTCCGGAGAAGAACCTTTTTCTCTATCTGTATGTAATATATATATATATATATATATATATATATATTGTTACGAACTGGCACTCGGGTACACAAGGGCTCTCAATCAGGACTCGAATACGGCTCGCTGCCACAACGGAAACACACGATCCCAACCCCTGAGTACTGCCAGCCGAACAAAAAACACCAATACCCTCCAGAGTTCAATCTGCTATAACGGGGTATACAAGAACTCGGTACTAGTGTTCAACAACAGACTAATAAAGAGACAGGAATTATCTAGTCTGGTCAACAATCAAACAATGAAGTAAAAACAACAACACCAAAGAATAGTGTTGGCCGAAGCCGAAGTAATCCACCCTTGACTATGAACTTAAGAAGTCCTCCACCCTCTACTTCGGATCGGCACTATTACGTTACGTTAATTAATAGTCCTTAAGCATCGAGCAAGGAATCTTCTGAAAAAAGTTAGATGCTTCTCGGATGCTCGTAAGAAGTATGTATCGGATTTTGAACAGTAATTCAATAAGCAAAAACACTGGCAATTAAATACTATTAAAGGCTTAAATTGGCATAAGAATAATTAAAAGAATATGCAATAGTAAATGGCAAACATTAAAAGGAAGTACTCCTTGATAGACAATCCGCTATCACGTTATCAGAACCGGCAATATGGCGTATGTCCAGATTATACTCCTGAAGCATGAGTGACCACCTGGTCAGCCTCATATTCCGGTTATGAAACCGATTCAAGAATTTCAGAGGGTGATGATCGGTATAAACC
This sequence comes from Paralithodes platypus, assembly GCA_032716605.1. Lineage (NCBI taxonomy): Eukaryota > Metazoa > Arthropoda > Malacostraca > Decapoda > Lithodidae > Paralithodes > Paralithodes platypus. Next base: position 15,636,860 of record CM064538.1, on the reverse strand, counting down.
ACTACGACTGGTCCGAAAGCAGGAACATATACATCGCAGTGCCTGAGCGCCAGCACTATCGCCAGGAGTTCTTTTTCAATTACAGAGTAATTCCTTTGTGCACTATTGAATTTTTTACTGTAAAAACTTACTGGATGTTCGATACCTTCATCATCTGTCTGTAACAAGACAGCCCCAGCCCCTACGCCACTGGCATCAGTCGCCAGCTGAAAAGGTCTGCTGAAGTCCGGGGCCCTGAGTATGGGGTGGGTACATAACAGGTGTTTCACCAAGGAAAACGCCTCTGCACACTCGGGAGACCACCGGAACTTCTTGTCCTTAGATAATAAGTCAGTTAAAGGTGCAAGTACAGTCGAATAGCCTTTGATGAAGCGACGATAATAGCCTATCATACCTAGAAACCGCATGATTTGTTTCTTAGTCATAGGCTGGGGAAACTGATCGATGGCTTTGATCTTTGTCTGTGGAGGGCACACCTGACCCATCCCCACCTCGAACCCCAGGTACAAAACTGTGGCTTTGACAAAATCGCACTTACCCAGGTTTACCACCAAACCTGCTTCATTCAGTTTATTAAAAAGCTGTCCGATGTGAGCACAGTAACTGTTAAAATCATTGTCGTATATTATGACATCATCTAGGTACACCGTACAGTTGGGAATGTCGGCTACAATGTCGTTCATTAATTTCTGAAACGTTGCAGGTGCATTTTTCAGCCCGTATGGCATAACATGGCAACGATATGTGGCACCGTCCACCACAAACCCACACACCTCTCGCGCTCGCTCAGACAAGGGCACTTGCCAATAACCCTTAACAACGTCTATCTTAGTGAGGAACTTGGCTTTTCCTATCTTATCCACACTGTCGTCCATGCGAGGGAGAGGGTAGGCATTTGTGGGGGTTAAACCATTCAACCTGCGGAAATCTATACAAAACCGCACCTTGCCATCTGGTTTGGGCTGCAGTGTGACGGGGGAAGTCCACCTTACTGCACCCTCAGAAATCAGCCCACGTTTCAGCATATAATCCAGCTCTTCCCTAAGTGCTGGTAATTTAATAGGGGGAACACGGTATGGCACTGATTTAAAGGGCGGGTGGTCCCCAACATCGATATCGTGCACCGCTTGAGTAGTGAGGCCAGGATGCTCCGCGAAAACAGCTGGGTTTGAATCAAACAAGTGCTGCACAGCTACACGCTGTTGCTCAGGCAGGTGCAATATCAACTCGTGAGTCACTTGTCTAGAATTCCCCGCCCACTGATCCGCGGAAACATGACAATCCCAATTATCCTCCCCCGCAGCTTGACTGTCCCTTCCTCCTTCTCCACCACGATCGCTGCAGATCAACACCGGGACAGTGAGAGGCTCGGAGGGGCGCCTCACATACTCTTTCATCAGATTTACATGGCAAAGTTGGTTCTTTTTCTTATGATCAGGAGTAGATACTAAATAGTCGAGATCAGAAACCTTCCTTACAACCCGATACGGACCAGAATACTTGGCAGACAAGGGGTGTCCCACCAGAGGCAGTAGTATCAGTACCTCCTGATCTATTTCAAACTCCCTCAGCTTCACCTTCTGGTCCTATCTGTCCTTCATCTGAGCTTGTGAACTCTTAAGGTTCCAACCTGCTACCTCCAAGCTCTTTAGCATTCTCTCACGACTTTCAACTACATACTTTAGAAGCGAGCATGGCTTTGTGACTCCCTCCCAGATCTCCTTGACTATGTGGAGGGGCCCCCTGACCCTGTGTCCAAAAACCAACTCATTCGGGCTAAATCCCAAGCTCTCCCCAGGTACTTCTCTCACAGCAAATAAAACGTATGGGAGACCTAGATCCCAGTCCTTCCCATTTTCCATGCAATAACACCGCAACATACTCTTGAGAGTCGAGTGCCACCTTTCCAAAACTCCCTGACTCTCGGGATGACACCACAGACACTATCCCATGTTGCTGCATGGTCTGCTTAAACAGAGCAGAAGTAAAATTGGATCCCGGATCAGACTGGATCTCCTGAGGGTAGCCATAACGAGAGAAATAGACAAGTAGGTTTTTGACAACAGTCTTAGCCATCCCGTTGCGCATGGGGTAAGCATCTGGATACCGTGTTGCTACATCCATTACAGTTAGTAAAAATTTATTGCCGGCACTAGTGGGGGGCAATGGCCAACCATATCGATAGCTACTTTACTGAAGGGCGGCCCAATGACAGGGATGGGTTGTAACGTGGCTCTCGGGATGACCTGATTGGGTTTCCCAACAACTTGACAAGTGTGACACTGTGACACCCATGACACGACACTCGCCTTTAACCCAGGCCACCAGAAAAGCTTGCTCAGAGCTGCCTCCGTCTTACGTGCCCCCAGGTGCCCTGCCAAAGGCACATCATGAGCTAATCTCAATAAGCTCTCACGGCACACCCTCGGTACTACTAACTGGTCCACTAATCCTGACCCGCCATCCAACTTTTTCTTGGGATCCTGATGTCTCCGATACAAGATCCCCTCGGACAAGAAAAAATCACCAGGCTGCGCATCCCCATTGCTCTCCAGTTCGACAGCACCATTACCACACGCCCTGACTTCAGGATCTTCCAGCTGCACGGAACATATATCAGCAGGTGCGAGATTATCCAAGTTCATCTTAAATAATTTATTTCCACCTCCAATGTCCCGCTGAGCCATCCTTTCCTCACGCTGCACATAACGATGCTGTCACAGAGTCTCTTCCTGCCTTGCACCTGCACTAGCGGTGACAGGCCCCGGGGCCTCTCCAGACTCTAACATAGGTGCCAATAATGAGTCACCAAGAAACACTGCCGGCTCAAAACTCTCCAATTGACCAACACTTCCCGTTTTCTTGTGACCTTTCCTCCGCGGTTTGATAGACTGGCTGCAAGGCTCCGGATGTCTGAGAACGCGTCACAACACACGCCATGGTTTGTACGCTACACTTCTCAACCAACTCCTGTTCCTCCCTACTAACGTCGGCCGCCTTCTCGGCAACGACCAAGGGTGAAACCTTAGAAGCAGGCACCGCAAAGTCGTTGCCGAGGAGGAGGTCGACGCCCCCAACAGGCAAGTTCTCTACAATTCCGACATCCAGCTCCTTCGCCACACCATCCACCTCCAGCTCCATCCGCACCAGCGGGTAGGACTTCGTAGCATTGATCCCCTGAACTACCACCACCCGAGCAGCGTTAATCGGTCTACCAGTAAAGTTCCTTAACAAGGTCTGAGAAGCCCCAATATCACGCAATAGCTTAACTCCTCGCCTTTCGCCAGCCCACCTCACAAAACCATGCCCTCTATGACCCCCAAAGACGTCGCGGACAGGGTTCGAGCCTTCCGGACTCTTGAACACAGGCTGTGTCCCAACCTCTGACGAACTACCCTTGGCAAACTCAGAAGATATAGGCGACACCCCTATGCTGCGGGCCAATGACACAACCTTGTTTGGTGGCTTGTTCGGACAAGCATTTGCAAAGTGACCCTCCTTGTGACATGCAAAGCACTCTTTACTCTTTGGTTTCCCTTGGGAGTGGGAGGTACCATTAGACTTCTTATACGGGACGGTATTTGGTTTATGTTCAGTTTATGTTCAGTATGGCTCCGTCTGGGTCGACCTGTTTATATCCATCTTTATGTATTTGTATATGGATTGCTTTCAACTTTTTCTGTTTTTGTTTCTACTTTTGTCCGGTGATATAGAAGTTAATCCCGGTCCTCACAGACAACTTGCTACAAGTTGTCGTGTATTTTATTCCAATATTCGTGGTCTCTATAAGAACATCAAGGATCTTACATTGGCATCTGTTGATTATGATATTGTCTTTTGTTCTGAAACCCTTGTCTCTGGTTATAGAGATTATTCTGAACTTCTTATACCTAACTTCGGTAAACCAGTTCTTATTCGGCGTGATTCTATTCCTCGTGCTCGTGGAATGAGCTTGTATATTAGATCTGGGTATAATGCTCAGCACTTAACTAAGCATATTTGTAAATGCCATGATATGCAGTTAGTTAAAGTTTCCAGCAAGTATCATAATCATTACATTTTTAGCCTGTACAGAAATCCTGATGTTAACAATGACATATATGACTGCCTTTTAACAGCCATGGCTTCAATACAGTCTGTAGATGTCAAATCATCTTTTATTTTTGTTGGTGATGTCAATGCGCATCATCAAGAGTGGTTGAACTCGGTCTCTCCAACTAATAGAAATGGTCATGCTGCATTGGATTTTGCAAACTTATCTGGTTGTGAACAGCTAATCCAAGGACCTACTCATATGTCTGGAAATTGTCTTGATCTAGTACTAACAGACATTCCTGGCGTTGTAGAAACCTCCGTTCTTGTACCTGTTGGCACTTCCGACCACAATGCCATCATGTGTAAAATTAATCTTGATTTTTCTGCTCCTGATATTACTCTCTCACGTAAAGTCTACCTTAAATCCCGGGTTAACTGGGACAACGTTTGTAATGATGTTTGTAATATTGAGTGGAATCACATATTAAGATCTCATGACCCGGTTTCAGCTCTCAACAATTCCCTTCTTGGTATCCTTCGCAAAAGAGTTCCATCAAAGACAATTAAGTCTCGTATCAGGGATAAAGCATGGTTTAATGATGACTGCAAGCGTGCATTTGATGACAAACAGGCTGCATATCGTCTATGGAGGCGTAATCAAACCCCCTTGCATTGGGAAAATTATGTTTTTAAAAGGGCAGCTGCGCAGAGAGTTTATGATGGTGCTGAGAGGGATTATAACTCCCATCTTCAGGATGTTCTGGCAGGAGCTACACAGCCTCATAAATGGTGGTCCGCTTTGAAATCCTCTTTATTTGGAATAGATTCCTCCATGCCTCCTCTTTGTGATTCTGATGGCTCCATCTCTTTTTATCCATTATCGAAGGCCAATATTCTATCTAATATTTTTATTAATAAGCAGAGTAATAAGGAATTGTCTTTGCCATTGACATGTTTCCCTAGACCCAACCTCAATTCAATGGCATTCAAATCAGCTGAACTGAAAAGGTACTTGCTGGATCTTGATACCTATGGTGGCACAGACCCGGATGGGTTTTTCCCTCTCTTTTTTAAAAAGGTTCCAGTGGTCTTGGCACCAAAATTGGCAGTGGTGTTTAGGTTGCTTTTGAAATCAGGTAGTTTTCCTCTTTGCTGGCGTAAGGCTATTATCACTCCTATTCCAAAGGGAAATACTGCCTCATCATCTCCTAATGACTATCGCCCTATCTCCATTACACCTATCCTATCCAAGCTCTATGAGAGGCTTTTGTCCAGACGCCTTTCCTCTTATTGTAATAGTCATAATTTGATACCAAACTCACAGTTTGGTTTTCGTAAGGGACTGGGTACATGTGATGCACTTCTGACACTCACCCATGACTTGCAATCTTCATTGGACCAGGGACATGAGTCTCGCGTCGTGGCTATTGACTTTAGTTCTGCTTTTGATTTAGTCAACCATAAAGCACTTCTGTTTAAGTTACAGCTCATTGGTATTGGTGGCAATTTTTTAAGGATCTTTGAAGATTTTTTGACGAAAAGATCTCAGTCTGTGGTCATTGATGGGTGTCATTCCCCTTCTGTTACTGTTGTTTCTGGTGTTCCACAAGGCAGTGTCCTTGGGCCTTTGCTTTTTATTATTTTTACTGCTGACCTGTGTTCCGAGCTTGAAAATAAACTAATCTCCTATGCTGATGATACAACTTTATATGCGTCAATTGCATCACCAATAGATCGACACGTAATTGCTACTGCTCTGAATAGGGATTTAGCCAAAATTACATCATGGTGTGAACTTTGGGGCATGAAACTTAATGCTAGTAAAACACACTCCATTATCATCAGCAGATATCGTACCTTGGATCCTCCCCATCCTTATCTACAAGTTTCTGGCGAGCAAATTAAGAATGTGGATACTCTGCGTTTGTTAGGAGTTACTCTTGATCCCAAACTTACTTTTGAAAAGCATATTCGTTCTTTCTCCTCTTCCATTTCCCAAAAAAATGGTCTGCTTCGCAAGGTTTATAAAACATTTGCTTGTGACGCCACAGTTATCAAGTCTTTTTATGCTTTTATTTTGCCACATTTCGAGTACCTGCTCACCTGTCTGGTTGTCAGCAGCTGACTGTCATCTCAAGTTGCTTGACAGGTCGCTAAATTCCATCCGTTTTATTCTACCTAATTTGTCTCTTGATCTGTGTCATCGACGTAAAGTTGGTGCCCTTAGTCTTTTATTTAAAGTTTTTAACAACCCTCAGCATCCCTTACATGGGGTTCTGCCTGGGCCCTATGTCCGGGCTCGTGCAACTAGATTCACAAGCAATCTTAATTATCTTGCCATGAGCCGTGTTAATTTTTCTACTACACAGTTTTCACGGTGTTTTGTGCCGGCCATGGTTGACTTGTGGAATAAGTTGCCAAATGAGCTAGTCAATTCAGCTAATATCTCCATTTTTAAGTCTAGAGTTAATGCTTTTTTGCAGCATTAATTCTAATTTTTAAACTTATTTTATTCTATTTTATTTTAGCTTGATATCCTCCACTGCATAATATGTTATCTGTGTTTAATATGTGTATATGTACAGTACAGTATACAGTGTATGTTTTTATTTTTTCCTAAGTTGCCATAGTCTCTCTCCAGTGCCTCCGGGTGTTTTGTGTGGATTGATCTTGTTGGTGTTTCTGCACCCTGGTTGGAGATTTCGGCATCTCATATAATAATAATAATAATAATAATTATTGTCAGTGCTAGATGGTTTTGTGTATTTATGTGTATCAAAATTCTTGGGAGGGGGAGGGGTACTATCCTTTGCACCCGACTCACTCCTAGCTGCTGCTCCGCACCCTCGAATTAATGACAGTCGGCGGTCAGCCATTTCTGCTGCCTCCTGGAGAGTTCTAGGATTTTTTTCCTTTATATTTAATGTTAAGTCCCCGCCTGTGCACTTAAAGAACTGCTCCAAGAGAACCAGCTCACTCAACTCCTCAAAAGTAGCTGCCCTCTCAGAACGCAGCCAATGTCGTAGTGCATCAGACAAGTCCCGGGCGTGTTCTAGGAAGGTACTATCCTTGCCCTTAGTAACACCCCGAAACTTCAAGCGGTAAGTTTCTGGTTGTAACTCATAGGCCCGTAGCACAGCCTTCTTTAGCTCATCATAAACTACACAGGACTCTAAAGGTAGTGCATCATACGCTTTTAGCCCCTTCCCTAGGAGTCTTGATGAAACTAATGCTGTCCACTTTTCCTGAGGCCACTGGTGTTCCTGACACTTCTTCTCAAATCGCATAAAAAACTCAGCCACACATAATTCATCGAACACAGGAACTAGTTAAAGCAGGTGCGACAATGATTGGTCCCGATGTCTGTTACCTCCCCCAATATTTCGCCCTGTTACCTCCACTCGAGATCTCTCCAGCTCCCTGTCAGCCCGATACCTAGTAGACTCTGCCTGCATTTCAGCCTCTCGTATAGCTGTTCTCTCTGCAGCCTCAGCCTGAGCTCTAGCAGCCTCAACCTGAGCTCTAGCAGCAACCTCAGCCTGTGGCCATCTCAAGCCGAAACAACAAATCTGGAGTCAACCCTTGAGGAGGGGAAGGTGCATTTAATGGAGAGGATCCCTGTGATTGAATTCCACGCTGCCATTGACCATCAACTTGGGGGTATGTACTAAATTCAGGCACCCTGACGTTTGATATGGGGGTAGAGTGGAGGGGGGGCTGGGGAACGGGGCCCCCAGTCGCCTCTCCACCCAGGTCTCTCCCTTCTAAACCCAATATCAAAGTCCTCAGCTGATCTTTCCTCATGCCACTTAAACCCTGGTGACCCTGAAGACCTGCCACACACTTTAAGCCATACTTATTCAGCTTCAACACCCTGGCAACGGTAAGGGGCACCTCTAAAAATCTTCTAGCACCCTCCTCGCTATCGACTAGCCACTCACAGGTCTTTCTCCCTCCGAGCCCGTATCGTGACCTGACCCATCACTGTGTTCTGATGTATTAGACATGTTTGTATACTGCAGTAATTATCGCAGTTATAGAATGTGCCTTATCTCCTATGCAAGTATGTATATACTAATTTTATTTAAAGTCTTTAATGTGTTATATTGGTTGCTCCAAAAAAAAATCTATGTCCACTGTATTCCTCTAATCATAAGGAATCTCAAAACAAATGACCACTATATTCCTCTGTTCAGTAAATCCTATGCAAGGTCGCCATTTGTTACGTCCTGGGATATATAAACACTGGACTCTTTCTATTGGACTAGGTATGCGGCAACAAGCAACAACGGAAAACGCTAGATCCAACCCTTATCTATAAACCCAGGCAACAAACCACCCTAAACCGTCAAGAGTCCTGCCTGGACAACGAGGTATCCTATGACTCGGTTACAGGGTGCACACACTATAGACTGCTGATAGTCAAGCAGGCTATATAAAAGATCACACAATTAAGTTGACTTAAAGCTTCAAGGAAAAGATAGATAACGGAATTAAATTGCAGAAACAATTTAATAACAAACTAGAAGAAAGCACATTTAACGTTACGTTAATTAATACAACTAATCACCCCTGCGTGAAAGAAGGTGAAAGCAAACAGTCCTCAAAACATCGTACAGGTAGGCAAGATGCGGGTTTCTAAACTGCATGTGGCTACTGTAGGATCTGATGCTTAGCAAAGAAAGTACGTTACGGATTTAGAGAAATCTTAACTCATAAGCAGGAATAAATACTAGTGATAGGCCATACAGTGTATAATGGCATAGGTATACTTAAATAAAGGCAGCAACTCGCAACATAACCACATACAGGTGTGCTTCTCACTCTTAGTCAGGGAAGCCTGCTCGGACAGAGTCTCTAAGCCACACCCTGACTCACAATGCTCACAAAAACGGTAAACTGTGGCACAATAACAAGCATGCAGAGATAATAAACCCCTAGCTGTTAATCTGCCAGGTGGCAGAGGTCTAGCCGGAAGGATATAGGCTTCGGATACCCGGGCTGAGCCACCTGCTCTAGCCTAGGGACGTTCCCAAGTCTGTGCGCCAACTTACTCTAATTGAAAGGGTGCTCTCTTGAGAGACTCAGATCGCAAGTATCTGACTCTCTCCTGGCGACCCTAGAACAAAAGCAAGACGTGCTAGCTCAGTGCTGAGTGGACTAGGCAAGGGCCCTCACACAACACAACACTAGACACACAGGGACATAGACAAGAAAATGCCCCCAGACTCCCACGGGTATCCTAGTAAAGTCGTGCGGGTCCACAGGACTCGCACCAGCAGACTTTACTTAAAGGATCGCAAAGAGCCTCCCCTCCGGTCTAGCCCCTGCTAACCTGACACTAGCAAGCATGAAACCACCAAATATGAGACAACAAAAAAGCTTCCTAGGTCTCATTAACAATTACGTCTCTGCATAAGGCCCGAAATCCTATCTAGTTATCTGAGAGCTCGTCGTTAATACAATAATAGATATAAGGTCTATCAAGGTCTATAAGGTCTATCTCTCCCATAATCAGTCTTTCCCTCTTCCTATGACTTAAATTGCTTCAAACTCCGTGTGTCCAGGCATTTTGGCTCGAACGTCCCTTGATTTTGGCCCTGTCACTCTTTCAACTATGGGGGAGGCACTCGCTATAGGCAGTTATGCCTTTTGCCTCCCTCAATCACATAGAAAAAAAAAAAAAAAAAAAAAAAAAGGGGATGGGATAATTAAATAGATTGGTGAAGTAGTGGAAGGAAGGTATACAAAGTAAGAGAGAAAGTTTCTAAGTGGGGTTGAGAGGGATAGATATCAAGGGGGTCCGAAGGGTACGACAGTGAGGTGAGCTCTGAGTCTAGAATCTGTCTGGACCCCGCACTAGGCATGCAGAATACATCCCAGGCTTGGCAACACTCAACAAGTTGCCGGGTCAAAATCGTGTACCCCGTGCGTGAGTCGAAACTAAGCCTAACGTTGCAATCAAATGTATGTGGCAACATCAGGCTCGTCCCAAGCAAGACTCTCCGCGCGAAGCAACGTCCCCCAGCCGGTCTCTCTCTCCCGCTCATCTCCTCCCACTCTCACTAGACTTACATCTTATATATTATAATGAAACAATCAACTATCGAGAATAAAATATACAAAGATGCGTTGGTTAAGAATAAGGGCAGCTACAAGCTGTGAAACAACATAAGAATATCCCAGACATTAGTTACATTGTCGTAGGATATATACTAAGGAAAAGCCGGCCGGCCGGCTGCCACCAGCCGGTTTCTAAACGGCTGGGCAGCCGACGCGCGCGCTTGCCCGCACGTGGCTACTATGCAGAAGCGTCACAAAGTGTTTTTGCATTAGACTTAGAGGATTACCTCAGTTATGCGGCACTCCGAGAGTCCCAGGCCACAGAAACATAAATAATTCCATGAGAATTCAAAGACGTCTTGCAGAAGACCCTCCTAGTTGGCAGCGCCAAAGTGCTACAAGCACCGTTGGATGGGAGGCTCGGATGGCCGTACTGGAGAGATAGAACAGGAAACAGATAATTATAAGGTTGTGATCGGAGAAGCCCAATGGAGATTTTTTTTTACAGCATTAGAGGAAGGCTTACAAGTTCAAGGATTTTGGACCGATCTACAAGGCGGTCAGGAATACGAACAGGGTGCTGGATCAATTACTCTAGGTCATCTAAGATAGAAAATATTTAGGTTTGTTAACCAGGTTGGTCAGTTAAATGGGAGGAGAGCCAATGGCGTTGGTGAGAATTGCAATCTAAGATGGAGATTTTTATGAAAGGAAAGATGAATAAAACGAGTTTCACTTTAGAAGTTAGACAGTCAAAGGATTTTGATAGTCAGTAGAATAAGGGCAGAGATAAACAGCACAGAAATATTTAGTTTGAGAGTGACAAGAGTGTTTTAACCAGAGAGTTGGGTGTTCAGAAGGATATATAGCTGGGGAAACAAGACAAAGCAAGATTGTTGCACACATATACACAACATTCACGTTTTGAATTGAAACTGAGGATAAAGATAGTAGGAGGATACAGAAAAGAGTTTGCTGTCATTAGTCCCAGATAACTGAGTTTCAGTGAGAAAGAGAAGATCAGGGTTGGCAGAGGAGAGGTGGTGTTCAACAGAGTGGAAATTAAAGGAGAGGCCAATGTTGCAGTCCTTGACAGTGAGAGTACAAGGTAGTAGTGCAGAGATATTTTTTTTTCCGATTCGTTTCCAGGGGCCAGACCGAAGGAGGCATTTCTGGTCTTCACTCCCTGGGGACTCCGAGGCAGACGTTTGTGTGTCTCCAGTTTTCAATGTCGTGGAAGCAGACGCTTAGGAGGAATAGTGCGTCAAAGGTTCTAGAGACGACAAAAATAATCCAGCAAACCACAGCCCTCTTCCTACTTGAATCAGGAATTTGCAATAAGGCCTAGGTAACTTCAGCATGTTTGTATTTCCTGTTCTATGTGTATGAAGGAACCAAAGGGCAAAGTTGCCAGTAACAAGTGTTTCCCCCAAACTTGAAAGATTGAAGGAGTGTGTTCCAGAGTTTACTTGTTGAATAAAAGAAAGACTGACAAAATTGGTCTACTCTTGGATGATAGAGTTGGAAAAAATAGGGGTGGGAGTGTGTTGAAAGGTGGGTGACCCCCAGTCTCTGTAAATGAAAAAGATGTATACACTGAGAAAGTTCTGAAAACATTATTTTATTGTAATAGCAATAGATGAGAGAGAGATATGTAACATTGCTACGTGTAGAGCAAGAATATAGTGAATTAGTACTAGGAAGTGAGTTGATGAGACGGAATGGTTTTGACTCTACCCTTTCGAGAATTGTCGTATGGGTTGATCCTCCCCACTCCTGCGAACAATACTCGATAAATGGGCCCACTTTATCCCTATAGAGGGCAAGGAACTGTGCGGGGATGAAGAACCCACATGGACGGTTAAGCAACCTAACTTCAGGGAAGCTGCTTTAGCAAGAGTAGTAATTTGAACTTTCAAGGAGACGACAGGAGAAAAAGAAAAACCAAGAATATTGAGATAGGATGAAAGGTATAAGTGTGTATTATTGAAGAGTAAGGGATAGTCATGTGGAAGATTATGACGGGGAGATATACCGTATGCAGAAACTGATTATGACGGGGAGATATACTGTATGCAGAAACTGATTATGACGGGGAGATATACTGTATGCGGAAACTGATTATGACGGGGAGATATACTGTATGCAGAAACTGATTATGACGGGGAGATATACTGTATGCGGAAACTGATTATGACGGGGAGATATACCGTATGCAGAAACTGATTATGACGGGGAGATATACTGTATGCAGAAACTGATTATGACGGGGAGATATACCGTATGCAGAAACTGATTATGACGGGGAGATATACTGTATGCAGAAACTGATTATGACGGGGAGATATACTGTATGCAGAAACTGATTATGACGGGGAGATATACTGTATGCGGAAACTGATTATGACGGGGAGATACCGTATGCAGAAACTGATTATGACGGGGAGATATACTGTATGCAGAAACTGATTATGACGGGGAGATATACCGTATGCAGAAACTGATTATGACAGGGAGATATACTGTATGCAGAAACTGATTATGACGGGGAGATATACTGTATGCAGAAACTGATTATGACGGGGAGATATACCGTATGCAGAAACTGATTATGACGGGGAGATATACTGTATGCAGAAACTGATTATGACGGGGAGATATACTGTATGCAGAAACTGATTATGACGGGGAGATATACCGTATGCAGAAACTGATTATGACGGGGAGATATACTGTATGCAGAAACTGATTATGACGGGGAGATATACTGTATGCAGAAACTGATTATGACGGGGAGATATACTGTATGCAGAAACTGATTATGACGGGGAGATATACTGTATGCAGAAACTGATTATGACGGGGAGATATACTGTATGCAGAAACTGATTATGACGGGGAGATATACTGTATGCAGAAACTGATTATGACGGGGAGATATACCGTATGCAGAAACTGATTATGACGGGGAGATATACTGTATGCAGAAACTGATTATGACGGGGAGATATACTGTATGCAGAAACTGATTATGACGGGGAGATATACCGTATGCAGAAACTGATTATGACGGGGAGATATACTGTATGCAGAAACTGATTATGACGGGGAGATATACTGTATGCAGAAACTGATTATGACGGGGAGATATACCGTATGCAGAAACTGATTATGACGGGGAGATATACTGTATGCAGAAACTGATTATGACGGGGAGATATACTGTATGCAGAAACTGATTATGACGGGGAGATATACTGTATGCAGAAACTGATTATGACGGGGAGATATACCGTATGCAGAAACTGATTATGACGGGGAGATATACTGTATGCAGAAACTGATTATGACGGGGAGATATACTGTATGCAGAAACTGATTATGACGGGGAGATATACTGTATGCAGAAACTGATTATGACGGGGAGATATACTGTATGCAGAAACTGATTATGACGGGGAGATATACTGTATGCAGAAACTGATTATGACGGGGAGATATACTGTATGCAGAAACTGATTATGACGGGGAGATATACCGTATGCAGAAACTGATTATGACGGGGAGATATACTGTATGCAGAAACTGATTATGACGGGGAGATATACTGTATGCAGAAACTGATTATGACGGGGAGATATACCGTATGCAGAAACTGATTATGACGGGGAGATATACTGTATGCAGAAACTGATTATGACGGGGAGATATACCGTATGCAGAAACTGATTATGACGGGGAGATATACCGTATGCAGAAACTGATTATGACGGGGAGATATACTGTATGCAGAAACTGATTATGACGGGGAGATATACTGTATGCAGAAACTGATTATGACGGGGAGATATACCGTATGCAGAAACTGATTATGACGGGGAGATATACCGTATGCAGAAACTGATTATGACGGGGAGATATACTGTATGCAGAAACTGATTATGACGGGGAGATATACCGTATGCAGAAACTAATTATGACGGGGAGATATACTGTATGCAGAAACTGATTATGACGGGGAGATATACCGTATGCAGAAACTGATTATGACGGGGAGATATACTGTATGCAGAAACTGATTATGACGGGGAGATATACCGTATGCAGAAACTGATTATGACGGGGAGATATACCGTATGCAGAAACTGATTATGACGGGGAGATATACTGTATGCAGAAACTGATTATGACGGGGAGATATACCGTATGCAGAAACTGATTATGACGGGGAGATATACTGTATGCAGAAACTGATTATGACGGGGAGATATACTGTATGCAGAAACTGATTATGACGGGGAGATATACCGTATGCAGAAACTGATTATGACGGGGAGATATACTGTATGCAGAAACTGATTATGACGGGGAGATATACTGTATGCAGAAACTGATTATGACGGGGAGATATACCGTATGCAGAAACTGATTATGACGGGGAGATATACTGTATGCAGAAACTGATTATGACGGGGAGATATACTGTATGCAGAAACTGATTATGACGGGGAGATATACTGTATGCAGAAACTGATTATGACGGGGAGATATACCGTATGCAGAAACTGATTATGACGGGGAGATATACTGTATGCAGAAACTGATTATGACGGGGAGATATACTGTATGCAGAAACTGATTATGACGGGGAGATATACCGTATGCAGAAACTGATTATGACGGGGAGATATACCGTATGCAGAAACTGATTTTGGAAGCATTAGAAGTAACAAGATTTGTTCTGCCCAAATCAGAAATTCTATGGCCTCTTCACATGAATTTGATGTAACTGCATGGTGGTTCAATGTTAAAAACTAGTTGAACAGCGCAAGGTAGAGCCATACTAGCCTATAAGTTGAACAGATCTAGAGGTACAGTTGAGAAGGTCATCAATGAATATTAGAAAGATACAGGATAGAACCCTGTGGAGAACCTGAATTGATAGGATGAGGAAGTGTGTGATGGCCGGCAAAAACAGCAGCTATGGAACGGCCAGAGAGGACAAATAAAGGCACAGATGGATGGATAGAAACCGAAGGAGGGTAGCCCTTACAGAAACCATACTGGCGGTCGGAAAGTTGATTTTCGGAAGACAAATACTTAAATTTTTGTAATTAAGCTTAGAGGAATGATGGAGACAGAAGAAATTGCCTAGGCAAGGAGTCAGAATGGAAGACATTTTTGTTAGTATAACAGGAGGAACACCATCTGGTCCACATGTTGTCTTAGTAGTTAATGCAGAGAGAGCAAAAAGTACATCCTTAAGAGAGATTAGGATATTAGGTATAAGTAAGAGAGAGAGAGAGAGAGAGAGGTGAAGAGGCAGGAATAGTGTCGGAATCATCCAAGGTGGAATTTTGACCGAAAGTTTGAGCAAAGAGTTCAGGAAGAAATTACTCTGATGCCGTTAGAGTGGAAACGAGGAAGGAAAGACGACGAAGTAAATTGTTGGAGTGGTTTTGGCCACATGACAAGAAGCTTGGGGAGAGCTAGAGTTGGAAAATTCAAAGCATGTGGGATCGTTTTAATGTTTCCAACTTAATAGGTAGTTACTAATATGTTTGGAATCCCACATATACACACACACCATAAATCATAGTAGTGGTTAATGTCCTTGATTACTAAAACTAGTGTCGTGGGCTCAGCCGGAGTATGAAGTTTGTGAACGTCTTATCACTCGAGGAGTTTGTAACTACCTTAAGCGACTCCTCGAACACCCCAACCAGCTTCCAGAAACACATCCCTACTCATATATCTCGCCATTCCATCCAATCACTAAACGACAACATGCAACTGCACGACCTCCCGAAATACACCCTTCAGAATCCTCCCTTCCTCACGAGGACATAGTCCTCCTGGCTAGGTTGAGATGTGGGCACCATCCAGCTCTTCTGAGCTATCAGAAGAGACTGGATGGCTCCGTCGATGATACCTGCCTAGGATGCAACACGGCACCCCATACCATTGAACATATCATACAACAGTGCATTCCACACAATCACTTACGCCAACAACATAATCTACACTCCTTGAAAGCCCTGTGGGAAAGCCCAATCGTGGCCATGGCCTTTTTAGGGACTCGAGACTGTTAGTCCAGACAGCCTAGAGAACGTCAATAACAACAACAAGAACAAGAACAACGTTTCCCTTAAATTTTCCTTCAGTCAATGAGTAATTGATGAAGTTATATGCGAAACGTTGTTAATAATAGGAACCTCCTTATGTGGTGTTTATATTCATTTTGTAATTTTTGTTTAATTTGTATCCATTATTTTTTCACTACATCCTTCAATGGTGTGGGAGTGAGAGGTCCAAGTGGGTAATTAAAGGGCCTCCTGAGAAAATAGCGATCCTTAATTGTATCAGACCCCTGAAGAGCTTCCGCCTCTCACTCTCTCTCTCTCTCTCTATTAATATATATATATATATATATATATATATATATATATATATATATATATATTGTATATACAGTATATATATGTTTAAATACTCCCAGCCGGGATCGAACCTCCGGCATTCAGAACGGGTGTCCAAGCTTTTAATCCACTACTACACCATGGCGTGATAAAGTAAGCTTAACCTGTTCCTATATATATATTAAGGAGAAGGGAAATCCTACTTGGAGAATGTACTTCAATTCATGCACAAGTCGCAGGATCCATATTTCAGGATACCGTACAGGGATTTTTACAAGATTACCCACGCAACTCGGGTTATAGAGATTTAATTTTAATTCTCGCCTAGCCAAACACGAGTCATTAATATCAAGTATATCTCACAAATACACGTGAGCTAATAAATGTTTAAATACTCCCAGCGGGGATCGAACCTCCGACATTCAGAACGAGTGTCCAAGCTTTTAATCCACTACACCACGGCGTGATGAAGTAATCTACGATCTCCCTAAAATAACCAACCCTTGTAACTACCACAGATCCTTCCTAAGCTGCATGATATCGTCTAAATATAACTAGAATACAATGTATGACGTCAAAGGGTTAAGAGAGAAATTTGAGAGAGTAAAAGTGGATAATTAGTCACGGTGACATTAGCCAACGAAGGTAAGTTTTCAGTCAATTTATGATCATTTTTATTACCTTTATGTAATTTTATAACATTTCAGAAGTGTAACTGTCGGAAAAAAAAATATATTAAAATCATAATATTTCAGATTTGTATATACAGTATTTGAGAACCTATCATCTTCCTTTATGTAATATTTTTGATTGCAGTTAACTAAGACTCTTACTAGAAAAATTATATATATCACCAACATCAATTACGCAGCATGCCCGGTTATCAAAGACTATACTAAATACATTAGTAATGTTCACGTTATTACAATCACTACAGCAGTTAATTTCGATATGTCAACGTTTTTAAACTGGTACCCAAGTGATTTATTTTAAAAAGAAATACTGATATGATAAGCGAGAAAAAAATCCTTTTAGCCAAATTAGGTTAATCTCTGAGAGTGCTCCACGCTTAACATATTTCCTAAGTTTTTTTTTTTCTATGTGAGTGAGAGAGTTGAAAGAGTGACAGGGCCAAAATCAAGAGACGTTCGAGCCAAAATGCCTGGACACACAGAGTTTGAAGCAATTTAAGTCATAGGAAGAAGGGAAGACTGATTCTGGGAGAAAGTTCCAGAGCTCAGCTGTTGAATGGAAGAAAGAGTTGGAGAGTTGCACAGAGTAGGGGTTGGATTGTGTTGCAAGGCGGGTACTACGTACCCTACGCAGAGGAGGTGATATACACTGGGAGATCTCTGAGGAACACTGATTGTTGTAGTAGCAATAGAATAGCGAGAGAGATGCAATATTGCGGAGAAGAGAGAGAAATTGCAGAGAGTTGGTGAGTGGATGGGAGTTAATGATACAAAAGGCCTTCCTTCCTCCTTTGTCTAGGAGTGCGGTTTGAGAGGATCCACCCCACACATGTGAACAATACTCAATACAAGAATGCACTGTGCCCCTGTACAGAGCAAGAAGCTGTGCTGGGGTAAAAGAAAAACAAAACTTATTGCAGATAGTGTATGGGATGCCGAGGCCAACTTTGCAAGATGGAGAGAGCGTTTGGCAAGTAAGGGATTAAGAGTTATCTAAATGAATGTTAGATTTTGCACAGTAAATAAGAGTTTGCAAGGTAAAGAAAAGTGGTGTATACCCATCCCCAGTATGCAAAAAAGTGATGGGCGCGAACTCAATTCAGTGTAGAGTTTGCCGCTGCTGGGTACACCACGAGAAGAAGCGCTGCACTAGAATAAAGGGCCCTCTACCGGGGAAGAAGTGCACTGTGGGACATTTTTTATGAATAGTTTACACAGGTGAGCTTGGGATCAATGATCGGATCAAGAGAGTTAACTTTGCCATAGAGGCACTGGAGATGGTGGACATGTTTAGCAACTTGGGAGATGCCACCTCCGTCGGTCATGGGGCCGAGGCTGCCACTATCACCAGAATTAGATGCAGCCGGGGAAAATTCAGAGGACTGTTGCCACCAATTACTATGAAAGGGTTCCTTCTCCCATTAAGGGAAATGGTGTACGATTCATGTGTTAGAAGCGCAATGTTAAAAGAACAGATACATCAACAATCCAGATTTACACCCAAAAAGTCGACAATTGACCAAGCTCTGATGCTCAGAGTTCTCATGGAACACCATCTTAAGTTTCAATAAGGGCTGTTTGCAGTTTATGTTGTTCTTGGGAAGGCATTTGACTTCGTGCACCGAGAGACGCTGGGAGCTACTACAGCTACGCCGGATTCCCACAGTGATTATTGACCTGGTGTATGGACTTTATACAAGAAGAGAGAGTACTGTTAAGACAATGCTGATCCTTGTCTTATTATATGAATGTGAGACATGGACATTTAAAGTTGAACACACAGTTGAAGAGCCTCATCAACTCCTTTGGAAATAAATGTCTTCACAGGATCATGGGCTTTTGCTGACATGATTATATCTCAAACCAGGAACTACTCTGTGAAACTGATACATGATATACTAGCTTCATTGGCCGTGAACACCCCTAGGGGTGTCTCCTGCGTTTCGTCAATGGCGACTAAAGAGGCTAAGTCGGTTGGGCTTGCAACCCTCCACTCGTAAAAATATCTACAGTAACAAAAAACGAACAAAAGGCTTCGGAATCGGACGGACCTACTCCTGACAAACTTCGACCAAACATGGACTGCTTAAGGATTTCGACTTGGAATGTAAGAGGCATAAATGAGGACACAACAGAAAGAGGTTCTGGAAGTGTTAGTGAAGGCCAGGCTGGATGTATGCGGAATGACTGAGACCAAATGGAAGGCTACATATGTGAAAGCATGGGAATGTGGAATAGGTGTGTGTGATGGAGTGAATGAGAATGAGGGAGCGAAAGAAGGTGCATGTTTGTTTGTAAGTAACAAGTGGAAGTAGTGTGTAAAGGACTATGGTTCTGTGGGTGCAAGAATTGT
The DNA here is from genome assembly GCA_032716605.1 of Paralithodes platypus. Lineage (NCBI taxonomy): Eukaryota > Metazoa > Arthropoda > Malacostraca > Decapoda > Lithodidae > Paralithodes > Paralithodes platypus. The sequence continues at coordinate 15,617,298 of CM064538.1, read as the reverse complement.
GTGGGTAAGAATGAAAAGTAGGAATACAAACGTGGGTGGTTGTGCGTGTGTACGCTCCAAAAGAGGATAAACCTGTAAGGGAGAAAGAGGAGTTCTAGGTGAATGCTGAGGCGTTTGGTAAGAGCGAAAGAATATTTCTGATTGAGGAAATGAATGGGAAGGTGGGTGATAGGAAAATTGTTGGAGTAGTGTAAAGGGTGGGGTGTACCGTCAGAGGTAAATGGGAACGGTAGTACACGTGTGGACGTATGTTTAGGCAGGAGACTGTGGATAGCTATCACCTTCTTCCGACACAGAATGATACACAGGTACACATGAAAAGTGAAGTGGAGGAGAGAGAATAGGTCAGTAGAACGAAAAGGACTGATTGATTATATATGTGTGGATGAACAACTGAAGAATTATGTGCTGGATGCTAGGGTGTATAGGGTTATGGGGAGGAGTTTGTCTGACCATTATGTAGTAGTAGCTAAAATTAGGATACAGAAGAAGTGGGTGAGGAGAGCTGGAGGGAGGGGAGAGGAAGGTGGAGAGGCGAAGAGAGTGAAGAGGTTACATGAGGAGGAGACCAAGGAAAAGGTCAAGAGAGCAGTAAAGATACAACTAGGTAGCTTTGACCTGGAGGGCATGGAGGAAGTGGAGGAGGTAAGCAAAGTGTTTAAGAAAGAGATATGTGCACCATGTGAGGAGGTATGTGGAGTAAAGAGAAGAGGGAGGGGTGTGAAGGGTATAGCATGGTGGACTGAAGAGATTAAAATAGCTGTTGAAGACAAGGAGAAAGCATATATGGTGGGGTAGTAGAGGGAACGACAATTTGGAGAGACAGAAAAGAGTGAGGTACTTGGAGAAAAAGAGAGTGGTGAAAAGAATAGTGAAGGAAAGTAAGAGAAGAGTAGATGACGAATTTGGAATGAATTTATGTGTAACATGGAGGGAGTGTAAGATATTGTTCTGGAAGGAGGTCAAGAAGGTTAGGGAGGGTAGCAAGGGAAATAGTAAAGGTGTGAAAGCTAAGAATGGACGAGTGTTAGCCGAGAAGCAAGAGAAAGTCGAGAGATGGAGGGAGTATTTCAACTGTTACGCTGGCCAGCTTGCCAGAATGTGCTCGTACTCGCTAGCGCTCGCCAGGGCAGTGGAATGGGCTATAATAATCGTAGAACGATGTTCTTTCTTTCCTAGTATTCATGTAGTCACAGCCAGATCAGTGGTGGTCTTTATTCTTGTCTTTATCTTGGAAGTATTTATATCAGTCATAGAGTATAAGATATGCAGTGTGAAGTTAAAGAGAAAGAGCGAAGGAGAAAGAGCGAAGGAAGCAGCGAAGTAGTAATATGTGCGTGTGTATGTACGTGTGCCTCCCTCCCTCGCTCGTGCGGGCTTTCCCACGCCCTTGATTGGCCAACGGCCCTGGCTACGTCATAGGACGCTTGCTCTTCATGACGTAGTGGTCTGTGATTGGAGGCCGCTGTCCTGGGAGGGTGGTGCGGGGATCCTTCCCGCGTGTCTCCTTCAGAGCTTGGCATAGTGTGCTTGGTACTAGACGTCCCTTGCAATCTGTCCCCCAATCTAACCCCCTGTACTACTGTTTCTCTCTCTGAACTTCTTCTTTTCCATTACTTCTCACCTTTATTCAATTACTTATCCCTTCTGGTTCTGCATACGACTTCCATAGTCGGCCAGTCGTATTACCAGCACCAGTTCTCACATATATGTTTTGCACTAGCTTTAGGGATTATTAGTCATAGTCACATGAGTCATATTATCATTGGGTGCTTCTAATTATTGAGTTGTTCTTTGTTACTATTTAATGCTAGACAGTGGAAGGTATCTTTAGTCGTTGTCTGAGTTATGTATATGGCGAAGTCAAAGCCTGTACGACTTCAACGGAGCTAGGTGCTTGGAACCTTTGTGCATATTTTACCTTTGCGATTGTAGCAGTATACGAGCGAAGGGCTTTTGCCTACTCTTGCTCGTATGCTCGCTACCTCTTTGTGTTGACCTTTGTGGAGCGCCAGGGCAAGACCAGATACTTGAAATCTGGACTTACCAAGAGAGCCTCCTAGTCAATTAACGTAACATAAGGGAAATCTGTTCAAGGGGAGACAGTAGGCTACGAGCATGCTTGCGCTCTGCCTAGCCTCCTGGTACCTTTTATTCCGCTGCTAGACTTTATTAGTAATAAAGACAGCATTGTGTTTATTAACTTTAACTGTGTATGCTTTAGGAATTCACGTATTATTTTAGCCTTGGTTGATGCTTGGTGCACAACCCAGTATAGCTGTTACTTTGGCTAAGGAAGTACTGTTTTGAGTGGCTATTATTAGTGCTGTCACAGAGTTGTTGCACTCCCTTGTTATATATATGTATCCTACTTATTGGTGTATTTAAGATACACGCTTTGGTGTCCTGCCCCTGCATTATTTCTGTTCTATATTAACGAGCATCTTAGAGCATCAGACGTTTCCAGAAGATTCCATATCTGATTGCTGTAGGACTAGACTTCCAGTGTTTTCATAGAGCATTGAAGAGTTTAGTGTTGAGTACAGACTCACACTAAAGTTAACGTAAGCATATATTTCTTTATTAAATCTTGTTATAGTATATTCAAGCATTGTTATTACTTAAGAGCATTTTATTAACGTAAAGTACTCCTGTTGTGAGTAGGCTTTGCCGTCACCGGAAAGCCTTTGTAGAAGTGCACTAAAACCCAGTTAATTGATACCCCGTTATCCAGTAGATTAACTCTGGAGGGTTTTGTTTTGTTCACCGGCGTAATCGTTCGAGGGTTTGGAATTAGCGTACCGTTGTTGCAGATATAGCCTATCATCTAGTCCATTATTAAGTGCCCTTGTTTATTTCGTAGTGCCGGTCGTAACATATTTCGACCTTAGACCAGAATATAGTGAACTGAATATTGCAATTTTTTTTTGGAGAAATCTTATTGCCATTTGGGGTTGAATTTATTTCTCGCATTGTTGGCAGTGGAAATTGTTTTGAGGATATATAGAACTTGTTGGAGTTTATTGGTGACCTAGTATTGCACTCAAGAACATCTTCGAATATTTGTTTGTGAATAAAGCTACGCGAGAGTTTGGCTACTTTTGTCTTGACTTGAGAATTTTTTTGTCGACTCCATCATGTCACTAGACGGGTATGAACATAGTGAGGGCACAGTGCGAGAGACAGGCGAGGAGGTGGAGAAGGTGGAGTTGTCTAACGGCGTTCGGGTGGTGAACAATGAGGAGGATGCTCGGATTTTTTTGGAGGAGCCTGTGTCAGCGGATCGGGTGTCGGGGCTTGACCGGTACGGACTGCTGTGTGTAGCCACGGTCTTAGGGTTGTCCGGTACTAGCGGTTTGTCGAGAGGTGAGCTGGTTACCTGGGTGCTCGGTGGGGTGCATGGGGCTTCGGGTGGAGCGGGAGCTGGGGCACCTTCGGCCCAGCCTCCATTCCACTCGACTCCTATCATGGCGCCCCCTCGGGCTCCGGAGCCGGGTACGTTCCCGCAGGCCGATGCCCGCTGGCGGTTGGGTATGCCTCTAGGTGGCTCACGGTGTGGGTCCCCGATAGTAGCACCTCCTCCTCAGGGTTTGCCTGCCGAGATGTTGTTTCAGCTCGAGCTCGCCAAACTTAAGCAGCAGTCTGAGCTTGAGCAGCAGAAGCTCGAGCAGCGAAAGCATGAGGCTGAGCTCAGGCAGCAGCAGCAGCAGCGAGAGGCTGAGCTCAAGCAGCGAGAGGTTGAGCTTAGGTTTGAGTCTGAAAGGTATTCTGCTGATGTTGATTTAGAGAAAACGCGTGTAGAGGTGACGAGGAACCGGGTCGCCCAGGGGGGTCGAGCCCATGATCAGTCCCTGTCGCATTTACTAAAGTTGGTTCCAGTGTTTGATGAGTTAGGAGTTACCGAATGTTTTCACCGGTTTGAAAAAGTGCCAGGAGCACCAATGGCCCGAGGAGAAGTGGGCAGCCCTTATTTCGTCACGTTTGACGGGGAAAGCACTCAAGGCATATGATGCCTTGCCCCTAGATTCCTGTGTGAATTACGAGGCGTTGAAAGAGGCTGTCCTGAGGGCGTATGAGTTACAGCCAGAGACCTATAGGCTGAAATTTAGGGCTGTTCCAAAAAGAAAGGAGGATACTTTCCAGGAACACGCTAGTGAGCTGTCAGATGCATTTGAGAATTGGTTAAGATCGGAGAAGGCAACTACTTTTGAGGCACTGAAGCAATTAGTGTTGTTAGAACAATTTTTTAAATGTACTGGCAGTAACTTGATTCTTAACCTGAAAGAAAAGCAACCTAGAACTCTGCAGGAGGCGGCTAAGATGGCTGACCTCAGGTTGTCATTGATTCGTGGGTGCGGGTCTGCACAGAGAGCTGAGGCAGGTAACAAGGGGCGTACCACTCCACCCCCCCGAATTAATGACACAAATAATTATCCATTTAAGAGTACTGTTGCCAATTATGATCCCAAGTCGAAACCCTTCCCGTTAAAGAAAGGCCAAGGCCCTTCCTCACCTCAGAGGAAGTCCATGAGCGAAGTGGAGTGTTTCAGGTGTCATGAGAAGGGGCATATTGCGCGCTCATTTCCGAGCACACCGCCTACAGCAGTGGTGTCACTAGTGAGCAACATTGGCGTGTCTTTGAGGTCTTCCGCGTTTGCCCGGGGTAAACAGTCGGTTGCGAAGTCATCGCCGGTGCAGAAGCAGCAGGAGGGCTCGTCAGCCCATCCGAGATGTTTTTTGTGGTCATAGGGGGCACAGCACTGTGAGGTGGGCTGGTGTGGAGCATAGGCTTGAGTTGTTGCATGATACGGGCGCTTCCCAGACACTTGTTCAGAATTTCACTGGCAAGCCTATTAACGCGGCTCGGGTTGTTGTGGTTCAAGGCATCAATGCTACACGGTCTTACCCGCTGGTCAGAGAAGAGCTTGAGGTGGACGGTGTGACACGAGAGTTGGATGTGGGGGTTGTGGAGAAGTTGCCAGTTGAGGGGGTCGACCTCCTTCTCGGTAACGACTTTGCAGTGCTCACTTCCGAGGTTCCACCCTTAGTCGTTGCCGAGAGGGCGGCCGACACGAGTAGGGAGGGGCAAGCGGGGTTCGAGAGATCTCAGTCCGCTCAGGTGTCACAGCCTAGGACCCAAGTTTTAGACCAGCGGAGGAAGGGTCGGAAGGAGAAAGTCGAGGCTGGTCGGGTTGAGAGTTTGGACCCAGCGACACTCCTTGGTGACTCGGTACTTGACCCAAAGGTGAGCTCCGGAGTGGCCCCAGAACCTGTCCCCCCTAGTGACATGGTAGGGCGTGATGGCACTCCGCGACAGAGTAGTTCCCAGGTGCAACGAGAAGATCCTAGTCTTGAAAGTTGTGGGAACGGGGCTATTGAACTCGACGAGGACGGGGAAGCATGTCATGTGAACCTGTTAAAGGAGTTTGTGAGGCAACCACCTGAGCAGCCTACTGTCCCTGTGTTGGTCTGCAGCAGCCAAGGTGGAGAAGGAGAGGGGGGCAGTGGGGCACAGGTGGAGGAAAGTTGGGATTGTCATGTCTCGGTGGAGCAGTGGGCGGGGGACACGAGTCGGGTGGCTGTGGAAGCGCTTGAGCACCTGCCTGAGCAGCAGTGTGCAGCGCTCCAGCACCGCTCGGTTCATACCCCACTGTTTGTGCCGAGCACCCAGGCCTCACAACTCATGCGGTGCACGATGTTCCGCTGGCAGGTCACTTGAGTGTGAGTAAACCGGTGGCCTCGTTGTTTCAGTGGTTCAAGGTGGGCGACGAGGCTTTGGTATGGTTGTCAGGTCAGGGTCGAACCATGGCTGCTAAGGGTAGTGGTCAGAATCAGGGCATTGAGCAGATTGGTGAGGTTGGCTGTGGAGTGGATGCACCCGGTCGTCGCATAGCCTCCCAATGCTGCCCTAGTAATATGCAACAGCCCTACCATAGACCGATTGTATCTGGCCATGTCGCTGAAGGCGGTGATGCTGCGCAGGCAGATGTAGTCGCAAGGAATGCAGGGGTGCGCAGGTACGGTATCGGCGGGGGAGCATTAGCAATTATGAACTGTGGGAGTGACTGCACAGGTGGTACAGATTGTTCCTCTCATGACCTGGTTGTTCTAGGGACAAAGGTGGAGAAGGAGGGAGACTATAGTGTAGAAACTGTGGTCTCGGCTTGGTTGTGGGAGGGCAATGAGCATGTTGTTTTTCGAGATAAGTTGCAACCTCTTGTTCCTAAGCGTCAAGAGAAGTTGTTTACTAGGCTGTGGCAGTACGTCCGTATGTTTGTTGATTCTCCAGGCCTGATGCACGGGGTAGATTCCGACATGGAGGCTGGAGACAGTGCAAGGCTCAAAGTGGCTCCCTACCGTATAAATCCTGCTCGACGGCCTGTTGTAAAAGCAGAGCTGGACTACATGTTGACGAAGGGTCTGAGGGATAAGGAATATCGTGAGTGGTCGTTGCCTGTAACTTTGCAACCTGTGTTAAGTGGCAAGATCCGTGAGTGTGTTGATTGCAAGAGTGTGTGTGCATTATCCCTGACAGACGCGTATGCCTTACCCAGAGTTGACGACCCATAGACCGCATCGGGGCTGCATTGCTTATCACGAAGGTAGAACTAGTGAAAGGTTATTGGCAGGTCCCGTTGCCGGAGAGAGCGAAGAGAAGTGCCAGTCTTGTGATGAACTGGGCAGTTTATCAGTGCCAGGTGTTGTTTTGCTGCCGGAACACAAGTTGGATGTGTGGCATGTTAAGGGCACTGATAATGTTTTGGCTGATTGTTTGTCACGGGAGGGTATGTCTTAAGGAGCACCCTCGCCGTTCAGTCAGTGTGTGTTTGAGAGTAGAGAAAAATTAGGCTTGCCCCAGTAGTGCAAAGCCACCAAAAACACTATTAAAAATAATACAAAAACCTCACATAAAAACACTTTCTTTTGATAGTATATAAGTGCAGTATGTTACAGCAAGAATCTAAGACATTCTGAGTTTTTGTCTTAGTAGGCTAGGCTTGTTGAAGCTTGCTCGTTGAGCGTAATATGTTAAGTGATACTATTCTTTTGGGGAAGTGTTGTGTAGATTTTTGTTATATAATGAAGTGTTTTTTGTTGTGATTGTGCCTTGTTTTCACAACTTGGGGGAGTAGCTAGGTGAGGCGGGGTTTATGAGCATTCTGTCTGGTCAGATGTGGCGTTTACCTGAGGTTAAAACGTCCCACATCTTGGGTGGGGTGTTACGCTGGCCAGCTTGCCAGAATGTGCTCGTACTCGCTAGCGCTCGCCAGGGCAGTGGAATGGGCTATAATAATCGTAGAACGATGTTCTTTCTTTCCTAGTATTCATGTAGTCACAGCCAGATCAGTGGTGGTCTTTATTCTTGTCTGTAACACATGGAAGTATTTTATATCAGTCATAGAGTATAAGATATGCAGTGTAAAGTTAAAGAGAAAGAGCGAAGGAAGCAGTGAGGTAGTAATATGTGCGACGTGTGTGTGTATGTACGTGTGCCTCCCTTGCTCGCGCGGGCTTTCCCACGCCCTTGATTGGCTGGCGGGCCTGGCTACGTCATAGGACGCTTGCTCTTCATGACGTAGTTAGTGGTCTGTGATTGGAGGCCGCTGTCCTGGGAGGGTGTTGTGGGGATCCTTCCCACGTGTCTCCTTCAGAGCTTGGCATAGTGTGCTTGGTACTAGACGTCCCTTGCAATCTGTCCCCCAATCTAACCCCCTGTACTACTGTTTCTCTCTCTGAACTTCTTCTTTTCCATTACTTCTCACCTTTATTCAATTACTTATCCCTTATGGTTCTGCATACGACTTCCATAGTCGGCCAGTCGTATTACCAGCACCAGTTCTCACATATATGTTTTGCACTAGCTTTAGGGATTATTAGTCATACTCATATTATCATTGGGTGCTTCTAATTATTTGAGTTGTTCTTTGTTATTATTTAATGCTAGACAGTGGAAGGTATCTTTAGTCGTTGTCTGAGTTATGTATATGGCGAGTCAAAGCCTGTACGACTTCGACGGAGCTAGGTGCCTGTAACCTTTGTGCATATTTTTCCTTTGCGAGTGTAGCAGTATACGAGCGAAGGGCTTTTGCCTACTCTTGCTTGTATGCTCGCTACCTCTTTGTGTTGACCTTTGTGGAGTGCCAGGGCAAGACCAGGTACTTGAGATCTGGACTTACCAAGAGAGCCTCCTAGTCAATTAACGTAACATAAGGGAAATCTGTTCAAGGGGATACAGTAGGCTATGAGCATGCTTGCGTTCTGCCTAGCCTCCTGGTACCTTTTATGCTGCTGCTAGACTTTATTAGTAATAAAGACAGCATTGTGTTTATTAACTTTAACTGTGTATGCTTTAGGAATTCACGTATTATTTTAGCCTAGGTTGATGCTTGGTGCACAACCCAGTATAGCTGTTACTTTGGCTAAGGAAGTACTGTTTTGAGTGGCTATTATTAGTGCTGTCACAGAGTTGTTGCACTCCCTTGTTATATATATGTATCCTACTTATTGGTGTATTAAGATACACGCTTTGGTGTCCTGCCCCTCCATTATTTCTGTTCTATATTAATGAGCATCTTTGAGCATCAGACGTTTTCAGAAGATTCCATATCTGTTTGCTGTAGGACTAGACTTCCAGTGTTTTCATAGAGCATTGAAGAGTTTAGTGTTGAGTACAGACTCACACTAAATTTAACGTAAGCATATATTTCTTTATTAAATCTTGTTATAGTTTATTCAAGCATTGTTATTACTTAAGAGCATTTTATTAACGTAAAGTACTCCTGTTGTGAGTAGGCTTTGCCGTCACCGGAAAGCCTTTGTAGAAGTGCACTAAAACCCAGTTAATTGATACCCCGTTATCCAGTAGATTAACTCTGGAGGGTTTAAGTGTTTTGTTCACCGGCGTAATAGTTCGAGGGTTTGGAATTAGTGTACCGTTGTTGCAGATATAGCCTATCATCTAGTCCATTATTAAGTGCCCTTGTTTATTTCGCAGTGCCGGTCGTAACACAACAAATTGTTAAACGTAATAAATGAAACATAGTTGGATGGGATATGGGAGGGAGAAGAAGAATAGAAGAAGAGGTGGGGATCAGAAGGTCAGAAGTATGTGAAGCCATGAACAGAGTGAAGATGGGGAAAGCATCAGGAATAGATGGAGTGTGTGGGGAAATGCTGAGGTATGGTCGTGAGATAGTGATCGAATAGGTATGGACAATGTGTAAACTAGCATGGGAGAAGGGAAGTGCACCTGATGACTGGAAGACAGGCACAATAGTCCCCCTGTATAATGGTAAAGGGGAAAGAGGAGTGTGTGGTAACCACCGGGGGATATGTCTGCTAAAGCGTAATAGGCAAGATGTACAGTAGTATAGTTTTGGAGAGAGTGAGAGCGAGAATGGAGAAATGGGTAGGTGGCGAGCAGGGCGGGTTTAGGAAGGGAAGAGGATGTGTAGATCAAATTTTTGTCCTGACATGTGTTGTGGAGAAATATCTGGAGATACACTGGTAGATTTTTGTCAACCGTGAGTCAGTATTAATAACAAGTGGTATACATTGTTTTCACCCATTCACGGGATACGTAGTTGTGGAAAAATTATATTGTTATTTTAAATCAACAAAGTAACACCTTCAGTGAGATATCATGTAAAACAAGTGAAACTACGGGTATCAACGTTCTAGCCAGACCATACCTTGATTGAGAGAAATGTGCCAATGCAAGCCTACATATGATGGGGATGGGATAGCCAGGCTACTCTTGGAGGAGACACTATCAGTATGATAATGCAATCATAACAGTTATTCACTACATACCACCACTTAATATATTAATATATATATGTATCTTGCACAAATGATGTAATAACTATTATAACTTAGCCCAAGTCTGTTATGGGTGTTATTCTGTTTATGATGCATGTGAATGGTTATCACATGCCAGGACCACCCCCACACAGGTAGTTACTGTCCTGGAGGCACTGGTCTCCCTGTCCCTCATCAACTTCCGTCATTCTGTCTACCAGTCTACCTCCTTTGTCTGGCTGTGCCTTGTCAAACATGTTTGCATATTCATTGATGCAATTCCGTTGCTCGTATATTTCGTATTGCAATGCATATTGCTATACGTAACTTTTTCAGGCTCAGTGTGTAAAAAACGTGTAATTGTTTGTTGCATCTACAAGCCCATTGCATGTTCTTTACTTATTCATTTAAATATTCATTTATTCATTTTTGTGATGTTGGTATTCCTCCACAAACAGAAAAATATGTTATGTTATAAGACAAATTATATCACATTAAAAGGCAGTGCCAGTTCCTTACAGTATATTCTATGATAGTCCTGTGATCTGTATATCTGCTCTGTCTCTTTCCTTGTTCGTGTTATTTACCTACGTGTGCTTATTTTTCTGGTTCATTTGAATATGTTTTACACAATTGGGTAATACGTGTTGTCACTTGAATAAACTTCTCAATGTTATTATATTTTATAGTTGGTTGCTTACTACGTGTTCCTCATAATGTCTGCAGAAATAGTGTCCTCGTTGCTGTGAAGTAGTCTCTTGACATGTCCACCATCTCCCTTTCCAAAGGACATACAATGTTTTAATTTCATTATGATGCTGTGCAGCTTACTTTAGCTGATTTTGATGTGTAAAGGTTTATCATTCATATGTCTTCCCGTAGATATAGAGTTTGTTTGAATTATTTATCACTGTATTTAACAATGTATTGTCTTATTTTGATATCCGTGTTATTTATCTGTAAAAACCTATTAGTCTCCAGCTTGCATAGTTTTCGTATTACACATAGTATGTGAATATATAAAATGTATTAGACTTGACTTAAGTTTAACTAAAATACTTTATACAAGGGTCAATTAAGTAGTCACAATGATAAAGGATTAATTATTTTGTAAGAATGATTTTATCATAAATTATGCTGAGGTTTAATGAAACAGTATTATGCATTTAGGTCAAATTCAAAACAATAATATTATTTTCATACACGCCACAGCATAAGACAGTTGGTATAGAAAACAAATAAATTGACAACTGAACGTATTTTATTATATACATGGTTGTTAATGGATACACACAGCCCATATGTAAATTTAACTGCCGTTGAGAACAAACAAAAACATCAGATATTCTCATTACAATAATAAACCGGAAATAGTCCTGCGCAGGTCATATATTTTGAAGGGATGATAGATGGACAACTAGAGCAACATAATGGGAACCGAGAGAAGGGATGATAGATGGACAACTAGAGCAACATAATGGGAACCGAGAGAAGGGATGATAGATGGACAACTAGAGCAACATAATGGGAACCGAGAGAAGGGATGATAGATGGACAACTAGAGCAACATAATGGGAACCGAGAGAAGGGATGATAGATGGACAACTAGAGCAACATAATGGGAACCGAGAGAAGGGATGATAGATGGACAACTAGAGCAACATAATGGGAACCGAGAGAAGGAATGATAGATGGACAACTAGAGCAACATAATGGGAACCGAGAGAAGGGATGATAGATGGACAACTAGAGCAACATAATGGGAACCGAGAGAAGGAGTTAGAGGAGGGCTAGAGAGAGAACCAGATTGAGGGATTAAATCAGGAAGTTCCTTGAGTGGGATGGAACAGACTAACATTTGATTGGTCGGAGTGGAAACGTTTGGCAGAGGTCTTTGTCTCGCAGTTAACTAATCCAGGCTGACACTAATGATGATGTGAATTTAGTAATGAGTCCATCATCCCGCTGCATCAATGACCTCATGAAGACACCTTGGCATGAACTCTACTAAGCTACACACATCAGGTCGTCTCCTCCTCTGCCCTCTCCTCCACTGGCTGACAGGTGCGGTGCTATCCAACATCCCAATCCCGAGACATCATGGCCCACAGATGTTCGATGGGTTTCAAGTAACATCCTTTGGAGGGCCAGTCCACAATCTCAATTTCTGGGTGGTTCTGGAACCCCTCCCTCACTATATGGATGAGGCTCCTGTAGTGAACCAACGTGAAGTTCCTCCCTTTCCACCCCCTTCTCACTTACATATGATTAATATCATAATATCTTCTAAGGATGTACTTTCTGCCATCTCTGGGCTTAATACAATGAAGGCATACGGAGCAGATGGAATTCCTCCTGTTGTGCTCAAAAACAGTTCTTCCGAGCTGACTCCTTGCCTAGGCAAACTATTTCGTCTGTGTCTTTCCTCTAACGTCTTTCCTTCTTGCTGAAAGTCGCTTTCATTCAACCTGTCACAAAGAAGGGTGACCGCTCTCAACCCTCCAACTACCGTCCAATTTCTCTCATTTCTTGCAACTCTAAAGTTTTTAAAACTATCTTTATTCAATATTTCTTTAGCATTTATCTTCCCAAAAACTACAATCAGATCGCCAGTACTGGTGATCTGCTTGCTTATCTTACTAACTTATTATTATTATTATTATTTATTTCCTCCCGCCAGGACTTTGGTGAGACTTTTTCTATTGCGCTAGATACATCAACAGCCATCGATAAAATTTTGCACAAATCTCTAATTTCCAAACTACTCATCTTCGTTTTCTATCCCTCTCTCTGTGCCGTTGTCATTAAACTTCCTTTCTGATCGTTCCATAGCTGCAGTTGTGAACGTCCATCGCTAACTTCCTCAACCTATCAACTCCGGTGTTCCTCAAGGTTCTGCCCTATCTCTAGTTCTCTTTCTAATATTCATTAATTATCGCAACTGTACTTCTAGTCAAGTCTAGTATGGTGATGGGCTGGTCTATCAGAGTGAGAACTGAGTGATCTCTGCCATACCCATAGCTTATTCTGACTGTTCCTTTTACTTATATATTTTCTAGATCTCAAGTGACGGCGTCTCTTCCGTGGATTGACCTCCCAATCTACCAAGATTGGAAGCCAAAGTGTCACATTTTTCCTTTGCCCCTCAACTTTCTTTTCATAATTGCTGAGGGGCACAGGGCCCTGGGTGGGGCTTTGGTTTCCCGGGCGTTTCTGCACCCTCCTCAGCTCCCCGCCATGGAGTGGCTTCGGTCACCCAGGCTTTATTGTGGTCGGCAGGGAGGGTTCTGTGGAGGCGCTCGGTTATGGCCTTGGCCTTGCTCGGGGCCTTGGGCCTGTTCGGCCAGGCAGCTTGGGGAACAACAACAACAACAACTGTACTTCTAGTTGTATCCACTCATATGTTGATGACTCTACCCTAATTTAGTCTACTAGTTTTTCACATCAACCCAGCATGCAATCGCGCCAAAAGTCATGTAACGATGCTTTGGAACGCCTATCTTCTGATCTATCAATTATTTTTGATTGGGTCAGAGAAAATCTTGTTACTTCCAAAGTTTCCGAAACCCAATTTCTCCATTTAACTAACTATCATAATCTTCCACAAGACTATAATTTATTCTTCAACAATACGAAAATCAATCTTTCATCTTCACTCAATATTCTTGTTTTTTCTTTTTCATCAAAACTTTCATGTAAAGCACATATCACCAATCTTGCTAAGACAGCTTCCCATAAGTTAGGGGTGCTCAACCAGGAGGAGGAGACCAAGGAAAAGGTCAAGAGAGCAGTAAAGATACAACTAGGTAGCTTTGACCTGGAGGGCATGGAGGAAGTGGAGGAGGTAAGCAAAGTGTTTAAGAAAGAGATATGTGCACCATGTGAGGAGGTATGTGGAGTAAAGAGAAGAGGGAGGGGTGTGAAGGGTATAGCATGGTGGACTGAAGAGATTAAAATAGCTGTTGAAGACAAGGAGAAAGCATATATGGTGGGGTAGTAGAGGGAACGACAATTTGGAGAGACAGAAAAGAGTGAGGTACTTGGAGAAAAAGAGAGTGGTGAAAAGAATAGTGAAGGAAAGTAAGAGAAGAGTAGATGACGAATTTGGAATGAATTTATGTGTAACATGGAGGGAGTGTAAGATATTGTTCTGGAAGGAGGTCAAGAAGGTTAGGGAGGGTAGCAAGGGAAATAGTAAAGGTGTGAAAGCTAAGAATGGACGAGTGTTAGCCGAGAAGCAAGAGAAAGTCGAGAGATGGAGGGAGTATTTCAACTGTTACGCTGGCCAGCTTGCCAGAATGTGCTCGTACTCGCTAGCGCTCGCCAGGGCAGTGGAATGGGCTATAATAATCGTAGAACGATGTTCTTTCTTTCCTAGTATTCATGTAGTCACAGCCAGATCAGTGGTGGTCTTTATTCTTGTCTTTATCTTGGAAGTATTTATATCAGTCATAGAGTATAAGATATGCAGTGTGAAGTTAAAGAGAAAGAGCGAAGGAGAAAGAGCGAAGGAAGCAGCGAAGTAGTAATATGTGCGTGTGTATGTACGTGTGCCTCCCTCCCTCGCTCGTGCGGGCTTTCCCACGCCCTTGATTGGCCAACGGCCCTGGCTACGTCATAGGACGCTTGCTCTTCATGACGTAGTGGTCTGTGATTGGAGGCCGCTGTCCTGGGAGGGTGGTGCGGGGATCCTTCCCGCGTGTCTCCTTCAGAGCTTGGCATAGTGTGCTTGGTACTAGACGTCCCTTGCAATCTGTCCCCCAATCTAACCCCCTGTACTACTGTTTCTCTCTCTGAACTTCTTCTTTTCCATTACTTCTCACCTTTATTCAATTACTTATCCCTTCTGGTTCTGCATACGACTTCCATAGTCGGCCAGTCGTATTACCAGCACCAGTTCTCACATATATGTTTTGCACTAGCTTTAGGGATTATTAGTCATAGTCACATGAGTCATATTATCATTGGGTGCTTCTAATTATTGAGTTGTTCTTTGTTACTATTTAATGCTAGACAGTGGAAGGTATCTTTAGTCGTTGTCTGAGTTATGTATATGGCGAAGTCAAAGCCTGTACGACTTCAACGGAGCTAGGTGCTTGGAACCTTTGTGCATATTTTACCTTTGCGATTGTAGCAGTATACGAGCGAAGGGCTTTTGCCTACTCTTGCTCGTATGCTCGCTACCTCTTTGTGTTGACCTTTGTGGAGCGCCAGGGCAAGACCAGATACTTGAAATCTGGACTTACCAAGAGAGCCTCCTAGTCAATTAACGTAACATAAGGGAAATCTGTTCAAGGGGAGACAGTAGGCTACGAGCATGCTTGCGCTCTGCCTAGCCTCCTGGTACCTTTTATTCCGCTGCTAGACTTTATTAGTAATAAAGACAGCATTGTGTTTATTAACTTTAACTGTGTATGCTTTAGGAATTCACGTATTATTTTAGCCTTGGTTGATGCTTGGTGCACAACCCAGTATAGCTGTTACTTTGGCTAAGGAAGTACTGTTTTGAGTGGCTATTATTAGTGCTGTCACAGAGTTGTTGCACTCCCTTGTTATATATATGTATCCTACTTATTGGTGTATTTAAGATACACGCTTTGGTGTCCTGCCCCTGCATTATTTCTGTTCTATATTAACGAGCATCTTAGAGCATCAGACGTTTCCAGAAGATTCCATATCTGATTGCTGTAGGACTAGACTTCCAGTGTTTTCATAGAGCATTGAAGAGTTTAGTGTTGAGTACAGACTCACACTAAAGTTAACGTAAGCATATATTTCTTTATTAAATCTTGTTATAGTATATTCAAGCATTGTTATTACTTAAGAGCATTTTATTAACGTAAAGTACTCCTGTTGTGAGTAGGCTTTGCCGTCACCGGAAAGCCTTTGTAGAAGTGCACTAAAACCCAGTTAATTGATACCCCGTTATCCAGTAGATTAACTCTGGAGGGTTTTGTGTTTTGTTCACCGGCGTAATCGTTCGAGGGTTTGGAATTAGCGTACCGTTGTTGCAGATATAGCCTATCATCTAGTCCATTATTAAGTGCCCTTGTTTATTTCGTAGTGCCGGTCGTAACATATTTCGACCTTAGACCAGAATATAGTGAACTGAATATTGCAATTTTTTTTGGAGAAATCTTATTGCCATTTGGGGTTGAATTTATTTCTCGCATTGTTGGCAGTGGAAATTGTTTTGAGGATATATAGAACTTGTTGGAGTTTATTGGTGACCTAGTATTGCACTCAAGAACATCTTCGAATATTTTTTTGTGAATAAAGCTACGCGAGAGTTTGGCTACTTTTGTCTTGACTTGAGAATTTTTTTGTCGACTCCATCATGTCACTAGACGGGTATGAACATAGTGAGGGCACAGTGCGAGAGACAGGCGAGGAGGTGGAGAAGGTGGAGTTGTCTAACGGCGTTCGGGTGGTGAACAATGAGGAGGATGCTCGGATTTTTTTGGAGGAGCCTGTGTCAGCGGATCGGGTGTCGGGGCTTGACCGGTACGGACTGCTGTGTGTAGCCACGGTCTTAGGGTTGTCCGGTACTAGCGGTTTGTCGAGAGGTGAGCTGGTTACCTGGGTGCTCGGTGGGGTGCATGGGGCTTCGGGTGGAGCGGGAGCTGGGGCACCTTCGGCCCAGCCTCCATTCCACTCGACTCCTATCATGGCGCCCCCTCGGGCTCCGGAGCCGGGTACGTTCCCGCAGGCCGATGCCCGCTGGCGGTTGGGTATGCCTCTAGGTGGCTCACGGTGTGGGTCCCCGATAGTAGCACCTCCTCCTCAGGGTTTGCCTGCCGAGATGTTGTTTCAGCTCGAGCTCGCCAAACTTAAGCAGCAGTCTGAGCTTGAGCAGCAGAAGCTCGAGCAGCGAAAGCATGAGGCTGAGCTCAGGCAGCAGCAGCAGCAGCGAGAGGCTGAGCTCAAGCAGCGAGAGGTTGAGCTTAGGTTTGAGTCTGAAAGGTATTCTGCTGATGTTGATTTAGAGAAAACGCGTGTAGAGGTGACGAGGAACCGGGTCGCCCAGGGGGGTCGAGCCCATGATCAGTCCCTGTCGCATTTACTAAAGTTGGTTCCAGTGTTTGATGAGTTAGGAGTTACCGAATGTTTTCACCGGTTTGAAAAAAGTGCCAGGAGCACCAATGGCCCGAGGAGAAGTGGGCAGCCCTTATTTCGTCACGTTTGACGGGGAAAGCACTCAAGGCATATGATGCCTTGCCCCTAGATTCCTGTGTGAATTACGAGGCGTTGAAAGAGGCTGTCCTGAGGGCGTATGAGTTACAGCCAGAGACCTATAGGCTGAAATTTAGGGCTGTTCCAAAAAGAAAGGAGGATACTTTCCAGGAACACGCTAGTGAGCTGTCAGATGCATTTGAGAATTGGTTAAGATCGGAGAAGGCAACTACTTTTGAGGCACTGAAGCAATTAGTGTTGTTAGAACAATTTTTTAAATGTACTGGCAGTAACTTGATTCTTAACCTGAAAGAAAAGCAACCTAGAACTCTGCAGGAGGCGGCTAAGATGGCTGACCTCAGGTTGTCATTGATTCGTGGGTGCGGGTCTGCACAGAGAGCTGAGGCAGGTAACAAGGGGCGTACCACTCCACCCCCCCGAATTAATGACACAAATAATTATCCATTTAAGAGTACTGTTGCCAATTATGATCCCAAGTCGAAACCCTTCCCGTTAAAGAAAGGCCAAGGCCCTTCCTCACCTCAGAGGAAGTCCATGAGCGAAGTGGAGTGTTTCAGGTGTCATGAGAAGGGGCATATTGCGCGCTCATTTCCGAGCACACCGCCTACAGCAGTGGTGTCACTAGTGAGCAACATTGGCGTGTCTTTGAGGTCTTCCGCGTTTGCCCGGGGTAAACAGTCGGTTGCGAAGTCATCGCCGGTGCAGAAGCAGCAGGAGGGCTCGTCAGCCATCCGAGATGTTTTTTGTGGTCATAGGGGGCACAGCACTGTGAGGTGGGCTGGTGTGGAGCATAGGCTTGAGTTGTTGCATGATACGGGCGCTTCCCAGACACTTGTTCAGAATTTCACTGGCAAGCCTATTAACGCGGCTCGGGTTGTTGTGGTTCAAGGCATCAATGCTACACGGTCTTACCCGCTGGTCAGAGAAGAGCTTGAGGTGGACGGTGTGACACGAGAGTTGGATGTGGGGGTTGTGGAGAAGTTGCCAGTTGAGGGGGTCGACCTCCTTCTCGGTAACGACTTTGCAGTGCTCACTTCCGAGGTTCCACCCTTAGTCGTTGCCGAGAGGGCGGCCGACACGAGTAGGGAGGGGCAAGCGGGGTTCGAGAGATCTCAGTCCGCTCAGGTGTCACAGCCTAGGACCCAAGTTTTAGACCAGCGGAGGAAGGGTCGGAAGGAGAAAGTCGAGGCTGGTCGGGTTGAGAGTTTGGACCCAGCGACACTCCTTGGTGACTCGGTACTTGACCCAAAGGTGAGCTCCGGAGTGGCCCCAGAACCTGTCCCCCCTAGTGACATGGTAGGGCGTGATGGCACTCCGCGACAGAGTAGTTCCCAGGTGCAACGAGAAGATCCTAGTCTTGAAAGTTGTGGGAATGGGGCTATTGAACTCGACGAGGACGGGGAAGCATGTCATGTGAACCTGTTAAAGGAGTTTGTGAGGCAACCACCTGAGCAGCCTACTGTCCCTGTGTTGGTCTGCAGCAGCCAAGGTGGAGAAGGAGAGGGGGGCAGTGGGGCACAGGTGGAGGAAAGTTGGGATTGTCATGTCTCGGTGGAGCAGTGGGCGGGGGACACGAGTCGGGTGGCTGTGGAAGCGCTTGAGCACCTGCCTGAGCAGCAGTGTGCAGCGCTCCAGCACCCGCTCGGTTCATACCCCACTGTTTGTGCCGAGCACCCAGGCCTCACAACTCATGCGGTGCACGATGTTCCGCTGGCAGGTCACTTGAGTGTGAGTAAACCGGTGGCCTCGTTGTTTCAGTGGTTCAAGGTGGGCGACGAGGCTTTGGTATGGTTGTCAGGTCAGGGTCGAACCATGGCTGCTAAGGGTAGTGGTCAGAATCAGGGCATTGAGCAGATTGGTGAGGTTGGCTGTGGAGTGGATGCACCCGGTCGTCGCATAGCCTCCCAATGCTGCCCTAGTAATATGCAACAGCCCTACCATAGACCGATTGTATCTGGCCATGTCGCTGAAGGCGGTGATGCTGCGCAGGCAGATGTAGTCGCAAGGAATGCAGGGGTGCGCAGGTACGGTATCGGCGGGGGAGCATTAGCAATTATGAACTGTGGGAGTGACTGCACAGGTGGTACAGATTGTTCCTCTCATGACCTGATTGTTCTAGGGACAAAGGTGGAGAAGGAGGGAGACTATAGTGTAGAAACTGTGGTCTCGGCTTGGTTGTGGGAGGGCAATGAGCATGTTGTTTTTCGAGATAAGTTGCAACCTCTTGTTCCTAAGCGTCAAGAGAAGTTGTTTACTAGGCTGTGGCAGTACGTCCGTATGTTTGTTGATTCTCCAGGCCTGATGCACGGGGTAGATTCCGACATGGAGGCTGGAGACAGTGCAAGGCTCAAAGTGGCTCCCTACCGTATAAATCCTGCTCGACGGCCTGTTGTAAAAGCAGAGCTGGACTACATGTTGACGAAGGGTCTGAGGGATAAGGAATATCGTGAGTGGTCGTTGCCTGTAACTTTGCAACCTGTGTTAAGTGGCAAGATCCGTGAGAGTGTTGATTGCAAGAGTGTGTGTGCATTATCCCTGACAGACGCGTATGCCTTACCCAGAGTTGACGACCCATAGACCGCATCGGGGCTGCATTGCTTATCACGAAGGTAGAACTAGTGAAAGGTTATTGGCAGGTCCCGTTGCCGGAGAGAGCGAAGAGAAGTGCCAGTCTTGTGATGAACTGGGCAGTTTATCAGTGCCAGGTGTTGTTTTGCTGCCGGAACACAAGTTGGATGTGTGGCATGTTAAGGGCACTGATAATGTTTTGGCTGATTGTTTGTCACGGGAGGGTATGTCTTAAGGAGCACCCTCGCCGTTCAGTCAGTGTGTGTTTGAGAGTAGAGAAAAATTAGGCTTGCCCCAGTAGTGCAAAGCCACCAAAAACACTATTAAAAATAATACAAAAACCTCACATAAAAACACTTTCTTTTGATAGTATATAAGTGCAGTATGTTACAGCAAGAATCTAAGACATTCTGAGTTTTTGTCTTAGTAGGCTAGGCTTGTTGAAGCTTGCTCGTTGAGCGTAATATGTTAAGTGATACTATTCTTTTGGGGAAGTGTTGTGTAGATTTTTGTTATATAATGAAGTGTTTTTTGTTGTGATTGTGCCTTGTTTTCACAACTTGGGGGAGTAGCTAGGTGAGGCGGGGTTTATGAGCATTCTGTCTGGTCAGATGTGGCGTTTACCTGAGGTTAAAACGTCCCACATCTTGGGCGGGGTGTTACGCTGGCCAGCTTGCCAGAATGTGCTCGTACTCGCTAGCGCTCGCCAGGGCAGTGGAATGGGCTATAATAATCGTAGAACGATGTTCTTTCTTTCCTAGTATTCATGTAGTCACAGCCAGATCAGTGGTGGTCTTTATTCTTGTCTGTAACACATGGAAGTATTTTATATCAGTCATAGAGTATAAGATATGCAGTGTGAAGTTAAAGAGAAAGAGCGAAGGAAGCAGTGAGGTAGTAATATGTGCGACGTGTGTGTGTATGTACGTGTGCCTCCCTTGCTCGCGCGGGCTTTCCCACGCCCTTGATTGGCTGGCGGGCCTGGCTACGTCATAGGACGCTTGCTCTTCATGACGTAGTTAGTGGTCTGTGATTGGAGGCCGCTGTCCTGGGAGGGTGTTGTGGGGATCCTTCCCACGTGTCTCCTTCAGAGCTTGGCATAGTGTGCTTGGTACTAAACGTCCCTTGCAATCTGTCCCCCAATCTAACCCCCTGTACTACTGTTTCTCTCTCTGAACTTCTTCTTTTCCATTACTTCTCACCTTTATTCAATTACTTATCCCTTATGGTTCTGCATACGACTTCCATAGTCGGCCAGTCGTATTACCAGCACCAGTTCTCACATATATGTTTTGCACTAGCTTTAGGGATTATTAGTCATACCCATATTATCATTGGGTGCTTCTAATTATTTGAGTTGTTCTTTGTTATTATTTAATGCTAGACAGTGGAAGGTATCTTTAGTCGTTGTCTGAGTTATGTATATGGCGAGTCAAAGCCTGTACGACTTCGACGGAGCTAGGTGCCTGTAACCTTTGTGCATATTTTTCCTTTGCGAGTGTAGCAGTATACGAGCGAAGGGCTTTTGCCTACTCTTGCTTGTATGCTCGCTACCTCTTTGTGTTGACCTTTGTGGAGTGCCAGGGCAAGACCAGGTACTTGAGATCTGGACTTACCAAGAGAGCCTCCTAGTCAATTAACGTAACATAAGGGAAATCTGTTCAAGGGGATACAGTAGGCTATGAGCATGCTTGCGTTCTGCCTAGCCTCCTGGTACCTTTTATGCTGCTGCTAGACTTTATTAGTAATAAAGACAGCATTGTGTTTATTAACTTTAACTGTGTATGCTTTAGGAATTCACGTATTATTTTAGCCTAGGTTGATGCTTGGTGCACAACCCAGTATAGCTGTTACTTTGGCTAAGGAAGTACTGTTTTGAGTGGCTATTATTAGTGCTGTCACAGAGTTGTTGCACTCCCTTGTTATATATATGTATCCTACTTATTGGTGTATTTAAGATACACGCTTTGGTGTCCTGCCCCTCCATTATTTCTGTTCTATATTAATGAGCATCTTTGAGCATCAGACGTTTTCAGAAGATTCCATATCTGTTTGCTGTAGGACTAGACTTCCAGTGTTTTCATAGAGCATTGAAGAGTTTAGTGTTGAGTACAGACTCACACTAAATTTAACGTAAGCATATATTTCTTTATTAAATCTTGTTATAGTTTATTCAAGCATTGTTATTACTTAAGAGCATTTTATTAACGTAAAGTACTCCTGTTGTGAGTAGGCTTTGCCGTCACCGGAAAGCCTTTGTAGAAGTGCACTAAAACCCAGTTAATTGATACCCCGTTATCCAGTAGATTAACTCTGGAGGGTTTAAGTGTTTTGTTCACCGGCGTAATAGTTCGAGGGTTTGGAATTAGTGTACCGTTGTTGCAGATATAGCCTATCATCTAGTCCATTATTAAGTGCCCTTGTTTATTTCGCAGTGCCGGTCGTAACACAACAAATTGTTAAACGTAATAAATGAAACATAGTTGGATGGGATATGGGAGGGAGAAGAAGAATAGAAGAAGAGGTGGGGATCAGAAGGTCAGAAGTATGTGAAGCCATGAACAGAGTGAAGATGGGGAAAGCATCAGGAATAGATGGAGTGTGTGGGGAAATGCTGAGGTATGGTCGTGAGATAGTGATCGAATAGGTATGGACAATGTGTAAACTAGCATGGGAGAAGGGAAGTGCACCTGATGACTGGAAGACAGGCACAATAGTCCCCCTGTATAATGGTAAAGGGGAAAGAGGAGTGTGTGGTAACCACCGGGGGATATGTCTGCTAAAGCGTAATAGGCAAGATGTACAGTAGTATAGTTTTCGAGAGAGTGAGAGCGAGAATGGAGAAATGGGTAGGTGGCGAGCAGGGCGGGTTTAGGAAGGGAAGAGGATGTGTAGATCAAATTTTTGTCCTGACATGTGTTGTGGAGAAATATCTGGAGATACACTGGTAGATTTTTGTCAACCGTGAGTCAGTATTAATAACAAGTGGTATACATTGTTTTCACCCATTCACGGGATACGTAGTTGTGGAAAATTATATTGTTATTTTAAATCAACAAAGTAACACCTTCAGTGAGATATCATGTAAAACAAGTGAAACTACGGGTATCAACGTTCTAGCCAGACCATACCTTGATTGAGAGAAATGTGCCAATGCAAGCCTACATATGATGGGGATGGGATAGCCAGGCTACTCTTGGAGGAGACACTATCAGTATGATATGCAATCATAACAGTTATTCACTACATACCACCACTTAATATATTAATATATATGTATCTTGCACAAATGATGTAATAACTATTATAACTTAGCCCAAGTCTGTTATGGGTGTTATTCTGTTTATGATGCATGTGAATGGTTATCACATGCCAGGACCACCCCCACACAGGTAGTTACTGTCCTGGAGGCACTGGTCTCCCTGTCCCTCATCAACTTCCGTCATTCTGTCTACCAGTCTACCTCCTTTGTCTGGCTGTGCCTTGTCAAACATGTTTGCATATTCATTGATGCAATTCCGTTGCTCGTATATTTCGTATTGCAATGCATATTGCTATACGTAACTTTTTCAGGCTCAGTGTAAAAAACGTGTAATTGTTTGTTGCATCTACAAGCCCATTGCATGTTCTTTACTTATTCATTTAAATATTCATTTATTCATTTTTGTGATGTTGGTATTCCTCCACAAACAGAAAAATATGTTATGTTATAAGACAAATTATATCACATTAAAAGGCAGTGCCAGTTCCTTACAGTATATTCTATGATAGTCCTGTGATCTGTATATCTGCTCTGTCTCTTTCCTTGTTCGTGTTATTTACCTACGTGTGCTTATTTTTCTGGTTCATTTGAATATGTTTTACACAATTGGGTAATACGTGTTGTCACTTGAATAAACTTCTCAATGTTATTATATTTTATAGTTGGTTGCTTACTACGTGTTCCTCATAATGTCTGCAGAAATAGTGTCCTCGTTGCTGTGAAGTAGTCTCTTGACATGTCCACCATCTCCCTTTCCAAAGGACATACAATGTTTTAATTTCATTATGATGCTGTGCAGCTTACTTTAGCTGATTTTGATGTGTAAAGGTTTATCATTCATATGTCTTCCCGTAGATATAGAGTTTGTTTGAATTATTTATCACTGTATTTAACAATGTATTGTCTTATTTTGATATCCGTGTTATTTATCTGTAAAAACCTATTAGTCTCCAGCTTGCATAGTTTTCGTATTACACATAGTATGTGAATATATAAAATGTATTAGACTTGACTTAAGTTTAACTAAAATACTTTATACAAGGGTCAATTAAGTAGTCACAATGATAAAGGATTAATTATTTTGTAAGAATGATTTTATCATAAATTATGCTGAGGTTTAATGAAACAGTATTATGCATTTAGGTCAAATTCAAAACAATAATATTATTTTCATACACGCCACAGCATAAGACAGTTGGTATAGAAAACACATAAATTGACAACTGAACGTATTTTATTATATACATGGTTGTTAACCCGGGAGCTGCGGGGAGACTCTTAAGAGTTCCCCCGGCGCACTGCGGGGAGACTCTTAAGAGTCAGAGAAAAAAAAAATCAACTTTTGACATCGAAAAAAATATATTTTTTTATTTTTTTTTTTTTTATTTTTTTTTTTTTTTTGGCCCCTGGGCCATGCAAAATCTCAGTCCTCTACCTCCCCTCCTTCCCCACTTTCCTCCTCTCCTTCAGTTATCACCTATTTTCCCTGTTATTCCCTTATTCTGAGGTATATTTTCGTGCTAACATTAGAGATCCGATTGGAGGGTGTGGTCATCACTGATAGCAAGCGAGTGCAAGAGAGAGAGAGAGTATCGTTCGACTGTGTCTCAGTGGCCTTGGGGGAAATTGGCGGGAAAGCAGATTGCCTCACCCATACATTATACAACTCGCGGGCTATATCTCCGATTTTGACCATCCAAACGCTGTTTTCACTCGTTTTATTGTTGTTTCAGGTTAATACCTTTATAATCAACCCATAATAGGCGCATATGGATAAATATTAATGCTATTAATGGCACAATGAATATTTTAGTGACGGAAACACCTCAAATACGTCAGCACAGGGGGACGTTTCCAATTACCCCCATGCGCACTTCAGAGGTTAATGGATACACACAGCCCATATGTAAATTTAACTGCCGTTGAGAACAAACAAAAACATCAGATATTCTCATTACAATAATAAACCGGAAATAGTCCTGCGCAGGTCATATATTTTGAAGGGATGATAGATGGACAACTAGAGCAACATAATGGGAACCGAGAGAAGGGATGATAGATGGACAACTAGAGCAACATAATGGGAACCGAGAGAAGGGATGATAGATGGACAACTAGAGCAACATAATGGGAACCGAGAGAAGGGATGATAGATGGACAACTAGAGCAACATAATGGGAACCGAGAGAAGGGATGATAGATGGACAACTAGAGCAACATAATGGGAACCGAGAGAAGGGATGATAGATGGACAACTAGAGCAACATAATGGGAACCGAGAGAAGGAATGATAGATGGACAACTAGAGCAACATAATGGGAACCGAGAGAAGGGATGATAGATGGACAACTAGAGCAACATAATGGGAACCGAGAGAAGGAGTTAGAGGAGGGCTAGAGAGAACCAGATTGAGGGATTAAATCAGGAAGTTCCTTGAGTGGGATGGAACAGACTAACATTTGATTGGTCGGAGTGGAAACGTTTGGCAGAGGTCTTTGTCTCGCAGTTAACTAATCCAGGCTGACACTAATGATGATGTGAATTTAGTAATGAGTCCATCATCCCGCTGCATCAATGACCTCATGAAGACACCTTGGCATGAACTCTACTAAGCTACACACATCAGGTCGTCTCCTCCTCAGCCCTCTCCTCCACTGGCTGACAGGTGCGGTGCTATCCAACATCCCAATCCCGAGACATCATGGCCCACAGATGTTCGATGGGTTTCAAGTAACATCCTTTGGAGGGCCAGTCCACAATCTCAATTTCTGGGTGGTTCTGGAACCCCTCCCTCACTATATGGATGAGGCTCCTGTAGTGAACCAACGTGAAGTTCCTCCCTTTCCACCCCCTTCTCACTTACATATGATTAATATCATAATATCTTCTAAGGATGTACTTTCTGCCATCTCTGGGCTTAATACAATGAAGGCATACGGAGCAGATGGAATTCCTCCTGTTGTGCTCAAAAACTGTTCTTCCGAGCTGACTCCTTGCCTAGGCAAACTATTTCGTCTGTGTCTTTCCTCTAACGTCTTTCCTTCTTGCTGAAAGTCGCTTTCATTCAACCTGTCACAAAGAAGGGTGACCGCTCTCAACCCTCCAACTACCGTCCAATTTCTCTCATTTCTTGCAACTCTAAAGTTTTTAAAACTATCTTTATTCAATATTTCTTTAGCATTTATCTTCCCAAAAACTACAATCAGATCGCCAGTACTGGTGATCTGCTTGCTTATCTTACTAACTTATTATTATTATTATTATTTATTTCCTCCCGCCAGGACTTTGGTGAGACTTTTTCTATTGCGCTAGATACATCAACAGCCATCGATAAAATTTTGCACAAATCTCTAATTTCCAAACTACTCATCTTCGTTTTCTATCCCTCTCTCTGTGCCGTTGTCATTAAACTTCCTTTCTGATCGTTCCATAGGTGCAGTTGTGAACGTCCATCGCTAACTTCCTCAACCTATCAACTCCGGTGTTCCTCAAGGTTCTGCCCTATCTCTAGTTCTCTTTCTAATATTCATTAATTATCGCAACTGTACTTCTAGTCAAGTCTAGTATGGTGATGGGCTGGTCTATCAGAGTGAGAACTGAGTGATCTCTGCCATACCCATAGCTTATTCTGACTGTTCCTTTTACTTATATATTTTCTAGATCTCAAGTGACGGCGTCTCTTCCGTGGATTGACCTCCCAATCTACCAAGATTGGAAGCCAAAGTGTCACATTTTTCCTTTGCCCCTCAACTTTCTTTTCATAATTGCTGAGGGGCACAGGGCCCTGGGTGGGGCTTTGGTTTCCCGGGCGTTTCTGCACCCTCCTCAGCTCCCCGCCATGGAGTGGCTTCGGTCACCCAGGCTTTATTGTGGTCGGCAGGGAGGGTTCTGTGGAGGCGCTCAGTTATGGCCTTGGCCTTGCTCGGGGCCTTGGGCCTGTTCGGCCAGGCAGCTTGGGGAACAACAACAACAACAACTGTACTTCTAGTTGTATCCACTCATATGTTGATGACTCTACCCTAATTTAGTCTACTAGTTTTTCACATCAACCCAGCATGCAATCGCGCCAAAAGTCATGTAACGATGCTTTGGAACGCCTATCTTCTGATCTATCAATTATTTTTGATTGGGTCAGAGAAAATCTTGTTACTTCCAAAGTTTCCGAAACCCAATTTCTCCATTTAACTAACTATCACAATCTTCCACAAGACTATAATTTATTCTTCAACAATACGAAAATCAATCTTTCATCTTCACTCAATATTCTTGTTTTTTTCTTTTTCATCAAAACTTTCATGTAAAGCACATATCACCAATCTTGCTAAGACAGCTTCCCATAAGTTAGGGGTGCTCAACCATCTCTTTGGGTTCTCCACCCCCACACAGCTTCTTACGCTATATAGGGGCAGAATGCACCCATGTATCGAGTATTGTTCGCATGCGCGGGGAGGTTCCACCCATACTGCACTTCTCGAAAGAGTAGAGTCTAAAGCTTTTCACGTCATCACCTCACTTCCTCTTACTAGTTCCCTACAGTTTCTTTTTACACGCTGCAATGTTGCATCTCTTTCACTCTTCTATTGCTATTACAACAATCAGTGTTCTTCAGAGCTCTTTCAGTGCATACTCCCTCCGTTGCCTCTAGTGTAAGGCACCCGCCTTTCAACACAGTACCACTCCTACTCTGTCCAGTTCACCAACCCAAGAATTGGCACTCTGTACTTGGATGAATATAATGAAATAGATAATCATGGAGTTAGTTTTGATTCAAAACTCTCTTTTGAAAGCCATATATTATATTATGTCTCTTCCGTATCCTAAACCATGCTATAATCAGAAAAGCGAGCAGAATATTTGCTGATGCCTGTATTTCTGTTAATTGTTTTCGTCGCTTTGTTCTCCTACTTCTTGAATATTGTGTCCCTGTTTGGTCTTTAGCTGCTGCCTGTCATCTTGTGTTGATTGATGGGATTTTCAAGACTGCAAGATCTCTTTGTGGTGATCATGTGTTTTGCAATTTCGAACACTGGCATGCTGTAAGCTGCCTGTGCGTGCTACTGAATATAGTTTCAGACTGAATGAGGCTCATCCCTTGCTTACTTACCTTCCTAGCTTCCAGTAGCTTCCGTAGCTTCCAGATTCACCCAGTTCTCATCAGGACAACATCCACTGCCACTCCATAGTATCAGACTATCAGAGGTGTTTCTTGCGGAACACAGTCAGTTTGTGGAATTCCCTTGAGGTTGAAATGTGCAGAGCAACTTATTCAAGTCAAACAACAATAGATTATTGCTATGAAGACATTAATTACTCTCCCCCAGGTGCCCTGTCATCTAATTTACGTATGAATATTTGTTTTGTCTATTTGTGTTTTATTATCTTGTTCTTTCTTGCTATAGGCGTTCGGTGGTTGCCTTTTATAACACTCAGATTAACAATATTATTAATGGTAATAATACATGTAAATAATAATAATAATAATAATAATAAAAACAAAATAATAATAATAATAATTATTATTATAATAATATTAATAATATTCTATCTATCTATCTATTGCTTGACGCCGTGATCCCCGAAGGGGTGGCCACGAACGAACCGCCCCCATGCACCTCTGTCCCCAGTCAGTCGACGCCCCTCCTCCCAACCAGCACCGCCTTCATCCATATACTTCCTCACTCCATCCTTCCACCTCTCCATCAGTGCACCTCTCCCTCTCTGTCCTTCCACCTCGCTCTCGTACACCCTCTTAGTCATTCTCTCGCTTTCCATGCGTTTCATATGGCCGAACCATCTCAAGTTGTTCCTTTTCACACTTCCCAGCACATCTACCTCCACACCACACCTCCTTCTTACTTCCTCATTCGTCTGTCTATCCCTCCATGTAACTCCGCACGCACTTCTCAAGTAACTCATTTCCACCGCTCTCACTCTTGGTCTGAGTCTCTTCCCGAACGTCCAAGCTTCGCTTCCGTAAGTTAGTGTCGGGATTACCACACTGTCATGCAAGGACTTCTTCACTTCCATACTGACCACCCTATTTCTTGTTACTGCTTTCAACGTTCCTACAACCCTCTTCCCCTGTTGCACCCTCTCCCTCACTTCTTCATCCATAGTCCCATCTTTACTCAACACACTGCCCAGATACTTAAATGAGCTGACAATCTCCATAGCCTGACCGTTCAACTTCACCTCACACTCTGTGGCATCACCCCTTTCGAAGACCATAACCTTGCTCTTCCCCGAATTTACTTTCAGATTCCGTTTTTCGCACACTGTTCCAAACACATTTACCAGACCCTGCAACTCCCATTCATTATCGCTCATCAGAATTGTATCATCAGCAAACAGCAGTACAGGTAGCTTCCACTCATTTCCCTCCCTCATCAGTGACACACCAACATCCACTGCTCTTCCTTGTTTTTTTTTTAATGACTCCATCCATATATACAGTAAGCAACCACAGGGATATCACACACCCCTGTTTCAACCCAACATTCAGGTCAAAGAACTTGCACTGCTCATTCTCCACACGTACTGCCGCGTTTGCACCCTCATACATGCTCTTCACTGCTTTCAGCAACTTGCCATCTACTCTGTATATTCTAAGTACTTTCCACATACCTTCTCTATCCACTCTGTCATAGGCCTTCTCCAAATCCATTAAGGCAATAGACACCTTTTGTTGTTTCTCCAGATATTTCTCCACAACACAATTCCGGGTAAAAATCGGATCTACACATCCTCTTCCCTTCCTAAAAACCTCCCTGCTCGTCGCCTATCCATTTCTCCGTTCTCGCTCTCACTCTCCCAATCACTACCCTACTGTACAGTACACCTTCCCTACTACACTTAGAAGACATATTCCTTGGTGGTTACCATACACTCCTCTTTCCCCTTTACCCTTATATAGGGGGACTATTACACCTGTCTTCCAGTCATCAGGTGCACTCCCCTTCTCCCATGCTAGTTTGCACATTTTCCATACCCATTCGATCACTATCTCACCATCATACCTCAACATTTCCCCACTTACTCCATAATAACAATAATAATAATATAATTATGATAATAGTACATTTGAAAAATTAGGCTAAAAATACAAGTTTTTTTTCTAAAAAAAGGTTGATATCGATATCATATATTATTTTTGTTGTAGGATAAAATATTTACTAAACATGTCATACCACCATTTTCACCATTTTTACAATACGTAGACGGAGGTCTTTTTAAAAAAAAATGTCATACCTAAAGCCTATGCTAAAGCATAAGTGATTTCATGTGAAATTGAATTTCCACAACAACTGACAGATGTAACTATATATTGCCCAAACTTCTCCAGCATATCCCATTCCAATCTATGATACGGTCAGAAGTTGTCAATATAATTATGTTGTTATATATGTAGGAAGAGATACACACCATTATATGAACATAGGAAATGTGAAACAAGTAATCATATTTAGCCTGGAGTAATGCTGAGACAAAGAGATTTTCATCATAGGTTCTCATTAACGTCTGAGTGAAACGGTACTCCGAGGGACTAGCGATAGTTTAGTACACTCCATAGACCTTGTCACTGAAAGCTATTCATGAACTGGATTGCATAAAATACATAATGTTGCATATTCAATCACCAGTGTTGAAACTAATATACTATTAATGAAATCAACATTAATACTCGAGGTCCATGGTCAATATGTTATTGCAATATTATAATATTTCGTTAAAGACGATAAAGTCAACGTTAAAAAAACATGCATTTTTTAGTACGAAAATTTGCACTTGTACTTAATTATTATTGAAAGATATCTACCATTGATGGCACACTATTATTTATAATTATACCTGATTGCAAGCTAACCTTATCTTCAGTCAATATTGCACTTCCTATTTTGGACCCGTCTGCAACTTTAGAAACTAGGTTACTTAGGCCAACATAGCTATCAATAATGTACTGTATATCAGGAACAACACTGGACCCAGGATCAATCCCTGGAGAGAGATAGAGAGAGCGAGAGAGAGTAATAGCAGCATATACTGTAGGCACGGAGACAGAGTTGGATTGATGACAGTATGTTAGTAACTAAACCCTTACACACAAATTATTGTCTTACTTAGTCATAACACAAACGTAAAGGCAAGTTGTTCCCACAACTGAATTTCCAATTCGGCTAGTATTTGTGATTGTATTTGAAGTTATAAAATAGTCTTCCCTTTGCCTCATGCCTGTCTTGCCTTATGTCTTCTTCTTTCGCTTATAAAATAACCCTCATGGCATCATATAACCCTCATGGCATCATATAACCCTCATGGCATCATATAACCCTCATGGCATCATATAATAACCCTCATGGCATCATATAATAACCCTCATGGCATCATATAACCCTAATGGCATCATATAACCCTCATGGCATCATATAACCCTCATGGCATCATATAACCCTCATGGCATCATATAATAACCCTCATGGCATCATATAATAACCCTCATGGCATCATATAACCCTAATGGCATCATATAACCCTCATGGCATCATATACGTAGTATGAACAGTTTTGACATGGGCAGTAGGCATAACAGTTCATGGGAAAGTTAGTATACATTTGTAAACATATATTCCTTGTCCTAACTTACCTAAGTAATGGAAGGTATATACATTATATATTATTTTGCCTGTAATGATATGGGTTTATAGTGTTTTCCAAGATGATACAATTTACTGCAGCTAATCAGTACCAAAACAACAATGGCAATTATCAATTATCTTAATGTATAAGTTGATGGAATTTTAACTGCAGTTAGTATATTTGGAAGTCGCTAGTTATAATTTACGATGTAGGTGTTTGAGGTCGCGCGGAAATGAGTTCCTGATGATATCTTTATGGACCGAAATTACCTGCAGAAATGACGGACAGGACATGATGACCAGACCAGGGTCGTCTATAAGGAGATATATACATACAGTTTACAGTTCCCGTTACAATGTTTACATGGTATCACAACATGTTCAGACCGGCAACCTCTGCGTCATATTTGCGTAAAATGGTTAATTCTTTTAGCTACCATATAAGCTGCATACAATCGTCTAAATGTAGCTGAAATAATATACAACAGATGTCACCGGTACAGAAGGGATTAATTCTAGAAGGCCTTTGTAGTTAATTCTAGGGACTGTTAATATGCTTCTACAGCACATAGTTACGTAAGGCTGTCGGTTCTCTGTTAAAGTGTCGTTTATCCCATAAAAACATGCGTCGTGTAATATTTTCTATTTTATGTTCATGTCTCTCCCATCCTCCACCTCCTAGTATATACTGTACATCTATGACAGTTCCCTCTTTCCCTTTCACGTGCTCGGGCGCACACACACACACATGCACGTTCGCACATTCTCTCTCTAACTGAGTATTTAACCAACTATAGACTTTATATCTACTTATATATTCGTACATCCGTTTATGTATCTATTTTCTTAATACCTATATATGTATGCTTGTCTATTTATCCACAAGATAGAACATCTGAGAACATTAATGTTATTGAGCTGTGAAACATTACTTTTAGTTTCTTAGTTCCTCACACCTTGAAGAAAAGAACCCACTGATTGCTATAGTTAAATTATAATATACATTATTATTCCATTATACAATACCCAGACTCTTTCTGTCTGTTAAATATAACTTGTGGTACCTACCATGGTGACTTGGTTCGGATTGGGAGTGTTGTGTTGTAATGAGACTCTACCTTGTTGATTGTATTGTATTGTTAATGGTCGATGGTAGAATATACTCCAAAGGTCCCATATTGTTAATGGTCGATGGTAGAATATACTCCAAAGGTCCCATATTGTTAATGGTCGATGGTAGAATATACTCCAAAGGTCCCATATTGTTAATGGTCGATGGTAGAATATACTCCAAAGGTCCCATATTGTTAATGGTCGATGGTAGAATATACTCCAAAGGTCCCATATTGTTAATGGTCGATGGTAGAATATACTCCAAAGGTCCCATATTGTTAATGGTCGATGGTAGAATATACTCCAAAGGTCCCATATTGTTAATGGTCGATGGTAGAATATACTCCAAAGGTCCCATATTGTTAATGGTCGATGGTAGAATATACCCCAAAGGTCCCATATTGTTAATGGTCGATGGTAGAATATACTCCAAAGGTCCCATATTGTTAATGGTCGATGGTAGAATATACTCCAAAGGTCCCATATTGATTATTTATTTCCTCTCATTCCAGTTGATATATGAGCAGTTCACTGGAGAACGGATTTACGTTGTTACCGTTCTGCATGATGCGAGGAAGTTTGAAAGAGAGAATAACAATAGATTAATCAAATATTAGAACACTAGAAAACTACACATTTTAAAATGCCCCTTTTAAAACCTCCCTAGGTGGGAGGGCTTGTGGCTTTGGCTCCGCTGCATGTCTGCCTGCCGAGATCGGAACCTCTCCGGGTGGACGGGGGCCGGGGGAGTGCTGGAGCGACCTTGGTGACCCTGGTCTCTGGGTCTTCTCCTGGGTGACCTGGATGTGTGTGAGTTTGTGCTTTTTATCTGTGTTTATTTGTTGTTTTATGTTGTTTTTGTATTTTCCCTGTTCTTGCTCTGTCTTGAGTCGGCTACCCCCAAAATGGGGATTGGGCCTGAGCACATAGATAGACAGATAGATAAAAAACCTAGATAGTCCAACAGCTACCACAAATTGCCAATCACGTATAGAATATTTCCTGTATAAATATTTCCCTATTTGAACTTTCCAATGGTTCATTTTCCATAGCTGTTATAAATGTGTTGGACTATCATCCAGTGTGCTAATAGAAATATATGTCTGTCATTTGCATTGTCCTGTAAGTTCCATGTTGTTAATTTCCAAGGCTTGGACTACTAAGCATTAATTATTGTAACGCAAAGTACAGCATTGCCTTCCAATGTACAATATTGATCTTGATATTACATAATAATACTCGCCTTATTGCAATATATAATTATATATATATATATATATATATATATATATATATATATATATATATATATATATATATATACATATATATATACATATATGTATATATATACTGTATGTACATATATATATATATATATATATATACTGTATATATATATATATATATATATATATATATATATATATATTCTCTTTTAAACAGACGAGGTTAAAGGCAACAGAAGTTTCAGCATTCAGTATTTTATTGTTACAGCTTTCAATATTTCTAAGAATTTTCCTCTGGGGTTCAGAGATGAGGTACAACAGGTTAGCAAAATTCATGGTGGATCCAACGTTTCACAAGTAAACATCTTGCATCTTCAGGGAATGGGCAGGTAATGATTAGAATAAGGACAAAGCAACATATTTATACAAAATTCGAGGATCAAGAATAGGTAGGTGGGCGGAGCTACTGGGTGTGGGGTGGCTGTTCATTGGTGGAAGGCAGTCTATTCGCGAGACGGGCACTAAATCTTATCGGTGGTTGGTTGTTGGCTGTGGGTGGCTGTGATTGGTTGGTGTTGTCAGTAGTGTGCTGATCGCGGAAAGGTACGGGAGGGGGGCACAGGGCGAGAGGAACGAGGGCAGTATGCCTGTAGCGCTTGCCTGAAGGAAGAATTTGAAGGTCTTGTGTTTGGTTGTTGATGCTGGGGTTGAGCGTTTGGATATATAGAGCTTCTAAAATAGCTAGTCTTCTGGGGTCTGATTCTTTGTCGAGTATGGTAGTTTGTTTGTCTAGGTCGGCGCGAGTTAGGGCAAGATGGTGGGGGGCTTGATAGTGATCTTTTATAGCGCCAGATTGAAGGTGGAGGGTTAGTCGACGGGAAAGGCGAGTCTGTGTCATTCCAACATAGGATAGGGCTCCACAGTCCCCAGAGGTGCAAATATGCTGGTATATCACATGATCGTCTTTCGGTTGGTTGGTGGAAATGGGGCGGTTACGGAGGACAAGGTTGGAGGTCTTAGGAGATTTGTAGTAAATAATGAGTTTTATTTTATTGTCAGGGTTGGTGGGGAGGACGTTTTTGTGAATTATTTCTTTCATAATGGATTCGTCTGTTGTGTGGTCGGAAGATATGTAGTTTCTGTAGAAAAATGTAATGTCATTGGCCGGGTTGGTGCTAGGGGGGTCTTGTTTGTACCATTTTTTTAGGTGGTGGTTGATGGCATTGGTGACGTCAGTGTTGGAATACCCATTGTTGACTAGGACCTGGGTGAGCCTTTCCAATTCATTGTGTGTGTCATTCCAGGTGGTGCAATGGGTGAGGGCTCTCCTGACATATGCGGCGATGGTGGACTGATGGTATCGTTTAGGGCATTCACTTTCCCCATTAAGACATTGGCCATTGTTAGTAGGTTTGGTGTACACTGTAGTTTTGAAGCCGTGGTCGTGGAGGGAGACAAGGAGGTCGAGGAAGGGTAGATGACCATCGGTGGTTTCTTCGTATGTGAAGTTGAGTCCGGAGGCGGCCATGAAGCGCTGCTGGAGGTCCCTGAGTTCGTCCAGGTCCTTCACCCGCACGAAGATATCATCGATGTACCTGCAGTAGACAGTGGGCCGGTGGGCAGCCAGGAGTTCCTCTTCGATAGTTCCCATGAAGAAATTGGCGAACAGGACCCCCAGGGGGCTTCCCATCGCTACACCGTCGATTTGCTGGTACATATTCCCGCGGGGGCAGAGGAAAGGGGACTCCTTGGTACATAGTTCCAAGAGCGTCTTCAGGGCCTTCTCCGGGATGTCCAGTGGGGGCGTATTAGGGCAGTGGTAAACTCGACGTAGGATAAAATCTATTGTCTTGTCAACGGGCACGTTGGTAAACAAACTCTCTGGTCCTGATGTGGCGGCGTCTACGCCGTGGGGCCACCTCCCGAGGCTGCCAACCGCGGATGGCTGCCGACCCTCCACAGCCGAAGACAAAATCAACGACCAGTGGAGGAAAACCGGATGCCGGCCGCGGGGAGCAGTTTCGGGAGCCAAACCGTCACAACCATCCCCTGCCCCCTCCCTGGGGGCACGGGTCCTTGGAGCGGCTTCGGTCGCGCCGGGAATTTCCACACCTCTCACACCACACACACACATCACACAGTTTTTCCTACACCGAGAAATGACTCTCCGGCTGTCATTTCTCGAAGACTTCTTCTAGCCGGAGACATTGAGAGCAACCCAGGACCCACGTTCACATACATATGTCCAACTTGCTCAAAACCCATCACTTCGAGTCGCCATACTAAGGGTTCAGTTCTCTGCAATTCATGTGGGAACTGGACCCACTTCACCTGCACAACACTTGCCTCCAAGAAACACTACACAAACACCTGGACCTGTTCCTCATGCCCCTCCCTCTCCCAGTCAAATCCCTCGCCTAAAACCCGTCCACCTCTCCTCCCCAACCCACCTAACCTTCCCATATCATCCACTCCCCCCCCTAAAACCCATCCACCTCTCCTCCCTAACCCACTTAACCTTCCCATACCATCCACATCCTCAACTCAACACACCACACCCCATCCTAATCCATTCCAACCCCCATCTCCTGCTCCCCAATCCCCACCCCCACCTCACCCATCCCAACCCCCAGCCCCTCCCTCACCCCCACCCCCCCCACCCCCACCCCATCCTCGTGCAGCAGCACCCAACGTACATCGTGCACATAACATTAACATTCTTCAACTGAACATAGATGGCATCAACACAAAGAAACACGAACTCTCACACTTCATCAAACAACACAACATACACATTGCCATCTTACAAGAAACAAAACTCCGCACAACACAAAAAACACCCACATTTCATAATTTCACCACCATCAGACAAGACCGGGCTGTCGGCGGGGGCGGTGGACTCATCACCCTGGTACACAAAGAAATATCATACATAGTAACCAGTGTACAAACCAAATCACTCCTCCCCCCAAATGATAACACAACAGAAATACAGTCAATTAAAATACGCACTGGCAACAACTCCAACATAACCATCATAAACACATACATCCCTCCCCAAACATCCCCTACAGTACCAAATGAATACAGACCA
Organism: Paralithodes platypus; assembly: GCA_032716605.1. Lineage (NCBI taxonomy): Eukaryota > Metazoa > Arthropoda > Malacostraca > Decapoda > Lithodidae > Paralithodes > Paralithodes platypus. Next base: position 15,580,404 of record CM064538.1, on the reverse strand, counting down.
CACTTACAACACATCACAAACACCCCACACACCCAACACATCATCCTGGGTGGTGACTTCAACGCCAAGACGTCGGCCTGGTTTGTCGACAACCCCGACACAGACAGAGGGCTGGTACTACAAAACCAAACCGATAACCTCATCATCCTTAACGACATCCATCAACATACCCATATTCCTCACCAAGCCCTCTATAACCCATCATCTCCAGACATCACCTTTTGCTCCCCAGAACTCGCCCCCACAACATCCTGGAGGGTGGTCAGAACCTTAGGCTCTGACCACCTCCCGATCATTATCACCACCAGTAACTATCGTCCAATTAGCTTAACCTCAGTTGTATGTAAAATGCTAGAAACGGTCATACGAGACAGACTCGTAAATCACTTAGAGGAAAATAACATACTTAAAGATACTCAACACGGCTTTCGTAAAAAACGTTCCTGTTTAACAAACCTCTTAGACTTCTTCCACGATATCCTCAACCTCTACGATGAGAGTAAAGCTGTAGATATTATATACCTTGATTTTCAAAAGGCCTTTGACAAAGTTCCCCACAAACGTTTACTGCTAAAACTAAAAGCGCATGGAATACAAGACGGTGTGTTGAAATGGATAGAAAATTGGCTCAGCGACAGAAAGCAAAGAGTAGTCATAAACGGTAAGGCATCAAAATGGACCAATGTAAGTAGCGGGGTACCCCAGGGATCGGTACTAGGACCAATTCTCTTTCTAATTTACATCAACGACATAGATGAGGGTCTCACCTGTACAATCTCAAAATTTGCTGACGATACAAAATTGCAAATAGCGTACTCTCAAAAGAACAAGTTGACGATATGCAACACAATCTAGATAAATTGTCATGTTGGGCCCAAATTTGGCAAATGAGTTTCAATGCGGATAAATGTAAAGTACTACATATCGGATACCTAAATGAGAAAGCAAACTATTCGATGAATGGCACTCAGCTTAAGAATGTAAACAGAGAAACCGATCTGGGAGTAACAATATCGAGTAACCTAAAACCGAGTCAACAATGTTCAGAAGTTGTTAAGAAGGCAAACAAAATATTGGCTTTATAGGCAGGTCATTTGAGCATAAATCCAAAGAAGTTATCCTAACCCTTTACAATTCATTAGTCCGCCCTCTTCTGGAATACTGCGTTCAATCCTGGTGCCCTTATTACCAAAAAGATAAAAACAAGCTAGAACGAGTTCAACGTAGAGTTACCAAAATGATACCTAGCCTAAAGAACAAACCATACGAAGAGCGTCTTAGAGAATTAAATCTATTTCCTTTAACCCAGCGCAGATTAAGAGGTGACTTAATTCAAGTGTTCAAAATCATCAAAGGCATCGACAATATGAACTGTAGTAAGTACTTCACTATCGACCAATCTAATTACACGCGGGAAACGGTTGCAAAATTATTGGTAAATCTTTTAACTCACACGAATCTAAGAATTTCTTCTTCAATCGAGTTGTCAACTTGTGGAATGGGCTTCCCCGAAACGTTATAGACTGCATCACCGTTGATTCATTTAAACTCCGCCTAGACAAATATCTCGCATCAAACCCGCGACTGACTGCGTTTGTAAATGAATAACTTTATTTTATCCCCCCCTCAGTTACTAACCCATCTGTCCCCTACTAACTTCCTAATCCTGCCACGGACATTAGTTCCAGGGCAGTAATTCCCTTTCCAATGTTCCCTTACCCACTCTAAACCACTGTTTGGACACTTGATCCTCAGTGTTTTGGAGGACAAGCAACCTAGAAGGGTCACTAGATCTGTTGTTGCTTGATTTCCTTTGTACCACCAAAACCAGACTCACCCCAGCTAGCCACAAACACACATACACCAATTATAAAAGAGCTAACTGGGAAGCATTCACAAATGAGACAGAACAACACTTCACAACTCTAAACAGTACACCCATCACTAACATCAACAATGCTGTACACATACTCAATAAAACTATCCAAAACGCTGACAAGAAACACATTCCAAGAGGTAACAGAAAAAGACACAACCCCAACTTCACACCAGAAATTCAAAACCTCATCAGACAACGCGACATACTGAAACACTCCCCAGCACCCCACACACAAGACATCACACAACAAATTCAAGCACTCAACACCCAAACTAACAACAAAATACAAGAACAACAAAAACTAAATTGGAATAACTTCCTACAAACACTTGATCACAAAACAAACCCCAAAAAACTATACAAAACACTAAACAGCATCACACTTTCCAACAGCAACACAACACAATCACATGCTGCAATCACAACAACAGACTCTACTCCTTCATGTAAACAACAAGCAAACACTCTCATCAATCACTTTTCACATGTCAGCCACCTAAAACCTCACAAAGACGACCGACGTGTCATCCGACGTAAGAGACAATTCCCCACAGACCCTGACTATACACCCTTCACCAATCACCAGACAAAGCATATCATCAACAATCTCAAGCACTCACCCGCCTGTGGCATAGACAACATAAGCAACATACACCTCAGACACCTGGGACCACAAGGCATACAAGCACTCACTAACATATCAAACTACAGCTATTCACACAACACAATACCAGACATTTGGAAGCATGGTATCATCATCACTTTCCCCAAACCCAACAAAGACCCCACGCTACCCTCCTCGCACCGCCCCATCACACTCCTTTGCTCCCCCTCCAAAGTCATGGAACGCCTAGTATTACAACTAATTACACCTGACCTACCCCTAGCTCCAACACAACATGGCTTTAGGCCACTGCACTCCACAAACACTCTTCTCACAGACCTTACACAAAGAGCTTTCGACGGCATCAATTCAGCTAGACCACCACACAGATCACTATTAGCCACACTCGACATTAGTAAAGCCTTCGATGCCATCCCCCGCCACAACCTAACAAACAAAATCTACAACACAAACATGCACAACAACACAAAACGGTGGCTGGCCAACTTCCTAGCAGGCAGATGTGCACACGTATCTTTTGCCGGTCAGTCATCTAAAATCAGAAACTTTCCAAACGGAGTCCCACAAGGATCCGTCCTATCGCCCGCACTCTTCAATCTGTACATGCACGATATAACTACACCCAATACGCCCCAAATAAACTTAGCCTCCTATGCAGATGACATAACACTCACATGCACACACCATGACCCAAAAAGAGCAACAGATCTCCTTCAACCCTATCTCAACACACTACATGGCTGGTGCACTACAAACAGACTTAATCTAGCCCCAGCCAAATCCACCGCAACCCTGCTCACAAGTTGGACAGGAGAACACGAATACATCCCTCAACTCACCATAAACAACACACCCCTAACACATACACACACACCCAAAATCCTAGGAGTAACATATGATACTCATATGACATTCAAACAGCACACCACAAACATTAAAAGAAACTGACACCCAGACTTAACGCCCTCAGGTCACTTGCTCACACAAAATTTGGACACAACAAAGAAACTACCACCACAGTATATAAACAATACATAAGATCAGTGATGGAATACGCAAGCCCAGCCTGGGCTTCTAACCTAGCTGAAACACATCATAAGACCTTACAGACTATTCAAAACAAAGCCCTGAAGATCATTACAGGCTGCACAGCTACTGCACCCACAGATCACCTACATCAAGAAACCAAAATCCTCAAAGTCAAAGACCATCTGGACATGAGAGGCACTCAATTCCTGGCAGCAGCCTCCACGAACCAAGACCACCCACTAAACTACATGGCAACACACCCACAGACACCAAGAAATATCAAAACAACACCCAGCACACGGTATCACACACAATTATTGTCCTCTCTCCCTCCCTGCCCACCCCGAACCAACATCCAGAAGCACATCCATACTCATATCTCTCACCGATCCATCCACTCACTCACAGACAACACACAGCTGCATGCACGACCTCCCGAAATCCATCCTTCCGAATCCTCCCTTCCTCGCGAGGACAGAGTCCACCTGGCCAGGCTGAGATGCGGACACCATCCAGCTCTCCTGAGCTATCAGAAGAGACTGGATGACTCCGTTGTCGACGCCTGCCCGGGATGTAACACAGCACCCCATACCATTAAACACATCATAGAAGACTGCATTTCACACAACCACTTACGCCAACAACACAATCTACACTCAATGAGAGCTCTGTGGGAAAGCCCGATCGTGGCCATGGCCTTTCTCAGGGACTCGGGGCTGTTCGGCCAGGCAGCTTAGGGAACAACAACAACAACAACAACAAACTCTCTACGTCGAGGGAGGCGATGATGTGGTCGTTAGCAGGGGGGCCATCTCGTAGAATTTCTAGGAAGTCATAAGCAGAGTTGAGGTTGTATTGCCGAGGAACAAAAGGGGTGAGGAGTTTGTTCAGGGTCTTGGCGGTCTGGTAGGTAGCAGTAGGGATCTGTGATATGATGGGGCGGAGGGGGTTCCCGGGTTCCCGGCCAACAAAAGGATATATTAACCTCACCAACACCACCATAACGCCGGACCAAGAAGACCTACTGAACAAAGGCTTAAATTGCCACTACATTTCCAAGCCGGGACCCCACCGAAAACGCCTTGAAATTGAAGTCCTACTGGATGACATCCTACGATCCCAGAAAGACGGCAAGATCACCACCACCCCAGCCCTACAACCCACCCTACTAGCAGAAGCCGCCAAAACCAGGGGATCCCACCAAAGCAAGCTCCTCAACAAACACCACTTCAAAGCCGCTAAACAACTTAAAGAGAACCCCAACATCATCATCCGACGAGCTGATAAGGCCTCCTGCCTTGTGATACACGGATAAGAAGAATACCTACGGAAAATGGACGACATTCTTAGTGATAAAAACAAATTCTACGAGATGCCCTCCCTGCTAACGACCACATCATCGCCTCCCTCGACGTAGAGAGTTTGTTTACCAACGTGCCCGTTGACAAGACAATAGATTTTATCCTACGTCGAGTTTACCACTGCCCTAATACGCCCCCACTGGACATCCCGGAGAAGGCCCTGAAGACGCTCTTGGAACTATGTACCAAGGAGTCCCCTTTCATCTGCCCCCGCGGGAATATGTACCAGCAAATCGACGGTGTAGCGATGGGAAGCCCCCTGGGGGTCCTGTTCGCCAATTTCTTCATGGGAACTATCGAAGAGGAACTCCTGGCTGCCCACCGGGCCACTGTCTACTGCAGGTACATCGATGATATCTTCGTGCGGGTGAAGGACCTGGACGAACTCAGGGACCTCCAGCAGCGCTTCATGGCCGCCTCCGGACTCAACTTCACATACGAAGAAACCACCGATGGTTATCTACCCTTCCTCGACCTCCTTGTCTCCCTCCACGACCACGGCTTCAAAACTACAGTGTACACCAAACCTACTAACAATGGCCAATGTCTTAATGGGAAAGTGAATGCCCTAAACGATACCATCAGTCCACCATCGCCGCCTATGTCAGGAGAGCCCTCACCCATTGCACCACCTGGAATGACACACACAATGAATTGGAAAGGCTCACCCAGGTCCTAGTCAACAATGGGTATTCCAACACTGACGTCACCAATGCCATCAACCACCACCTAGAAACATGGTACAAACAAGACCCCCCTAGCACCAACCCGGCCAATGACATTACATTTTTCTACAGAAACTACATATCTTCCGACCACACAACAGACGAATCCATTATGAAAGAAATAATTCACAAAAACGTCCTCCCCACCAACCCTGACAATAAAATAAAACTCATTATTTACTACAAATCTCCTAAGACCTCCAACCTTGTCCTCCGTAACCGCCCCATTTCCACCAACCAACCGAAAGACGATCATGTGATATACCAGCATATTTGCACCTCTGGGGACTGTGGACCCCTATCCTATGTTGGAATGACACAGACTCGCCTTTCCCGTCGACTAACCCTCCACCTTCAATCTGGCGCTATAAAAGATCACTATCAAGCCCCCCACCATCTTGCCCCTAACTCGCGCCGACCTAGACAAACAAACTACCATACTCGACAAAGAATCAGACCCCAGAAGACTAGCTATTTTAGAAGCTCTATATATCCAAACGCTCAACCCCAGCATCAACAACCAAACACAAGACCTTCAAATTCTTCCTTCAGGCAAGCGCTACAGGCATACTGCCCTCGTTCCTCTCGCCCTGTGCCCCCCTCCCGTACCTTTCCGCGATCAGCACACTACTGACAACACCAACCAATCACAGCCACCCACAGCCAACAACCAACCACCGATAAGATTTAGTGTCCGTCTCGCGAATAGACTGCCTTCCACCAATGAACAGCCACCCCACACCCAGTAGCTCCGCCCACCTACCTATTCTTGATCCTCGAATTTTGTATAAATATGTTGCTTTGTCCTTATTCTACCACCACCACTCCTGCAACACCAGCTGTGACCCTCCAGAAGATCGTGGGGTCTCTTCCATAGGAGTATGGAGAGGCTGAGGCTGGTGGAGGAGCTTTGAAGATGGCTGGGTGATGCTGATATTGGGGACTTGGGCATTTCCACCGGGGTCCCACACAGAATTTCGTGTGCCCTCCTTTTGCCTGAGCCCCCGGAACACCATCGGCGGACCTCACCTTCAACGGAGCACCTCTTCCTTCACCTCAGTGGCAGTCCATCGCCAGTCGAGCAGAACACCGCCTCCAGAAAACACCAGAACATCAACCAGCCAAGCAAAACACCGCTGACTGTCACCACCACACACCATAACCTGGGACACGGCAGAACAACAACAACAAGTACCTGGGACACTGCAGAACACCTGGGGGATCCTCACACACATCATGGACCCCCCTGAACACCGCCAGAATTCCCGAATTCCACCATCATCATCTATCACCATCAACAAGTTCCTGACCAAACATCGCCAGGAACACATAAACTAAAATTATTTAACAAAAAATAAACAAATGAATAAATAAACAAAAAAATAATAATAAATAAATAAATAAACATCCCTCAACAACAGCAAGGTGGACGGCCCACTAACTTTTTTCTTCCACTGTATTTCATCTTTCCTACTTTCTCTTCCCCCCACCCACTCTGTGGTGCCTCTCTTCACCCCCCTACCTTTAAAAAAAAAAAAAAAAAAAAAAAAAAAAAAAAAAATTCTAATCATTACCTGCCCATTCCCTGAAGATGCAAGATGTTTACTTGTGAAACGTTGGATCCACCATGAATTTTGCTAACCTGTTGTACCTCATCTCTGAACCCCAGAGGAAAATTCTTAGAAATATTGAAAGCTGTAACAATAAAATACTGAATGCTGAAACTTCTGTTGCCTTTAACCTCGTCTGTTTAAAAGAGAATATATATATATATATATATATATATATATATATATATATATATATATACAGTATATATATACATATATATATATATGTATATACAGTATATATATACATATATGTATATATATATATATATATATATATATATACACAGATAATCATTGTGGTGTCTTCTGGCAACTCTGCCAGATGTTTGTTCGACCATCTAATCCCATATAGTGCGACAAATACAATGAGATTCAAAGGATCATACAAGGCAATCCGAAGCGCTTTACAGATTCCCCGAGGGACTTATATGATGCGACATGCTGTATGGGGGCATAGAGTACAGATTGGATAGAGAGGAAAGAAATACGCTACAAATCTGAAAATAGCGAGCCGTCGAGAGATGGCAGCACGATCGCAATGGAAAACGGGAGAGTCCCCATTAATTTGTAATAATCCCTAGCTTGTACTAATAACGCTATTATTGTAATAATCAATTCTACGCTATCCAGAGACTCTATAGACATGATAGAGTTAAATAGACCTACTGTAAATAGAGGCTACTATTACATTTCAAAGATGGTATTATGTACTATGAAATCATTATAACCATCTATCATATATCTTTATACTATTATACCTCTATGATTGATCTATTGAAGGCAACTGTACAATCTGGAGGTTATCCATTGTAACTCCCTGTCAGAATGTCTTGAGTCAGATCATGTTACACACATTCAGCTGAGATGACACTCCCTGTACCTTCTCCAACGCCATCTTGTAACCACGGGTAGCCATTTTGTAACCGGGAGGTGAATTATAGGTGTGGCATAGAGGTGGTGAGAAGGTGAGAAAGGGAGAGCAGGCAGATAGAATCGAACATCCAGGGTGATAACATATACCCAGAGATACCCTCTTGAGTTAGGGTTTACTCTTATATTACTTTATAGTACTTCTGTATATCTTTCAGATTGTTACTTAAATATATCAAAGTGGTTTTGGACCAGAGATCTTTAATGATATTCCCTTTACCTATATCTATCAATAATATATATATATATATATGGTAATCGGTGGTGGCAGCATTATAACTACTTATATATATCAAACGATTAATCTATTATCAACGAGCAGAGAGAGCTGAGATCAACTTATCTTCAATCAACCTATAACTAAAACATATATCTACATCTCTTAAGGCCATCGACACCTTCAGTCAGCCTTATATAAAGTCAACAGTTAACCCTATGAATACATTTGACTACTCATAAAAGTCATACGTAACACTACTGTAAAGGCCAGATCATCGTGAAATTGTCTTCATTATGAGGAGGTTCACAGCCACGTCTCTTATACCACCACCATTGTTGTTGTGAGAGTGGGGAGTTGCCAACGTCAAACTTGCTGGGCCAAAATATCCCTAGGTGTCATAAGTATAACCTATGAACGTATTTCGTGAAATGTCTTGTTTTAGTGCAACTTTATAAATTAACATCTACATAACATGTAACTAATAATATATATTGAAAATTACATTTTAATTATTGTTGTGTTGCTTGTAGTTGTTGTTGTTGTTGTTCCCTAAGCTGCCTGGCCGAACAGCCCCGAGTCCCTGAGGAAGGCCATGGCCCCGATCGGGCTTTCCCACAGAGCTCTCATTGAGTGTAGATTGTGTTGTTGGCGTAAGTGGTTTTGTGAAATGCAGTCTTCTATGATGTGTTTGATAGAAGACTGCATTTGATGTATGGGGTGCTGTGTTAGGTTTTGGTTCGTAGAGGCTGCTGCCAGAAATTGGGTGCCTCTCATGTCCAGATGCCTTTCATGCCTCTCATTGCTTGTAGTTATACAGCTTACATCATATATAAGTATCTTTTATAATGTATATGTATTCCTAATATTTTCCTCTTGTTTTGATATATCTAATTTATTTTAAATAATTTACAAGTGTTTTTACCAACATTAAATCACTCTTAAAGACGTTCCCTCTTTAATCTATTGCCCCCTCATTTTTGCGGAATTTCCCTTAACTTTGGTAGCACTGCAGACAAGCCAGGCGCACAGATATCAAGGAGTATCTAATAAGGAAAAACGACCGAGATGTTTTGGTTGTATGCCCTACAACAGTCCCGCCACCAAATCCCTAGGACGCGCGGCAAAATAACCGTGTGACGTCACGCTTACAGCTCTATCCATATTAAGACAATAACTACTGCCATCACCATCATCACTACTACAAATTACCATCATCACTACCATACTCTGGTTTTTTCCCATCTGACGGTAAATTGTGTTTTTACTTCAGCTCGATTACTCAGCTATTATGCAGTTATTTTTTAGCGAAATGTTGTGTTAATTATGAAACCTTGGCACTCTTATGGAGCAGAGACAGTAGTTTCTTATTTTCCCTTAGTTATCGATAAATCAGTTGTTACGGGATTCATTGACTATTGTTCACATGTGCCTTGTACTGCAAACCTATACACATGTGACATAACAACATTGCTTTATATGGGAGATATATGGTATATCATCTAACATCCTCCGCTTTCCTCCCCTTACTCAGTCAGTGTTTCGTTCCATACGCTAGGCCACAACCATGTATTGCATCAGCTGACTGCTAATACTTATGTTTCATTTAGCTTTGTGTTTAGTAAATAAGGTAAATGCAATTTATTTTACTGTTTTACACTGAAGTATGTTGTTTTTAGCATCATTGTATATCATTTAGCTATTCACTACAAGAATGCACCAACTCGAAGAAGTTGGAAGACGGTTGCCAAGCGGGAATTTCTTTTCTCCCGTGACTTCGAGTATAGTAGGCTACACTAATCACCATCATCACATTTGTGTCCCTATGGGGCACATACATCACGCACACAGACAGACACGGGCATTACAATACTACGCCACCCTTACGGGAAGCTCCTCAAAAATCCATGGTACAACACTTTTCAATTGACTACGTTAGTTGTGTGTGTGTGTTCTTAGTTCAAACCTAATTGGCCATCAATATTATCCAGTATTTCATGCAACGTGTTACACATCTACGAAATGCTGGATTCGAGAGGAGTCATTCCCATTAGAAGAAGCCATATCCTGTACTATCGTATGCTAAAGGTCACATGTCATCTCCGCATAAATCTGGTACACACTGACTGAGGAAAATTATAACAGAAAAAGAATGTTGCTAATTTTCCAATGCCCCCCAACAGGGTCAACATAACCTTGGGCCACAGTCCCAAGTGACTCATTCAAAATGCATGGAATACTGTGTCAGAGCAATCTTTATGATTTGGACAGGGCACTATCTTCTAAATGGTAATTTAGTGTTTTTTGTTATTGCCGACTTGTTACATATATTCAGAATTGCTGTTATATCTGGCATCCAGTGATATATTTACCCGTGGTAATACATACAATAATAAATACTAAAATATTGGTATACTGTAGTACGGTAATGTTCATTATATTGGTATACTGTAGTACGGTAATGTTCATTATATTGGTATACTGTAGTACGGTAATGTTCATTATATTGGTATACTGTAGTACGGTAATGTTCATTATATTGGTATACTGTAGTACGGTAATGTTCATTATATTGGTATACTGTACTATACGGTAATGTTCATTATATTGGTATACTGTACTATACGGTAATGTTCATTATATTGGTATACTGTACTATACGGTAATGTTCATTATATTGGTATACTGTAGTACGGTAATGTTCATTATATTGGTATACTGTAGTACGGTAATGTTCATTATATTGGTATACTGTAGTACGGTAATGTTCATTATATTGGTATACTGTAGTACGGTAATGTTCATTATATTGGTATACTGTAGTACGGTAATGTTCATTATATTGGTATACTGTAGTACGGTAATGTTCATTATATTGGTATACTGTACTATACGGTAATGTTCATTATATTGGTATACTGTACTATACGGTAATGTTCATTATATTGGTATACTGTACTATACGGTAATGTTCATTATATTGGTATACTGTACGTAGTACGGTAATGTTCATTATATTGGTATACTGTAGTACGGTAATGTTCATTATATTGGTATACTGTAGTACGGTAATGTTCATTATATTGGTATACTGTAGTACGGTAATGTTCATTATATTGGTATACTGTAGTACGGTAATGTTCATTATATTGGTATACTGTAGTACGGTAATGTTCATTATATTGGTATACTGTAGTACGGTAATGTTCATTATATTGGTATACTGTAGTACGGTAATGTTCATTATATTGGTATACTGTAGTACGGTAATGTTCATTATATTGGTATACTGTAGTACGGTAATGTTCATTATATTGGTATACTGTAGTACGGTAATGTTCATTATATTGGTATACTGTACTATACGGTAATGTTCATTATATTGGTATACTGTACTATACGGTAATGTTCATTATATTGGTATACTGTACTATACGGTAATGTTCATTATATTGGTATACTGTAGTACGGTAATGTTCATTATATTGGTATACTGTAGTACGGTAATGTTCATTATATTGGTATACTGTAGTACGGTAATGTTCATTATATTGGTATACTGTAGTACGGTAATGTTCATTATATTGGTATACTGTAGTACGGTAATGTTCATTATATTGGTATACTGTTCTATAGTACGGTAATGTTCATTATATTGGTATACTGTACTATACGGTAATGTTCATTATATTGGTATACTGTACTATACGGTAATGTTCATTATATTGGTATACTGTAGTACGGTAATGTTCATTATATTGGTATACTGTAGTACGGTAATGTTCATTATATTGGTATACTGTAGTACGGTAATGTTCATTATATTGGTATACTGTAGTACGGTAATGTTCATTATATTGGTATACTGTAGTACGGTAATGTTCATTATATTGGTATACTGTAGTACGGTAATGTTCATTATATTGGTATACTGTAGTACGGTAATGTTCATTATATTGGTATACTGTAGTACGGTAATGTTCATTATATTGGTATACTGTAGTACGGTAATGTTCATTATATTGGTATACTGTAGTACGGTAATGTTCATTATATTGGTATACTGTAGTACGGTAATGTTCATTATATTGGTATACTGTACTATACGGTAATGTTCATTATATTGTATCTGCTCTAATAAGACGAGGAACAATACCCAGTCGGGGGACACCTCCACGACGTATACAGACTAATAACAAACAAAACAAGGCCACTCCAACAGCTTCCTCTTTCTCCAACACCTACGGTATATATATATATATATATATATATATATATATATATATATATATATATATATACTGTATATATATTTATATATATATATATATATATATATATATATATACCGGTATATATATATACGGTATATATATATATATATATATATATATATATATATAATGAACAGCAAAACCAACGCTGTGACGAACATCTTTATTGGGCAACGTTTCGATCCCATCCAGAGAGTAATTTTCAAGCCTAAAATGAAGTAAAAACAAACTATTAATATATAAGGTTCACATTTGATATAATATACAATAGCTTTAGTAACTAATACATTTGATATAATATACAATAGCTTTAGTAACTAATACTGGAACTAAACCTAATAATCCTAACTAATTGACACAAAAATACATGCAAACTAAGAGAGAAAACAAATATACAAAAACAAAACATACCATTAATAACATAGTAGTGGAATGGAGGAGTCTTGAGTACCCAGAGTGGGTTTATGATACTGAGCCAAAAGGGACTCCGCTAGACGACGTGCAACATCGTCAGTGGCTGTGTAAAGAATGGAGACATTTTCTGAGTTAAAACAATTGTCTCCTGCTTCAGAATGGTCCCGAATATCTTATTACGAATATCATAGGATTTGCTACCATAGCAAATCCTATGATATTCGTAATAAGCTAATTAAACTAACCCCGGATTTTTACCCTCAAGTCTCTCTGAAAGTCATATTTAAAACAGCATTCACTCTGTCTCACTGCTTCAGGTTCAAGGACCGGATACCTGACTCTCTGCAATCCTCGGTGGTTTACCAATATAAGTGCGGTATCTGTAATGCGACCTATATTGGCCAAACAAAGCGCCATCTATCAACCAGGATTGCTGAGCATAGGGGTAGGTCGTTTAGGACGGGTTTGCCACTCTCAAAACCGTCTTATTCGGCTATTCGGGACCACTCTGAAGCAGGAGACAATTGTTTTAACTCAGAAAATGTCTCCATTCTTCAGACAGCCACTGACGATGTTGCACGTCGTCTAGCGGAGTCCCTTTTGGCTCAGTATCATAAACCCACTCTGGGTACTCAAGACTCCTCCATTTCACTACTATGTTATTAATGGTATGTTTTGTTTTTGTATATTTGTTTTCTCTCTTAGTTTGCATGTATTTTTGTGTCAATTAGTTAGGATTATTAGGTTTAGTTCCAGTATTAGTTACTAAAGCTATTGTATATTATATCAAATGTATTAGTTACTAAAGCTATTGTATATTATATCAAATGTGAACCTTAGATATTAATAGTTTGTTTTTACTTCATTTTAGGCTTGAAAATGACTCTCTGTATGGGGTCGAAACGTTGCCCAATATAGATGTTCGTCAGAGTGTTGGTTTACCGCTGTCTTTTCTTACCCCATGATGGGCCAGATAGTGAACCCTACCCTTCTTAATCGGTTCCTTGACATGACTATCTCAATAAAGCCCCTATCTTCATAACTCCGAAATCCATCGTCATACGCCTGGAGCGTGCTCGGTTCGTTAGACAATTTACGCTGTAATGCGCGCAAGCGACCTAATGCCAAACCATAGTTGGTAGGCAGGCTTATCTCACTGTTCTTCCAGGGTAAACTAACTTTATATTGCTTGTCTGAGGCACAGTAGCTCACAGACTCGACAAACCTTTGTAGCGCAACTTCCGAGTCATAATCAGTCTCCATAGGATTAATGCCTATGTGATCCAATCTCCACAGTCGTTCCAGGTCGAACTCGGCAGCTTAGTAGGGTCACTAGGTTGGGAATCCTCCCTTCCCAACTCCTCTGCCGCGGTTACATTGAATCTATATATCGAGACCGTGTCGACCAGGACCTATGACTGTGTAGTATGCACCTTTCTGCTCATGCAATATCCGAATTTAGTGGGGATTAAAATTACACCACACATCTTTTTAAATCCAGGGTATACTACATCATAATAATCATCGACACCAAGTAGAACATGCACCTCACTCTGATCTCCCATGGGATCTGACAAGTTAACCCCTTTGCTACATAATGCGTGTTCCACCTTCTTCACTCCTACAGATACATATTCTGGTAGGGTGTCTACTACGATACATGTAATAGAGTACCGGTTTTTACGGTAGAAATATGAAATCTCCGCTATCTCGTAGTCTTGTTTGACAGTAACCCCTGTGAAGCCCTGCAATCGAAGAGTCTCAGCCCCTACGATTCGGTGCTTCAGTCCCACAAAGACGGACCACTTTATAAAGGAACGTAGAGACCCTTGATCTAGAAGTACCCGACAAACTTTGTTACTGTCTTTACCTTCCATGGGAATCTGTATTGTGGGCAATATACTGGTGTCTTGCATGCTGCCTAGTGTCACAGTTGTAGTACCCTCTGGATTGACGTCTTTCACTTTATCTGCCATAGGACACAACTTATCAAAGTGATGTCCTTTGCAGTGGCGACAGGGCCTTAAGTATGTAGCAGTACATTGTCCCTGCTTACCATGTTCCTTACTTAGACAACCTACACATAGCTTCAACCTTTTCGCCTGTGCTAGTTTTGTCTCATTTGTTGGGTATTTTACACAGAAACTCCATTTATGTTTGTTGTTACATAGCTTACATAGAATCTGAGCAGGTTTCTTATACGTACCCTCTTTTTTTTCTTTAGTCCCCACCGTCATGCTTACTGTTCCCCTCTTCTCCACATTCTCACTCCCTCCCGACACATACATTCTCCCTTTGTTCAACTGTAGATTATTGATTTCTTTACTGAACTGAGTTTTGAACTCCCCCAGATCAAATGATCTAACCTTGTCAAGTATTGCCATAGGAAGCTTCTGACGTAAGATAATGACTATCATTTCCTGTGTGGTGAGCCCTAGGGTGTCTAGCGATCGAGTATGGCACTCCATATTTGCCCTAAAATTTGCTAACTCGTCAACCTTATACTGTGGTTCTGCGAGCTTTAACAAGGCAACAACATGGGCCATCTTCAACTGCTCTTGATCCCCGAATGTGGACTTTAATAATTGTACTGCCTCAAGATAACTATCACCCACTACCGCAAAACCCTCTATCAAATGTAAGGCCTCTCCTTCCATGTGTCCCTTCAGGTAGTGAAACTTGCGGACATTATCCAAAGAGGATTCATGAACTGTAGACCGAAATACATCCCAAAAAGCTAACCACTCAGTCAATTTGCCCCCAAATGTAGGAAGATTGAGCTTTGGGAGGTGTACAGTGTGTTTTGGGTCAGCCCTTCTATGGGCCTCATTCTCGCCTCCCTTCTTACTTGCGACATCACGCTGTAAGATGTGCTTCGCTCTAAAGACAGGTTCATCATAGAGGGCGCGATTATCACACTCTGTAACTATCTCTTCCTCCTCTGTCATGCCTGCCACAATCACCTCACTCAGAGCCATAATACGACCGTGGGTAGCCTGTACGTTGTCTAATCTAGCTTCCAATTCCTCGAGGTCAGCAGTAGTGATGAGAGTGTTGACGTCTACAATTAGCCTATTTAATACTCCCCGAAGTCCCGCCCTTTGATTTTTAGGGGCTTTGATCAACACCCCACCCGACGGTGTCTCTTCCTGTTTACTCATTTTGCATGTAAGCCTATAGGCTATGTATCTAAATGTTACAAAAACAACGGCAAAATAGTAGTCTAGTTAAGAGACGCCGACCGGCGGACTTCTATGTTATGGAGTAAAAATAGTACACAAAATAGCAATACCTACTAAAGGGTCATATTGAACAAGAAAAAATGTTAGGTCAGGTCATATGTCACAGGAAGTCTGAAATGTAAAAGAAAATTATTGAGGGAAGATGATGGGTGGGATGCAGGACTTAAGCAGGCGCAACGATATCACCCCGGCGTCCCTCTCTAACCAACGCTTTGTTAGCCCTACAATTTTATTGTGTAAGACTTGATTCGTATCCAAATCGAAGTGGATGCCATCTTGGTCGAGGTCCCTGGTGCTGAGGGTGATCGAGACAAAGCGGTGTTTCGTCTCTACCAGCCGACACCTCAGGGCGCGATTTACTGAGTTTTTAATGGCGTGGTATTCTAACTCTGACAAGCCTCGGACCCTAGTCCGGTTCTCTATCGCTACTATCTTGCAGCACCCCCCGGATTCACGCTCCAGATCCAGCGCCACCTCTTTGATGGCGTTGGCTAACTCGCGGGGTACGGTATCGGGGCGGATATCGTTGCCACCCAGGAACAGGAAGATCATGTGTGGCCTAAAACGGACCATCTGCCCCCACTGCGGGGAGGCTTTCAGGGTGTCAACGGTGGCTCCAGGCACCCCGAAGTAGGACAGCTTGAATGTCCTAAACCCCCTCCGATGCCCGATACGACTCAGCTCCTTTGTCGGCTGCCCTTAGCCTAGCGGCATACGAATGCCCTACTATAGCAATTCTCTTAGGTACCGGCGCCGGAGGTACAGGAATATAACCAAGCCCCACCCCTCCGGGGTCTTTGCTCCTGCATCCCTGGGCTAATCCCCTTCTCATTGCCTAAAATTCCTTATCGGTAGCTAATTCCCGAGGTCTGGGCACCAATGTGGTAAACTATCAATGGAAGTTAAATATTACTAAGCTATAATGAATCAAATAAAATCAATCTAAATTAAAACTACTCCATATCTAAATTGAATTCAATCTGAAACAAGCTAATTTATATCCAAAGGTCTCACATAATAAATTTATATATAGGGTAAGGTTATAAGGGTTAATATTAGCCAGGAATGAACTCACCAATAGTTCCACGTGGCAATGAGGCAAGGGAGAACGTTTACCCAATATGGCGGACAATGGGGAGGCAAGACACCGGTCCCGAGACTCGAGTCAAATGAAAGAAAGAATAAATGATTATATGGGAATGGACATGAATATTATGCTTATCTGTCAGTCAGTCATGGCGTCGATGAGAGCATCGTGATGGTGTAGCTGTTTGTATTGCTGTCAGTGTATTGTGATTAGAGGCACAATAGCTCGATCAACTGAAGGCGGAATTTAGATGTTAACTGGTTGGTGTTCGTGGAGGCTCTGCTCTCTCTTCCTCAGAGGCACACCTTGCTGCCTTGGCAAACGCCAGGAGCCCAAATTATCGTACCGCATCTAGGTTGCTCTATACGATAAATTATATTAACATATACAATAAATTCATAATTATACTACATAAGACCATGGCAATATTGCTTAATAGCATATTAGGCCTTTTATAACTTAACTTATTTACAATCTTTTAATATACGATCTACTCGTTCTACGTCGTGCTGCAGGAGCGACCGTGACGTCACAGAGACATACAGGATCACAAATGAGTTTATAGCCTATCGTATTTATGATACTGCTCATTATTTGCTTACACTTTCCTAAGGACAAGAGTATTGCTGATATATATATATATATATATATATATATATATATATATATATATATATATATATATATCTATCTATCTATCTATATGCTCAGGCCCAATCCCCATTTTGGGGGTAGCCGACTCAAGACAGAGCAAGAACAGGGAAAACACAAAAACAACATAAAACAAAAATAAACACAGATAAAAAACACAAACTCACACACATCCAGGTCACCCAGGAGAAGACCCAGAGACCAGGGTTACCAAGGTCGCTCCAGCACTCACCCGGCCCCTGACCACCCGGAGAGGTTCTGATCTCGGCAGGCAGACATGCAGCGGAGCCAAAGCCACAAGCCCTCCCACCACACTTCCAGGCACACCCTTCATATTAATCGTCCCCCCGGGCCAGGCGCCTGATGGACTATTATCTAGTCGAACTTGCGCCCGACCCCTTACTCCAAATGACCACGTGTTCACTCAACTATTCACAAGCATTCTCCATTCACTCCTGTCCACCACCACTTCCCCTGCCTGATCTATAGTCATTCCTCTATCATCCAAAGCCTTTCTTACACAGTCTCTCCATCTCAATGGGGGTCTTCCTGCCCTTCTATCTCCCCTTGTACCTGACTCACATATTTTCTTTGTAAGCCTTTATATATATATATATATATATATACATATATATATTAAATATATATACAGTATATAAAATTATATTATATTTTTTTTTTTTTTTTTTTTTGTGTGGATGAGGGAGACACAAGGCAAAGCTGCCTGTGACGAGTGCCTTCCCAAATTTGAAAAAAATAGTGACAGGGCCAAAATCCAGGAATGTTCGAGCCAAAATATCTGGACACACGGAGCTTAAAGCAATTGGACTCATAGGATGAGGGAAAGATGGATTCAGGGAGAGAGTTTCAGAGCTCAGCTGTTTAATAGAAGAAAGATTGGGATTATCGTTTCACTCTTGGGTTGCAGAGTTTCACAGAGTAGGAGTGTGATTGTGTTGCAAGACGGGTACTACGTACCCGACGTAGAGGAGGTGGTATACATTGAGAGAGCTCTGAGGAACACTGATTATTGAAATTGTGATAGAATAGCAAGAGAGATGCAGCATTGCGGCGAAGAGAGAGAGATTGCAGAGAATCGGTGTATGGCCGTGAGTGCCGTGAGTTAATGAGACGAAAGGCTTTCTTTTCTAAATTGTCTAGAAATGCTGTGTGAGAGGACCCTCAGCACACATGCGAACAATACTCAATACACGGACGCACTGTGCCCCTGTACAGAGCAAGAAGCTGTGCAGGGGCAAAGAACCCCTTGAGGCGGTTAAGCACAACTAGTTTCTGGGATGCCGTTTTAGCAAGAATGGTAATATGGTCTTTCCAAGAGAGATAGAAGAAAAAGAGACACCGAGAATACTGAGAGAAGATGAAGGTTGATTCTTGCATTGTTGAAGTATAAGGGAATATCCACTGGGAGTTCTTGACGGGTAGATAAATGGAGAAATTCGGTTTTGGAGGCATTGAAAGCAACAAGATTTTCTCTGCCACAATTGGCATTGGTTGTTAGATCAGAAGATAAGTGTTCTATGGTTTCATCAAAAGAGTTTTTGAGTGATTGCTTGCTAGGGCGTTCTGCAAAACTAGTTGAATAGTGTAAGGTAGACTCTTAAGCATATGAATGGATAGGACTGGAAGTACAGTTGAGAAGATAATTTATGAGTATTAAAATAAGAATTGGAGATAGGACAGAACCCTAAGGAACACCGAAGTTGATAGGATGAGGAAGTGAACGACGGCCGTCCACAACCACAGCTATGGAATTGCCAGAAAGGAAATTAGAGATAAAGGAACAGATTGAGGGATAGAAACTGAAGGAGGGTAGTTTAGAAATTAGATATTTGTGACAGATTCTTTCGAAGGCGTTCGATATGGCTAGTGCAATAAAACAAGGTTTCACTAAAGTCCCGAAAGGAGGATGACCAAGAGTTAGTAAGATATGACAGAAAATCATTATTAGAGCGACCCCTAAGGAAGCCATACTGGCGATCTGAAAGTAAATTATGAGAAGAAAAATGCTTAAGAAATGTTGAAGTAAGAATAGTTTTAAAAACTTTAGAGATGCAAGAAGTAAGAGCAATTGGACGATTGCTTGGGGGGTTGAGAGCTGTCACCCTTCTTTGGGACAGGTTGAATCGGAGCAAACTTCTAGCAAGAAGGGAAGACAGGGAAAACGTTAGAAGAGAGACAGAGACAAAAGAGTTTGTGTACAGCAGGAGGAACACCATCCGGACTGAACACCTTAGTATTAATTAAGCCCAGAGAAGGTAGAACATATATCTTTAGAAGAGATTAGGATATTAGCCATAAGTAGGAAAGAGGGGTGTGGAGAGTGAGGAATAACACCGGAATCATCCAAACTGGAGTTTCTTAAAAGTTTTGGCAAAGAGTTCAGCTTTGTCAGAGGAAGGAGTGATGGTAGTGCCATCAGAGTGGCTTTCAATCTGGTGGCACTACCATCACTAGGAGGGAAAGACGAGGAAGAACATTGTTTAGAGGTTTTTGGCAAGATGCCAGAAATATTGGGAAGAGCTAGACATGGATACTTCAGTGCATATATTCTTGATGAAGGAGTGTATGGTGAGTCGAAGAACAGATTTGCCTTGATTCTGGGAACAAATACAGGAAGAATGAGATTCTTGAGTTTGAAATTGTTGGTACCGTTTGGATACTTCCTCCTTATTGCGGACAGCAGTAGTTTCAAGATTTGTTTGCATTAGTCTGAGGGAAAGAAAATGGAATGTATGCCTCCCTGCCCGAGAGGATTACCTCCGTAATGCGTTCAACACTCTCCGAGGGTCCCTGGCCATGGAAGCTAAAATAATTCCATGGCAAGTAAAAAAGGTACTGCCTAAGAGCCTCCCGGTCGGCAACGCTATAGTGCAACAAGCGCCGCCGTCTGGGAGGATCAGGTAGCCATACTGGAGAGATAGGACAGGTGACAGATATAAGTTTATGGTCAGAGGAACCCAAAGCAGAGAAAAGATTGACAGTATAAGCGGAAGGGTTAGAAGTTAGAAAGAAGTCATTAATGTTGGGCTGATCTCCGAAGAGATCCGGGATCCGGGTGTGTCGCTGAGCCAAGTTCTCTAGGTCGTTTAGGATAGAAAAGATGTAGGCTTGTTCACCAGGTTGGTCAGTGAAATGAGAGAAGAGCCATTGGCAGTGGTGAAAGTTGAAATCTCCTAAGATGGAGATTTCTGAAAAAGGAGAGATGGATAGGATGTGTTTCACTTTAGAGTTTAGATAGTCAAAGAATTTGGGGAAGTTAGTAGAGTTGGGGGAAAGATAGACATCACACACATATATACAGTAGTATGAGAGTGACAGGATAGGTTGAGCAATAAAGTTTAGAATTCAGAGGAGTCGAAGTCAGGAACACGAGAGCAAGTGAGTTTGTTGTGTACGCATACACAACATCCTCCTTTGGCTTTGAAACTAGGATAGAGATAGTAGGAGGGTACAGAGAGGGTTTGCTGTCAGTAGTCCCAGACAACTGAGTTTCGGTGAGAAAGAAAATATCAAGGTTGGCAGAGAAGAGGTGGTGTTCAACAAGGTAGAAGTTAGAGGAAAGGCCACAAATGTTGCAAAAGTTGACAGTGAGAGTGTCTGGTCGCGGTCCAAGACATTCCAGTGGGTCGTTGGGTGAGTGCCCAGCCTGTGTTATGGAGGTCTTTATACCCCCCCCCCCCCCCTCCCCCTCCAGGGGACTCCAAGAGTGGGATATGTTGTGTCATCATTGGTGGTTGTTTTTGGCAAATTTTGGTGTATTGGAAAGAAGTCCAGAGATGTGTAACTGTATGTACTTACTCTAGTTGTATTTACTCTAGTTGTATTGCGGGAGTGAGCATGCTCGTTATTTCCCGCCTCCTATATGTGTAGGTGTTATATGTATCGTTGGAATGGCTGTGGATGTGTGTGTAGTCTGTATTTTTAGCCAATTGGCGACATCGGAAACGAAGGCTTAGGGTGGATCTGTATGGTACCATTCTCACTATAGACGGTACCGTCTCGCCCGAAGGCTTAGGTAGCCATCAGCTTTGGTGAACCATATGATACCCATCTCGCCTTGTACCATTTTTGCCAACCCCAGATGGGACGTCACAACGTCGTCCACTTATTCCAGGTACCTATTTACAGCTAGGTGAACTGAGGCTAACACATGAAAGGAGACAAGCCCAATTTGTCTCCGCCCGGCCGGGGGATTGAACCCCCGACCCCTCGTGTGTGAGACGAGAGCGCTACCTACTAGGCTACGGGCTGTGTGAGAGTGTCTGTGTTTGTGAGTGTGTGTGTGTGTGTGTGTGAGCGTTTGTGTGTTAGCAATAATGGCCTTTCTATATCATGTAGTTTAACACTTTCTGGAACAATGCCTTCGGGGTTATCATGATATTTTGTATAATTATTATTGAGAGTTTTGGTATTTTTGAGCAATGTATTTTACAGTTTGCCTCCTAGACTAATTAATGCGGCTCCAAATATATAACATCCTCCAGACTCCATTCAAGCTGAATATGTGCATATTTCGGTAGACAAATGCCCTGGCCAAAGGCAGGTTTCTCTTAAATTGTAAGGTCTCTATCAGTCGGCCCGAAAAAAAAAATAAAAAATAAAATAAAATAAAATATATATACCGGTATATATATATACACAGTATACATATATGTATGTATGGAAATGGGTGAAGCGTCATATAATAGCCAAGCTAATGGTGTAGCACCTCTACAAATCGCTAAATTAATGGAGTGAAACAGGGTGGCTCCAAAAAGACCCGCCTCACACCTGATAGGGTTAAGTTACCCATCACAAGGTCCAGTGGGTGAAGTCACGAAGATGAAAGCCGCGGTAGAACGCAGTTTAGGGTTCAACCCCTAAATGTTTACTTCTACTCATTCCATGGAAGACATGTGTAAGTAATCATTATAGATTACTTGTATATATCATTAATAATATCATATTAATGTATTCCTTCTTGTTTTGGTAAAAACATAAATACCAACAATATCGTTATCCGAATTATAAATATCATTTACATACATAATAATTTGTCTTCTCTATCAATGGTACCGACTGATGATACACATCACACAGGTACCACGATACGCCCGGGCCATGGAGGGAAAACATCCGAACACAATTACTGTTCACGGCGTAATTCATATTCAGAAGTCACACTAAAGACTTAAGAATACCCCCCCCCCCCCTCTCTCTCTCTCTCTCTCTCTCTCTCTCTTTCTTTCTCTCTCTCTCTCTCTCTCTCTCTCTCTCTCTCTCTCTCTCTCTCTCTCTCTCTTTCTCTCTCTCTCTCTCTCTCTCTCTCTCTCTCTGAAGCTGTTTCCCGCTGTACTATTGTGTTTCTTATTTATGTTGCCATCATTTCCCAGTCCAGACATATTTGAATATATTTTCGTACTGAAATATATAAGAACATAAGAACATAACAACATCAGAAAATGGGAGTCTGCAGAAAGCCGATTGGCCTAAGCAAGGCAGATCCCTGTCCCACACAACCCCAATTACAAAGCCCAATTATTGTCTCAACACTCTAATACCCTGAGGATCATCTTACCAAAATGGTTAGAGATTAACGCAGGATTACGGGGGTCTGCAGAGCGCTGATTGGCCCAACCCTGCTGATCCCCCTTCACACCCATCCCTTCTCGTCCATATGCTTATCCAATTTTATCTTAAAGCTCCCTATCGTTTTTAATCCCACTATAGCACTTGGTAGTCCATTCCACCCATCTACAACTCTGTTACCAAACCAATATTTGCCTATATCTTTTCTGAAACGAAATGTATCTAATTTGAAACCATTGGTACGAGTTCTTTCGCTATCACTGAGCTTTAGTACATTTGTCATGTCCCCTTTGTTAATCCCACTAACCCACTTGAACACCTCTATCATATCCCCTCTAACTCTGCGTCTCTCTAACGAATGTAAGCCTAATTTCTTCAACCTTTCTTTATACGGAAGATTTCTAATATTATGGATAATTTTTGTCATTCTAACGTTGTACTCTCTCCAATGAATCTATGTCCATTCTGTAATAAGGACACCAAAATTGAACAGCATAATCCATATGGGGTCTCACTAATGACAAGTAAAGTTTTAAGATAACATCAGCAGTTCTGTTACTCACACTCCTAGAGATGAACCCGAGAATCCTGTTTCCCTTGTTTCGAACGCTTATACACTGTTTCTAGGCTTCAAATCATTGCTAACAAACACACCTAGATCTTTCTCACAATTCGAGTTTTCTAATTCCATATTAGCTAGTTTATATTTAACATTTGTATGCATCTTCCCTATCTTTAATACCTTGCATTTGTCAATGTTAAACTTCATCTGCCAATTTACTGACCATTCGTGTAAGGTATCTAGATCCCTTTGGAGGCACTCTATATCTCTATCTGAATCAATTGTTCTCCCCATTTTGGTATCGTCTGCAAATTTACTTATCCTACTAGTTATACCTAAATCAAGGTCATTTATGTATATAACAAACAACAGAGGACCTAATACAGATCCCTGGGGGACACCACTTTTGACTGCTCCCCATTCTGACTTCGTACCATTTATGCTGACTCTCTGCTTCCTACCAATTAGCCATGACCTAATCCATCCCAACAACGCCCCACCTATTCCATGCGCCTCAACCTTTCTCATCAATCTCTCATGGGGGACTCTGTCGAAAGCTTTACTGAAATCTAAATATATTATATCATATGACTTGTCATTATCTACTGCTTCATATACCTCTGAGAAAAAAACTAAGCAAATTTGTAAGGCAAGAACGTCCCTGAGTGAATCCATGCTGAGAAGAATTTATTAAATTAAATGTATCTAAGTGGTTTCTAATTTTACTAGCAATAATTGACTCTAGTAGCTTTCCTATGATTGATGTAAGACTAATGGGAAGGTAATTGGATGCTATTGATTTGTCACCTTTTTTGAAGATCGGAACTACGTTTGCAAGCTTCCAAGCTTCTGGAACTATACCTGTCTCTAATGACTTGTTAAATAGAAATGTTAATGGGTAACTAACTCATCCCTACATTCTTTTAATACTCTAGCATATACCTCATCAGGACCAGGCGATTTATGATGTTTCAGTCTGTCAATTTCCTTAAGCACATCATTTCTACTTATAGTAACCGTACTTAACCTATTTTCTATACTATTGCTATATACCTTACGGACTTCTGGAAACTGTGCCAAATTTTCATTAGTGAAAACGGAAAGAAATTGACTATTTAATGTACTGCACATTTCTAAATCATTTTCTGTCATTTCTCCTATCGAAGTTTTAAGGGGACCAATTACATCTCTAACCTTGGATTTATATAGTTGGTAAAAAGCTTTAGGATTATTTTTTGAGTCATTGGCAACCTTAATTTCATAATTTCTTTTTTCTTTCCTAATATCCTTTTTTATCTGTCTTGATAGATTCTGATAGTAAGCAAGTAGGTGAATTTCGCCTTTCCTAATTTTTCTATATATTCCTCTCTTTTGTCCTAGAAGATCTAATAGTCTATTATTCATCCATTTGGGTTGGTTCTGTGTTGATCTAAATTTTCTTTTGGGGATGTATTTATTTTGTGCATTGAATACTGACTCGATAAAATTATCGTACGTATCTACCAAGGTTGACGTCTCTTCCTGACTTAAGATGACAGGTGCCTGAGAAGGGGTACACTCATTTGGACACCTGGATCGACTTAATTTTTTGACCATAGGGTCAGCTAATAGGGCTCTTCTTAACCCACCATAATTGGCTTTTCTGAAGTCAGGTATTAATGTTGTATTCTCTCTGGTATTACCTTTCCATTGTATATTAAAATACACAGAATTGTGGTCACTATTTCCTAGGTGGTCCCCTATCTCTACATTATTTACCATATGTTCATTGTTACTGAAAACTAAATCGAGAATATTATTACCTCTAGTCGGCGTATCTATGAATTGAAATACAAAACTATCTTGTACTACCTCTATAAACTCCTCAGAATCAGAGTCTCCTATTTGATGCTGCCAATCTATATTCGGAAAATTAAAATCCCCCATAATGCACACATTGCTAAACCTTGATGCCATTTTAATTTCCTCCCATAATGACGTTCCGTCATTTCTACTCATATTTGGCGGTCTATACATAACTCCAATAACTATGGTCTCACTACCTTCGTTAACCTCTACCCAAACACTTTCATTATCGTTATTTAGTCTAATACCTGATTTAATACACCTTTTTAATGTACTCCTGACAAACACTGCTATACCGCCACCCCTCTTACTTGTTCGGTCATATCTAAACAAACTATATCCTGGTATATCAAATTCTGCTAAAAAATAACTGGTTTCTGTATTAATCCACGTTTCAGTTAACGCTATTATATCAATATTTTCTTTGCTAACAAGGGCTCTAAGTTCGTTCATTTTGTTACATAGACTCCTACAGTTTGTGTAATATACTCTCAATTTACTTCTTTTCTTTATACCTAATTTACCTTTATTTCTAACGACATTTCCATCTTCCGTTGCACCATCACTACTATCATTTGCAATATAGTCATCATTTTTAGCATGAGACTGAATATCCTTATCGCTTTCGCCTGACGCTAAAATTGTTCCATTTAACCTCTCATTTACACTCTCAATATTTCTGTTCAAAACCCCACAACCACCCTATCTAAAGAACTAGCTAATGTAGAAACCCCTAACCGTGAAAGATGAACCCCATCCCTTGCGTACATCCCATCTCTCCCATAGAAACTATCCCAGTTATCAATGAATGGTATTGCTTTTTCTTTGCAATATTTCTCCAAACGGCAATTGACACCAATCGCCCTGGATGTCCATTCCTTGGGAACTCCTCTTCTGGGTAGGATACAATGTACTACAGGGATCCCTCCCTTCATCCTAACCTTATCTAACACATCCCGATACTGCTGCAGCAGTTCCTCACTTCTACCCTTACCAACATCGTTACTCCCGGCACTGAGACAGATAATGGGGTTATCTCCACTATCTTCCAAGATGTGGTTCATCTTCTCTAAAACCCTCCCAACTCCATGGCCAGGCAGACACACACCTTCCTAAGTTTAGTGCGGGTAGCCCTAACTAAATGTCTTACCATGGAGTCGCCCACAATCGACACAGACTTACCTTTTCGGGACACAGACTTACCTTTCCCTCGGGAGGATCCAGCAGCTGCAGTTGGAGAACCCCCGGTGGTGGCAGAAGCTCCCTTGGTGGTGGTGGTGGTGGTCGTAGGTAGCACAGCGTCAGCGGTTGGAGCTGAATCGGCGGCAGGCACTTCGACTATCCCTCCCTTATCCTGACTATCTTTTCCCTCACAATCGTCTCGCAAAGGAGAGAATGTATTTGTCACACTCATACCTATTCTACTATCCTGCTTCTTGAGTGTGACTTTCCCATCCGTATTTTTAACAACCTGCCATGAATAAAAAATTTCATCAACTTCCTCCCTTTTCCCCTTACTCGACTTAATTTCCTCTTGGCTAAGCTTGAAAGCTAGATTTTCGTCTTTAATCAAATCCACTTCCCTCTGAAGTTTAACATTAACCTCCCTTAGAGCCAAGACCTCTTCCTTCACCACAACCATCTCTTCCCTTACCTGGAGAATAAGATGATGCAGTTCAGTAAAGGACTCGCACTCCATACCTGACATGATCCCGTCACATTATTATATATGGTGTAAGATTGAAACACAAATAATTTAGATAGAAAATAATTTGACCTAGATAACTTTTAACATTAGCAACTTATTGTAAACGAATGAAAAAGCATATCTGTATACCCTATTAAAAAAGTTACCAAAATATGAATCTTCTCTTTCCACTAACACGAGCATGAACAGAATAATTTTAACAAATATCTTACTAACTAACTAACTAGCTAACGAACTAACTAACTAACTAACTAACTAACTATATATATATATGTATATATATATATAGAGAGAGAGAGGAGACAGAGAGAGTTAGTCACTTAGCTTGCTAGTAAGTTAACTAATACATTATTGTATTGCAGTATAAATCTGCTTCAATTCTAAATTATACTATCAAGTTATTATATTTTGAGGAATGTTGGCTTCATGTTAGCCTACAAGAAAATATTATTTATAAATACACATATATTGTTAACATGTATCAGCTATTTATATTTGTTTAAGAATAAAATCGTGATAATATAATTACCTTATCCTTCTGCAAATGATTATTGACAATTGAATTAGAATATTGTGCTTAAAGCCAATTATGTTTTTCTTCTCTTGAATTACAGCTAATATATAAATATTGTACATGGAATCTTAGGCTACAGAGCTTATATGTTCCATGTATGCAATATTACTTTACTGAGGATATAAATATTGCTTTTCTAACAAAAATATATTATCATTCAGAACTGTTTACTTATGACGAAGGCAATTTACATAGGACGATACACAGAAGAAGAAATAGACGGCAAACTAATAATGGAATATACTAAATTGAGTGCAACCATGAGCTACTGCAAGAAGAGCACCATTGTATATAATGTGGAACTTGGAAAACGATATCGAAAAATAGCCTTACACATAAAAATACTGGAAATATGAATATATTCGTAAAAAGAACTGACCGTTGCAAGAGAATATGAGGGAAGGAAATGGAAAATGGTAAAGAATGAGTACAGAAAAAAATATAGAACACATTAGGAAAGATTTTATATATGTATAATGAAACAAAACAGTGTAGACACGTAATAACAGAAGGACACAGGTTGACAATGACTATAAATGTGTGGAAGTCAGGATGAACCTTTTGAATTAAA
This sequence comes from Paralithodes platypus, assembly GCA_032716605.1. Classification (NCBI taxonomy): domain Eukaryota; kingdom Metazoa; phylum Arthropoda; class Malacostraca; order Decapoda; family Lithodidae; genus Paralithodes; species Paralithodes platypus. The sequence continues at coordinate 15,551,508 of CM064538.1, read as the reverse complement.
TAATGTACATAACAGCGATAATATTGAGTAGGGAAGGAAGATGGTTTGTTTGTTAGAGACATTTATTATATCAATCATTTATATTTAGTGTTGACAGAAAATGCATAAGAATATATATACCTTTTATACATACAACATTAAAAAGTGTCTCTTTAGTAGTTTAAACTGTCAAGCATCATACCTTTGGAACACATCTTTTATGTATTCTCTGTTCTGGAAATCTATCAATCTCTTTCCCGACACGTTACTCCCCTTTATGAGGGCGGATATGCACACAATTCTGCCAAGGCGACTAATAGGGGTGATGGGGGTAGATTGTAGGCAAAAATCGAACAGGGCTATACCCAGGAGAGGCTGTGGGTATTTGATAAGGAATAGCTGGAACTCCTGTTTCATTTGCTTGGCCTCTCTTACTGATTCCCTTTGTGCCTCATTTACACTGAGAGTAGTCCTGCTTGCTCTCAAAAAACCCTCCTCCTCCTATGTACTTCACTAGGACCAATTCTCTTTCTAATTTACATCAACGACATAGATGAGGGTCTCACCTGTACAATCTCAAAATTTGCTGACGATACAAACATTGCAAATAGCGTACTCTCAAAAGATCAAGTTGACGATATGCAACACAATCTAGATAAATTGTCACATTGGGCCCAAATTTGGCAAATGAGTTTCAATGCGGATACATGTAAAGTACTACATATCGGATACCTAAATGAGAAAGCAAACTATTCGATGAATGGCACTCAGCTTAAGAATGTAAACAGAGAAACCGATCTGGGAGTAACAATATCGAGTAACCTAAAACCGAGTCAACAATGTTCAGAAGTTGTTAAGAAGGCAAACAAAATAATTGGCTTTATAGGCAGATCATTTGAGCATAAATCCAAAGACGTAATCCTAACCCTTTACAATTCCTTAGTCCGCCCTCTTCTGGAATACTGCGTTCAATGCTGGTGCCCTTATTACCAAAAATACATTAATAAACAAGCTAGAACGAGTTCAACGTAGAGTTACCAAAATGATACCTAGCCTAAAGAACAAACCATACGAAGAGCGTCTTAGAGAATTAAATCTATTTCCTTTAACCAAGCGCAGATTAAGAGGTGACTTAATTCAAGTGTTCAAAATCATCAAAGGCATCGACAATATGAACTGTAGTAAGTACTTCACTATCGACCAATCTAATTACACACGGGGAAACGGTTGCAAAATTATTGGTAAATCTTTTAACTCACACGAATCTAAGAATTTCTTCTTCAATCGAGTTGTCAACTTGTGGAATGGGCTTCCCCGAGACGTTATAGACTGCAGCACCGTTGATTCATTTAAATTCCGCCTAGACAAATATCTCGCATCAAACCCGCGACTGACTGCGTTTGTAAATGAATAACTTTATTTTATCCTCCCCTCAGTTACTAACCCATATGTCCCCTACTAACTTCCTAGTCCTGCCACGTTAGTGGCAGGGCAGTAGTTCCCTTTCCAATGTTCCCTTACCCACTCTAAAGCACTGTTTGGACACTTGATCCTCAGTGTTTTGGAGGACAAGCAGCCTAGAAGGGTCACTAGATCTGTTGTTGCTTGATTTCCTTTGTACTTTGTACTTTGTACTCCTTTGTACTTTGTACTTTGTACTTTGTACTACACTTAACATGCACACCACACTTCCTCCTTCATAATTATTAAAAACAAAAATGATAAACACAGGCCCAGCCTCGGAGTCCCCAGGGGGGGACCATAAATACCCCCACACATGCCCGACCTTCCCCTGACGACCCCTCTAAATACTCTGGACCACGGCCTGTCACTGTTATTATCAACTTTTGCAATATTCGCGGCCTTCCCTCTAATTTTCACTGTATCGAACACCACCTCTCATCCTCCAAACCTGATCTTCTTTTCCTCACCGAAACTCAGGTGTCTGAAGCAACTACCAGCAGCCCCTTCTCTGTATCCTCCTACTTTCTCTATCCTAGTTTCAAAGCCAGAGGCGGATGTTGTGCATACGTGCACAACAAACTCACTTGCTCTAGTGTTCCCGATTTCGACTCCTCTGAAATCTCAACTGTATGGCTCAAACTATCCTGTCATTCTCATACTAAATATTTCTGTGCTGTCTATCTTTCCCCTAACTCTACCGACTTTCCTAAATTCTTTGACTATCTAAATTCTAAAGTGGAACACATTCTATCTATCTCTCCCTTCTCTGAAATCTCCATCTTAGGAGATTTCAACATTCACCACCGCCAATGGCTCTCCTCTCACTCTTCTGACAAACCTGGTGAACAAGCCTACGTCTTTTCTATCTGTGACGCTCCTGCATAGTAGCCACGTGCGGGCATGCGCGAGGGTCGGCTACCCAGCCGCTTAGAAACCGGCTGGCGGCAGCCGGCCGGCCGGCTTTTCCTTAGTATATATCCTACGACAATGTAACTAATGTCTGGGATATTCTTATGTTGTTTCACAGCTTGAAGCTGCCCTTATTCTTAACCAACGCATCTTAGTATATTTTATTCTCGATAGTTGATTGTTTCATTATTATATATAAGATGTAAGTCTAGTGAGAGTGGGAGGAGACGAGCGGGAGAGAGAGACCGGCTGGGGGACGTTGCTTCGCGCGGGCGCGGAGAGACTAGCTTGGGACGAGCCTGATTGTTGCCAATTAATCGCAACGTTAGGCTTAGTTTCGACTCACGCAAGGGGTAGACGATTTTGACCCGGCAACGGTGTTGAGTGTTGCCAAGCATGGGATGTATTCGCATGCCTAGGGTGGGGTCCAGACAGATTTAAGACTCAGAGCTCACCTCACTGTCGTACCCTTCGGACCCCCTTGATATCTATCCCTCTCAACCCCACTTAGAAACTTTCTCTCTTACTTTGTATACCTTCTTTCCACTACTTCACCAATCTATTTAATTATCCCATCCCCTTGATAGACCTTATATCTATTATTGTATTAACGACGAGCTCTCAGATAACTAGATAGGATTTTGGGCCTTATGCAGAGATATAATTGTTAATGAGACCTAGGAAGCTTTTTTGTTGTCTCATATTTGGTGGTTTCATGCTTGCTAGTGTGTTCTTGTGGCAGGTGAGCAGAGGCTAGACCGGAGGGGAGGTTTTTTTGCGATCCTTTAAGTGAAGTCTGCTGGTGCGAGTCCTGTGGACCTGCACGACTTTACTAGGATACCCGTGGGAGTCTGGGGGCATTTTCTTGTCTGTGTGCCTGTGTGTCTAGTGTTGTGTTGTGTGAGGGCCCTTGCCTAGTCCACTCAGCACTGCGCTAGCACGTCTTGCGTTTGTTCTAGGGTCGCCAGGAGAGAGTCAGATACTTGGGATCTGAGTCTCTCAAGAGAGCACCCTTTCAGTTAGAGTAATTTGGCGCACAGACTTGGGAACGTCCCTAGGCTAGAGCAGGTGGCTCAGCCCGAGTATCCGAAGCCTATATCCTTCCGGCTAGACCTCTGCCACCTGGCAGATTAACAGCTAGGGGTTTATTATATCTGTATGCTTGTTATTGTGCCACAGTTTACCGTCTTTGTGAGCATTGTGAGTCAGGGTGTGGCTTAGAGACTCTGTCCGAGCAGGCTTGCCTGACTAAGAGTGAGAAGCACACTGGTATGTGGTTATGTTGCGAGTTGCTGCCTTTATTTAATTATACCTATGCCATTATACACTGTATGGCCTATCACTAGTATTTATTCCTGCTTATGAGTTAAGAGTTCTCTAAATCCGTAACTTACTTTCTTTGCTAAGCATCAGATCCTACAGTAGCCGCATGCAGTTTAGAAACCTGCATCTTGTCTACCTGTACGATGTTTTGAGGACTGTTTGCTTTCACCTTCTTTCACGCAGGGGTGATTAGTTGTATTAATTAACGTAACGTTAAATGTACTTTCTTCTAGTTGTTATTAAATTGTTTCTGCAATTTAATTCCGTTATCTATCTTTTCCTTGAAGCTTTAAGTCAACTTAATTGTGTGATCTTTTATATAGCCTGCTTGACTATCAGCAGTCTATAGTGCGTGCACCCTGTAACCGAGTCATAGGATACCTTGTTGTCCAGGCAGGACTCTTGACGGTTTAGGGTGGTTTGTTGCCTGGGTTTATAGATAAGGGTTGGATCTAGCGTTTTCCGTTGTTGCTTGTTGCCGCATACCTAGTCCAATAGAAAGAGCCCAGTGTTTATATATCCCAGGACGTAACAAATGGCGACCTTGCATAGGATTTACTAAACAGAGGAATATAGTGGTCATTTGTTTTGAGATTCCTTATGATTAGAGGAATACAGTGGACATGGAGTTTTTTTTTGGAGCAACCAATATAACACATTAAAGACTTTAAATAACATTAGTATATACATACTTGCATAGGAGATAAGGCACATTCTATAACCGTGATAATTACTGCAGTGCACAAACATGTCTAATACATCAGAACACAGTGATGGGTCAGGTCACGATACGGGCTCGGAGGGAGAAAGACCTGTGGAGTGGCTAGTCGATAGCGAGGAGGGTGCTAGAAGATTTTTAGAGGTGCCCCTTACCGCTGACAGGGTGTTGAAGCTGAATAAGTATGGCTTAAAGTGTGTGGCTGGTCTTCAGGGTCACCAGGGTTTAAGTGGCATGAGGAAAGATCAGCTGAGGACTTTGATATTGGGTTTAGAAGGGAGAGACCTGGGTGGAGAGGTGACTGAGGGCCCCGGTCCCCATCCCCCCCTCCACTCTACCCCCGTATCAAACGTCAGGGTGCCTGAATTTAGTACATACCCCTAAGTTGATGGTCAATGGCAGCGTGGAATTCAATCACAGGGACCCTCTCCATTAAATGCACCTTCCCCTCCTCAAGGGTTGACTCCAGATTTGTTGTTTCGGCTTGAGATGGCCAAGGTTGAGGCCGCCGAAAGACAGGTTAGAGTTCAGGTTGAGGCTGCCGAGAGACAGGTTAGTGTGCAGGCTGAGGCTGCTGAGAGAACAGCTATACGAGAGGCTGAACTGCAGGCAGAGCCTACTAGGTATCGGGCTGACAGGGAGCTGGAGATCTCTCGAGTGGAGGTAACAGGGCGAAATATTGGGGGAGGTAACAGACATCGGGACCACTCATTGTTGCACATGCTTAAACTAGTTCCTGTGTTCGATGAATCATGTGTGACTGAGTTTTTTATGCGATTTGAGAAGAAGTGTCAGGAACACCAGTGGCCTCAGGAAAAGTGGGCAGCATTAGTTTCATCAAGACTCCTAGGAAAGGGGCTAAAAGCGTATGATGCACTACCTTTAGAGTCCTGTGTAGTTTATGATGAGCTAAAGAAGGCTGTGCTACGGGCCTATGAGTTACAACCAGAAACTTACCGCTTGAAGTTTCGGGGTGTTACTAAGGGCAAGGATAGTACCTTCCTAGAACACGCCCGGGACTTGTCTGATGCACTACGACATTGGCTGCGTTCCGAGAGGGCAGCTACTTTTGAGGAGTTGAGGGAGTTGGTTCTCTTGGAGCAGTTCTTTAAGTGCACAGGCGGGGACTTAACATTAAATATAAAGGAAAAAAATCCTAGAACTCTCCAGGAGGCAGCAGAAATGGCTGACCTCCGACTGTCATTAATTCGAGGGTGCGAAGCAGCAGCTAGGAGTGAGTCGGGTGCAAAGGATCGTACCCCTCCCCCTCCCAAGAATTTTGATACACATAAATACACAAAACCAGGTAGCACTGACAATAAAACTGAACATAAACCAAATACCGTCCCGTATAAGAAGTCTAATGGTACCTCCCACTCCCAAGGGAAACCAAAGAGTAAAGAGTGCTTTGCATGTCACAAGGAGGGTCACTTTGCAAATGCTTGTCCGAACAAGCCACCAAACAAGGTTGTGTCATTGGTCCGCAGCATAGGGGTGTCGCCTATATCTTCTGAGTTTGCCAAGGGTAGTTCGTCAGAGGTTGGGACACAGCCTGTGTTCAAGAGTCCGGAAGGCTCGAACCCTGTCCGCGACGTCTTTGGGGTTCATAGAGGGCATGGTTTTGTGAGGTGGGCTGGCGAAAGGCGAGGAGTTAAGCTATTGCGTGATACTGGGGCTTCTCAGACCTTGTTAAAGAACTTTACTGGTAGGCCGATTAACGCTGCTCGGGTGGTGGTAGTTCAGGGGATCAATGCTACAAAGTCCTACCCGCTGGTGCGGATGGAGCTGGAGGTGGGTGGTGTGGCGAAGGAGCTGGATGTTGGAATCGTAGAGAACTTGCCTGTTGGGGGCGTCGACCTCCTCCTCGGCAACGACTTTGCGGTGCCTGCTTCTAAGGTTTCACCCTTGGTCGTTGCCGAGAAGGCGGCCGACGTTAGTAGGGAGGAACAGGAGCGGGTTTAGAAGTGTAGCGTACAAACCATGGCGTGTGTTGTGACGCGTTCTCAGACATCCGGAGCCTTGCAGCCACCACCTCAGTCTATCAAACCGCGGAGGAAAGGTCACAAGAAAACGGGAAGTGTTGGTCAATTGGAGAGTTTTGAGCCGGCAGTGTTTCTTGGTGACTCATTATTGGCACCTATGTTAGAGTCTGGAGAGGCCCCAGGACCTGTCACAGCTAGTGAGGAGGTAGGGCAGGAAGAGACTCCGAGGCAGCAACGTTACACACGGAGAGAAAAAAGGGTTGCTCAGTTTGATATTGGGGGAGGACTTGGGTTGCTTCGGAAGCATCTAGACAGGTTGGTTCCCTCAGATATTTGTAAACTGCAGTTGGAGGATCCGGAAGTTTAGAAGTGTGGTAATGGTGCTGTCAAGATCAAACACGAGGACGGGGAAACATGTCATGTGAACCTGTTGGAGGAGTTTGTGAGGCAACCACCTGAGCAGCCTACTGTCCCTGCGTTGTTCTGCCGCGGCCAAGGTGGAGAAGGAGAGGGGGGCAGTAGGGCACAGGTGGAGGAGAGTAGGGATTGTCATGTCTCGGCGGAGCAGTGGGCGGGGGACACGAGTCTGGTGGCTGTGGAAGCACTAGAGCACCTGCCTGAGCAGCAGTGTGCAGCGCTCCAGCACCAGCTCGGTTCATACCCCACTGGTCGTGCCGAGCCCCTGAGTCTCACACCTCGGGCGGTGCAAGATGTTCCGCGGGCAGGTCACGTGAATGTTGAAAGACCGTTAGCCTCGTTGTTTCGGTGGTTCAAGGTGGGCGACGAGGCTTTGGCATGGTTGCCAGGTCAGGGTCGACCCATGGCTGCCAAGGGTGGTGGTCAAAAGGAGGACATTGAGCAGATTGGTGAGGTTGGCTGTGGAGTGGCTGTGCCCGGTCGTCGCATAGCCTCCCAATGCTGCTCTAGTCTAATGCAACAGCCCTACCATAGACCGACTGTATCTGGCCCTGTCGCTAAAAGCGGTGATGCTGCGCAGGCAGATGTCGTCACAAGGAATGCGGGGGTGCTCATGTACGGTATCGGCGGGGAAGCCTTAGCAATAATGAACTATGGGAGTGACTGCACAGGTGGTACTGATTGTCCCTCTCATGACCTGGCTGTTCTAGGGACGAAGGTGGAGAAGGAGGGAGACTACAGGTTAGAAGCTGCGGTCTCGTCTGGGTTGTGGAAGGGCACTAGGATTGTTATTCTGCGAGATAAGTTGTTTACTAGGCTGTGGCAGTGCATCCGCATGTTTGTTGCTTCTCCAGGCCTGATGTACGGGGTAGAATCCGACATGCAGGCTGGAGATAGTGCAAGGCTCAGTTTAATTCCCTACCGTATAAATCCTGCTTGACAGCCTGTGGTGCAAGCAGAGCTGGATTACGTATTGACGAAGGGTCTGAGGGATAAGGAATGTCGTGAGTGGTCGTTGCCTGTAACTTTGCAACCGGTGTTAAGTGGCAAGATCAGTGAGTGTGTTGATTGCGAGAGTGTGTGTGCATTATCCCTGACAGACGCCTATACCTTATCGAGAGTTGACGACACCATAGACCGCCTCGGGGCTGCATCGCCTATCACGAAGGTAGAACTAGTGAAAGGTTATTGGCAGGCCCCGTTGCCGGAAAGTGCGAAGAGAAATGCCAGTCTTGTGATGAACTGGGCAGTTTATCAGTGCCAGGTGTTGTTTTGCTGCCGGGACACAAGTTGGATGTGTGGCATGCTAAGGGCACTGATAATGTTTTGGCTGATTGTTTGTCACGGGAGGGTTTGTTTGCAGGAGAACCCTCGCCGTTCAGTCAGTGTGTGTTGAGAGTGGAGTAAAATAGGCTTGCCCCTGTAAGTGCAGCCGCCAAAAACAAATTAAAAAAGCAAAAACCTTATAAAAACTCTTTATTTTTATAACGTGTAGAATTTTGTATAAGATGTTGTAGCAGTATCTAAGTTGAATGTTTTCGCTTATTGTCGCTAATTTATTATTTTTTTTTTTTTCTATATTCCAACTTACTTCCTCTCGGGCATAGGCTGAGAGCCTTAACATTCACCGCTTTACAATGAACAGTGAAGCCTGTGAGGTCTTGTTCCAGTCAAGGGAGTGAGACATGTGAAGCACGTAGAGTACAACGAGCACCTGCCATCTTGCCTTGACATGAGGCACGGTCCTCACTCATGGCCCGAAACGACCCCATCTCTGAAGCCACCTCGTTCCCGTGCTTCACTGTCTCATCCCCTACACTCAGACTCTCACACTTACACACACACAATGCCACCTGTTGAGCAAATAACTCACCAGGCATTGCACCCCTATAGCATATTTTGAATATGGGAATATTCATACAGTGCTATTTAATCAGGGAACAATGAGGGTATTTTATTGACGTTTCGGTGGGCTTGTGGTAATGCACTGATACCAGGTACAGCACAAATTCCATCCCAATAATATCTTCCCATTGATACATCGGGATTTGAACCCGGGACCTTTGGATTACCAGGCCAGTGGCAAGACCACTCCACCTCACCTCCCCTTGTTAGTTAAACTTGCTCGGTGGAGTGCAACAGTCTTTATTTTTATTTTTTATATATAGTGCCTTGTGTCGCAACAGTGTGTGGTACTATGAGAAGCTTTCTGTTAGATATGAAGAACTTAGTCAAGTGTCTTATATCTTGGGGGAGGTGTGACGCTCCTGCATAGTAGCCACGTGCGGGCATGCGCGAGGGTCGGCTGCCCAGCCATTTACAAACCGGCTGGCGGCAGCCGGCCGGCCGGCTTTTCCTTAGTATATATCCTACGACAATGTAACTAATGTCTGGGATATTCTTATGTTGTTTCACAGCTTGAAGCTGCCCTTATTCTTAACCAACGCATCTTAGTATATTTTATTCTCGATAGTTGATTGTTTCATTATTATATAAGATGTAAGTCTAGTGAGAGTGGGAGGAGACGAGCGGGAGAGAGAGACCGGCTGGGGGACGTTGCTTCGCGCGGGCGCGGAGAGACTAGCTTGGGACGAGCCTGATTGTTGCCAATTAATCGCAACGTTAGGCTTAGTTTCGACTCACGCAAGGGGTAGACGATTTTGACCCGGCAACGGTGTTGAGTGTTGCCAAGCATGGGATGTATTTCGCATGCCTAGGGTGGGGTCCAGACAGATTTAAGACTCAGAGCTCACCTCACTGTCGTACCCTTCGGACCCCCTTGATATCTATACCTCTCAACCCCACTTAGAAACTTTCTCTCTTACTTTGTATACCTTCTTTCCACTACTTCACCAATCTATTTAATTATCCCATTCCCTTTTTTTTTTAGTTTTTTGTTTTTTTTCTATATTCCAACATACTTCCTCTCGGGCATAGGCTGAGAGCCTTAACATTCACCGCTTTACAATGAACAGTGAAGCCCGTGAGGTCTTGTTCCAGTCTAGGGAGTGAGACATGTGAAGCACATAGAGTACAACGAGCACCTGCCATCTTGCCTTCACATGAGGCACGGTGCTCACTCATGGCCCGAAACGACCCCATCTCTGAAGCCATCTCGTTCCCGTGCTTCACTGTCTCACCCCCTACACTCGGACTCTCACACTTACACACACACAACGCCACCTGTTGAGCAGATAACTCACCAGGCATTGCACCCCTATAGCATATTTTGAATATGGGAATATTCATACAGTGCTATTTAATCAGGGAACAATGAGGGTATTTTATTGACGTTTCGGTGGGCTTGTGATAATGCACTGATACCAGGTACAGCACAAATTCCATCCCAATAATATCTTCCCATTGATACATCGGGATTTGAACCCGGGACCTTTGGATTACCAGGCCAGTGGCAAGACCACTTCACCACACCTCCCCTTGATAGACCTTATATCTATTATTGTATTAACGACGAGCTCTCAGATAACTAGATAGGATTTTGGGCCTTATGCAGAGATATAATTGTTAATGAGACCTAGGAAGCTCTTTTTTGTCTCATATTTGGTGGTTTCATGCTTGCTAGTGTGTTCTTGTGGCAGGTGAGCAGGGGCTAGACCGGAGGGGAGTTTTTTTTGCGATCCTTTAAGTGAAGTCTGCTGGTGCGAGTCCTGTGGACCTGCACAACTTTACTAGGATTACCCGTGGGAGTCTTGGGGCATTTTCTTGTCTGTGTGCCTGTGTGTCTAGTGTTGTGTTGTGTGATGGCCCTTGCCTAGTCCACTCAGCACTGCGCTAGCACGTCTTGCGTTTGTTCTAGGGTCGCCAGGAGAGAGTCAGATACTTGGGATCTGAGTCTCTCAAGAGAGCACCTTTTCAATTGGAGTCATTTGGCGGACAGACTTGGGAACGTCCCTAGGCTAGAGCAGGTGGCTCAGCCCGAGTATCCGAAGCCTATATCCTTCCGGCTAGACCTCTGCCACCTGGCAGATTAACAGCTAGCGGTTTATTATATCTGTATGCTTGTTATTGTGCCACAGTTTACCGTCTTTGTGAGCATTGTGAGTCAGGGTGTGGCTTAGAGACTCTGTCCGAGCAGGCTTGCCTGACTAAGAGTGAGAAGCACACCGGTATGTGGTTATGTTGCGAGTTGCTGCCTTTATTTAATTATACCTATGCCATTATACACTGTATGGCCTATCACTAGTATTTATTCCTGCTTATGAGTTAAGAGTTCTCTAATACCGTAACTTACTTTCTTTGCTAAGCATCAGATCCTACAGTAGCCGCATGCAGTTTAGAAACCTGCATCTTGTCTACCTGTACGATGTTTTGTGGACTGTTTGCTTTCACCTTCTTTCACGCATGGGTGATTAGTTGTATTAATTAACGTAACGTTAAATGTACTTTCTTCTAGTTGTTATTAAATTGTTTCTGCAATTTAATTCCGTTATCTATCTTTTCCTTGAAGCTTTAAGTCAACTTAATTGTGTGATCTTTTATATAGCCTGCTTGACTATCAGCAGTCTATAGTGCGTGCACCCTGTAACCGAGTCATAGGATACCTTGTTGTCCAGGCAGGACTCTTGACGGTTTAGGGTGGTTTGTTGCCTGGGTTTATAGATAAGGGTGGGATCTAGAGTTTTCCGTTGTTGCTTGTTGCCGCATACCTAGTCCAATAGAAAGAGCCCAGTGTTTATATATCCCAGGACGTAACATATCATAAATTACCTAGAGCAGCTGGGCCAGCAACCCACCCGTATCCCGGATCGCTTCAGATATCGGCCCAAAATTCTTGACTTATTTCTGACTTCTAACCTTTCTTCTTATACTGTCAATCTTTTCTCTCCTTTGGGCTCCTCCTACCACAAACTTATCTCAGTCACCTGTCCTATCTCTTCAGTACGGCCATCCGATCCTCCCTGCCGGCGGCGCTTGTGGCACTTTGGCGCTGCCGACTGGGAGGCTCTCCGGCAGTACTTCTTTGATTTCCCATGGAATAACTTCTGCTTCCGTGGTCGAGGACCCTCGGAGAGTGCTGAACGCATTACCGAGGTAATCCTCTCTGGCATGGAAGCATACATTCCATTTTCTTTCTCTCAGTCTAATGCAAAAAATCTTGGTTTACTCACGCTTGTTCTACTGCTGTCCGCAACAAGGAGGAAGCATTCAAACGGTACCGACGCCTTAAAACTAAAAAATCTCATTCTTCCTATGTTTCTGCCCGGAATCAAGCCAAATCTGTTCTTCGACTTGCCAAGCACTCTTTCATCAATAATAAATGCACTGAACTATCCAACTCTAGCTCTTCCCAAGCTTTCTGGCATCTAGCCAAAAACCTCTCCAACAACTTTTCTTCCTCGTCTTTCCCTCCCCTTTTCCACTCTGATGGCACAACCATCACTTCTTCCTCTGACAAAGCTGAACTCTTTGCTCAAACTTTTGCCAAAAACTCTACCTTGGATGATTCCGGTGCTATTCCTCCCTCTCCACCCCCCTCTCTTCTACATATGCCTAATATCCTAATCTCTTCTAAAGATGTACTTTCTACCATCTCTGGGCTAAATACTAAGAAGGCGTATGGTCCGGACGGTGTTCCTCCTGTTGTACTTAAAAGCTGTGCTTCCGTGCTGACCCCCTGCCTAGGTAAACTCTTTTGTCTCTGTCTCTCCTCTAATGTCTTTCCTTCTTGGTGGAAGTTTGCTCTCATTCAACCTGTCCCAAAGAAGGGTGATCGCTCTCAAACCTCTAACTATCGTCCAATTGCTCTCATCTCTTGTATCTCTAAAGTTTTTGAAACTATTCTTGCTTCCAAATTTCTTAAGCATTTTTCTTCTCATTATCTGCTCTCAGATCGCCAGTATGGCTTCCTTAACCTGACAAGCGCTAAATAGACCTAGGGGCTAGGGTAGTTATTTGTGCATTTCTAGCCTTGGATTCTGACAGAATTCGTTATATTTACAATATAGAGCATTATTTGTTTTCGGTATGCTTTTATTTTACATATATGTATATATGAACCTTCAAGAGTGCTAAAATAAGTGGGAAAAGCATTTGGGTGGTGAAAAACGAAGATATTGGCCACCCGGTCATAATCTCAGGCGAGAGAGAGCCACAGGCAACCCTCCTCTCTCGCTGTCTGTGAGGTAACTGAGACGAGCGGGGCGGTGTGGGCCGGTGTCTGGGTGTTGCATAACGATCTTTTCTGCAACCCACTTGTGCTACATTATCGCGGGAGAGAAAAATAACCGATAAATGATGATAATAAGAGGAAAAATAGGTGATAATTGAGGAGGGGAGGGAGGGGGAATAAGGTGGGGAAGGAGGGGAGGGGGGTGGGTGAGATTTACATGGATGAGTACTGGAGGGGAATTATCTCACCTAGAGACAAATTCCTTTGTTTTGATAGGCCCTTTTTTTTATGGAAGGCTTTTTTTATGGTCTTGCTTCCGTGAGGCCTATCGCGTTCCCTATAGGAAGCCTTCCGTGAGGCCTATCGCGCTTGCCGGGTTAAGGGTCACTCTACTGGTGATCTTCTTTCATATCTTACTAACTCTTGGTCATCAGATTTTCGGGACTTCGGTGAGATTTTTTCTGTTGCACTAGACATATCGAATGCCTTCGATAGAGTCTGGCACAAATCTTTAATTTCCAAACTGCCCTCCTTCGGTTTCTGTCCCTCCATCTGTGCCTTTGTCTCTAATTACCTTTCCGGCCATTCCATAGCTGCGGTTGTGGACGGCCATCGCTCACCTCCTCATCCTATCAACTCCGGTGTTTCTCAGGGTTCTGTCCTATCTCCTATTCTCTTTCTAATTTTCATAAATGACCTTCTCAACTGTACATCCAGTCCCATCCATTCATATGCAGACGACTCTACTTTACACCACTCAATTAGTTTTCCAGAACGCCCCCGCCAGCAGTCCCTGAAAAGTAAACATAATGAAGCCATAAAATTCTTATCTTCTGATCTAGCTACTATTTCCAATTGGGGTAGAGAAACCTTGTTGCATATAATGCTTCAAAAACTCAATTTATCCATCTTACTACCCATCAGGAACCTCCAGAGGACTATCCCTTATTATTCAACAATACAAAAATCAACCCTTCATCTTCACTCAATGTTCTCGGTGTCTCTTTTTCTTCTGCTCTCACTTGGAAAGACCATATTACCAGTCTTGCTAAGGCAGCCTCCCAGAAGCTGGGTATGCTCAACCGCCTCAAGGGATTCTTTACCCCTGCACAGCTTCTTGCTCTGTACAGGGGCACAGTGCATCCTTGTATTGAGTATTGTTCACTTGTGTGGGGAGGATCCTCTCACTCCACACTCCTAGATAGAGTAGAAAGGAAAGCCTTTCGTATCATTAACTCCCGTCCACTCACCAACTCTCTCCAATCTCTCTCTCTTCGCCGCAATGTTGCATCTCTCTCTCTATTCTATCGCTACAACAATAATCAGTGTTCCTCAGAGCTTTCCCAGTGTATACCACCTCCTCTACGTAGGGTACGCAGTACACCCCTTCCAACACAATCCCACCCCTACTCTGTGCAACTCTCCATCCCAAGAGTGAAAAGCTATTCTCAGATTTTCTTCTATTCAACTGCTAAGCTCTGGAACTCTCTCCCAGAATCAGTCTTTCACTCTTCCTATGACTTAAATTGCTTCAAACTCCGTGTGTCCAGGCATTTTAGCCCGAACGTCCCTTGATTTCGGCATTGTCACTCTTTGAAATCTGGGGAGGCACTCGTTCCAGGCAGTTATGCCTTTTGCCTCCCTCATTCACATAGAAAAAAAAAAAAAAAAAAAAAAAAGCGGACCTGTCCACTATGAGAAGGACACCCCGTGCCAGTTTAATCAAGGGCTTACAGGATTGACCACCGAGGCTCTCTATGTATCGTTTAGCACTATTTGTTCAACAGTGAATGGTGGTTAGTACATTTATCAACCTTCTTCACCCTATGGTTAGCAATAGGAATTTGTATGAGGGTTACTTCCCTAGATGGGTTCCCGACCAAAGCTAACGAGTCCCATCCACCGGGGCTTATACAATGTGGTCTCCCATAGATGGGAATGAAACACCAAATAATTATCACAAGGCATTATAAGTTTCTGGACAATATTGGCTTTATCGTACATGGGCAGCACCTGCACAAAGGTAACTGAACAGAAATATTGTTAATAAAATTGGCTTCTAAAACTGTTCTAGCTCCTGTAAAACAACGCGTACACTAACGTGTAATCGGTCTGATTGCAAGCTTTGAGTCAAGGTAAAGGAAAGTCTAGTCCCAATAAACATTGCAACACAGGATATTTAAATGTAAAACTTGCAAAACACATAAACTAAAATAGGAACCGCACAATATAAAGGCAAAAGAACTTATCAAAATCACTATGTGGAAATAACGCACTGAATATTTAGGAAAACAACATCACGAAATAAAAACACAAATCCACCACATACAGATTACATCACTATATGAACAAATTAATGTGTATACCTGGCAAACTAGTTGCATATACTGTATGAAGGTACTCTCGTCATATTGGGCGGGTGCCCAACCCGGAAAAGGGTTGAAATAGGGGAGCTATCCCCCCGCCAAAGGCGGCTTTCTAGGGCCTTTCCTAGCTGATGCTGAGAGGATTGGGTTCTAGTCATGTGGTGATGGGCTGGTCTATCAGAGTGAGAACTGAGCAATCTCTGCCATACCCATAGCTTACTCTGACTGTTCCTTTTACCTATATATTTTCTAGATCTCAAGTGACGGCATCTCTAACGTGGATTGACCTCCCAATCTACCAAGATTGGAAGCCAAAGTGTCACATTTTTCCCTTGCTCCTCAACTTTCTCTTCATAATTGCTGAGGGACACAGGGCCCTGGGTGGGGCTTTGGTTTCCCGGGCATTTCCGCACCCTCCTCAGCTCCCCGCCATGGAGTGGCTTCGGTCACCCAGGCTTTATTGTGGTCGGCGGGAAGGGTTCTGTGGGGGCGCTCGGTTATGGCCTTGGCCTTGCACGGGGCCTTGGGGCTGTTCGGCCAGGCAGCTTGGGGAACAACAACAACAACAACAATTCTCGTCATATTCGAGGAACTGTACAATTGGAACTTTCATGGCATTGGAGAGTTTCGTATTTTTGGGGTTCACTGTAGTATAATACATATTGTGAGGGAGAGTTTCGTATTAGTCTGTTTCCATATATGTTAAATGCAATAAGTTGACTATATTTTAATTTGCATACTAATTTGTCCATTAGACGAAATATTTTGCTAATCTATTTTAATTTGCATTTTATAATAATAATGGTTACTTGATGATGGCTGTTTGAGCAGGTTGGAAATTCGTAATAGAGATGGTGCTCCAATGATTTTTGTCCTATCATTCCTATCTACTATGGAAGCTCCGATGCGCTAGTCCACTCACTTATATATATACATATATATACTGTATATATATATATATATTTGCCCAGAACCCCTCCCAACCCAATGATGACATGCCCATCCACACTCCTGACCCCTATCCCACCACCATCCATGCCTCCCCCAATTATCCCCTCTACCTCTACCCCTATCCCCAATGATCTTCCTGACCTCAATACCCTAACATCTTTCATGCCTCCTCCACCCCCTCCTACACCAAAAACACCCACCAATGCTCACCAATCTCCCAATCTTATTCCTCCCCAATCTCCTCATAAAAGAAAACCAAGCAGCCCAGCTGATTTACCCTCCCTTGACTCAAACCGTTCTCGGTTAAAATCTTGCAAAACAATAACCCCAAGGAAGAATGCTAACTCTAGCTCCAAATCCCTAACATTGGAGTTGGCCGCTCCCTTTCATCCTCTCCCGCTCGCCCACGAACCACACACCCCCATTTGTCAAAAAATCTTTTACCCCTCCGCCCCTGATCAAACCTTGTACATCCCAGTAACAGAGAGGCTCCCAATCCCCTAATCACTTAAATATATTTGACACACCACAAACTCACACTAAATTTATCACCATTCTCTTACCCTCTCAACAGCCAAAATTTCTCAAAAAATACAAATTACACAAAGTAAAGTAAGCTCTTTATAAAACAGTACAACCACCTCCAAACTCGGCAGTTGACAGCTATGCTTTGCTGCCCCCCTTTAGACCCTTACCATCCAAAATGGCCAGACCACTTTCTAGACCTTTTCCATTAAATAATTGCCACCTTTTGTTTGCAGCATTTACCACCCACAGTTTAGTCTCCACCCCATCTTGGCATGCCATTCTGAAGCTCTCCCAAAATTCACTCTCAATAATATGACAGAGTCACAACCCTCCTCTCCCCCACCAACCCAAATTGTACAACTCACGCACGTTGGGCCAAGCCCTAACACTCTTTATCCTCCTACTTTAACACTTTCTCTCTTACTACACCAATACAAACTTCCCTTCTTTCACTCTCACCCACCTTTTCTATATACATTCATTTATTCACTCATATTCATCAAGCTAGATACGTTTAAGTAATGTTTATGATTACTTAATAAATTATTGTCTTATCCTAATCTAAAGAGCTATTACATATCACATGACACACAATAATAACTTATATATCATAAAGGAAACACAAGCGAAATCATGTAATGATAAACACAAGAAGTAAGTGAGAGGTGAAGACTGACTGACTCGCTCATGCAGCTTAGCCAATCACAGGCCATGATTTACTTACCAGTATCACACACTTAAAATAGGCAGTGACAGCATTTCTTCCTTTGCTTGTGCTTACTGTATTATATCTACAATATTCGCAGCCTGGTCGTATCCTCAGGCGGGAGGTGGGCTGACCTACATTCTCCCTCCTCCACCTCTCTCGCCATACTGAAGCCAACGGGTGAAGGCTCAGAGTCATATAACGACTCTTATGCAACCCACTTGTGCTCTGAAACTGTGGGAGAGAAATTCACGCGAAAAATATCTGATAAATTATGAAAATACGAGGAAAAATAGCTGATAATTGAGGAGAGGGGGGGGGAAACAGATGGGGAAGGGGGGGTGAGAAACATATGGATGAGTGGTAGAATGTACAGTCACGCTAATAAGTCATGACCCAGCTGTTTGGCTTCCTCTGTGCTGTATTAATGTCTGTCAGATGTTAAATAGGGTGGGTAAGTGTAGGAACATATTTGTATATTTCACTCGATATGAAGAAATTATGCTTAGATATTGCTGATACCAATTATTTATCAAAATATACTTGGTGCCGAGACATCACTTATTAGCGCAACCATACTAGAGAGGAATTATCTCACCTAATGACATATTCCTTTGTTTTGAGGGGCCCGTGGGGTGTTTTGGGATTTTTTTTTTATGGTCTTGCTTCCGTGAGGCCTATCACGTTCCCTATGGTGACCCTTCCGAGAGGCCTATTGTGGTTCTTGGGTTAATATTACTAGACAAGGACAGTTTATAGAAGAAGAAAAAGACAGCAAAGTAGAAGGCTCTCTCCCTACCCTCCACTCCCTCTGGCTATAAAGCCAGTCCAGAAATAGGATGAAGTGTACCTTATGGGTCAGGAAATGCCCACGATGAAAGATTTTACAGAGTATAGAAAGACATTGGTCTGAAAGGGAATTTACACTTACCTACTGATTCATTCAAATGTATCCAATCTCCATTAGATGGTCGTCCAGTCTCTTCTTAAACGTATCAATTGAATTGCTATCGACCACCTTCCTTGGGAGAGAGAGAGAGAGAGAGAACATTTCTAGCCTTTTGATTCAATGTCTCACCATCAAGTTGGTGGCAGAAACTCATCATCCACTTATATTTCAACAGATGACCAACAGTGCCTACAGTATCTTGCATTGTCTAATTTCTTGGAATTGTGTTTTCATTATAGTTTTGATAACACTCAGCAACTAAATAATTATAATGGTCTGTCGGTGTTTTTTTTTCTTCTTTTAAGTACCGTAACTTGAAACTGCCTAAATTTCTACCCAACACTATCTCCCTTAAATAGTTAACGAAAATATACACAGGAGAAACATGGCGACGTAGAAAGAATCTAATAACAGCGAATATATATTGTGCGTGCAAACACATGCTTCATATTTCAATAATTCAATATTTACCGCATTGTGAGTAAGTCGAAGTTATATATATATATATATATAAAAAGGAAAAGAATTGACAGGGCGCCAGGCAACATCTTTATTTTTCAAATTTTCGGCTAACCTTAAGCCATCATCAGGAACAACATTCCCTAAAAATAAGTAATATACTATTAGAACAACGCAATTTGTAAAAAATAGGGTAATGATTATCGAATCTATAAAAGGTTAAACTTACTAAATATAAACAATCCTATATTAATGTCTCACTATATATAAAATTAAAATTCATACACTAACCATGTAAAACCAGTGAAGATACCGAAAAGCAAAATAAATTTTAATTTTATATATAGTGAGACATTAATATAGGATTGTTTATATTTAGTAAGTTTAACCTTTTATAGATTCGATAATCATTACCCTATTTTTTACAAATTGCGTTGTTCTAATAGTATATTACTTATTTTTAGGGAATGTTGTTCCTGATGATGGCTTAAGGTTAGCCGAAAATTTGAAAAATAAAGATGTTGCCTGGCGCCCTGTCAATTCTTTTCCTTTTGATATGGAGGTTTAAGTGCCCAAAATCTACTGCTGAAGTACTCATAACTATATATATATATATATATATATATATATATATGTAATATTAGTGTGTGTTTTGAATATGTGTAAACATATATCTGACCACATTTGTTTAATCTATAATTCATAACATCTAGCACTATCATCACGGCACGGTAACTGACTAGGGTTTAATGCAGTAAGCAAGGAGAGTGCCAGGCCAATCAGGACATAACACAACTTCGGTTAGTGTGAGTGTCAGTGTTTTATACTGGCTGTGTCATGATAGCTAGTCCCGAACATCAGTGTGAGTATTTAAAAGTATTTAATTCTGTTTAACAAATATTAGCTGGGCCAAATTTCGGTCTGAGACTTTAGATGTTTTATAACATAAAAACAAATATTTGCATTAACATTTTTCCTTCCTGGAATGCGGCCACTCATCAAGCATATTACAACTGTCCCTGTCTCCCTCTTTCATATCCGTTAGCTGGCGATAGCTCGATGAAATAAATAATAATTTTAGCAAAAATGTTTGTAACAGTATGAGTGATGTTCTGTAATATGATGGTGTATAAAGGGTAGAATTACTATGATTAGATAACTCTATAGAAGCTGCCACCTTATCCGACCATACGGACATTAATTAATAAATAAGTGTATAATAATTAGTATCAGGAAACTGAAACTTGAGAATAATTCACATTTGCTTTAATGATTTAATACCTTAAGAATTATTCAGAAGTACAACTAAAGAAATCGATGTTTAAGTAGCAAGTAATTATAATCCAAGTATAAAGAGTCTTTTTCACAATCACGAACTGGCCTATGACCCCTTTATGATAACAAGCGATGGGGGTCCTCTGCTCTGTCGCTCCACACCACAAACTCCCCTTAATATCACCTTGGGTTACGCCCTACACATTGGGCTGTACATAATTCCTAACCAATACCTGTCAAGATTACATACCTGTGTGTGGTTTAAACTCTCTGACACACCTTAGATACATGTTAAACACACCCCCATCACACCCTATACATGCCCCTCTCACGTGATGGAGGGTGGCTATTATTTGATGACATCAGTCCTGAGTCTCCTGACATAGGTGATTCACATGACCTCTTCTTCTGAGAGGTCAAATTCATACACTCTGGCGCCCCTCAGTCTATACCAGATGTATCTAATACAAGAAAATACAATACAGCTCATCCTTTGGTCATTGTTTCCCCCTCTGTCCTGGTGTTGACAGGTGTGGGTCAAGGGAACTGTTCTTGGTGGTGTTATTTACAGTAACTCAGGCAGGTTTTACAGTTATAATTGGGGTGTTTGGTGTTGTGGTGAAATTAATAAAAATAAAGATTATAATGAATTTAGGGTACCGGTTTATAATGTTTGTCTAATGTCGGCTTCTTTTATCTGAGAGAGAGAGAGAGAGATACTATGTAATGATAACGCAATTTAATATGAAAATGGTGTGCTACTGCAAATGTTAAGACACAGAAAACTAGTTTGTATACACGACTCTACCTCAGCAAAGAATACATGGAAGTTAATATCTTGAGACTAATGAAACATGTTGCATACTTTCGCTCTCACCTCAAAAAAGGGAAATAAACATATATTTAGACTAATAAAATAATTTACATAATGTTGAATGTGATGGTCGACATTCGCTATCACTTAATCCAGTAATTACTGAAGGGGACAGTGTTATTTTCTGGGTATATATATATATATATATATATTTTCTTTAATACATACGAGGTTGAAAGAAATGGCAATTTCTGCGTTGGAAATTTTATTATTCAAAGTTTCCAGGTCTCTGATGAGTTTTCGCTGGGTGGCAGGAAGTAGATGAAGGAGATGAGCAAAATTCATGGTGGTACAGGGTTACATTAAAGTACATGAAGATACAGGATATACGACGCGTTTCACTGGACAACCAGCATTATCAAGTAAGGAAGGAATGATATAAAAGGTAAACAGGAAGGGTATATATAGAGGGTGGAGGATCAGAGGAGGCGGAAAACAGGGGGCAAAAGTCTGCGATTGGTGGAAGGCTAAACTAGGAGAGAGACAGGGGGTAACCGCTTCACGCATGCGCACTGGATGCGGGATGGTGGTCGATAGGTGGGGTCGAAGCTGATTGGCTGCGTGTCGAGGGGCGTGGCCTAAGATGTGTGGCGCCTGCAGGTTTGTTCCCAGGTTTGGGAACCCCCTCCGCCCCATCATCTCCCAGATCCCCACTGCCACCTACCAGATCGCCAAGGCCCTGAACAACCTCCTCACCCCCTACGTGCCCAGCCAATTCAACCTTAACTCAGCCCACGATTTCTTGGAAATTTTACGAGACGCCCCCCGTAACAACAACCACACTATCGCCTCTCTCGACGTAGAAAGCCTGTTCACCAACGTGCCAGTGAATAGGACCATTGACACGATTCTACGTCGAATTTATCATTGCCCTGATACACCTACACTGGACATCCTGGAGAAGGCCCTGAAAACACTACTGGAGCTATGTACCAAGGAGGCCCCCTTCCTTTGCCCCCGGGGCAACATGTACAAGCAGATAGACGGTGTGGCGATGGGCAGCCCCCTAGGAGTTCTTTTTGCGAACTTTTTCATGGGTACCATCGAGGAAGAGCTCCTAGCTGCCCAACGACCCGCCGTCTACTGTAGATACGTGGATGACATCTTCGTGCAAATCAAGGACCTCCACGAACTACAGGAACTCCAGCGTCGCTTCATGACCTCCTCCGGACTTAACTTCACCTTTGAAAAATTTAACAATGGACAACTCCCCTTCCTCGACATCCTCGTAGCTCTGAACGACCATGGGTTCAAAACCACCGTCTACATTAAACCTACTAACACAGGACAATGCCTCAACGGTGATAGTGAATGCCCCCGCCGTTATCTTCTATCCTCCATCTCCGCCTATGTTAGGAGAGCCCTCACGCACTGCTCTACCTGGGCCGACACCCACCAGGAACTAGAAAGACTATCCCAAGTTTTAGTAAATAACGGATACTCCAACTCCGACATCTCCAGCACCATCAACCACCATCTTGAAAAATGGTACACCCAAAGCCCTCCCAACATTGACCCCCCCAATGAAATTAAGATCTTCTACCGCAATTACATGTCCTCTGAACACAAAAATGACGAGGCCGTCTTAAAAGAAATAATCTCCAAGCATGTCCACCCAACCAACCATGAAAACAAAATCAAATTAATAATTTATTACAAATCCCCCAAGACCTCCAACCTCGTTCTCCGCAACAAACCAGCCTCCACCAAGATAAAGAGCCCGATGACCGACGATCACGTCATTTACCAACATACCTGTAATTATGAGGACTGTGGACCTTATTCCTATATTGGTATGATGCAGACTCGTCTTTCACGTCGGTTAACTCTTCACCTTCAGGCTGGAGCCATCAAAGACCACTATCTCACCCCTAACCACCCTCACCTCACACGCAACGAGTTAGAGAAACACACCACCATACTCGATAAAGAAAGTGACCCAAGGAGATTACCTATACTCGAAGCTTTATATATCCAAGCCTTACATCCCAACATCAACAACCAAACTCGGGACCTTCAGATCCTTCCTTCTGCCAAAAGGCACTACCCTACAGGACCTAACACCCCTCCTCGCCCCCCGGTGCCCTTGACGCAGCCCCCCGCGCTACCTCCTTCAGCTTCGTCTTCTGCAGGCGCCACACAACTTAGGCCACGCCCCTCGACACGCAGCCAATCAGCTTCGACCCCCCCTATCGACCACCATCCCGCATCCAGTGCGCATGCGTGAAGCGGTTACCCCCTGTCTCTCTCCTAGTTTAGCCTTCCACCAATCGCAGACTTTTACCCCCTGTTTTCCGCCTCCTCTGATCCTCCACCCTCTATATATACCCTTCCTGTTTACCTTTTATATCATTCCTTCCTTACTTGATAATGCTGGTTGTCCAGTGAAACGCGTCGTATATCCTGTATCTTCATGTACTTTAATGTAACCCTGTACCACCATGAATTTTGCTCATCTCCTTCATCTACTTCCTGCCACCCAGCGAAAACTCATCAGAGACCTGGAAACTTTGAATAATAAAATTTCCAACGCAGAAATTGCCATTACTTTCAACCTCGTATGTATTAAAGAAAATTTATTACCTGGCTTTACCAACATATATATATATATATATATGAGATGACGGGGTCCGGCCAATGAAAGCCAAAACCAGTCAAGCACCTGCTCTAGTCTACAGCTAACAGCGCAATCATGTCATGCCGCATTGCTAGCATATAAAGTAAATTACGATCTACCATACTCCCCCACCCCCAGACTCAGCTTGAACAATGCCCTGTGACTAACGCGATAGAAAACGCGCCACTCACCCTCAACCAAGACCTACCCAACCCCGAGCCAGAGTTAGACTATAGTAAAGAACTATTTATGCAAACTCCACACCAGCCCCCTCAATATCCTCACTTCCATTCTGATCACCACGAACACAGTAACTTCAGCCAAGCGAGCAAACAAACCAAATTTTCCTATACCCCTTCCCCCCGATCACCTCCATACAACCTACCAATTCTCTGCATATACCCCAAACAGAAATTATGTTTTCATCACCCCAACGAGCCATCTCCAAACCCAAAACATATACAGACAGATGAAGAATGTTAACCCCGTCACAGAGATATCCTTCGCATTTTTTTAGTGCGACCCCTAACCTCAGGATAAATAAATAAAACCATACCCCGATGCCCCTACTACCCCGAGAAACCAGCTCCTTAACCCCAGCCGAAAAAGAAATAGTACTTGCTCGTGCCCAGGGTAAAGTTAGGCAAAACCAAGTTTATATCTAGGCGAGTACCTCTTCTTAGGAAGGACGTGCATAGCTAGCTCACTTAGTTCGGATCGAGACTTCCGTATGGATTAGCCAATATTCCATTAAACAGTTATAAACCAGTGTAGACCAGTCTAGCCAGTGACCCCAAAGAAAGAAGGAAGGTGAGAGAGTGGAACTTACCTGTAGAGTGTGATATCGTGGAGCCCCTTGTGACAAAAGGAAGGACAACCGACACTGTTACCACGTGCTCGTCAGATACTCTACCAGGCTCCTATCTTTCTTCTCAAACCTTTAAGTGATCTTTGTTTTGTTAAGTGTAACGATGATTGCAACTAGGGTTAACAATATATGGTGAGGTTCACGCTAACGTAATACTAAAGATTTCCATTCTTTCCTTCTCCTAGTACCAGTTGCTCGATTTCTAGAGAACATAACACACCTCTATATGTGGGATAAATATATATATATAATTCCTCTAACAATATCTCTAAATCAGAAATAGATAAATTTGAGTGCATAGTGTGCAAAGGCGAGCTTGTGTTAATTGATGATCCTGTGGCTGTGAATTTTGGAAATGAGTCATTGGAGCAGGTGAACAAGTTTTGTTACCTAGGAGATACCATCTCTGCTGGTGGTGGGGCTGAGGCTGCCACTGTCGCTAGAATTTGATGTGGCTGGGGGAAGTTCAGACAACTGCTGCCAATTCTGACCATGAAAAGAATGCCTCTCCCCCTGAAGGGAAAGGTGTATGCCTCATGTGTTACAAGTGCAATGACGTATGTCTCGGAAACATGGGCCGTTAAAGGAGAGGATGTCAACAGAATGGAACGTAATGAGATGAGAATGGTGAGATGGATGTGGGGGGTCTGGCTGCATGATAGAATAACAAATGATGAGCTAAGGAGATGATTAGGTACAAAGAGTTTTAACGAGGTGATGCGAACAAGTAGACTGGGATGGTATGGACATGTGGAGAGAATAGATGCACAAAATTGGGTGAAAAAATGAAGGTCTGTGATTGTGGAGGGAGCTGCACCAAGGTGGACCGAGGAAGACCTGGGATCGGACTATTCGTGCCGATCTCAAATCCAAAAACTTGACAAGTGAAGCAGCCCTTAACGGGGTTGCCTGGAATGCCGCCATTAAGACAAGAGACTGAAACTGCACATATGTGTGGAGCACTCTGTCTTAAAATGTTATGTATGTATGTATGTATAGACTCCTATATTCTTATGAAGAGTAATACATGTTTGTTCGGGAAATAATACATACACCTTTTACATGTAAAACTAGTGAACACTTATTCAGATCTTATTTGTATGTAACATCATTATTTGATGTTATATACAAATATGAGGAAATTTGAGGAAAATGAGGTGAAAGAAGCAGTGAAACAAATAAGAGCGGGAAAAGCAGAAGGTTTGGATGGTATTGCTGTGGAGTGTATAAAGAAGGGTGGAGATGTGATAATAGAT
This sequence comes from Paralithodes platypus, assembly GCA_032716605.1. Classification (NCBI taxonomy): domain Eukaryota; kingdom Metazoa; phylum Arthropoda; class Malacostraca; order Decapoda; family Lithodidae; genus Paralithodes; species Paralithodes platypus. The sequence continues at coordinate 15,525,737 of CM064538.1, read as the reverse complement.
TGGTTGGTGAGACTTTTCAATGTGTGCTTTGCTGTGTCAATGGTACCAATAGACTGGAAGAGTGCATGTATTGTGCCGTTGTACAAGGGGAAGGGAGATCGGCAGGAGTGTTCAAGTTATAGAGGTATTAGTTTATTGTCAGTGGTTGGAAAGCTGTATGGCAGGGTGTTGATAGAGAGGATAATAAAGTGTACGGAAGTTGCAATAGGAGAAGAACAGTGCGGTTTTAGGAGGGGAAGAGGGTGCGTGGATCAGATGTTTGCAGTAAGACAGTTATGCGAGAAGTATTTAGAGAAGCATAAGGAGATATTTTGGGCTTTTATGGACTTGGAAAAAGCGTATGATTGTGTGGACCGTGAAGCAATGTGGAAGGTGTTAAGGATTTATGAAATAGGAGGACATTTGTTAGAAGCAGTTAAGAGTTTTTATGAAGGGAGCAGAGCATGTGTGAGAGTAGGAAATGGTGAGTTGAGTGAATGGTTTGATGTAAAGGTAGGTTTGCGACAGGGTTGTGTAATGTCACCATGGCTATTTAATATGTTTATGGATGGTGTGGTGAGGGAGGTGAAAAGGAGAACTATGGGAAGTAGGGTTTAGTAGGAAAGAATGGTAGAGATTGGGAGTTGAATCAGTTGCTGTTCGCTGATGACACAGCATTGGTGGCGGATTCTGATGAGAAACTGCAGTGGGTAGTCAAAGAGTTTGGTGTGGTTTGTGGAAGGATGAAACTGAAGGTGAACGTCAATAAAAGTAAAGTAATGGTGTGTAATAGGGGAGAGCATAGGGTGAATCTAGATGTGAGGTTGGATGGGGAAATATTGGAACAAGTAGAGTGTTTTAAATATCTAGGAGGAACAATAAGCAGGAGTGGAGGTATGGAAGTGGAGGTAAAACAGAGAGTGTGTGAAGGAAGGAAGGTTTTCGGAGCAATGGGAAGTATGTGGAAAACGAGAAATCTCGGAGTGAAAGTAAAAAGTGCACTGTATCAAGGAATTGTTGTGCCAACAGTGATGTATGGGGCTGAGACATGGGCTCTGAAGAAAAAGGAGAAAAGAGGGCTGGATGTGATGGAGATGAGCTGCTTGAGGAGTATGCGTGGAGTTACTCGTAGAGACAGATTGAGGAATGAAGAGATACGTAGGAGAGTGGGGCAGCAGGAACATTTGTCAGCCAGAGTGGACAGAAGGGTGCTGAGCTGGTATGGTCATGTTGAACGAATGGGAGATGAAAGGCTTACAAAGAGAATATGTGAGTCAGGTACAAGGGGAGATAGAAGGGCAGGAAGACCCCCATTGAGATGGAGAGACTGTGTAAGAAAGGCTTTGGATGATAGAGGAATGACTATAGATCAGGCAGGGGAAGTGGTGGTGGACAGGAGTGAGTGGAGAATGCTTGTGAATAGTTGAGTGAATACATGGTCATTTGGAGTAAGGGGTCGGGCGCAAATTGGACTAGATAATAGTCCATCAGGCGCCTGGCCCGGGGAGACGATTAATATGAAGGGTGTGCCTGGAAGTGTGGTGGGAGGGCTTGTGGCTTTGGCTCCGCTGCATGTCTGCCTGCCGAGATCGGAACCTCTCCGGGTGGTCAGGGGCCGGGGGAGTGCTGGAGCGACCTTGGTAACCCTGGTCTCTGGGTCTTCTCCTGGGTGACCTGGATGTGTGAGAGTTTGTGTTTTTTTATCTGTGTTTATTTTTGTTTTATATTATTTTTAGTTTTCCCTGTTCTTGCTCTGTCTTGAGTCGGCTACCCCCAAAATGGGGATTGAGCCTGAGCATATAGATAGATAGATAGATAGATCATTATTTGGGTGCGTAATTCATAGATAAGTTATTCACAGAGTGTTTTACTATTCAGTCTTTTAATTTGACTATTGTTATTATCACGCTTCATGACCTATGATTCATGTTGTGTATTGTTTGAGTTATTTCCAACTCTTTACATTCACGTCGCGCTAACTTTTCACCCGGCGAGGATATTCAGTCACGCATACATGACTAATCTATTTATTTAACATATTTATGAATTGATATTCATAGTAATTATTCTTTGAGTTCTTTGAGTTTAATCTCCTGTCTATATTGTATTAACGTAAAAGTTATTCAAATTCACATAACCTCAGTACCGCGCGTATGCCATCGCAATAACTAATATTTAACTCAAGTGGGAAGCTACTTGCATTCCCCATTTCCTATCCGGATACTGTTTATTGTTTTGAGACTTAACCCTTCCTCCCCGGGCTATCTTAGCTAATGACGGTCGCCCCTACCCGGGCGATATGGCCGAAAAACGTCTAGGCCTAGGCTACCGTATTTATGTTTATTTTCACTGCTAGAACTTTCCCACTCATCTATAATCGTAGTGCGGTTTTCAATCTGTACTTTGGCATTTAGTAGAGCTCTGTAAGTCAACTGGTTCAGTTGTGATGACGATTTCAGTGGAGCCAATATTGCAGAGATGTTGCCAATATGAGGGCTTTTTAGACACTAATTTCGTCATGACGTCAGAACAATAACATTGAGGAGTCTTCTCCTTCTTGTTTTCGGAGGTGCGGTAACGAACGCTTGGGTTTGTTGACATAGGTCGTACGCACGGCGTTCGGACCAAGCTTAATTAGGCTATTAAGCTCATGCCTTAGATAAGGCATACCGGGTAGCGGCCCTTCTTTCGTGCTGTCCTTACCTAAGGCAGCCCGGGTAGGAAGGGTTAACATCTCTGTGTATACTTATTTGTGGTTCTGGTAGTAACATTGTATTTATTCATATGTACTACTTGTAACCTTATTTTATGTATTCCTAGACTATTATTATTCTAGCGAATACTTATATTCATATTCCATTATTTATGTTAGATCGTAAATCTCATTTCCATATATGAGACTCGATCATATTTATACTTATCTGATTTATGAATTGTACCCTAGCTGTTAAGGAATAAACTTGTGAACCTTGAATGTGTATTCTGTGTCCATTGATTATTATTTTGTTTAAATTATAATATTGAAGTTCGTTATGTCCCAGTGAGAGAGTTGTGATTCTCGTTATTTCCTAAGGTGGAAAACGGAATTACCATAAAGCACGTTGAATTATAACGTCGCATAACATTGACGGAAGCGGTGTCTTGTTACGACCGGGACTACGAATAACACAAGGGCACTCTATGATTGGACTAGTAATAGGGCACTATGCAACAACGGTACGCTAGATCCAAACCCTCGAACTTATATGCCGGCGAACAAAACACCTATACCCTCCAGGGTTAATCTGCGATAGCGGGGTATCCTTAACTGGGCATAAATGTACTCTACTTCAGGCTAACCTGCACTGGTATAGCCTGATAACAAACAAGATGCAAGTTACGTTAAAATGCATAAAAAGGAATCTGTGGAAAGATCAATTATATCACTGCAAGATTTAATACAATAAAAAGATGCTTCAATACAGTTACTCTAAACAACAATAAACTCTTCACTCCTATCTGAAAGAAAGTGATGTATAGTCCTACAGCATAGACCTGGAAACTTCTGAAGAAAGTCTGATCCTCATAAGATGCTCGTACTGATTTAGAACTATATAAAGGTAGGAGGCAGGACACCACACGTGTAAATCGAATACACTAAAATATAGGACATATAATGTTAACTGACACGGGAATACTATAAATGCGCAACGGTAGCAATGCTCGACACTAAAAGAAGTACTTCCTCATCAACGAAACAGTCTGCTATGGTTGTGCGGCTCAGCAACAACCTAGACTAATAAATGCTGTGAATAATAATGCGCACATATCAAAGAGCTTATATTAAATACTAACAAGTGTCTACTCGATTAATAATGTCTAGCTGGGATACTCTAGGTAAGGAACTGGGGTTGAGCAAGACAGTCTCGTAGCCTAGCGATGTCCTTAAGACTGCATCCTTTAAGTTACGTTAATTGACTAGGGGGCTCTCTCGATAGATCCAGATCACAAGTATCTGGTTCTATCCTGGCGACCCTCTAAAGACAAGCAAAGAGGCAGCAAAGTGTGGAACTGGTACAGGCCAAAACCCTCAGTCAACACAATGCTGCACTCGCATAGGACGCAACCAAAAAGACAACCCAGACTACCACAGGACCGGTCGGAGTCGTGTAGGTATAAGCAAACCGTACACACATCGGAGACAACGACTACAGTTACCTTATCCCAGTCTAGCATTAAATAAAAGAGCAGAAACACTAAATCAATAATGGAGACACACAAAGTTCTTAACCTATACTAACTAAGAACCCTCAAACCTATTCTAAGTACATGTAAATATCTCTGAGGACGGCGCATGCAATACAATGGGCCGGCTATGAAAACCGTATGCAGAACCCAAGGGGAGTGTTGTGCAGTTAATAAAGGTTAGAGTATGGAAAGAGAGAATCGAGTGAGAGAAGCAGTGATAAAGGTGGTGATCGGGAGAGAGTATGCAAAGGGATGCTAGAAGCACGCGCGCCAAGCCTGTCCTGACGAGGACAACTCCTGGGGACCCTCATGGAGGAGGTAAGTTACACAGGAGACCGCAAAGGCGCGATGGTCGGCCAATCACGGGCCGAGACGTCACAAGACAGCAGGCGTCATATGACACAGCAAGACACAGTCCAATGGCGAGCGAGAGGCAGGAATGCACCCGTACATACAGACACTTACTAGCTCCTCGCTCTGAAAGTCTTTCTCATTCACACGCTGGTACTATTATCACTACTGTTGATATAAAATATAACCCGTTGTCACAGACGAAAACAAAGACCACCACTGGACTGTCTGTAACAATGCGATTACTAGGAAAGAAAGAACAACATTCTCTGATAACTGTAGCCCATTTCGATGTCCCTGGCGAGCACTAGTGGCTAACGAGAGGCGATTCTGCCAACTCTGGTAGACGTCACACCCCGCCCAAGATATGGGATGCTCAACATTAGGCGAGCACCATATCTGACAAGGCAGAATGCCGACAAGATCCGCCACACCTAGCCATCCACCAGAAATGAAATGCAAAGCTCAATCTTAAATGAAACAAAATATTAGCATAAAGAAAATCATACAACCCCTCCCCAACACAATAGCATAATTTAGCCTGCTATGCTCCCTGAGCGAGCTTCACAGAGCCCAGCCTACTAAGTGAAAGACAGGTTCAACTTAGGACTTTAGCTATAACATTGGCAACTTACAATTAACTATCAAAGAGAAAGAGTTTTTATGTGATTTTTGATTTAATTTTAATGTTGTTTTTGACGGCTGCTCTACAGGGGCAAGCCTGGTTTTTCTCCACTCAAACCCACACACCTGTGGTTATCTACGCCGGATCCTCCACCCTCGACAAACAGTCTGCAATCACATTCTCACAACCGGCAATATGGCGAATGTCTAGATTGTATTCTTGCAACATGAGTGACCAACGGGTCAGCCTCATATTCCGGTTGTGGAATTGGTTCAGAAATTTAAGAGGGTGGTGGTCGGTGTAAATCACCACGACTGGCCCGTAGGCAGGAACATATACTTCAAAGTGCCTGAGCGCCAACACTATTGCCAGCAGTTCTTTCTCCACCACAGAGTAGTTTTTCTGAGCAGAATTAAACTTCTTGGAAAAGAAACTGACTGGATGCTCCAAACCTTCCACGTCTGTTTGCATTAAGACGGCACCAGCCCCTACACCGCTGGCATCTGTTGCCAGCTGGAATGGTCATTCAAAGTCAGGGGCCCTGAGGATTGGGTGAGTGCATAGTAGGTGCTTGACCAGCGAAAAAGCCCTTTCACACTCAGGTGCCCACTTACACTTTTTCTCTTTTGCTAGCAAATCTGTCAGGGGAGCTAACACAGTAGAATAACCCTGAATGAAGCAGCGATAGTAACCGATCATGCCCAAAAATCTATTGATCTGCCGCTTGGTGGACGGCCTGGGGAACTGGTTAATAGCCTGTATCTTGTTTTTGGGGGGTACACCTGGTCTAACCCGACCACAAACCCAAGATACTGCACAGTTGCCCGGACAAAGTCGCACTTGCCCAGATTGACCACCAAGCTGGCCTCACTGAGATTCCCAAACAAGGCTTCTATGTGCTCACAGTGACTCTCAAAGTTGTCATCGTAGATTATAACGTCATCTAGGTAGACAGTGCAGTTAGGGATGTCAGCTACTAACTCATTCATAAGACTCTGGAAGGTTGCTGGGGCATTTTTAAGGCCATACGGCATCACATTGCAACGGTAGGTGTTCCCATCAACCACAAACCCACATACCCCCTTCGCCCGCTCAGACAAGGGCATCTGCCAGTAGCCTTTCACTAGGTCTACCTTAGTTAGAAACTGTGCCTTACCAATCTTGTCTACACTATCGTCAACACGGGGAAGGGGATAAGCATTGGTGGGAGTCAACCCGTTCAATCTCCGAAAGTCAATGCAGAAGCGAACCTTCCCGTCAGACTTGGGCTGCAGAGTGACAGGAGATGTCTACCTAACTACCCCCTTCTCAATCAGCCCCCGTTCCAACATATACTCTAACTCCGGTCTGAGGGCTGGGAGTTTAATGGGTGGAATTCTGTAGGGTACTGATTTAAAGGGGAGGTGATCTCCCACGTCCACGTCATGCACCACTCGAGTTGTGAAGCCTGGATGCTCTGCAAACACAGTGGGGTATGAAGCAAACAGGTGCTGCACGGCTGCACACTGTTGCTCAGGCAGGTGCACTAGAGCATCGCCAGCCACCTGTCCGGAGTTCCCCGCCCACTGGTCAGCAGAAACATGACACTACCAGTTATCCTCCACCTGGGCTTCACTGTCACTCACTTGTTCTCCTCCATGACCGCTGCAGATCAACACAGGGACAGCGAGAGGCTCAGGGGGGCGCCTCACAAACTCTTTCACCATATTCACATGGCACAGCTGATTCTTTTTACGCCTATCTGGAGTAGCCACAAGATAGTCTAGGTCAGAGATTTTTTTTACCACCTTATAAGGACCAGCGTACTTCACAGACAACGGATGACCTGGCAGAGGTAACAGAATCAACACCTCCTGCCCCACCTTAAACTCCCGGAGTTTTGTCTTCTCATCATACCTGTCCTTCATAAGTGCTTGCGACCCTACCAAATTCCTACCTGCCAACTCTAGGCTTCTCAGCATTCTCTCTCTACTCTCGAGGACATACTTTAACATGGAACATGGTTTTGCTGTGCCCGCCCAGATTTCTCTAACCATGTTGAGGGGGCCTCTGACCTGATGTCCGAAAACTAACTCATTGGGACTGAACCCTAGGCTTTCACCAGGCACCTCCCGAGCAGCGAATAATACATAGGGCAACCCAAGATCCCAATCCTTGCCATTCTCAACACAGTAACAACGCAGCATGCTTTTCAGAGTCGAGTGCCACCTCTCCAACACCCCTTGACTCTCTGGGTGATAGGCTGAAGAGATAACTGTACTGATACCGTGCTGCTGCATGGTCTGTTTGAAAAGGTTAGAAGTAAAGTTGGACCCTTGGTCTGACTGCAATTCCTGCGGGTACCCGTACCTAGAACAGTACAATAGCAAGTTACGAACAACAGTTTTAGCAGTACCATTTCGCATGGGGTATGCATCCAGATAACAAGTGGCAACATCCATGATTGTGAGGAGGAACTTGTTGCCTGCACTAGTAGGGGGTAGAGGGCCAACCATGTCGATTATAACCTTACTGAATGGTGGCCCGATTACAAGAATAGGGTTTAACGGAGCCTTGGGAATACACTGGTTTGGTTTACCTACTGTCTGGCAGGTACTGGACATTGCCACCCATGACGCCACATGTGCTTTCATACCTGGCCACCAAAACAATTTCGCCAATGCTGCTACCGTCTTACGTACACCCAAATGCCCTGCCAACAGTACATCATGCGCCAACCTCAGTAGGCTATCACGGCACACACTAGGCACTACCAGTTGGTCAACCACTCTCGACCCACCCTCCAACTCCGTTTGGGATCTAGAAAACGCCTGTACAATATGCCCTCCACACGAAAGAAGTCCCCCGGCTTTGCATCCCCGTCCTCATCAAGTTCAATCGCACCGTTACTACACTTCTTAAGCTCAGGATCACCTATCTGCAGCCGACAGATATCCGAAGGAGCCAATCTATCTAAGTGCTCCCAGAGCAACTTATGGCCTCCCCCGATACTGGACTGTTCGATCCTATCTTGCTTAAGTGTGTAATGTTGCTGTCTCAGAGTTTTCTCAGCCCTACCTCCTCACCAAGTGTGACAGGTTCTGGGGCCACTCCGGACCTAAACATTGGTGCTAATACTGAGTCGCCAAGAAGAGCCGCTGGATCAAAACTCACAAAACTTCTCCCAACTTTAGCTTTCTCCTTCCGACTGTTCCTCCGCTGGTCTAGAGACTGAGGAATAGGCTGTGACACCTTAGATGCACGAGATCGGGTGACAGCACACGCCATCTGCTGTAATTGACACCTCTCGACCAACTCCTGCACCTCCCTACTCACGTCGGCCGCCCTCTCGGCAATGACTAAGGGTGGAACCTCAGAAGTAGGAACCGCAAAGTCGTTGCCGAGAAGAAGGTCGACGCCCTCTACTGGCAGTTTCTCTACGATTCCAACATCTATCTCTCGTGTCACACCATCAACCTCCAGGTCCACTCAAACCAATGGGTATGACAGTGTAGCATTAATACCCTGCACCACAACTACCCGTGCCGCGTTTATAGGTTGGCCTGTAAAGTTTTTCATCAGAGTCTGGGATGCACCTGTATCACGCAACTACTCCAACCCATGCTTGCAACCAGCCCAACTCACGCAGCCACGCCCTCTATGGTCGCAAAAAGCATCGCGGACAGGTTTCGAGCCTTCCGGACACTCCTTCACTGGTTGTGCCCCCGCATCTGACATATCACCCCGGGTAAACGCAGAAGACCTCAGAGACACCCCAATGTTGCTAGCCAAAGACACGACTGCTGCAGGTTGGTTACTAGGACAGGAACGTGCAAAATGCCCCTTTTTATGACACTTAACACCTTACGAGCGGCCTATGCGGTTTATTTATGTGTACCGCACAGCGGGGTGTTTTTAGCCAAAATAGGGCTGTTTACGTGATCATTTTCATGCCTAAATAAGACCCAGAACGTAAAACAAGTACCTATCCCTGAAAGGGCATAAACAGAGCTTTCGAATGACACCATAACGATCCTTGTATGATGGATAGTTTTCTTGCAATAACCGTGCAACGCGAGTGCAAAAAGCAGGTAATTCGGTACTTTCAGTACATAATTGAGTATGTAGCGAGTGAGAGAGGGAGGAGGGAGCTGAGATTTGTGTCAGTAGGTTCGCCGCGGTGGTCTGGAGCAGTCATACGCTCGCTAGTCTCCTGCCACCACTTGTCTCTCTCTCTCAGCCACATTACGTGCTGAAATTGCCACTCGAGTTATGTCGAGCGCCGCCACATAGTCCAGCTTTATTTAACTCGACTTATGTTGCTCGCCGCTAAATAAGGGTTAAAACACTCTATTTCACCCTTGAACTTCCCCTGAGGTGAGGAAGGGCCCTGACCTTTCTTAAACGGGACGGTTTTTGGTTTGTGATCAAAATTAGTATCATTGCTCTTACTTTTGTTATTAAATGTTGCATTACTGACTCGGGGGGGGTGGAGTGTTGCGCCCCTTGTTAACTGCAGCGGTCCGTTGTGCAGACCCGCACCCACGAATCAGCGATAATCTCAGGTCAGCCAGCTCAGCTGCCTCTTGTAGAGTTTTAGGATGTTTCTCTTTGAGGTTCAAAGTCAGGTCGCCGCCTGTGCATTTAAAAAATTGCTCTAGAAGGAATAACTGCTCAAGCTCTTCGAACGTCGTCACCTTCTCTGACCTCAGCCAATTTCTCAAAGCATCAGACAGTTCCCGGGCATGTTCTAGAAAAGTGCACTCACGACCCTTCGTAACACCCCGAAACTTCAACCTATATGTCTCTGGTTGTAACTCGTACGCCCGCAGAACAGCTTCCTTCAATACCTCATAATCGATGCAAGACTCCAAGGGCAATGCATCATATGCCTTGAGTCCTTTGCCAACCAATCTAGAGGAAACAAGGGCTACACACTTAACCTCGGGCCATTGGTGCTCCCGGCACTTCTTCTCAAAACGCAGGAAAAACTCGGTGACACCCGACTCGTCAAATGCAGGGACTAACTTAAGAAGGTGCGATAAAGACTGATCAAGACCTCGATTCCCAGAACCGAGACGCTACCCTGTCGACTCCACCCGAGACTTCTCAAGCTCTATGTCTGCAGAGTACTTCGTAGCCTCAACCTGAAGCTCAGCCTCACGTATGGCCTTTCTCTCCTCAGCCTGAATCCTAAGCTCAGATTCCCGCTGCTGCTGCTGCTGCCTGAGCTCAGCCTCATGCTTTCGCTGCTCGAGCTCAGCCTCATACTTTCGTTGCTCGAGCTCAGCCTCATGCTTTCGCTGCTCGAGTTTGGCGAGTTCGAGCTGAAACAACATCTCAGAAGACAAACCCTGAGGAGGGGGTGCTACTATTGGGGACCCACCCCGTGTATCACCTAGAGGCATACCCAATCGCCAGCGGGCATCGGCCTGCGGGAACGTACCCGGTTCCGGAGCCCGAGGGGGCGCCATGATAGGAGTCGAGTGGAATGGGGGCTGGGCAGAAGGTACAAAGGAGTACAAAGGAAATCAAGCAACAACAGATCTAGTGACCCTTCTAGGTTGCTTGTCCTCCAAAACACTGAGGATCAAGTGTCCAAACAGTGGTTTAGAGTGGGTAAGGGAACATTGGAAAGGGAATTACTGCCCTGGAACTAATGTCCGTGGCAGGATTAGGAAGTTAGTAGAGGACAGATGGGTTAGTAACTGAGGGGGGGATAAAATAAAGTTATTCATTTACAAACGCAGTCAGTCGCGGGTTTGATGAGAGATATTTGTCTAGACGGAGTTTAAATGAATCAACGGTGATGCAGTCTATAACGTTTCGGAGAAGCCCATTCCACAAGTTGACAACTCGATTGAAGAAGAAATTCTTAGATTCGTGCGAGTTAAAAGAATTACCAATAATTTTGCAACCGTTTCCCCGCGTGTAATTAGATTGGTCGATAGTGAAGTACTTACTACAGTTCATATTGTCGATGCCTTTGATGATTTTGAACACTTGAATTAAGTCACCTCTTAATCTGCGCTGGGTTAAAGGAAATAGATTTAATTCTCTAAGACGCTCTTCGTATGGTTTGTTCTTTAGGCTAGGTATAATTTTGGTAACTCTACGTTGAACTCGTTCTAGCTTGTTTATATCTTTTTGGTAATAAGGGCACCAGGATTGAACGCAGCTCCAGCTCCCACTCCACCCGAAGCCCCATGCACCCCACCGAGCACCCAGGCAACCAGCTCACCTCTCGACAAACCGCTAGTACCGGACAACCCTAAGACCGTGGCTACACAGTGCAGTCCGTACCGGTCTAGCCCCAACACCCGATCCGCCGACACAGGCTCCTCCAAAAAACTCTGAGCATCATCCTCATTGTTCACCACCCGAACGCCGTTAGACAACTCCACATTCTCCACCTCCTCGCCTGCTTCCTGTACTGTGTCCTCACTGTGCACTGATCCGTCGTTCGACATAGTGTCCACCGGAAATCCTCAACGTTTATAAAAAAAATAAAAAATAAAATAAACTCTCATGTAGCACTATTCACTCAAAAAATGCTTGAAGACAACTCAAGTGCTATACTACGTTGCCAAAAAAAAATCCAACATGTCCAAAATATTCCTCAAAAACAAATGTCCACTGCCAAACTGTGAGAAATAACAATCGACCCCCAAACGGTGATTAAAAAAAAAAATCTCCACCAAAAAAGTCCTGCAATTATTTCTTAGTTCACTAAATCCTAGACTAAGGTCGCCATTTGTTATGACGACTAAGATATGATACTAGGCAAGGTCGCCATTTATTACGACTGGGACTACGAATAAAACAAGGGCACTCTATGATTGGACTAGTAATAGGGCACTATGCAACAACGGTACGCTAGATCCAAACCCTCGAACTTATATGCCGGCGAACAAAACACCTATACCCTCCAGGGTTAATCTGCGATAGCGGGGTATCCTTAACTGGGCATAAATGTACTCTACTTCAGGCTAACCTGCACTGGTATAGCCTGATAACAAACAAGATGCAAGTTACGTTAAAATGCATAAAAAGGAATCTATGGAAAGGTCAATTAAATCACTGCAAGATTTAATACAATAAAAAGATGCTTCAATACAGTTACTCTAAACAACAATAAACTCTTCACTCCTATCTGAAAGAAAGTGAAGTATAGTCCTGCAGCATAGACCTGGAAACTTCTGAAGAAAGTCTGATGCTCATAAGATGCTCGTACTGATTTAGAACTATATAAAGGCAGGAGGCAGGACACCACACGTGTAAATCGAATACACTAAAATATAGGACATATAATGTTAACTGACACAGGAATACTATAAATGTGCAACGGTAGCAATGCTTGACACTAAAAGAAGTACTTCCTCATCAACGAAACAGTCTGCTATGGTTGTGCGGCTCAGCAACAACCTAGACTAATAAATGCTGTGAATAATAATGCGCACATATCAAAGAGCTTATATTAAATACTAACAAGTGTCTACTCGATTAATAATGTCTAGCTGGGATACTCTAGGTAAGGAACTGGGGTTGAGCAAGACAGGCTCGTAGCCTAGCGATGTCCTTAAGACTGCATCCTTTAAGTTACGTTAATTGACTAGGGGGCTCTCTCGATAGATCCAGATCACAAGTATCTGGTTCTATCCTGGCGACCCTCAAAAGACAAGCAAAGAGGCAGCAAAGTGTGGAACTGGTACAGGCCAAAACCCTCAGTCAACACAATGCTGCACTCGCAAAGGACGCAACCGAAAAGACAACCCAGGCTACCACAGGACCGGTCAGAGTCGTGTAGGTATAAGCAAACCGTACACACATCGGAGACAACGACTACAGTTACCTTATCCCAGTCTAGCATTAAATAAAAGAGCAGAAACACTAAATCAATAATGGAGACACACAAAGTTCTTAACCTATACTAACTAAGAACCCTCAAACCTATTCTAAGAACATGTAAATATCTCTGAGGACGGCGCATGCTATACAATGGGCCGGCTATGAAAACCGTATGCAGAACCCAAGGGGAGTGTTGTGCAGTTAATAAAGGTTAGAGTATGGAAAGAGAGAATCGAGTGAGAGAAACAGTGATAAAGGTGGTAATCGGGAGAGAGTATGCAAAGGGATGTTAGAAGCACGCGCGCCAAGCCTGTCCTGACGAGGACAGCTCCTGGGGACCCTCATGGAGGAGGTAAGTTACACAGGAGACGGCAAAGGCGCGATGGTCGGCCAATCACGGGCCGAGACGTCACAAGACAGCAGGCGTCATATGACACAGCAAGACACGCCGTCCAATGGCGAGCGAGAGGCAGGAATGCACCCGTACATACAGACACTTACTACCTCCTCGCTCTGAAAGTCATTCTCATTCACACGCTGGTACTATTATCACTACTGTTGATATAAAATATAACCCGTTGTCACAGACGAAAACAAAGACCACCACTGGACTGTCTGTGACAATGCGATTACTAGGAAAGAAAGAACAACATTCTCTGATAACTGTAGCCCATTTCGTTGTCCCTGGCGAGCGCTAGTGGCTAACGAGAGGCGATTCTGCCAACGCTGGTATACGTCACAGTCTCAACTCGGTATAGCAACTTCAGTTTATAAATTCACCCAATATAACCAATAATACAAACACCATGGCGGGAAAATCACTCGAAATTATTCCTTTCAAGCAAGAAGAACACAACATTGCTACTTATCTTGAAGTCGTTAAACCAGTCCTTGATATTGTGTTCAAGGACGATAATACCTCCAAAATCCACACAGGTGTGATGAAGTTGGGCCGGCATATGTCCCTCGTTTCAGGTTATTTGCGTGATGCCCCACAATTGACCTGGGCTCAATTTGAAAAGCATACCAAGGGAGGCATTAACCCTTCTCTCGGTAAAATTAATGCTAACCAGCAATTTCACAGTGTCAAGTTTTCAGGTAATCTCGACCACACCATCAGCCAATTAAATCAACAGGTGGTCACTGCATTCCCAGAAGACACTCTGCCATCAATAGAAAAGAGAGTGTGTATAATACTTTACTTAGGATATGACCTACGTCAGTGCAAGATCATTTCGCAATCACCGAGCCCAAGGGTTATGTCGAGGACTTACCTATTATCCGGCGTATCTTGGCATTACAAAAGAGCCAAGCATAAGACAAGATCGCCACAATTAGCCATGCCATCACCCAACCTCAAACTTCTTCAGCGCTTTCTTCAAACATGTCATATCTCCGTCCAGCAGAAAAGATGGAAGATTGAGCAAGAATTCGACCCTCAGATTGGAAACCTTGCAACCCCAAATGCAGAGCCTCTTTTGTCTCTAAAAAAGTCATTCAGTGAATTGGTAAAACGTCACCCCAAACTACCTCAATTCTGGGGCCAGATCCCATGGACTAAACTTCGACGTGTTGCCACCATCAGTGAAGACAGGACCGCATGGATCGATGACGCCCCTGAGGAAGGACTACACTAAGAAGTAGTGGAAATAGAGGACACTTCAGAACTTCAAGATAACCTGGATTATTAATCCGCCCCCGCCCACTGGTCGCCAAACTGGCGGAGGTTCGTGATGGAACAATCTCAGATAAACCCCCCATTTATAATCACCTCACAATTCAAGGTGCTAAAGTTAAACTTTTGATCGACACGGGAGCCTCCCGTTCATGCCTATTCTCTTGATTGTTTTATCAAACAAGCCCACTTTTGGGCCTCCCTCATCCATCGTCTTAATTGATGTGAACGATGGCATAATTCCAAACAGCGGGGAAACCGTTCCCCTTTACGTAGCTACCAACATCCCTGATCACGGTCACCACCATCCCTTCATGATCTTCCCCTCTAAAGAAGTAAAATAAGATGCATATCTCGGCTATGACTTGCTCACTTCCCTTCATGCCACCATCGACTGTGTCCAACGAGTGATCTAATTTGCCCCTCAATCAAAAAAAGAAAACAAAACGAACAGCGAACCTAACGTAACTCCGTCTATTCGCCATAAAATTTACATATCGCACCCCGTTCGCACTATCAAAACCACTCAGGCTATCATTTCCAAATCTGTTACGCTATGCCCCATCATCAACAGTGGATTCCTATCCTACCTACCTTGTCAGGTGATGTAATCATCACCCCGAACCTCCAAAGCCCCTTTGATAGACACTGCCTTACCGCTCGAGCCATCATGCCTGAAGAACTAAATTGAATCAAAATTGCCAACATATCAGATCATCCCCTTACTTTGCCGAAAGGATTAGCTATAGGAGAGCTAGAAAATCACGATAACGAATTATCATTACCTGAAGATAAAGAATCCTCCCCCCCTCCTAAATTCCCTGAGATTCCTTCCCAAATAACTCACCAACAATGACAAGACCTACAAAACTTGATGACTGCATTTCAAGACATCTTAGCCACATCCAGCTGTGACGTAGGAAAAAACAAATTGCTTCACCACCCTATTCACATAATAGGACAGCCTATTCGTCAATCAGTTCGCAGAAAAAATCCTATTCAAAGGCAAGAGGAAGACAATCAAGTGCAAGAAATGCTAAATACAGGAGTCATTCGACCATCTACCAGCCCCTGGTGTTCTCTGGTAGTTCTAGTAAGAAAAAAAGATGGATCTACCAGATTCTGCATTGACTATCGGCAGCTTAACGACGTAACTATCAAGGCTGCAACTCCACTCCCACGCATTGACTACTCTTTAGGCTCCCTACTAGGTGCCAGATGGTTTACCACCTTAGACCTCCAAGCCGGATATTGGCAAGTGCGCTAAGTTCCAGAGTACCAACAGAAAAAGGCCTTCTCCACCAGTCAAGGGAGACTGTACGAATTCACCATACTACCATTTGGACTATGTAACGGACCCGCAACCTTCTCAAGGCTCTTGGAATCCGTGTTGCAAGGATTAACTTGGGAAACATGTTTGGCATACCTTGACGACATCATCGTTTTTGGAAAAACTTGGACCGAACATCTGCAACGTTTACGCCAAGTATTCCAATGAATCCGGGATGCCAACTTAAAACTCAAGCCCACCAAATGTACCATGGCACCACAGAGTGTCAGAAGACGGCATTTCACCTGACCCCGCCAAATCCAAGCAATAAGTGCCATAACACCACCTAACAACGTAAAGGAGTCCAAGCCTTTCTAGGATTAGCATCTTATTACCGTCGCTTTGTAAAGAACTTTGCCACAATAGCCAAACCACTCCATGACCTCACCAGAAAAGAAGAGCCCTTGCTTTGGACAACACAACGTCTATAAACCTTCCAACCCTCAAAGACCTACTCATAGCCGCACCTGTCGTTTCGTTTCCGGACTATACCCAGCCTTTCCGCCTCTACACAAAAGTGTCACAGTTCGGAATTGGAGCCGTATTAGCCCAAGCTAGAGACAGGAAAGAACATATCATTGCTTGTGCTAGTAGAACCTTCAACCCAGCCAAGATTAATTATCCCGTAACTAAGCGAGAGTGCCTAGGAATCATATGGGCAGTTCAACATTTTAAAGCATACTTAGCCAGAGTCAAAGTCACAATAATGACAGATCATCACACCCTCCAATGGCTCTGAAAGTCAGATACAAAGAATGCTTTAACAGTAAGATGACAAGAATCTCTCGTGGAATATAATTTTAAAATAGCTTATAGACCCGGGAAATTACACACCAACGCCGACGCCCTCTCTAGACTGCCATTACAACCTAACACCCCTATGCAAGAACCTAACCCTGCCCCAATACGTGCCATTCACCATCAAGACTCTACAGATCAAGATCAACAACACCTACTGCAACAATTCCAACTGCAACAGAAGCCAGATTGGATGCCAAGGCATATCTTTTCCCAAATACAGAGAAAAGGAGACAACCTCTACACCACCGAAGGAAACATTGTCATCAGCCACAACCCTGCTCTATCTACCATGCAATCCATACACTCCCATATTTGCATCCACTTAGGACAAAGGAAACTTGACACCACCTTCCAGGAAGTTTACTGGACACCCTCAACATACCTAACTGCCAAGAAAGTAACAGAAGCATGCCGAGCCTGTGCTCTTTGGAAGGACAAACCTCGAACTCCAGGACCCTCAGGAAAACTCATAGAATCCAAGCCATGGCAACTACTCACTGTCAATGTTATGGGACCCATGGAAGGTGTCAAAGGTTGTAAATATATAATTACCTTTGTCGATACGTACTCCAAATATGTAATAGCTTGCCCCGCTAAAGAGCACACCGCATTCGCAGTAGCCGAAGCAATGCTACAGCACGTGTTTCCATATTTTGGATTACCCCAAGCCATCCACTCCGACAATGCCCCTGAGTTTACCAGACATGTCTGGACACAAATATCCAAAATGTTCGGTTTAAAGATTAGCCATTCTTCCCTTTACTGGCCTCCAGGAAATTCTATCTGCGAGAGAAGCCACTGCACCATTGCCAACCAAGTCAGAACCCGGTTGCAACAAATGAACACAACCGACTGGCCCAGCCAGGTACGAATCGTGCAATGGGGAATTAACACCTGCCCTCGCCAAGATGGAATCTCCCCCCATGAACGAGTCTTTGGAGAGCCACCTCTACTACTTCCCTTATGTCATCTGTCCGTTCCATACGAGCCCTCGTTCAATTTAAATCAGTCCCTAGTCCACTTAAAAAACAGACTGAGACAGCTGCAGTACCTCCAAGATCTTCAACCCGAAGAGACACCAAAAATCAACACACACCATGTAGGCGATTTTGTCATGGTAGCATAACTTCCTGTGCCCTCTAAACTCAAGCCAAGATACAAAGGCCCCTTCGAGATTTTAACAGTACCAAATTGCTATCAGGTCATGGTTAATTACCATGGGGAATCACGCACATACCGTAACCGTTATGTACGCTGGTTCCAACCTCTAGATAAGAATTTATCTATACTAGCTAGCTCTGATGAAGATACAGCATACCCTGTTGACAGTAATCCGAACCTTTCTCCCACCAAAAAACAGAGATCTTGCCCCCCCCCCCCCAATTCCTCCCATCACCCCCACACCCCCTGTTCTACCAACTACGCCTATTCCTAATCTTGAACACTTGCCCCCTGTCTCTCCACTTCTTCCCACAACTACTACCCATTATCTCAACAACCCTACCACTCTAAACCCACCTAACCGCGCCTACTCAGCTCCTCCCACACTTACCACTACCACTCACACTACACTTAGCAATTTCCCTCCCATCCAGCACACACCACCTTCAACAAAAAATCCCTTCCCCACAACCCAAACCTCCTCCACCACCACAGCCTCAACCAATACTGAACTTCCAATATTTTCTCGATCATCTACCTCTCGGCCAACTTCCCCTTCCTTTTCCCTCATTCCAACTACCACAGACTCTCCCCGTAAGCCTTCCCCTCAAGTCTACCAAAACCCATTCAAAAACCTTCTACCTCTGCCATTCATAACATTCCTTCTCCTCCTCCTTCCAAAACCAAAATCACTCTTCCTTCTCCATTACAACGCCCTACAGCTATATCATCCCCCCTCCCAAAGCCCCCAACCTCCAACTTCAAAAAACCCATTTGTACTCTTTCCCCCCTTTAACCAACTCTTCTCCTCCTATTTCACGGCCATACGAAGTATGGCCGCCGCATCGTACAGACAGAGGAGGTCCCCTGCAGTGTCCAAGCCAAAACCCCGGAAAAAGACCCTACCACTGCCCTGGCAACCCCTACCACACCAGCCAGCCACCTGTTGTTCCTGCCCCACCCCGCCAGACACCTGTCACCCCTGCAACTACAGACCCTCCACCTGTCATCACTACACCTGCTGTGCCTCCAGCTTCAAGCAGCACACCTGCAGACCCTTCGCCTGTCCAGTCGACCACCCCCTTGTGAATTCACAAACAAACACACTAGAAAACAATCCCAAAAAGCACACCTCCCTCCCCCCACACTTCTCATACACTACCTAAATCACCTGACACTGACCCATCTCACCAGTGACCCTAAATATCCTAACAAACTCATTCCCAGCCCTGACACAGCTCCAATAACACCCATCAAGATGAAGGTGAACAGTCTTTATCAAAATCAACGAGAAAGACTACCCTTCCACACACCTGCCCAGCTAGTTCCCCTCACCCTGAAGTCCAGCACACCCCTCCACCTCATTGTGTTCAGAGACGTAGACGTCCCCAATAATGTGTAAGCCAGAGTATGGTATTATTTTGTACAAAACCTCACCCCTTACGTCCGCAATAAAATATAAAAAACATACTTGTTACAAGTCCGAGGGCGGAACTTTTTTTGGGAAGGCGATCGTGAGATGACGGGGTCTGGCCAACAAAAGCCAAAATCAGTCAAGCACCTGCTCCCGTCTACAGCTAGCAACACAATCATCTCGTGCCGCATTGCTAGCATAAAAAGTAAATAACGATCTACCATACTCGCCCACCCCCAGACTCAGTTTGAACAATGCCCCGTGACTAAAGCGATAGAAAATGCGCCCCTCACCCTCAACCAAGACCTACCCAACTCCGAGTCAGAGTTAGAATATAGTGAAGAACTATTTATGCAAACTCCCCACCAGCCCCCTCAATATCCTCACTTCCATTCTGATCACCATGAGCACAGTAACTTCAGCCAAGCGAGCAAACAAATTAAATTTTCCTATACCCCTTCACCCCCAAATCACCTCCATACAACCTACCAATTCTCTGCATATACCCCAAACAGAAATTATTTTTTCATCACCCCAACGAGCCATCTCCAAGCCCAAAATAACTACAGACAGATGTAGAATGTCCACTCCGTCACAGATATATCCTTTGCATATTTTTAGTGTGACCCCTAACCTCAGGATAAATAAGTAAAACCATACCCCCATGCCCCTACTACCCCGAGAAACCAGCTCCTTAACTCCAGCCGAAAAAGGAATAGTAATTGCTCGTGCCCAGGGTAAAGTTAGGCAAAAGTAAGTTTATATCTAGACGAGTACCTCTTCTTAGGAAGGACGTGCATAGCTAGCTCACTTAATTCGGATCGAGACTTCCGTATGGGTTAGCCAATATTCCATTATACAGTTATAAACCAGTGCAAACCAGTGTAGACCAGTGTAGCCAGTGACCCCGAAGAAAGAAGGAAGGTGAGAGAGTGGAACTTACCTGTAGAGTGTGATATCGTGGAGCCCATTGTGACAAAAGGAAGGACAACCGACGCTGTTACCACGTGCTCGCCAGATACTCTACCAGGCTCCTATCTTTCATTTCAAACCTGTAAGTGATCTTCGTTTTGTTAAGTGTAACGATGATTGCCACTAGGGTTAACGAGATATGGTGAGGTTCACGCTAACGTAATACTAAAGATTTTCCATTCTTTTGTTCTAGTACCCGTTGCTCGATTTCTAGCCCTTATTTAGCGGCGAGCAACATAAGTCGAGTTAAATAAAGCTGGACTATGTGGCGGCGCTCGACATAACTCGAGTGGCAATTTCAGCACGTAATGTGGCTGAGAGAGAGAGACAAGTGGTGGCAGGAGACTAGCGAGCGTATGACTGCTCCAGACCACCGCGGCGAACCTACTGACACAAATCTCAGCTCCCTCCTCCCTCTCTCACTCGCTACATACTCAATTATGTACCGAAAGTACCGAATTACCTGCTTTTTGCACTCGCGTTGCACGGTTATTGCAAGAAAACTATCCATCATACAAGGATCGTTATGGTGTCATTCGAAAGCTCTGTTTATGCCCTTTCAGGGATAGGTACTTGTTTTACGTTCTGGGTCTTATTTAGGCATGAAAATGATCACGTAAACAGCCCTATTTTGGCTAAAAACACCCCGCTGTGCGGTACACATAAATAAACCGCATAGGCCGCTCGTAAGGTGTTAAAGAACATAACACACCTTTATCTGTGGGATAAATATATGTATAATTCTTTGGATATAGACTCCTATATTCTTATGAAGAGTAATACATATGTTTGTTCGGGAAATAATACATACACCTTTTACACGTAAAACTAGTGAACGCTTATTCCGATCCTATTTGTATGTCACATCATCATTTGGGTGCGTAATTCATAGATAAGTTATTCACAGAGTGTTTTACTATTCAGTCCCTTAATTTGACTATTGTTATTATCACGCTTCATGACCTATAATTCAAGTTGTGTATTGTTTGAGTTATTTCCAACTCCTTACATTCACATCGTGCTAACTTCTCACCCGGCGAGGATATTTAATCACGCATACATGACTAATCTATTTATTTAACATATTTATGAATTGATATTCATAGTTATCACTCTTTGAGTTCTTTGAGTTTAATCTCCTGTCTATATTGAATTAACCTAAAAAATATTGTTACGACTGGGGTTTAAATATATCAGGGCTCTTATTCATTGGACTAGTAATGGCATAAATGCTACAACGGAAAGCGCTAGATCCAACCTCTGATGTATATTCCCAGTGAACAAAGAACACAAATACTCTACAGAGTTCTATATGCAATAATAGGCTATCAAACTCTCAATAAATGTGCGTCTACTCTAGGCTTAATGTTATGTGAAAACAGCCTATTACTACCTATAACCGAAGGTGCTTGGTTATGGTATGCAAAGTAAGGTGGTAAGAGAAGTTACAGCTTACGTTACTTTAATCAATAAATGTCAGGCACTCCTGCATGAAAGAAAGTGCACTAAAGTCCTTCAACACTAACAAGGAATCTTCTTTAAATGTTAGATGCTATAAAGATGCTCGTATCGGAAATGGAACCCAAAAAGGCAGGCACCGGAACAATGCTCGTGCAGGCTATGCACACAAAAAGGCAGAATATATAATGCCGTCGGAGCCAAGAATATCCTAAACACTACAACAATAATAATCGCCACGACAATGCAGTATTCCTATCAACAAAAAGAGCCTAAGTCGTTTGTGTCTCCATACATCAAACTAGGCTGCAAAATGCTTGTGTAATCATAAATGGGTATGCATAAAAAGAGTAATTGGTTTAATATACTTAATGTCTACTGTGATTGATAAAGTCTAGCGAGAGTCAATGATACGAGATACTGGTGCGCATGGCATGCCGCATAGCCTAGTGCAAATCTCAAGTCTGTGCGTCAAATATTACGTTATAGGGAAGGGTAGCTCTCTTGAGAAACCTTAATACCGAAGTATTAAGCGTTCTCCTGGCGTACCTCAAAGACAAACAACGAGCTTAGAACAGTGCAGAATGGTATAGGCAAAAAGCCCTCATTCGTGCATGCTCTACTCTCAATGGCACACAGACTAGAATTTACTCAATCAACTCCAGTTCTCAGGTATGTCGTGCAGCTTTTTCCTAAAGCCAGCACTCATAGGAAACAATACCTTATAATATCAGACTCCTAGTCTAGCATTATCTAATCCAACAGATCACTAATAATTATAGGAAGCGGCAATATGAAAGCCAACCAATGCTTCGTGATCCACTTATCTTAACAACTAACATACATGGGTTATATCAGACCTTAACGCACAATACAACTGGCCAGCATGAAGCTGATTTTGCAGAGTTAACCAGAGGGGGTATAATATTAATAAAAAGGTGGTGAAAGATATGAAAAAAGAGAGAGGTAGGCAGAGGAAAAGATTCTCAGGTGCGAACGGACACAGGTAGCAAGGGAAAGAGATGGATGCGTTCTAGAAACCAGATCTGAGGGAGAGAGTGGCGAGGAACTGTATATATACTCGCACTAGCTCGAGGCGCGTGGGAAAAAAGCGGTTACAAGTCCTCTAGCCACTAGCAAGGGAGCTAGCAGCATGGTAAGGACTTCTCTCCACCAACCCCCACGAGGCAGCCAGCCGTGACGTCATCGAGCGGGACAAAAACACTGCGCGCTCCCTCTCACTCTGTTCTACTCTCTCTATCTCTCCCAGATCCCATCATTACTAGTTAATGATAAAACATATACTTTACAATTAAATATATAAAGCCTTGACATGGGTGAAAACAAAGAGCCTTTCTGGACTGCCCATGACACGAGCTTTCATATGAAATAAAGCACACTCTAATACATAAACTGTAGCCCCATCCACTGCCCTGGCGATCCTAGCGAGTCACTGTAGGACAAGCCATGCGGTTCTAACGGAGTGGTTAACGTCACCCCCCCCCCAAGATTTTTCTCAGAGGCCCCAAGGCTCACAAAAATCCGATGGTTAGAACCCATGCTATATCTCCACTTCCCATCACCCAGCGGCAGTAAAATATCTGGCACAGTTCTTCAACAAAACATTTTTCAAAATTATAACCCTCCCCAACACCATAGGTTAAATTATATGTAGTTATGCTCCTCAAGAGCGAGCTTCTCTAGCCCAGCATTCTGAGAAGAGTGCAACTCAGAATTACTGTTATAACATACTAAAAAAAATCAACTATCAAAGAAAGAGTTTTTATTTGATTTTTATGTTTATAATTTGTTTATTTCGGCTGCACTATAGGGGCAAGCCTAGTTTTTTCTTCTATACCAAACGCTCAACTCCTGCTTTACGACCCAATACGCTGGGCTACAACCGCGAGCCAACAAGCACCAAGCGCAAAATACTATTCAAACTAAAGCAGGAGGCTACCCGTGTGTCAATCTACCCAGGATCATTTACCCTTGAACGACCATCTGCAACCACGTTGTCACAACCGGCAATATGGCGTATGTCCAGGTTATATAACAATAACCTTAGTGACCACCTGGTCAGCCTCATATTCCGATTGTGAAACTGGTCCAAGAACTTGAGAGGGTGATGATCTGGGTAAACTACAATGACCGGACCATAGGCTGGAACATAGACCTCAAAATGCCCAAGCACAACAGCCAGTTGCTCCTTCTCGACAACAGAGCAGCTCCCCTGGGCCGAATTGTACTTCTCCGAGCAGAAACTAACAGGATGCTCCAGCCCATCATCGTCCTTTTCCACAAGGACGGCACCAGTCCCCACACCACTAGCCTCCGTTGCTAGTTGGAAAGGTAGGCTAAAGTCAGGGGCCCTGAGGATCGGGTGAGTGCACAACAGGTGTTTTACTTCCCTAAACACCTTCTCACACTCAGGCGCCCATTTGAACTTCTTATCCTTCCAGTTATCCTCCACCTGAGCTTGACTGTCCCGTTCTCCTTCTCCACCTTGACTGCTAAACGTCATCACAGGCACAGTGAGAGGCTCAGGGGGGTGGCTCCCATACTCCTTCATGGGATTAACATGACATAACTGATTGCGCTTCCGTCTGTCTGGAGTGGCTACCAAGTAAACCAGGTCCGATAGCTCCTCCACCACCCTATAAGGACCAGCGTACTTCGCGGATAAGGGGTGACCTACAGGGGGCAGTAGAATCAACACCTCCTGACCCACGTGAAACTCCCTGAGTTCAACCTTGAGGTCGTACCTGTCCTTCCCGAGGGCCTGAGAGCTAGTCAAATTACGGCCAGCCAACTCCGGACTGCGCAACATCCGTTCTCGACTGTTGAGGACACACTTGAGCATAGAACAAGGTTTTTCTGCGCCCTCCCATACTTCTTCAACCATATGGAGAGGCCCTCTGACACGGTGTCCAAAGACGAGCTCATTAGGGCTGAATCCCAAACTCTCCCCCGGTACCTCCCACACAGCAAACAAAACACATGGCAGGCCAAGATCCCAATCCCTCCCACTCTCAAAGCAACAACAACGAAGCACAGATTTCAAGGCTGAGTGCCATCACCCTAACACACCCTGGCTCTCCGGATGATACGCAGATGACACAACCCCAACAATCTCATGCTGCGGCATTGATTGAACCAAGAGGCTAGAAGTGAAGTTGGGTCCCTGGACTGACTGAATCCCCTGCGGGTAACCATACCGGGAAAAATACACTAGCAAGCTTTGGACCACCGTCTTCGCCGACCCATTTCTCATATGGTACGCGTCAGGGTACCTTGTTGCTACATCTCCCGACTGTGCATCACTGTCCTCCTTCAATTCTTTCGTCTTTTTAAGCCCATCCTCTGCCTTTTCCACAACAGTTACTGGGTCTTCTTCAGACTCGATATTTGGTCCTAATACTGAGTCCCCGAGAAGGGCCGTTGATACTAAACTCTCAACCGCATCAACTTCCAACCCCTTCTCGGTACCCTTCCTCCGTTGATCTAAAGATTGTTGACCAGAATGTGACTCCCTGGATGCAGGATCTCCGGTAACAACACACGCCATAGGCTGCCCCGGACACTTCTCAACCCACTCCTGCTCCTCCCTACTCACGTCGGCCGGCTTCTCGGCAACGACCAAGGGTGGAGCCTCAGAAGTAGGTCCCGCAAAGTCGTTGCCGAGAAGGAGGTCGATGCCCCCAACAGGTAACTTCTCCACAATTCCTACATCCAGGTCCCGAGTCACACCATCAACTTCCATCTTCATTCTTACAAGCGGGTATGACCTTGTCGCATTAACTCCCTGAACCACAACCACCCGCGCCGTATTGACAGGTTTACCAGTGAAATTTCTCAACAGTGCTTGCGATGCCCCAGTGTCACGCAAAATTCTCACCTCATGTCTTCTACCCCCCCACTCCACACAACCGAGTCCCCTGTGGTCACTAAAGGCATCACGGACAGGGAATAAGCCTTCCGGATCCTTCTGCACTGGCAGTGTATTTACCTCGGAAGAAATGCCTCTAACAAACTCCGATGTCCTCTTGAACACTCCAATGCCGTGAGCAAAAGACACGGCTGCCGGAGGAGGTCGACTAGGGCACTCATTTGCCTTATGACCCTCCTGGTGGCAACTAAAACACATAAATTTCGGTTTCGGCTTATACAAATTCACATAACCTCAGTACCGCGCGTATGCCATCGCAATAACTAATATTTAACTCAAGTGGGAAGCTACCTTGCATTCCCCATTTTCTATCCGGATACTGTATATTGTTTTGAGACTTAACATCTCTGTGTATACTTATTTGTGGTTCTGGTAGTAACATTGTATTTATTCATATGTACTACTTGTAACCTTATTTTATGTATTCTTAGACCATTATTATTCTAGCGAGTACTTATATTCATATTCCATTATTTATGTTAGAATGTAAATCTCATTTCCATATTTTATCTATTTGTTATTAATTTCACCACAACACCAAACACCTCCAACGAAATTAATAAAAGCATATATATGATCCACCAGGATTCGAACCCGGGTTATCACACACAGATTTTTAGACACCTTAACCATTGCCCCACCAAGACGGTTAAAGGTTTATGCACACGCCTACGACTTATTATCCATTCTTGAATATTGGATATTAATCTAATCATGTTCATATTCCCACCCCACTATGAGACTCGATCATATTTATACTTATCTGATTTATGAATTGTACCCTAGCTGTTAAGGAATAAACTTGTGAACCTTGATTGTGTATTCTGTGTCCATTGATGATTATTTTGTGTAAATTATAATATTGAAGTTTGTTATGTCCCAGTGAGAGAGTTGTGATTCTCGTTATTTCCTAAGGTGGAAAACGGAATTACCATAACACACATTGAATTATAACGGCGCATACCAATATATATATATATATGTACTGTACAGTATATATATATATATATATATATATATATATATATATATATATATATATACCGGTATACAGTATATAAATACATATATTCATTTATCTTTTAGTTTCATCGCTAGACCTTCATCAAGCTTAAAAGAACACTCCCTAGACCCCCTCTCAAGATAAATTTGTACATTTATCGATTGAAAAATTACCCGGCCGAAGGCCGGATTCTTTTAAAATTACAGGGTCACTATTGCTCGCCAGGATAAAGTCGACACCTTAATGGGTAAATGGTATGAAAAGTTTTGATATTGAAATACAAATCTCCATACCCTGGATACCAGCTTCCCTGGTACACAAACAATTGTATTTTTATTAATGGATTATGTAATTTGTGTTCGATAACATTGTCGCCATTATTGACATTGTCAGTACTTTACAAATAGCAATACACATAGTGCATAGTGCAGAGTGCATAGTGCATAACAATACACATAGTGCATAGTGCAGAGTGCATAGTGCATAACAATACACATAGTGCATAGTGCAGAGTGCATAGTGCATAACAATACACATAGTGCATAGTGCAGAGTGCATAGTGCATAACAATACACATAGTGCATAGTGCATAACAATACACATAGTGCATAGTGCAGAGTGCATAGTGCATACCAATACACATAGTGCATAGTGCAGAGTGCATAGTGCATAACAATACACATAGTGCATAGTGCATAACAATACACATACTGCATAGTGCATAACAATACACATAGTGCATAGTGCATCTTAATAACAATACACCTAGTGCATAGTGCATAGTGCATAGTGCATCTTAATAACTTAATAATTATCACCAGTGTTCTCTGATTTCTTAATATTAACTATTATGCGGTAAATATAGGATCAACATTAGTAGTGGGCTTCGTATCACTGTCCAATGAAGGCAAATGTGAAATGGTTATGCGAGAGTCTCCGACGGGATGGTTAACTTTTTGGTCGAGTTGTTTTCATATATTCATTATTTTTCTAGTTTCCTCCCTAGACGTCCATCAACCTTTAAAAAAACATCCATTAGATCCCCCTTCTAAAATATTGTTTATATTTTTCGGTAGAAAAAAGTCCCGCCCGCAGTCCAGTTCTTCCAAAATTACAAGCTCACTATCGTTCGCCAGGAAAAAAATCGACACCTAAATAGCATGAAAAGTCTTATTATTGACAAAGAAATGGGGCAAAACTAATGGGGAAAACCTCATAAAATCTGAAAACTAATGTGGCTAAACATGAGGGAAAAGTGGGTCTATAAAAACGACCCTCCACCCCTTCAATTCCCAACGGTTATAATATTGGAGACACAGGAACATTCTTATCCGTTGCCAAATTAGCCAAACGTGGTGCTGTACTGAAACAGTGAATTCTTGTTTTAGGGATTGGCCATTACATGTTGGGACAACTTTTGGGGTTTAAGGGGGGAGGGGTTACCTTTTTGGTCAATTGTGTTCATATATCTGTTATTTTTCTAGTTTCCTCCCTAGACCTCCATCAAACAAAAGGACCCCCCCTCAAGATATATTTGTACATTTTTCGGGAGAAAAATGTTCCGGCCTAAGGCCGGTTCCTCTTAAATTACAGGCTCGCTATCGCTCGCCAGGATAAAATCGAAACCTAAATGACGCGAAAAGTCTAAATATTAACAAAGAAATGGGGTGAAAGGTCCCACACAAACGACCTATGCCCCCTTAACCCTTGTCTATATGGAATATGGAATAGGTTGCCGAGATCAGTAAAGGACACAAATAACCTAAACACGTTTAAGCATATATTAAAAGATTATATTCTGAAACATGAAATGGATCTATAAACAAAAAATGTAATAATACTGGAACTGTAATTTTTTTATAGATATTGAAGACTGTCCATAGTAACATACTAGAGATGTTTCTTATTGTAAATATGTATATATATAATGTATGTATTTTGATATTTTGTAATGTTTTATGTGAAGAACCATTGTAAAATGGAAAAATAAATATTCTGATTCTGATTCTGATTCTGATTGTCTAGCGGGGGGTTTTGGGCTTATTTGGGCATATTCAGGCCCTCTTGAATGATAAATCAAGTATCTGCATGAACAGAAATGTATTCAGCAAAAAACTAGGCGCTAAAAGCTTCAAAATGAGACCAGAACGAGCTGGTTCTCATACAGTGATACCAGTAACATGGGAGTTTAGCGTATAGCGGTATATTTTTCCCAGCTATGCTCACTACTGGCTACACTGCCGGCCTCTCGAGAACACAGGGAACATGAGTTAATGGGCGGCGGTAAGCCCTGGGAGTCGGCTGTCTGGCCCGCTGCACTCCCGGCCATTTGCACTCGATTTTAACCCTTTAAAAGCGTTAATAATGCTCCTAACTTGCTGCAAATTGGAGGCGGACTTAAGTCCGCCGCCGCTCTTTAAGGGTTAATATGGAAATATTTCAGACCAGGGCCGTAGAATGGCACGTTCCTTGATTAAGGGGAGATGGGTTGGTTATTGGGGTCTATGTATTCATTAATATTTATTTATTATATATTCAGTTATTTTCTAGTTTCTTCGCTAGACCTCCATCAAACATAAAACACATTATTAGATCCCCCTACAAGATTAATTTGTACATTTTTCGGTCGAAAAATGTCACGGCCGAAGGCCGGTTCCTCCACTATTACACGCTTGCTATCGCTCGCCAGGAAAATAATCGACACCTAAAGGGCACAAAAGGTCTTAATATTGACAAATAAATGGGGCGAAAGGTATTAACATCGATAAACTAATGGGACAAACGTCTTGAAATCTCCAAAACAAATGGGGATAAGCATGAGGAAGAAAGGGGTGCAGAAAAACAACCCACCTCCCCTTAACCCCAGCAGTACCGGTGCCGTTCTTTTAACTGTATTCTGGCTAATGATGAACAATATTATTCAGCTTCAAAGGGCCTCCACCAATTAACAAACTACGAAATGGCTTACCTAATCCTTTTAACTACCACAGATCCTTCTTATACTGCATGAAGTAGTCTAAATATAGCTAGAATAACATTAAAAGAATGTCGCTGGTAAAGTAGGGGTCAATCATTACACAGCAAAGCCACATGGAACATAGTCAGCAAACATACTTAATTGTATGTTAATTACTTTTAAGGTATCAGTGTGCTCATACAGTGTGTGTGTATGTGTGTGTGTGTGTCTGTGTGTGTGTGTGGATAAGCATCGGGGGGTCGTTGGGTAGATATTTCATGATATCGGTAGGCGTTATACTGTATGTACATTGAGAATGAGCCGATAAAATATGTGTATACAGATCTTGAGAACACTTGGAAACAGAGTGCACTAGGTTACGTTAGGTTAACAAGGCTAGGATAGGTCATTGATTATTGGTTGGTAATGTAATTATCTGGATAGTTTTGTTAAGGTATAATATTAAAATGTACTTGTAATCATACACCATTTGTATTTGTACCGATAAACACACCGTCGATTACATGTGTGTGTATGTGAGTGTGTGTGTGTGTGTGTGTGTGTGTGTGTGTGTGTGTGTGTGTGTGTGTGTGTGTGTGTGTGGACAAGCGGTGGTGTGCTTAAAGGTACACAATTTACTAAATATGTAGGTTTGCAGGTACATAAGGTTTGGGGCGACAGTTTAGGTGTACACACCTCTTTAAAATAAGTTGAAATGTAGTGTTTTCGGTTCGGTTAGGTTATCTTAGGTTAGGTAGGTTAGGTTAGGTTAAGTTTTATCTATATAGTTATATTTAGGATTAAAAACCGAAAATGTACTCGTAAGCATGCATAATTAACGTGTGTACCGATAAACACACCACAGATTGTGTGTGTGTTTGTGTATGTGTGTGTGTGTGTGTGTGTGTGTGTGTGTTTATCTATTTAAATGAGACACAAGGCAAAGCTGCCTGTAACAAGTGTCTCCCCCAAATTGAAAGAGTGACAGAGAGCCAATTTCAAGGTACATTAGAGTCAAAATGTGTGGACATGCGGAGCTTGAAGCTATTCAAGTCATGGGATGGGGGAAAGACAAATAAAGGAAGATAGTTCTAAAGCTTACTTGTTAAGTAGAAGAAAGACTTAGAAAATTGGTTCACTCTTGGGTTAGAGAGTTGG
Organism: Paralithodes platypus; assembly: GCA_032716605.1. NCBI lineage: Eukaryota > Metazoa > Arthropoda > Malacostraca > Decapoda > Lithodidae > Paralithodes > Paralithodes platypus. The sequence goes on along the minus strand of CM064538.1, from coordinate 15,494,851 downwards.
ACAGAATAGGGGTGGGAGAGTGTTGACAAGCAAGTGCCCCCCACTCTCCGTAAGAGAGGAGTTATACACTGAGAAAGCTCTGAAGAACAATGATTATTGTAATAGCGGTAGAAGAATGAGAGAGATGCAACATTATGGCGTGTAGAGAGAGAGAGAGAGAGAGAGAGAGAGAGAGAGAGAGAGAGAGAGCGAATGTATGGAATTAGGAGGAGGAATTGACTTGATGAGATAAAATACTGTTGACTCTACCATTTCGAGATGTGCTATATGGGTGGAACCTCCCTACACTTGCAAACAAATTCTCAATACATAGGTGCACTATGGCCCTGTACGGAACAAGAAGCTGTGCAGTGGTGCAGAACGCACAAAGACGGTTGAGCGGTTGAGCGCACCTATTTTCTGGGAAGCAGTTTTAGAAAGAGCGGTAATATGATCTTTCCAAGAAAAGGCAAGAGAAAAATAAACACTAAAAATACTGAGAGAAGATGCAGTCACTTAAAATAGTCTCTGTTAATGACACTCACTATTATGAGGTACGGCCTGGGCTTCTCCTGTTCCCTGTATCTCTTACCTCTAACATAAGACATTGTTGGTCAGACAGTGAAGGTTTTGACAACAGCCGCGCCTCAGTTGAATGGCTTAGTTTACATACCAATACTGTTTATGTGCATCCAAAGAAAGGAAATATATATTATATATGTGTTAAATCTGTAATCTGTCCAGCACAGCTTTTGGCTTATAAATGTGGCTCAAGGTGTTATAAAAATGAATGTGGAACTGTAGAAACATATATAGTATGCGGTAGCCAGTGTGTACCAAATGAATGTGGAACTGTAGAAACATATATAGTATGCGGTAGCCAGTGTGTACCAAATGAATGTGGAACTGTAGAAACATATATAGTATGCGGTAGCCAGTGTGTACCAAATGAATGTGGAACTGTAGAAACATATATAGTATGCGGTAGCCAGTGTGTACCAAATGAATGTGGAACTGTAGAAACATATATAGTATGCGGTAGCCAGTGTGTACCAAATGAATGTGGAACTGTAGAAACATATATAGTATGCGGTAGCCAGTGTGTACCAAATGAATGTGGAACTGTAGAAACATATATAGTATGCGGTAGCCAGTGTGTACCAAATGAATGTGAATGTCAGTACCTGCCTGACCTTTGCTGAGTGAGGACCTGTCCCTAGTGACTCCCAGTGAATATCTTTGCCCATAGTGTGGTGATAGTATTAACGCTTTCTTAAAATGGCTGGTGTTGACGAGATTGCTACCTCCTCTAATATTCTCCAGCTTTGTCTTGCTTTGCAAGAAAGGATGGAGAATGTGGAGAGAGAGGTGCAGTCTCTCAAAGACGAGAATTTGGCCTTAAAGCTGACTTTGGCTGACAAGAAAAGAGAGGATAGTGCAACTGCTGTTAGGGATCGTGATGCTCCCTGGACAGTTGTTCCAACAAGTGCAACAACCTGCAAATTTCTACGGCGGCCAGTTGCCCTCAGCAACAAGTTCATCACCTTGGATGACGAATGTGATGGTGAGGCTGCGAGTGCTTCCTTCGGCGAGGAAACCAGGAGAAAGGTAAGTAAGTTACCTCCAACAGGGAATGGTGTGACTGCTGCCCCCCCAGGAGTACCTTCAACTGCTGCCCCAGGAGTTCCTGCCGCTGCCGCAGCTGCTACCAAGTCATCGACAAGGAGAGGCAAGTCCTTCTCAATTGTTGGGGACTCCATGGTCAGACACTTAGCTAGGTCCACCTGTACTGATATTAGGAAGCTTGTCTGTCTGCCTGGTGCCGGGGTTGGGAAGGTGTTAGAGGACATTGATTACATCATGAAAGATATTGGAGATAGCCCCATTATCTGTCTCAGTACAGGGAGCAATGATGTTGGTAAAGGTAGGACGGAAGTACTGCTTCGGCAGTACAGGGAGGTGTTAGATAAAGTTAGGAGGAAGGGAGGCATACCTGTAGTACACAGTATCTTGCCACGGAGAGGGGTCAGCAAGGAATGGTCATCTAGGGCAATTGGCATCAATTGTCGGCTGGAAAAATACTGTAATGCAAATGCAATACCATTCCTTGATAACTGGACCCGTTTCTATGGTAAAAATCAGTTGTACGCACAGGACGGGGTTCATCTTTCTCGGCTAGGGGTGGCAAATTTAGCTAGGTCAATAGATAGGATTGTCGCGGGGTTTCGCTGAAAATAAAGCCTGAGAATATGAGTAAGAATAATTGTCTAGATAGGGTAAATTGCCGTACTGGTACATCAGATAGGAATAGAAAATATCAGTCACAGGATTTTAATTGTACTGCTAGTAGAAATATTAAAGGTGTAACAGAAGATGGGAATTTAGTTAGAAATAAAGGTAAATCCGATACCAGTAAAATAAATTCATTGCGATTATATTATACAAACTGTAGGAGTTTATGTAACAAAATGGATGAACTTAGAGCACTTGTTAGCAACGAAAATATAGACATTATAGCACTGACTGAAACATGGATTAATACAGAATCAAGACATTTTTTAGCAGAATTCCATATACCAGGATATAGTTTGTTTAAACGCGACCGAACAAGTAGGAGGGGCGGCGGAATAGCAGTGTTTGTCAGGAGTTCTTTAAAAAGCTGTATTAAATCAGGTATTAGACTAAATACTGATAACGAAAGTGTTTGGGTTGAGGTTAGCGAAGGTAGTGAGACCATAATTATTGGAGTTATTTATAGACCACCAAATATGAGTAGAAACGAAGGTACAGTTTTATGGCAGGAAGTGAAAATAGCATCAAGGTTTAGCAATGTGTGTATTATAGGGGATTTTAATTTTCCGAATATTGATTGGCAGCATCAAATCGGCGACTCAGATTCAGAAGAGTTTATTGAGGCGGTACAGGATAGTTTTTTATTTCAATTCATAGACTCGCCTACTAGAGGTAATAATATCCTCGATTTAGTTCTCAGTAATAATGAACAAATGATAAATAATGTAGAGATAGGAGACCAACTAGGAAATAGTGATCATAAATCAATTTATTTTAACATACAATGGACAGGAAAGGCTAAAGAGAATACGACACTTATCCCAGATTTCAGAAAAGCCAATTATGGTGGATTAAGACGAGCCTTAAGAGTCGATCCTATGGTTAAACTATTAAGTGGACCCAGGTGCGCTAATGAACATACTCTCTCTCAGATACCTGTCTTAACTCAGGATAATTTGACAGCTACATATAATAATTTTATTTCTTCACTCCACAATGCGCAAAACAAATATATCCCCAAAAGAAAATTTAGATCAACACAGAACCAACCCAAATGGATGAATAATAGACTATTAGATCTTCTAGGAAAAAAGAGAGGAATATATCGAAAAATAAAGAAAGGCGAAATTCACCTACTTGCTTACTATCAGAATCTATCAAGAGAGGTTAAAAAATGTATAAGGACAGACAAAAGAAATTATGAAATCAGGATAGCCAATGACTCAAAAAATAACCCTAAGGCTTTTTACCAGCTATATAAATCTAAAGTTAGAGATAAAATAGGCCCCCTTAAAACTTCGATAGGAGAAATGACAGAAAATGATTTAGAAATGTGCAGTACATTAAATAGTCAGTTTCTATCCGTTTTCACTAATGAAAATTTGGCACAGATTCCAGAAGTCCGTAAGGTATATAGAGATAGTATAGAAAATAGGTTAAGTACGGTTACTATAAGTAGAAATGATGTGCTTAAGGAAATTGACAGACTGAAACCTCAGAAATCGCCTGGTCCCGATGAGGTATATGCCAGAGTATTAAAAGAATGCAGAGATGAGTTAAGTTACCCATTAACATTTCTTTTTAACAATTCATTAGAAACAGGTATAGTTCCAGAAGCTTGGAAGCTTGCAAATGTAGTTCCGATTTTCAAAAAAGGTGATAAATCAATAGCATCCAATTACCGTCCCATTAGTCTCACTTCAATCATAGGAAAGCTACTAGAGTCAATTATTGCTAGGAAAATGAGAAACCACTTAGAAACATTTAACTTAATCAATTCTTCTCAGCATGGATTCACTCAGGGACGTTCTTGCCTTACTAATTTGCTTAGTTTTTTCTCAGAGGTATATGAAGCAGTAGATAATGACAAGGCATACGATATTATATATTTAGATTTCAGTAAAGCTTTCGACAGAGTCCCTCATGAGAGATTGATGAGAAAGGTTGAGGCACATGGAATAGGTGGGGCGTTGTTGGGATGGATTAGGTCATGGCTAATTGGTAGGAAACAGAGAGTCAGCATAAATAGTACCAAGTCAGAGTGGGGAGCAGTCAAAAGTGGTGTCCCCCAGGGATCGGTATTAGGTCCACTGTTGTTTCTTATATACATAAATGACCTAGATTTAGGTATAACTAGTAGGATAAGTAAATTCGCAGACGATACTAAAATAGGGAGATCAATTGATTCAGATAGCGATATAGAGTGCCTCCAAAGGGATCTAGATACCATACATGAATGGTCAGTAAATTGGCAGATGAAGTTTAACATTGACAAATGCAAGGTATTAAAGATAGGGAAGATGCAAACAAATGTTAAATATAAACTAGCTAATTTAGAATTAGAAAATTCAGATTGCGAGAAAGATCTAGGTGTGTTTGTTAGCAATGATTTGAAGCCTAGAAAACAGTGTATAAGCGTTCGTAATAAGGCAAACAGGATTCTCGGGTTCATCTCTAGGAGTGTGAGTAACAGAACTGCTGATGTTATCTTAAAACTTTACTTGTCATTAGTGAGACCCCATATGGATTATGCTGTCCAATTTTGGTGTCCTTATTACAGAATGGACATAGATTCATTGGAGAGAGTACAGCGTAGAATGACAAAAATGATCCATAATATTAGAAATCTTTCGTATGAAGAAAGGTTGAAGAAATTAGGTTTACATTCGTTAGAGAGACGCAGAGTTAGAGGGGATATGATAGAGGTGTTCAAGTGGGTTAGTGGGATTAACAAAGGGGACATGACAAATGTACTAAAGCTCAGTGATAGCGAAAGAACTCGTACCAATGGTTTCAAATTAGATAAATTTCGTTTCAGAAAAGATATAGGCAAATATTGGTTTGGTAACAGAGTTGTAGATGGGTGGAATGGACTACCAAGTGCTATAGTGGGATCTAAAACTGTAGGGAGCTTTAAGATAAAATTGGATAAGCATATGGACGAGAAGGGTTGGGTGTGAAGGGGGATCAGCCGGGTTGGGCCAATCAGCGCTCTGCAGACTCCCATAATCCTGCGTTAATCTCTAACCGTTTTGGTAAGATGATCCTCAGGGTATTAGAGTGTGAAGCCTATAATTGGGCTTTGTAATTGAATTGGGGTTGTGTGGGACAGGGATCTGCCTTGCTTAGGCCAATCGGCTTTCTGCAGACTCCCATTTTCTTATGTTCTTATGTTAACTGTAGAAACATATATAGTATGCGGTAGCCAGTGTGTACCAAATGAATGTGGAACTGTAGAAACATATATAGTATGCGGTAGCCAGTGTGTACCAAATGAATGTGGAACTGTAGAAACATATATAGTATGCGGTAGCCAGTGTGTACCAAATGAATGTGGAACTGTAGAAACATATATAGTATGCGGTAGCCAGTGTGTACCAAATGAATGTGGAACTGTAGAAACATATATAGTATGCGGTAGCCAGTGTGTACCAAATGAATGTGGAACTGTAGAAACATATATAGTATGCGGTAGCCAGTGTGTACCAAATGAATGTGGAACTGTAGAAACATATATAGTATGCGGTAGCCAGTGTGTACCAAATTAGATGATTAACTCGACTTAACCAACACAGGTTCCAAAGGGCAAGGACACGGAGATGAGTGGTTACTTCTTTATTTATGATATATTTTCTTTCTTTCTTTCTATGTATAATTTTTAGATTTTGGTAATGAGATGTTCCATATAGGACTAATGAATCTACACATTCTCGATGAACCAAAATATCATCATCCACACTGGGCATGTCCTGTTTCGGTGAGGAAAATAAATAAACTACAAAAATATATAAATAAATATAATGTATGACGACAAGGTGTAGCGGTTAACGTTGATCCTGGATCGGAGTCAGTATTTATCACACATACACACATAATATGTGTGTATGTGCGATAGATAGACATATTATGTCTATCTATATGTCTATTGCCGGATGCCTTACTCCCCATTGTGAGGGTAGCTCTGCACAAAACACCCCAAAGCGAACCTTGCCCCTGTGAAAAGAACAGCCCATGCCAGTTTATTTAAGGACTTGCAGGATTGACCACTTAACTTATAGTCCATCAGACTCCGAGGCCGTCTATGTTTCTTTTTAGTACTATATATTCAATAGTGGTGAGTTGCTACTACATCCAGTGCTCCACTAACCTGCTTCACCCTTAGCTGAGCAGTAAGGATTTGCATATGGTTTACTTACCTAAACTGGTTACCGACCAAGTCTGATGAGTTCCATCAACCAGAATTTCTATAAGGATGTTACCCTTAGATGGGTTGCCAACCAAGTTTGATGAGTCCCCTCCACCCTGTGCAATATATATATATATATATATATATATATATATATATATATATGTACAGGATATATATATAATTATATATATATATCTAATCTCTCAGTTAGGTTCGAACCGCCGACCGTCAGGACGATAGCCGACGCTTTAATCAACCACACCTCGGCAGTCGGCTATCGTCCTGACGGTCGGCGGTTCGTACCCCACTGAGAGATTAGAAACATTTAGTGGCTCCGTGTATTTGTGATATATACTCAATATTTATATATATATATATATATATATATATATATATATATATATATATATATATATATATATATATATACTGTATATATAACATTTATAATAAAAAGGAAAATATGAAATACTGAAGCACTAGGTGACCGGTCCGACATAAACGGTGTGGGAAGGAGATGTAACTTACAGGAATAATATGTGCGGAAGTTGGCCGGGAACATCATAAAAGCAACTACAAAGTTAATGAATAGAGGAGAGGGAGAATGTTGTAACAAATTGATGGTTAAGTTTATTAATGATGAAGCAAGAAATTGTGGAAGTGAAAATATGATTCTGAGAGGGTAACTCAATTATAGTCATATATGTATGTAAGGAAATGGTAGAAGAAAGAAAGTAAAAGGACACATTTTACGCTGATAATGAGAAAACAGCAGCAAACACGAAATAATAACACATTTAACAAAACAGGAAGAACTCTTCGCACGTCGCGTTGGTAAAACAAAAATAATACACAAATAAAGTGAAAAATTGGTTCAACACAAAGAGCTCCGCAAGATATTTAATTAAGCATACGTACACAAAGTACATGTTATAATAATTGCTAAAGCATAATAAATATGACATTAATAGTCAGGTAAGAAAGTATATTGCATAAATAATTTGTCATAACACAACCCGATAATATATTGTACATTAAATAAATACCTATACCAAAGATGGAGGCTAAAGGAAACGATTAGCAAGAGAGAGAGAGAGAGAGAGTAGGGTTGCAAAAATGATAGAGTGGATATGACAACAATCCCCGTGGTGCCGCCGGAGGAGGATGAAAGCCTTGGATGAAGAAAGATGAAAGGAAATATAAGACAGGATAAGAAAGGGTTAGAAGATGCAAGGGAGGAAGAATGAATGAAGAGAGTACATCCATGGGGAACAAATGAGAAGATGAAAAAACTGCAACAGTTATGAAGACTATGTTTGAGATAACAAGAACATAATAAATTAACCAATGTAATGCACATTGAAAGGCCTAATAGAATTGTGTATTAAATGTATGTATGTCGTCGCATGTATTTTCTTAGAAACTTTCCATTCACCATTTTCTTCATTAACTGTAATGAATACCTAATCTTGTAAAAGGGGGAGCACGAGCAATTTTTATTTGTCACCGTAATTGTTGAGATCCTGAGTTGAAATGTGTTAGCTGCATTAATATATGCCACCATTCACTGGTACAAATTATAATGTATACATGTTTTTATTAACCCTTTGAGTACCAGCGGAGTGTGTTATACTGCAATCTAGCTATATTAAAACGAAGGATAAGAAGGATATGTGGTAATTACCAGAGTTGATCGAGATAGTTTGAAGCCTTATTGTTGCTAGAGGTCCTTCCTAAGCTGAATACAATCGTCTTATCATTGCCAGAATATAATTACAGGATGGCACCGGTACTGAATGGGTTAATATATATTTAATATTTAACAATGTCAACAATGGTGTATCATGTTCTTGGATAGCACCACACATGACATCATTGGTCCTGTCAGTCCTCTACCGCCAATCTTCATCGCTGTATAATAATAATAATAATAATAATATTTATTCAGTTAGCAATTTACAGAGTTGGTACCACATAGTATATTACAAATATGACATGTACCAGCCTTGCATAATTCCAACTAAGGATAGCCCAATAAGGCCGTTAGGCGTATTTCCATTGGGGTCCTTGTGGGATTAGGTTAGCTGGGGAAAATGGGGAGGATAAAGAAATAGATACTTTAGAGAAAGTATTTCTAGGGGGTTATTTTAAGATACCTTACATCCTATAGTAAATATCAGTAATCCGTAATCAGTAATCATTTCAGTTTGGTTTGTCTATCTCTTATGTCGCATTTAGTAGTAGACATAAGCTTGGTGCTCCCTTCTCGCAGCTGTCCGGTTCAGGTGTTCCTTCAGGCTACGTCTGAAGGAATACAGTGTTCTCTTTTCACGGACTGACTGGGGTAGGTCGTTCCAGTCTTTGATGGCGGTGAAGAAGAATGTTTGCTTACCCTGTCCTTGGATTCTCGGGACCTTAAAATTAAACATTCTGTTTCTTGTATTATGTCCACTCCTCTCATTTGCTTTAACAAAATCATTCTTTAGATACTCTGGAGCTCTGTCATAGAAAATTAAATGTGTGGGTGCAAACAGCATCTGGTGTTCCCACGCGGTCACCCATCCAAGTACTAACCAGACCCTACGTTACTTAACTTCGCTGATCGGACGAGAAGCGGTGCATTCAACGTGGTATGGCCGTTGGCTAACCTACGGTTAGCCTTTGGCAATCGTCTGTCCACCCTGTCCGTCATTGTGAGGTTATTTTAACTCGTCTCCGAATTGGTCATACACGTTTAACTCATGGTTATTTAAGGAGGGATGGGCGTACTTATTTGTTCAGCTAGTATATTTATACTATTTTGTTTTAGTTTCCTCCGTAAACCTCCATCAAGCTTATGAAATCACACGCCCAAGATCCTCGTTCAAGATAAAAGTGTACATGTTTCGATAGTCGGCCGGTTCCTCTTAAATTACAGGATCGCTATCGCTCGCCAGGAAAAAAAATTACACCTAAATGACACGAAAAGTCTAAATCTTGACAAAGAAATGGGACGAAAGGTCATAAAATCGCCAAACTATTGGGCAGAACGTCCTAAAACTTGAAAACTAATGGGGCTAAACATGAGGGAGGAGGGGGACCAGAAAAACGACCCATCTCCCCTTAACGTCATCTCCTCACGGCCCTCGACCGCAGTGCACTACTTGTAGGAAGCTTTTATCGGTTCGCCATTGTTTAGTGTCATAAGTATTCCCATCTTCGATCTATTTTTGTCTATGTGTACGAAGGATACAAACGGCAAAACAGCCTGTAACAAGTGTCTCCCCCAAAGGTTGTAAGAGTGACAGAGAGTCAAAATTAAGGTACATTATAGGTAACGTGGATGTTTGGAAAGATGTCTGGTGTGCTTGTTAAGTGTAATGAAATGAATAGGAGGAGGAGGTGTTTGTGAGAGTTAGTTGGATTAAAAAAGCCAGGCAAATGAAACAAAGAGTTCCAGCAACTCCTTATCATATGCCTATGTGGCCTCCCCTGGGTACTGCCCTACTTGATTGGTGCCTACAATTTCCCCAACATATATTTCGACAATGAAAATTGTACTTTTATTATAACGGATTCGCCGCCTTTCAGGACCTACTGTGTTCTCCAATCCTCAAAGAATCCTCTCTCCTCGATCAGATTTAATCCTCTCCTGTCCTTCCTTAGCTCACCTTGAATGGTAGTCCATCTTGATCTAATCCTTTGGGTCAGCCCTGTGGGAGTTCTTTTGGGAAACTCAGTTGTCTGGTTCAACTAATTTTGGAAACAAAGTTACACATGATATCCATTTTGATAGCCATTTTATAGAAAACTTGAATGTACAGTACATAAACAAGGAAACTGGAATGTACAGTACATAAACAAGGAAACTGGAATGTACAGTACATAAAAAAGGAAACTTGAATGTACAGTACATAAACAAGGACACTTGAATGTACAGTACATAAACAAGGACACTTGAATGTACAGTACATAAACAAGGACACTTGAATGTACAGTACATAAACAAGGACACTTGAATGTACAGTACATAAACAAGGACACTTGAATGTACAGTACATAAACAAGGACACTTGAATGTACAGTACATAAACAAGGAAACTGGAAGAGTTTGAGGAGTGTTCTGTTCGGAATCTCTTTAGCGTCTTATTTTAGTACTTGTAACATTAATTATTAAGTAAATAACAATATGCTAAACTTCTATTACTTATTCGAAGAACCCGACTACCGCTAAAAATTAAACAAGGAGATAGTCGCTGTCAATGTTCAGCAACTTTCAAAATGCCATATCTCGAAAACTATTCAGTTCAATCTTGTGTCAAAATATTCAACAACGTCTTGTGTTTTCACTTAATACATATAATTAAAACAAATGGATTGGTATATTTAGATGCTGAGCGATGACTGCAATGTTCACAGTCAGAGTGAGGTCATAAGAATTGAAAAGACATACTAACATAGTAAAAATTAGCATGTACAATGATAATTATGGATTAATATAAATACGAAATAATAAAGGTACTTCGAAATGAAGGGTAAGAGAAAATAAAACTAATTCATCTGATAATAAAAACAATAAAGAACATATGAAAGTAGTTGAAAGACTAACATGGTAAACAAAATTACAAAACATAATAGTATCTCAAGAAAAGTATCTATCTAATATATATTAAACTAATTATATAAAATGTATTATTAACTTTCATTATTTTGGGCAAGTTTACTCAGCTTAGTAATGACCTATACCTGTGTGAAGAGGGTAATGGTGGCAAAATGTCTTTGCTATTAAAATATTATAAGATTGATAAATTGGCATTATTATCCATATGCATTAATTGTATCACTTTATTTATGTGACAGTCTTATCATTGTATTACAAATGTATTACTCACCACGCCCACACCAGGTAGTAAAGTACGGATGTTGTGGTATTCCTCCGTCCATACCAGATAGTAAAGTACGGATGTTGTGGTATTCCTCCGTCCATACCAGGTAGTAAAGTACGGATGTTGTGGTATTCCTCCGTCCATACCAGGTAGTAAAGTACGGATGTTGTGGTATTCCTCCGTCCATACCAGGTAGTAAAGTATGGAAGTTGTTGTATTCCCCCACCCATACCAGGTAGTAAAGTATGGATGTTGTGGTATTCCCCCGCCCACACCAGGTAGTAAAGTATGGATGTTGTTGTATTCCCCCACCCACACCAGGTAGTAAAGTATGGATGTTGTGGTATTCCCCCGCCCACACCAGGTAGTAAAGTATGGATGTTGTGGTATTCCCCCACCCACACCAGGTAGTAAAGTACGGATGTTGTGGTATTCCCCCACCCACACCAGGTAGTAAAGTATGGATGTTGTTGTATTCTCCCGCCCACACCAGGTAGTAAAGTATGGATGTTGTGGTATTCCCCCACCCACACCAGGTAGTAAAGTACGGATGTTGTTGTATTCCCCCGCCCACACCAGGTAGTAAAGTATGGATGTTGTTGTATTCCCCCACCCACACCAGGTAGTAAAGTATGGATGTTGTTGTATTCCCCCACCCACACCAGGTAGTAAAGTATGGATGTTGTTGTATTTCCCCACCCACACCAGGTAGTAAAATATGGATGTTGTTGTACTCCAATCGGTCATTATCGATATCTGAGTCTTCATCTTGGGTAGTAGACGACATTCTATCTCCCTCATCCAGGTCCCTCTGAACATGAAAGACATCCTGGTAGTACTCCTTGAAGTCTGGGTGGATGAATGACAGGAGGGTGTCGATCTCCTTGAATTTGTTAGGTTGGAGTTTGATAGAGCTAGGATACTTTGGGCACAGAGCCACTCGTGATAGGTCAAATGCTGATGGTTTGTACTTTCCCTGATCTGGCATCAGTCGGACACATTGCATGGGACCTTTGTACCCTGCCGATAGTTATAGCCCTCCCGGAACTGCAGTGTGAACTTGAAGTGACGACACTCGGAATATTTTAGTGGTGGCTGAGGTTTACAGTGGGTTATGGCTGCTTGCAAGCCATTAAAGTTATGAAAGTCACTTCTAGCCATGGGGGTTACTGACTGTTCTCCGTAGACAACTCGTTCAATGATAGTACATTACCTCTTGTTCCCAAATGCCCCTTCACACAGCATGTAACTGTGCCCAGGTATGAGAAAGTAATGTACAACCTCTTGCAGGCGTTTACTGTGTAGTTCCTCGAGTTGACATAGCATGATTTTGATGTTCTTGTTTTGCCCCTCCAGTTATCACTGAAATAATGAGTTTACTGAAGTCACCATGGAGCAACACTTATCTTTAACCCTCAACCGACGGTGACCGTCATATAACGGGAGAGAGAATATTGGCCACCCCTGCGGTGTCCTTCATATGATGGGTGCCATTTTGAGAATGTTATGAGCTATGAGAGAGAGTCTGCGCATTGGGAGGATCACATATTATACTTTTGTAAACTAATCAAAGAATCAATAATTGGGTGGATAGATTGTGGGAATTAGTTTCAGTTTTATGGGCATTTGGCCTGCTTCCCTGATTTGACTGTTTAAGAGGTGGTTTTGGTGGGTGACAACCCTAAGTGAAGACATAAAAAGAGATCATACGATATAGGTGAAGAAAGCTGAGCGATCATGTTGAGAAGTACTTGGGATGAACAGAGTCGTGACCTGGGACCATGCATGGAGAGATCCCTGGAAGTGGAGTTGCAAGTTCGTGTAACTGCACCTGTACTGTACATGTTAATATTTACCTGTGATGGGAAGTTATTGCATATTTTAAATAGTTATGTTATAACCTAATCATAATAGGGTAAGTTAAGTCACATCAGTTAATGTATTATTTCTCTATTTTATTTCTATATTTGTTCTTATACTTATTGTACTTATTTATTATTTTTGAAAACAAATGTGAGATTAATTAAGTTTTGTGCAATGGTGAAAGAAGATAAACGAAATCCTATGGAGAATAAGAAAATATACCACCGAAACCTTTTTATAGACTATAAGTAAAGAGCGTGAGGCCTGGGAAAGACTGTGTATAAAGTACATTTCCAGACTGTTCAGCTTTCCTTTCACTTTTGGAGACAAGTGTAGTGGAAAATGTCTTGAAGTTGTGTCTCCGGCGTGTGGGGGAATATGCCACTGGAAATAGGTGATTTCCCGGAGGTGTGTGTATGTGTGTATGTAGTGGCTTATTCCTAGTCTATTAACTCTTATATACTGTTTTGTAGTAACTGTGAGACAATCTAATGCAGTGCTCTTTCTATCTATCTTTTACCGGATGCCGTGATCCCCGAATGGGTGGCCACGAACGAATCGCCCCCATGCACTTCTGTCCACAATCAGTTGATGCCCTTCCTCCCATCCAGCACCTCTTTCTGCATATACTTCTTAACTCCATCCTTCCACCTCTCTCTTGGTTTACTTCTCCCTCTTTGTTCTCCCACCTCACTCTCGTACGCTCTCTTAGTCATTCTCTCGCTTCCCACACAATCCACATGGCCGAATCATCTCAAGGAGTTCCTTTCCACACATTCCAGCACATCTACATCCACACCACACCGCTCTCGTATTTCCTCATTCATCTGTCTATTCCTCCATGTAATTTTGCATGCATTTCTCAAGTAGCTCATTTCCACCCCTCTTACTCTTGCTCTGTGCCTCTCCAACAACGTCCATGCTTCACTCTCGTATGCCAATAACAGGATTACCACACTATCATGCAAGGACTTCTACACTTCCATTCTGACTACCCTATTTCGTGTTACCGCTTTCAGCGTTCCTTTAACCCTCTCCCCCTGTTGCACCCTCTCCTGCACTTCTTCATCCATACTCCCATCTTTACTCAACACACTGCCCAAATACTTAAATGACACGACATTCTCCATAACCTGACCGTTCAACCTCACCTCACAGTCTGTGGTTGCACCCCCTTTCAAAGACCATAACCTTACTCATCCCCACATTTACCTTCAGATTCCGTTTTTCACAGACTGTTCCATACATATTTACCTGACCCTGAAACTCCCATTCACTATAGCTCATCAGAACTGTATTGTTGGCAAACAGCAGCACAGGCAAATTCCACTTGTTTCCTTCCCTTATCAGCGGTACACCAACATCCACTGCTCTTCCTTGTATTTCTTTCATGACTCCATCCATATATACTATTATATACTGTTCATTCTCCACATGTACTGACGACTTTGCATCCTCATACATGCTCTTCACTGCTTTCAGCAACTTGCCTGTACTCTGTATATTATCAGTACTTTCCACAGACCTTTTCTATCAACTTTGTCATAGGCCTTCTCCAAGTGCATAATGGCAGCATACAACTTTTGTCCCTTCTCCAGATACTTCTCCACAACACATTTCAAGGCAACAATCTGGTCTACACATCCTCTTCAATTCCTAAACCCTCCCTGCTCGTCACCTACCCATTTCTCCGTTCTTGCTCTTACTCTCTCGATCACTACCATATTGTACATCTTCCCTACTACGCTTCGAAGACATATCCCCTGGTGATTACAACCCACTCCTCTTTCCCCTTTACCTTTGAAGACATATCCCCCGGTGATTACAACCCACTCCTCTTTCCCCTTTACCTTTGAAGACATATCCCCCGGTGATTACAACCCACTCATCTTTGAAGACATCCCCGGTGATTACAACCCTCTCCTCTTTCCCCTTTACCTTTGAAGACATATCCCCCGGTGATTACAACCCACTCCTCTTTCCCCTTTACCTTTGAAGACATATCCCCCGGTGATTACAACCCACTCATCTTTGAAGACATATCCCCCGGTGATTACAACCCACTCCTCTTTCCCCTTTACCTTTGAAGACATATCCCCCGGTGATTACAACCCACTCCTCTTTCCCCTTTACCTTTGAAGACATATCCCCCGGTGATTACAACCCACTCATCTTTGAAGACATATCCCCCGGTGATTACAACCCACTCATCTTTCCCCTTTACCTTTGAAGACATATCCCCCGGTGATTACAACCCACTCCTCTTTCCCCTTTACCTTTGAAGACATATCCCCCGGTGATTACAACCCACTCATCTTTGAAGACATATCCCCCGGTGATTACAACCCACTCATCTTTCCCCTTTACCTTTGAAGACATATCCCCCGGTGATTACAACCCACTCATCTTTGAAGACATATCCCCCGGTGATTACAACCCACTCCTCTTTCCCCTTTACCTTTGAAGACATATCCCCCGGTGATTACAACCCACTCATCTTTGAAGACATATCCCCCGGTGATTACAACCCACTCATCTTTGAAGACATATCCCCCGGTGATTACAACCCACTCATCTTTCCCCTTTACCTTTATACACTCCATCTATTCCTGATGCTTTGAAGACATATCCCCCGGTGATTACAACCCACTCATCTTTGAAGACATATCCCCCGGTGATTACAACCCACTCATCTTTGAAGACATATCCCCCGGTGATTACAACCCACTCATCTTTCCTTTATCCCCCGGTGATTACAACCCACTCATCTTTGAAGACATATCCCCCGGTGATTACAACCCACTCATCTTTGAAGACATATCCCCCGGTGATTACAACCCACTCATCTTTCCCCTTTACCTTTATACACTCCATCTATTCCTGATGCTTCGAAGACATATCCCCCGGTGATTACAACCCACTCATCTTTCCCCTTTACCTTTATACACTCCATCTATTCCTGATGCTTCGAAGACATATCCCCCGGTGATTACAACCCACTCATCTTTCCCCTTTACCTTTATACACTCCATCTATTCCTGATGCTTCGAAGACATATCCCCCGGTGATTACAACCCACTCATCTTTCCCCTTTACCTTTATACACTCCATCTACTATGCTTCGAAGACATATCCCCCGGTGATTACAACCCACTCATCTTTCCCCTTTACCTTTATACACTCCATCTATTCCTGATGCTTTTCCCATCTTCAATCTTTTCAAGGCTTCACACACTTCTGACCTCCTGATCCCTACCTCCTCCTCCAATACTTATCTTCTTCTCCCTCCCATACCTCATCCAATACTTATCTTCTTCTCCCTCCCATACCTCATCCAACTGTGTTTGCTGGCATTAAATTCCTTACATTCAACAATTTGTTGAAATGCTCCCTCCATCTCTGAACTCTTTCTTGCTTCTCGGCTATCACTCTTTTAAATTATCCATGAGTTTAGGACCGTTGATGTTGAATATTCATTCATAATTGACTAATGTACCCTATAGTTCGAATATTAATTTAATAAAATGTGATTACAATAGAAAACCATCTTACTAAGAGAGTTTATATCTAGAATATATTAATAATACAATAGAGAATAATAACATTTTATTATAACATGTTATACAATATTATTATATATAGTTATTGTCTGTGGACACATATTGTTTGCTGTATGATAACACTTTTCACAAGTTTCTTATTGACATAATACATTAAATAAATATACGGTCACACAGTTTCCATGTATTATTCAGTGGTAAATTATGTAAAATTAAATACGGTTAGGGTATCGCTAGTTTACGAAAATAAAGGTGAAATTTACAGTAACAGATCATAATACATTTTAATATAGTTATTATATCCCCATGTCGTAATTATTTCAATTTTATATACAGACCTACATAAAGGTCATCTTTAATAATTAGCTTCGTCTAAACTTACTTTAAATTTAAAATTAACTCAAAATGTTTGTAATTGTTTCTATGTACTGTACTCGGTGAATTGATTTGTGAAGTACGTGTCTCAGAACCATTGCTTAACCATTACCATAATATAACTTTGTATATTAATATTCATCTCTCTACCTGAAAATAAGTTATTATGATACACTCTAATTTTACCATACACATTTATCATACTGTGTGTATTGTTCAGCTTCCATGGATACACCTAAATGTTTAAGGTTACAAGTTCATTAATGTTAATAATTATACTATGTATCGCTTACTTTATATTTAAAGTTAATACTATTATTTAATGTGAAAATTGTTTGGAGTTATGAGTTAAGTATTGACAAGAAAACCTTGTTACCTTTAACCCGGGAACTGCAGGGAGACTCTTAAGAGTTCCCCCGGCGGACTGCGGGGAGACTCTTAAGAGTCAGAGAAAAAAAAAATCAACTTTTGACATCGACATTTATTTTTTTTATTTTTTATTTTATTTTTTTGGCCCCTAAGCCATGCAAAATCTCAGTCCTCTACCTCCCCTCCTTCCCCACTTTCCTCCTCTCCTTCAGTTATCACCTATTTTCCCTGTTTTTCCCTTATTCTGAGGTATATTTTTGTGCTAACATTAGAAATCCGGTTGCAGGGTGTGGTCATCACTGATAGCAAGCGAATGCAAGAGAGAGAGAGAGAGTATCGATCGACTGTGTCTCAGTGGCCTTGGGGGAAATTGGCGGGAAAGTAGCTTGCCTCACCCATACATTATACAACTCGCGGGCTATATCTCCGATTTTGACCATCCAAACGCTGTTTTCACTCGTTTTATTGTTGTTTCAGGTTAATACCTTTATAATCAACCCATAATAGGCGCATATGGATAAGTATTAATGCTATTAATGGTACAATGAATATTTTAGTGACGGAAACACCTCAAATACATGCGCACAGGGAGAGGTGTCTAATTACCCCCATGCGCACTTCAGAGGTTAATGCTTCCAAAACCCAATTTCTTCATCTTACTACCCGTTCGAAATTTCCAGAGGACTATCCCTTACACTTGAACAATACAAAAATCAGCCATTCATATTCTCTCAATATTCTCGGGTCTCCTTTTTTTCTGCTCTCACTTGAATGGACCATATTACCAGTCTTGATAAGGCAACCTCCCAGAAGCTGGGTGTACTCAACCGCCTCAAGAGGTTCTTTACCTCTGCACAGCTTCTGGCTCTGTACAGTAGCACAGTGCATCCTTGTATTGAGTATTGTTCACATGGGTGGGGAGGATCCTCTCACACTGCACTCCTAGACAAATTAGAAAGGAAAGCCTTTCGTATCATTAACTCCCGTCCACTCACCAACTCTGCAATCTCTCTCTCTTTGCCGCAATGTTGCATCTCTCTCGCTATTCTATCGCTACTACAATAATCGGTGTTCCTCAGAGCTTTCCTAATGTAACCACCTCCTCTACGTAGGGTAGTATACCCGTCTTGCAACACAATCCCACCCATACTCTGTGCAACTCTCCAAACCAAGAGTAAAACGCTATTCTGTCTTTCTTCTATTCAACTGCTGAGCTCTAGAACTCTCTCCCAGACTCAGTCTTTCCCTGTTCCTATGACTTAAATTGCTTCAAACTCTGTGTGTCCAGGCATTTTGGCTCAAACGTCCCTTGATTTTGGCCCTGTCACTTTTTCAACTCTGGAGGAGGCACTCACTACAGGCAGTTCTGCCTTTTGTCTCCCTCACTCACATAGAACAACAAAAATAAAAGGACTAAAGAAATATGGGTAGACATGCGGTTTGGCTGCGCGGTGGTAGAACGATTGTTTATAACTTATTTTATGCTGATGATGATGATGAGCTACCACCGAAGCAGGGCTGTGACACTCTCTCCACCAACACCACCACTCATCATGGCCTAATCAAATTCCAACACCTTTGCTTGGTCTGTGAAGTAGTTCAACTGTAAGAAGGGTTATGGTTTAATATCCTGTGACACCATCAGGAAAGAATACTTTGTTCATAGAAGTAACATCTCCACCCCTAACCCTCGTCATGCTGTACCTTCTCGTAACACCAATGAGGAGGTACTGTTTGGCATTAATACGGGCAGTAAAGGAGAAGAGGCTGTTCTTGTGAAGAGACCTGAAGGAGCAATCCTGAAAGTTTCCAGGCATGCCTGGGGAAAGACAAAGGATACTAAGAGATACTAAGAATATAATGCTAGACTACCCATCAGCAAGCTGTGGCCTGCCACCCTGTGACCAGTCAAATATCATCCCGATCGTTGTCACAACGGCCATGGTTCTCACAGGTTGGGACCCTATACTCCTCAGAGTATTTTTACCACCCCTCCTGAAGGCCAATAACCTCCCAACCATCCCCTTCTCCAGGCTGCCCACACCCAAAGCAACCTGGCTTCTACAGCTGATTCCAACCCAAGCTCCGAGACCAATAACAGCCCAACAAATACGTCTTAACCTGCTCAAGCCTAAAACAGAAGCAAAGTACAGAGGCAAATCGAGGCTCCAACAACCGCTAGAGGAGCCCCCCAGCCCTCTAACCAGCAACGATGGAGAGTCAGAAGCCCCTGAGAAAACACCAGCAAGTGTGGAAGTAATTGAACAGCCACCTACAGCAGAGGAAGTCCCTTCCTCCAGCACCCCACTTAGTCATGAACACAGAGAGCTAGAAGCCGCCCGTGAGCCCCAATCACCGCCCAAAGACACCTGCCAAGAAGAAGCCGCCACATCTGAAGAAGAAGCAGCCCTTGACAGAGATCTAGCTGGATTTCTCTAAGAATACTGTCTTCGTGGTGCAATGCATAAGGTGTTGATTTTCGGTGTGAGCATCCTGGGTTCGAATCCACGGACTGCCACATGTGTTTGTAAATTTAATTAATCAATTTTAGGAGTATAGTTGGTTGTTGGAAGGAACATAATAATACTGCAGATTTTTCTCTGATACATTTGCCGTGTGAGGATTTCACGCTGTAGACAAGGTAATACAAATGTTCTCAAAATATGAGTACCTTGTCCTGTTCTTCTGGAGAGGTACAATCATCAACAAATGCAAGGGGTTCAACAAATATGGCTGCCAATGCTTTCTACACTTAAGATAAATGGCAGCTGGACTTGTCAGACCTCTGCAGCTGAGGCCCGGTTCTCCCCCCCCCCCCCCCCCCCCCCAAGTATCCCTTCAGAGATGAGCATTTCAATGCTAGTGGATTCGATTACTGGACACCAGGTTCCTTCATTTACTACGCCACCTAGTGTCAGTTATTCATTAACTACTGTTTCGCACATTTTGATTATGAAAACGATACAATACTAAATCGCTGGATGGAGTAAGTAGATTTAATATATTCAGTTTGGTGGGCTTTGTGGTAAAGTGCTGAAGATAAGTACTGGATAACGAACGAACGAATTCATGGTTACTAGGTCAATAGCAAGATCAGTCGGATGGATGAATAATTTATGGTTTATCTTTTCGATAATACAGTTTGATTACAAAAGTTAGGTTTCTATTCACTTTAGCAAACTTTGAATAATGTTATAAATTATAGGGCGAGCATAGGACTAACGGGACCATGCCAGAAGGTCCACATTAAAATATAATATCTTGTTGCACCATACCTTAGTTAAAATTCAAGCACGGGGATCATTCATAATATTGACCAAAAAGTTAGACATTCTCGGAGCTGACACACACAATAAAAATATATTTTCCAGTCAACAGTCCTAAAAGGAGTTTCTGCTCAACCGCGGTCGCGAGTGGATGTCACGGTGCCTGGTGCAATCTGTGGCTTTATTTGGGGGACCTTCAGTCAGTCCTGGTGATTGTAAGCCGCGTCAGTGGTTCAGCGGCCTCTCCCCCCGGCTTCATCCCCTTCCCTCCATGCTGTCCTGCTCTGCCTTCGTCATCCTATGTTCATTCAACTGTGCCAGCTTCTCCACTCTGCGCTATCTTTATTCCAGTTTCTGGTTGGTGGACGCCGGCGCTTCCCTGGACCTGTGACATGTGGTTTGCCCACTGGAGGGATGCGAAACCCAAGGTGGTTAGCTATGGTATCGGCAAAATCTTCGGCTTTCTTCGGGGTTCCTTTGTGGGCCCCACCTTCCCGTCGGTGCCAGGGCTGCCTTCAGCCTCTGGGGTTTGTGTTGGCTCCTCCGTCCTTATCTCTTCACTTCACCACGTGTCTTCTGTTGCCTCTCCTGGGTCCCTGACGTTTGAACCTCCTTCCCGGGAGGCCGCAGCCTTCAACCGACACCGTGTCAGGGTTAATAGGGCATGCCCTCACAGCCCTCAAATCAAGAATCATATTCAACAATCCTAAAAAAGTTAATAACATTTGGGTTCATAATATCATATCGTATTTTGAACATTTTGGTCAACTAGTGTTTCACTATTAATAGTGTTAAGAATATAACACATTTATCAACAGATACAAAAATAAAATAAAAGTAGGTAATGTCATAACATTATTAAATATTTGAAAGTAACTTCGTGTTATACAAAAGTTGAAAAGTATAAATTCTTCTACATACAGTGTTTCAACGTCAATGTTGACTATCAAAAATTAACACTTGTCCAGCTTCGTGTTACTGAAGGGCCTCTCTATCAGAACACTCCTCACGCAGCTCCCTTAAATCTGTCACGGCTATCACAGTTTATACCACCGTAAACTTCCAGGCTCAAAAGACGCCCAACTCCGACACACTCATAGTTACAAGCGAGGTATGCAAAAGGAGTCATAACTTGTGTTAAGGGGACGTTATTTTATTTATCGAGTTAGTTTTAATTATTACCGGTATATATATTTGGTTTAGTTTGCTCCCTAGAACTCTATCATGCTTAATAAATAACACCCCAAAGACCCCCTTCGAGATCAATTTGTAAATTTTTCGTTAGACAATATGTCCCAGCCGAAGGCCGGTTCCTGCTAAAATACAGGCTCGCTATCGCTCGCCAGGAGAACAAAATTACACCTAAATAGGGCGAAAGATCAGAAAATCGCCAAACTAATGAGTCAATCGTCTTATAATCCCTTAACTAATAGAGTTAAACATGAGGAAAATGGGTTTCAGAAAACAAAAACAAGAAACAAATACATCCCCTTAATAATGATGCAGTTATCAACGGCCGTAACACTGCCTTGATTGACAGGACTAGGGCGTGGCTTTGTTACCGGGGCTTTACTGGATATTACTAGTTTTAATAAATTACGAAAGTACACTCAAACTTACATCAAAAGTTAAGCTAAAAGTAGATAAGGTAATAAAAGGTATACAATAAACGGTTGAATAACAGATTCTGAGAGTAAAATATACCCAAAAAAAAAAAAAAAAAAAATGGAAATGCAATACGACATAAATGTAGCATAATGGACCATAAATGTAGCATAATGGACCATAAATGTAGCATAATGGACCATAAATGTAGCATAATGGACCATAAATGTAGCATAATGGACCATAAATGTAGCATAATGAACCATAAATGTAGCATAATGGACCATAAATATAGCATAATGGACCATAAATGTAGCATAATGGACCATAAATGTAGCATAATGAACCATAAATGTAGCATAATGGACCATAAATGTAGCATAATGGACCATAAATGTAGCATAATGGACCATAAATGTAGCATAATGAACCATAAATGTAGCATAATGGACCATAAATGTAGCATAATGGACCATAAATGTAGCATAATGGACCATAAATGTAGCATAATGAACCATAAATGTAGCATAATGGACCATAAATGTAGCATAATGGACCATAAATGTAGCACATTATGCTACATTTATGGTCCATTATGCTACATTTATGGTCCATTAAACCATTTGTCTCTGTCTGCTTTTTAAAAGAATACTCTTAACAACCGACTAAGCTATTATAAACACAATTTAAATTACTACATGCTTTCTTTTTCTCTTGCGAGGTATTGGTGGGAAAATGATGATGGATTCAAATATGTTTAGAAAATGTTATTCCCTGGAGCTCATTCGATCATACTAATGTTAGAAAATACTCCGAGTTTTCGCTTTCCTCTTTTGCATTTTCCTTTCTAAGTTGTGGGTGTAAAAGGGGAATAAATAATGTAGTATAATCCAGTTTATAATAATGTAGTATAATCCAGTTTATAATAATGTAGTATAATCCAGTTTATAATAATGTAGTATAATCCAGTTTATAATAATGTAGTATAATCCAGTTTATAATAATGTAGTATAATCCAGTTTATAATAATGTAGTATAATCCAGTTTATAATAATGTAGTATAATCCAGTTTATAATAATGTAGTATAATCCAGTTTATAATAATGTAGTATAATCCAGTTTATAATGTAGTATAATCCAGTTTATAATAATGTAGTATAATCCAGTTTATAATAATGTAGTATAATCCAGTTTATAATAATGTAGTATAATCCAGTTTTATTTTCAAAGATCCAAACTATAGAATACGGACGAAATGAAGATTTTCATCAAAGATTTCCTTCATCCACCCTCTTCCTTTGGGTTCTGGATTTGTCAACACCCTTTACTACAGTTGACCAAGTGAATTCAGTCCTAGTGTCTGTAATGATATCATATGGAAGGATATTATGATTGAATTAGTAGTATAATTGGTACGCAGGAACTAATGCTCATGATCAATTACTGGCTTTGTAACATATTGTTCAAGTAAGTCACTCTTTTATCTGTACATCATACATACTGTATAATAACGGAATACCTTCGATTTCATGTTTCTGTACAAACAATATATTGAGCAAGTAAACTTGAATAATTTCGATCTATTATTGCCTATTTCAGTCATCTTATATAATGTTTCATGAAGCTAAGTTATATTTTATAACACAAACACCTTCGCTGGCATTGCCCAAACAGTGAATGTAAGTAAATGGAGCAGTCTTACCAAAACTAGTAAGTCACAGGTATTACGTTCATCTTCACAATATGCAACAATTAGATGATCAATCATTACAGTGTACACTCACACGTACTAAAAGTTGCTCAGCGGTGGGGCCTTCCTTCCCCTACTCCACCCTGGGCAGGTGGAAGGGGGGAGTAAAGTCCAAGTCTACCCCCACCTCCCACCTCCAAACTATCCCCAACTCCCCCACCTTCCTTCTTTAGCTGGCAGTTAGTGATTGGCGACGATTGTTCTCATTCATTGCAAATTATTATTAAACCATCGTTGCACATGTTTACAATGGCCAACATTTATAATGTATTAGGAATTTATTAATACAATATACTGTATAATTATATGCTCAAAATGAGTCTCTATACACAACGTGGGTTACCAGAATCTCAGCTGTAGTGATCTTCTGTTTCTCTCTTTTTCTCTCTCTCTCTCTTAACACGCAGACTACGAGGTCAGTTCATTAAAGTGTTTTAAATATGTAATGGGTTTGACAATGTGGATCATAGCAAACTGTTTAGCCTCAATATGAACACAATACGCAACCGTGGCTGGCAGCTATAATTGAACAGGTTCAGCACTAATATTTGTGGAAACTGTTTCCCATTTAAGACCTGTTCTACCTGGATTTTTTTTTTCCTCAGAAGTTTTAAACATTTCCTCAGTTGAGCAGTTCAAGAAGACAGTAGTCAGTAGATAGTATTTTGCACTCTCTGTAAGGATTGTAGTGCACTGAACAATATTATCTCCTTCCACTTCGAATATTTACCGGAATTATCTTTGAGATACTAACTATTCCTTGTTACTCTGTGTAACTCTCTCATAGCACACACTTTCTACAACCAAGAAGATATAACGGGTCTGAATGGGTTATATTCCCCTTTATTAGTGCTGCGTGTGATGAATGCTGCCTTCATTCGATACACATAGAGGAGAGTTGATTGGGTTTGTAGAGGTGAGAGGCTGGGATCACAGATAGAGA
This sequence comes from Paralithodes platypus, assembly GCA_032716605.1. Lineage (NCBI taxonomy): Eukaryota > Metazoa > Arthropoda > Malacostraca > Decapoda > Lithodidae > Paralithodes > Paralithodes platypus. The sequence continues at coordinate 15,469,795 of CM064538.1, read as the reverse complement.
CAGAGAAGCGAGAAGTGAGAAGGCGAGCCCTGCTACTCAAGGGCTCGATACTCAAACCTTACTAAAAATTAACACCGAATTTGATCGTAAGTTGTATCGAGTTCTACATTTAATTGATTAAACAAAAAAGTGTATAGGCCATATAAAATAAAATACAGACTGTATGAGATTGAATTTAATTACGGTATTATTATATTCAAATCACATTAACCCTTTATTAGCGGCTCACCATTTAAGTCGTATTTAATAAAGCTGGACTATGTGGCGGCGCTCGACATAACTCGAGTGGCAATTTCAGCACGTAATGTGGCTGAGAGAGAGAGACAAGTGGTGGCAGGAGACTAGCGAGCGTATGACTGCTCCAGACCACCGCGGCGAACCTACTGACACAAATCTCAGCTCCCTCCTCCCTCTCTCACTCGCTACATACTCAATTATGTACCGAAAGTACCGAATTACCTGCTTTTTGCACTCGCGTTGCACGGTTATTGCAAGAAAACTATCCATCATACAAGGATCGTTATGGTGTCATTCGAAAGCTCTGTTTATGCCCTTTCAGGGATAGATACTTGTTTTACGTTCTGGGTCTTATTTAGGCATGAAAATGATCACGTAAACAGCCCTATTTTGGCTAAAAACACCCCGCTGGGCGGTACACATAAATAAACCGCATAGGCCGCTCGTAAGGTGTTAAATCGTGATCGTAGAAAGTACAGAGAGAGAGAGAGAGAGAGAGAGATAAAAGCACAAAACCACTACATCCAAGATTCGTGTAACCCACGTTGTGTATAGAAACTAATTTTGAGAATACAATTATGTAGTACATTGTGTTAATAAATTCCTAATAAATATTAAATATTGGTCATTATAAGCATGTGCAATGATGGTTTAACAATGATTTGCAATACATGTGCACAATTGTCGCTAACTGCCAGCTAGAGAAGGAAGGTGGGTGTTACGACTGGGGTTCAAATATATCAGGGCTCTTATTCATTGGACTAGTAATGGCATAAATGTTACAACGGAAAGCGCTAGCTCCAACCTCTGATGTATATTCCCAGTGAACAAAGAACACAAATACTCTACAGAGTTCTATATGCAATAATAGGCTATTAAACTCTCAATAAATGTGCGTGTACTCTAGGCTTAATGTTATGTGAAAACAGCCTATTACTACCTATAACCGAAGGTGCTTGGTTATGGTATGCAAAGTAAGGTGGTAAGAGAAGTTACAGCTTACGTTACTTTAATCAATAAATGTCAGGCACTCCTGCATGAAAGAAAGTGCACTAAAGTCCTTCAACACTAACAAGGAATCTTCTTTAAATGTTAGATGCTATAAAGATGCTCGTATCGGATATGGAACCCAAAAAGGCAGGCAGCGGAACAATGCTCGTGCAGGCTATGCACACAAAAAGGCAGAATATATAATGCCGTCGGAGCCAAGAATATCCTAAACACTACAACAATAATAATAATCGCCACGACAATGCAGTATTCTTATCAACAAAAAGAGCCTAAGTCGTTTGTGTCTCAATACATCAAACTAGGCTGCGAAATGCTTGTGTAATCATAAATGGGTATGCATAAAAAGAGTAATTAGGTTAATATACTTAATGTCTACTATGACTGATAAAGTCTAGCTAGAGTCAATGATACGAGATACTGGTGCGCATGGCATGCCGCATAGCCTAGTGCAAATCTCAAGTCTGTGCGTCAAATATTACGTTATAATGAAGGGTAGCTCTCTTGAGAAACCTTAATACCGAAGTATTAAGCGTTCTCCTGGCGTACCTCGAAGACAAACAATCGAGACTAGAACAGTGCAGAATGGTATAGGCAAAAAGCCCTCATTCGTGCATGCTCTATTCTCAATGGCACACAGACTAGAATTTACTCAATCAACTCCAGTTCTCAGGTATGTCGTGCAGCTTCTAACTAAAGCCTGCACTCATAGGAAACAATACCTTATAATATCAGACTCCTAGTCTAGCATTATCTAATCCAGCAGAACACTAATAATTAAAGGAAGCAGTACTAAACAATATGAATGTCAACCAATGCTTCGTGATCCACTTATCTTAACACTAACATACATGGGTTATATCAGACATTAACGCACAATACAACTGGCCAGCATGAAGCTGATTTTGCAGAGTTAACCAGAGGGGATATAATGTTAATAAAAAGGTGGTGAAAGATATGGAAAATGAGAGAGATAGGCAGAGGAAAAGATTCTCAGGTGCGAAGCGGGGACAGATAGCAAGGGAAAAAAGATGGGTGCGTTCTAGAAACCAGATCTAAGGGAGAGAGTGGCGAGGAACTGTATATATACTCGCACCAGCTCGATCCACGTGGGAAAAAAGCGGTTACAAGTCCTTTAGCCACTACCAAAGTAGCTAGCAAAACATTACGTCACCAAGCATGGTAAAGAACTCCCTCAACCAATCCCCACGAGGCCAGCCAGCTGTGACGTCATCGAGCGGGGCAAAAACGCTACGCACCCTCTCTCACTCTGTTCTACTCTCTCTCTCTCTCTGATCTTATCATTACTAGTTAAGGATAAAACATATACTTTACAATTAAATATATAAAGCCTTGACATGGGTGAAAACAAAAAGCCTTTCTGGACTGCCCATGACACAAGCTTTCATATGAAATAAAGCACACTCTAATACATAAACTGTAGCCCCATCCACTGCCCTGGCGATCCTAGCGGGTCACTGTAGGACAAGCCATGCGGTTCTAACGGAGTGGTTAACGTCACACCCCCCCCCAAGATTTTTCTCAGAGGCTCACAAAAATCTGATGGTTAGAACCCATGCTATATCTCCACTTCCCATCACCCAGCGGCAATAAAATATCTGGCACAGTTCTTCAACAAAACATTTTTCAAAATTATAACCCTCCCCAACACCATAGGTTAAATTATATGTAGTTATGCTCCTCAAGAGCGAGCTTCTCTAGCCCAGCATTCTGAGAGGAGTGCAACTCAGAATTACTGCTATAACATACTAAACAAATTCAACTATCAAAGAAAGAGTTTTTATTTGATTTTATGTTTATAATTTGTTTATTTCGGCTGCACTATAGGGGCAAGCCTAGTTTTTTCTTCTATACCAAACGCTCAACTCCTGCTTTACGACCCAATACGCTGGGCTACAACCGCGAGCCAACAAGCACCAAGCGCAAAATACTATTCAAACTAAAGCAGGAGGCTACCCGTGTGTCAATCTACCCAGGATCATATACCCTTGAACGACCATCTGCAACCACGTTGTCACAACCGGCAATATGGCGTATGTCCAGGTTATATACCAATAACCTTAGTGACCACCTGGTCAGCCTCATATTCCGATTGTGAAACTGGTCCAAGAACTTGAGAGGGTGATGATCTGGGTAAACTACAACGACCGGACCATAGGCTGGAACATAGACCTCGAAATGCCCCAGCGCAAGCACAACCGCCAGTAGCTCCTCCTCGACAACAGAGAAGCTCCCCTGGGCCGAATTGTACTTCTCCGAGCAGAAACTAACAGGATGCTCCAGCCCATCATTGTCCTTTTCCACAAGGACGGCACCAGCCCCCACACCACTAGCCTCCGTTGCTAATTGGAAAGGTAGGCTAAAGTCAGGGGCCCTGAGGATCGGGTGAGTGCACAACAGGTGGTTTACTTCTCTAAACACCTTCTCACACTCAGGCACCCATTTGAACTTCTTATCCTTCCAGTTATCCTCCACCTGAGCTTGACTGTCCCGTTCTCCTTCTCCACCTTGACTGCTAAACGTCATCACAGGCACAGTGAGAGGCTCAGGGGGGTGCCTCCCATACTCCTTCATGGGATTAACATGACATAACTGATTGCGCTTCCGTCTGTCTGGAGTGGCTACCAAGTAAACCAGGTCCGATAGCTCCTCCACCACCCTATAAGGACCAGCGTACTTCGCGGATAAGGGGTGACCTACAAGGGGCAGTAGAATCAACACCTGACCCACGTGAAACTCCCTGAGTTCAACCTTGAGGTCGTACCTGTCATTCCTGAGGGCCTGAGAGCTAGTCAAATTACGGCCAGCCAACTCCAGACTGCGCAACATCCGTTCTCGACTGTTGAGGACACAATTGAGCATAGAACAAGGTTTTTCTGTGCCCTCCCATACTTCTTCAACCATATGGAGAGGCCCTCTGACACGGTGTCCAAAGACGAGCTCATTAGGGCTGAATCCCAAACTCTCCCCAGGTACCTCCCACACAGCAAACAACACACATGGCAGGCCAAGATCCCAATCCCTCCCACTCTCAAAGCAACAACAACGAAGCACAGATTTCAAGGCTGAGTGCCATCGCTCTAACACACCCTGGCTCTCCGGATGATACGCAGATGACACAACCCCAACAATCCCATGCTGCGGCATTGCTTGTACAAAGAGGCTAGAAGTGAAGTTGGGTCCCCGGACTGACTGAATCCCCTGCGGGTAACCATACCGGGAAAAATACACCAGCAAGCTTCGGACCACTGTCTCCGCCGACCCATTTCTCATAGGGTACGCATCAGGGTACCTTGTTGCTACATCTCCCGACTGTGCATCACTGTCCCTCTTCAACTCTTTGTCTTTTTAAGCCCATCCTCTGCCTTTTCCACAACAGTTACTGGGTCTTCTTCAGACTCGATATTTGGTCCTAATACTGAGTCCCCGAGAAGGTCCGTTGATACTAAACTCTCAACCGCATCAACTTTCAACCCCTTCTCGGTACCCTTCCTCCGCTGATCTAAAGATTGTTGACCAGAATGTGACTCCCTGGATGCAGAATCTCCGGTGACAACACACTCCATAGGCTGCCCCGGACACTTCCCAACCCACTCCTGCTCCTCCCTACTCACGTCGGCCGGCTTCTCGACAACGACTAAGGGTGGAGCCTCAGAAGTAGGCCCCGCAAAGTCGTTGCCAAGAAGGAGGTCGACGCCCCCAACAGGTAACTTCTCCACAATTCCTACATCCAGGTCATGAGTCACACCATCAACTTCCACCTTCATTCTTACAAGCGGGTATGACCTTGTCGCATTAACTCCCTGAACCACAACCACCCGCGCCGTATTGACAGGTTTACCAGTGACATTTCTCAACAGTGTTTGCGATGCCCCAGTGTCACGCAAAATTCTCACCTCATGTCTTCTACCCCCCCACTCCACACAACCGAGTCCCCTGTGGTCACTAAAGGCATCACGGACAGGGAATAAGCCTTCCGGATCCTTCTGCACTGGCAGTGTATTTACCTCGGAAGAAATGCCTCTAACAAACTCCGATGTCCTCTTGAACACTCCAATGCCGTGAGCAAAAGACACGGCTGCCGGAGGAGGTTGACTAGGGCACTCATTTGCCTTATGACCCTCCTGGTGGCACCTAAAACACATAAATTTCGGTTTCGGCTTATACTGTGATGTAAAAGGCCCCTGACTTTTCACATACGGTGTGGTGGTAGGTTTGGCTTCAGTTTTAGTTTCATTGCTCTTTGGTTTAAATGTGTCATTGCTACGGGGAGGGGGAGGATAACGGTCCCTAGCACTTGCATCGTACTTCTGTGAGGACCCGCAACCCCGAATCAACGACAGCCGTAGATCAGCCATTTCTGCTGCTTCTACTAGAGTTCTTGGGTTTTTCCTTTAAGTTCAAAGTTAGATCACCGCCCGTGCTCTTAAAGAACTGCTCCAACATCATTAACTGCTTAACTCCATCAAACGTTGTTACCTTCTCAGATCGGAGCCAGTTCCCCATAGCATCGGACAAGTCCCGGGCGTGTTCCAAAAAGGTGCTATCTCTTCCCTTAGTTACACCCCGGAACTTCAAACGGTACGTTTCTGGTTGCAGTTCGTAAGCCCTCAGGACAGCCTCCTTGAGATCCTCATACACAATACATAACTCCAAAGGTAACGCATCGTAGGCTTTAAGACCCTTGCCTATTAATCTAGAGGATACAAGTGCTGCCCATTTATTCTCTGGCCACTGGTGTTCCTGGCACTTCTTCTCAAAGCGTGTGAAAAATTCTGTTACACCACTCTCATCAAACACCGAAACCAGTTTCAATAAGTGCGAGAGAGATTGATCATGAGCACGGTTACCAGCCCCAAGTCGCTGTCCCGTCGCCTGTACTCGCGACTTCTCTACGTCCATGTCGGCACAGTACCTAGTCGACTCTAAATCCGCTTGGATTTTTGCTAGCTCTATGTGCTGAGACTGCTGACTGATAGTTTTTCTCTCTTCTATCTTGGCTAATTCTATTTGCTGCTGGATCTTCGCTAATTCGAGCTGAAGCAATAATTCTGGAGTTAACCCTTGAGGAGGTGAAGGTGCTACAATGTTTGAAATTACCGGTGGTCCCCCCAGGGGCAACCCACCCTGCCAGTCACCACCCAACTGCGGAAGCGTACCCGGGGTCGGCAAACTACTGGGATGGCTGGGAGTCGAGTGTAGGGGAAGCATGGCCGAAGGGCTCTGAGCACTCAACCCATCTCGCTCACCAGTCACCCTGCCCAGTACACACGTTATCAAGTTATCCTTGGTCATGCTGCTAGTAACCGCATGACCATAGCTGTGGCCAGGCATTGAAGACCGTACCAATCCATACCCTCCAACCGCTCGGCAGTAGCAGGCCATTGCAAAAATATCCTAGCATCCTCCTCACAGTTCACCCGATTAACCCTTTCATCATGCTGCTGTTCCTCAGTTTCGACATTACGTACTGTGTCTCCATTCTCCTCTGACCCGGTATAAGACATGATGCTCACAAAAATTTCTCACCACAATATTCAGAAAAGAAGTACCCCAAACTCTTATACCTCAATATACACACAACAATTCTCGGAAATACTCAAGGGCTATACTATGTTGCAAAAAAAAATTATTCTTGCTGATCCCCGCAAAATATTCTCCAAAACAACAAATGTTCCCTGCTAATAAATGTAGGTTCACCAAATCCTAGGTAAGGTCGCCATTTGTTACGACTGGGGTTCAAATATATCAGGGCTCTTATTCATTGGACTAGTAATGGCATAAATGTTACAACGGAAAGCGCTAGCTCCAACCTCTGATGTATATTCCCAGTGAACAAAATAGCAATCAAGGAAATTAAAATAGCATCAAGGTTTAGCAATGTGTGCATTATGGGGGATTTTAATTTTCCGAACATTGATTGGCAGCACCAAATAGGCGACTCCGATTCAGTAGAGTTTATAGAGGTAGTACAAGATAGTTTTTTATTTCAATTCATAGATACGCCGACTAGAGGTATTAATATTCTTGATTTAGTTTTTAGTAACAATGAACATATGATAAATAATGTAGAGATTGGTGACCACCTTGGAAATAGCGATCATAAATCTATTTATTTTAATATACAATGGACAGGGAATGCTAAAGAGAATACGACACTTATCCCAGATTTCAGAAAAGCCGATTATGGTGGGCTAAGAAGAGACTTAAGGGTGGACCCTATTGTTAAGCGATTAAGTCAGGATATGCCAGAGTTAAACTTGCCACCTACATATAACCAGTTTATTGCTTCACTCCACAATGCTCAAAATAAATATATCCCTAAAAGAAGATTTAGATCGACGCAGAACCAACCAAAATGGATGACTAATAAGCTAATAGATCTTATAGGAAAAAAGAAAGGAATATATCGAAAAATAAAGAAAGGTGAAAATCATTTACATATATACTATCAGACTCTATCAAGACAGGTCAAAAAGGAAATCAGGAAAGCAAAAAGAAATTATGAAATAAGGATAGCCAGCGACTCAAAAAATAACCCTAAAGCTTTTTACCAACTATATAAATCTAAAGTTAGAGATGAAATAGGCCCCCTAAAAACTTCAATAGGAGAAATAACAGAAAATGATTTAGAAATGTGCAGTACATTAAATAGTCAGTTTCTTTCCGTTTTCACTAATGCAAATTTGGCACAGATTCCAGAAGTCAATATGGTATATAGTGATAGTATAGAAAATATGTTAAGTACAGTTAGTATAAGTAGAAATGATGTGCTTAAGGAAATTGACAGACTGAAACCTCAAAAATCGCCTGGTCCTGACGAGGTATATGCTAGAGTATTAAAAGAATGCAGAGATGAGTTAAGTAGTCCATTAGCATTTATATTTAACAAGTCATTAGAAACAGGTTTAGTTCCAGAAGCTTGGAAGCTTGCAAATGTAGTTCCGATCTTCAAAAAAGGTGATAAATCGATAGCATCCAATTACCGTCCCATTAGTCTCACATCAATCATAGGAAAGTTGCTAGAGTCTATTATTGCTAGGAAAATTAGAAGCCACTTAGTAAAATTTAACTTAATAAATTCTTCTCAGCATGGATTCACTCAGGGACGTTCTTGCCTTACTAATTTGCTTAGCTTTTTCTCAGAGGTATATGAAGCAGTAGATAGTGACAAGTCATATGATATTATATATTTAGATTTCAGTAAAGCTTTCGACAGAGTCCCTCATGAGAGATTGATGAGAAAGGTTGAGGCACATGGAATAGGAGGGTCGTTGTTGGGATGGATTAGGTCATGGTTAATTGGTAGGAAACAGAGAGTCAGCATAAATGGTACCAAGTCAGAGTGGGGAGCAGTCAAAAGTGGTGTCCCCCAGGGATCGGTATTAGGTCCCCTGTTGTTTCTTATATACATAAATGACCTAGATTTAGGTATAACTAGTAGGATAAGTAAATTCGCAGACGATACTAAAATGGGGAGATCAATTGATTCAGATAGCGATATAGAGTGCCTCCAAAGGGATCTAGATACCTTACATGAATGGTCAGTAAATTGGCAGATGAAGTTTAACATTGACAAATGCAAGGTATTAAAGATAGGGAAGATGCAAACAAATGTTAAATATAAACTAGCTAATTTAGAATTAGAAAATTCAGACTGCGAGAAAGATCTAGGTGTGTTTGTTAGCAATGATTTGAAGCCTAGAAAACAGTGTATAAGCGTTCGTAATAAGGCAAACAGGATTCTCGGGTTCATCTCTAGGAGTGTGAGTAACAGAACTGCTGATGTTATCTTAAAACTTTACTTGTCATTAGTGAGACCCCATATGGATTATGCTGTCCAATTTTGGTGTCCTTATTACAGAATGGACATAGATTCATTGGAGAGAATTCAGCGTAGAATGACAAAAATGATCCATAATATTAGAAATTTTCCGTATGAAGAAAGGTTGAAGAAATTAGGTTTACATTCGTTAGAGAGACGCAGAGTTAGAGGGGATATGATAGAGGTGTTCAAGTGGGTTAGTGGGATTAACAAAGGGGACATGACAAATGTACTAAAGCTCAGTGATAGCGAAAGAACTCGTACCAATGGTTTCAAATTAGATAAATTTCGTTTCAGAAAAGATATAGGCAAATATTGGTTTGGTAACAGAGTTGTAGATGGGTGGAATAGGCTACCAAGTGATATAGTGGGATCAAGAACGATAGGGAGCTTTAAGAAAAAATTGGATAAGCATATGGACGAGAAGGGTTGGGTGTGAAGGGGGATCAGCCGGGTTGGGCCAATCAGCGCTCTGCAGACCCCCGTAATCCTGCGTTAATCTCTAACCGGTTTAGTAAGATGATCCTCAGGGTATTAGAGTGTTGAGCCTATAATTGGGCTTTGTAATTGGGGTTGTGTGGGACAGGGATCTGCCTTGCTTAGGCCAATCGGCTTTCTGCAGACTCCCATTTTCTTATGTTCTTATGTTAACAAAGAACACAAATACTCTACAGAGTTCTATATGCAATAATAGGCTATTAAACTCTCAATAAATGTGCGTGTACTCTAGGCTTAATGTTATGTGAAAACAGCCTATTACTACCTATAACCGAAGGTGCTTGGTTATGGTATGCAAAGTAAGGTGGTAAGAGAAGTTACAGCTTACGTTACTTTAATCAATAAATGTCAGGCACTCCTGCATGAAAGAAAGTGCACTAAAGTCCTTCAACACTAACAAGGAATCTTCTTTAAATGTTAGATGCTATAAAGATGCTCGTATCGGAAATGGAACCCAAAAAGGCAGGCAGCGGAACAATGCTCGTGCAGCCTATGCACACAAAAAGGCAGAATATATAATGCCGTCGGAGCCAAGAATATCCTAAACACTACAACAATAATAATAATCGCCACGACAATGCAGTATTCCTATCAACAAAAAGAGTTTGTGTCGTTTGTGTCTCAATACATCAAACTAGGCTTGGGTATGCATAAAAAGAGTAATTAGGTTAATATACTTAATGTCTACTATGATTGATAAAGTCTAGCTAGAGTCAATGATACGAGATACTGGTGCGCATGGCATGCCGCATAGCCTAGTGCAAATCTCAAGTCTGTGCGTCAAATATTACGTTATAATGAAGGGTAGCTCTCTTGAGAAACCTTAATACCGAAGTATTAAGCGTTCTCCTGGCGTACCTCAAAGACAAACAATCGAGACTAGAACAGTGCAGAATGGTTTAGGCAAAAAGCCCTCATTCGTGCATGCTCTATTGTCAATGGCACACAGACTAGAATTTACTCAATCAACTCCAGTTCTCAGGTATGTCGTGCAGCTTCTAACTAAAGCCTGCACTCATAGGAAACAATACCTTATAATATCAGACTCCTAGTCTAGCATTATCTAATCCAGCAGAACACTAATAATTAAAGGAAGCAGTACTAAACAATATGAATGTCAACCAATGCTTCGTGATCTACTTATCTTAACACTAACATACATGGGTTATATCAGACCTTAACGCACAATACAACTGGCCAGCATGAAGCTGATTTTGCAGAGTTAACCAGAGGGGATATAATGTTAATAAAAAGGTGGTGAAAGATATGGAAAATGAGAGAGATAGGCAGAGGAAAAGATTCTCAGGTGCGAAGCGGGGACAGATAGCAAGGGAAAAAAGATGGGTGCGTTCTAGAAACCAGATCTAAGGGAGAGAGTGGCGAGGAACTGTATATATACTCGCACCAGCTCGAGCCGCGTGGGAAAAAAGCGGTTACAAGTCCTTTAGCCACTACCAAAGTAGCTAGCAAAACATTACGTCACCAAGCATGGTAAAGAACTCCCTCAACCAATCCCCACGAGGCCAGCCAGCTGTGATGTCATCGAGAGGGGCAAAAACACTACGCGCCCCCTCTCACTCTGTTCTACTCTCTCTCTCTCTCTCTGATCTTATCATTACTAGTTAAGGATAAAACATATACTTTACAATTAAATATATAAAGCCTTGACATGGGTGAAAACAAAAAGCCTTTCTGGACTGCCCATGACACAAGCTTTCATATGAAATAAAGCACACTCTAATACATAAACTGTAGCCCCATCCACTGCCCTGGCGATCCTAGCGGGTCACTGTAGGACAAGCCATGCGGTTCTAACGGAGTGGTTAACGTCACATGGGGGAGTTGGGGATTGTTTAGGGGTGGAAGGTGGGGGTAGACTTGGACCCGACTCCCCCCTTCCACCTGCCCAGGGTGGAGTAGGGGAAGGAAGGACCCACCCCTGAGCAACTTTTAGTACGCGTGAGTGTACAGTAGGCCAACTAAATTTTGAGACAAAATATTAGGTACGTGGCACCTGTCTAGTTTGCACTCCCGTCCCAAGCCTGTGTGGTCGTGTCTAACAGGGGCCGTGGTGTCTAGGCAGGCGCCACCGCCACCTGGGCTACCACAGCCAGGGCACACAGACACTGTACTCGCACATGCTGGGCGCTACATATGACAATATTGCTATCATTATTTGTTTTTATCATAATAGAAGGCTCTCTCTCTCTCACTCTCCGTTAAATACAAATATATTTACGCGCAACAAACTACTGTATAGATACATTTCTATACATAACTTAAAATGAATACAATGAGTTGCATAGATTGTATTATATAATCTAGTACAGTATACACTTGTTAGTGATTGTTCTAGTCAGAACCCCTATTAAACACTATACTTGGTGTTGGTGTACAAAGTATTCGAGAAACGGGTAGTCAATCTCTACATCAATTTCCTGATCTACTCATATACTGTATATATATATACCCGGAATATATATATATATATTTTTTTTATTTTTTTTTTTAGTTATAAGATGTTATGCGGTCAGGATTAGCGCCAAGTTCGCTGGCACCGGTTATATATTGTATAAGTTATCCTAAACGTTTATATGTATTCGATTTTACTAAACAAATTGTAATTTTATACAGCTAAATGACTAAGAGACTAAATTTGTCTGGACGTCAATAGCATCTGAGGTGAAGCCAATATCTTGGGGGCTAATAAGTGATTGAGGTTTCCGAATGTTTGTGTGCGAACTGCTGTATGGATTCTTCCCCTGCCGCCTCTTTTTGTTTTCCTCCTTGCATGTATTTCTTGTTGATAGTCCCTACCCCTTGTGGGAATAAGGGCTGGCTACTGACTAAATTACAAACGTCAAATTAAAAGGAGTATGCTGCTGTCACATTTGTTAAATGCTTAATCATCAATCTTGTAATGGAATTTAACCATGTTGGCTGCGAGTGTCTCGCTATCTATTAACCTTTCTTTTCCCAAGCATACAAATTTATAAACAAAGACCAAAAAAATACCTTCAAAGATATTGACATGTCAGTAAAGTTTTCGATAAATATCCACATGAAAGATTGGTGATTAAAGAAGCAGCTCTTAGAATAGGGCAAACTGTTTTACGTGAATTAGACCATGGCTAATTAGTAGGAAACACAAAATTAACATTAACAGTAGCCAATACAATCAGATTGGGTGTAGTGAAGGTTGGGATCTTACACGATGGTCAGTTTTAGTTCCACAATTGTTCATCTTTTACATTTACGACCTAGCTTGATTTAGGCCTAACTAAAAAGATTGGTAATTTTTCAAATGACACTAAAAATAGGTTGAATTATTGATCCTGATAACGATTCATGCTCTCCAAAAATAATTTGATACACTACCCGAATGACCAATACATGCAGTTTAGTGAACATTAGGAAATCGTCAGATATTTCAGGATATAAATTTAACAATATTTATTTTGTCAATAATTACGCGCCATATATCTCCCGTATGAGGAGATTCAATAGCTCAATGCATTCTTGTGATGTCCGATTCCATTACCCATCTCCCTTACTCAAGGCCAGGGTAGCCAGTAACCACCAGCTATATCTCAGAAGAAACAAATATATAATTTGTTCACCAATCTGAGTGCTGACAGGGGCAAGACGCAATATCAGTGGTATCTAGATGGCTAAATAACATGGAATTAAGTAACTCAATTATTACAAAAGATTTGGAAGTCATCGTCAGTCGTCATATGAAACCAAACAAACAATGCAACATTGTTTGAAATCAGAGTTTTTAGATAGATATCTAAAGCGTGAATAAAAACAAACGCAATTTTAAAATTTCACCCGTCCTTAGTAAGGCTTCACATGGATTATGTTTTTAATTTTGCTGTCTAGTGTCCATAGAGTGATTGGAAGTTACGGTACAAAGAAGAATGGCAAAACAATCCAGAATAATAGAACATTAGAACATCAATAATATTCTAACGCCTGACGACTAAGGCCAAATGACATGGAATTATAGCCAGAATGGGTTAGACCATTTAACAGACGTAAAAGATTATTGAGGTAGTGAATATCATGAAATACATGATATGGTCAGTACAAAAGAAAGGGGACTTGGGAAAATATTAGGCTTGCAAATATTAGAAGTGTAGAGTAAGAGAGGATATGATACAGATGGTTTAGTTGTAAGTGGGATCCACAAAGACGATGTGGAAAACGGACTGCTGCTCCGTGATAAGCATGCAAACGTTTGGTAGATATGTGAAATAGGCTACCGATTTCTACAGTAGGATCAATAACGACAGAAAGCTTAGAAACATAATTAGATAGGCACATGGTTGTGATGTGCTGATTGTCAATGGTATCCGCCGTGAATTGGCCAGTCCATGGTATAAAGACTAATATTAGTCTCTATACCATGGGCCAGTCCATGGTATAAAGACTAATATTAGTCTCTATACCATTGGCCAGTCAGCCCATGGAGTCAGTCCTCTGAAAAAATCCCTCTTTTATGATTTTTGTTTATGTTAATGTTTATGTAGGCCTAGTGGAATCAGGACGCGTATTTGGCAGTTTATTCAGACTAGCTTTATACTATTATATTCAGAGCAGAAAAGGAGACTATTTTATTCAGAGTGGAAAGGGAATATGAAAGTCAAAGGGTAAATATGACATAGTATGTGTCCCTATAATTCCTACAGAACCTCCTTAAGTTATATAAACCCTCTAATGAAAAGCCCGATTAAACTGCCAAAATTAGTCAATCCTAATGGGATTAATTAGTATATATTTATTGATTCTCATGATAAACTGGTCTCTCTATTCACCAATGATAGTTTGGGTAAAGTATTATTTATTATATTCACAAACAAGTTATATGCATTCACTAAGGGGGGAGGGAAGTAATGGGGGCAGATCTATCCTATATTGCACAGATAGTGGCGGGCGAGGTGGCTAGGATGAGTTACTAAACCGAACGTGGTTGTTTTTTAGGTAAAACAACAGATGGTATAGACAGGAGTGGTTAATGTGCATATTATATCAAGTCATGCTAGCTTAATAGTATATGAACAATATAAGTAAGGAGTTAACTAGTAAGTTAGGGGTATATAATTATGTGGATGAGTAATGACATGAAAAAGTTATATAATGCTCGGTTAACATGAAATTAGCCAAGAGTGATATGATGGAAAGTATTACTCTGTATGATGACTATTCTATATATTTTATGCACAATATCAACTAGGACTAACTCACATGCCATGTGTTCCTAGGCCTCCAACAGCGCAGTCTTTGACCCATATGTGGTTGAGCTGAAACTCTTGGTTGGGAGAGAGGTATCCTGACCAGGATTCGAACCCACTCACTCAAGGTATGTTTGGGAGAGTTGGGCACCGTAACCACTCGGCCATGAGCGGATAAAGGAAGCCACCTTTATTCGTATTTGAAGAACCCCCGCCACCTCGGCTAAATGATACAATTTTAATCGTCCTGGTACTATCATGAAACATCTCTGACATTATCAAAACAACTCGTGCCCAATAGTCAATGTCAATGCATGGTTGGAGTGGCTGTAGATATGCATGTAATTATGCAATCAACCAATTTCCGATATCTGGATTTTGAGTGTTTGGTTGACCTGTACGGTACCCGTCCAGCTAGTAATAGACCACCAACACTAAAAAAGACGTCGTAAGTGGCCTCTTATTCCAGAGGCCTATTTATACTGCTAGGTCAAGAGAGGCGCATTGTGTAAGAAGAATTGCCTAAATGTTTCTTTCCCGCCCGGAAATGGAACCCGTGTCCTTTTGGCTGGGAACCAAACGCGCTAACCAATATGCTAAGGACCACTGACGTGTGTATGTGTGTGTGTGTGTGTCTGTGTGTGTGTGTGTGTGTGTACAATTCCGTAAAATAAAATTTAAATTATATACCCGGTAAACCAAATAATGTTTAGTTATACTCCCATATATTTCCATAGTAGACATAATTTCATCGAAGTTAGATTCTATAATCATGATTCGGTAACGATAATTGTCTATATTCTAATAGTATCTCATAGAAACAGTAAGAACTTTAGCTGTATATTAACCCTTTGAATACCAGCGACGTCTTTTCAATTTTATTATAGCTATAGTTAGACGACATTATGCAGCTTAGGAAGGATCTGTGGTAGTTAAAAGGGTTGTTTGAGATAATTTGAGATAATTTGAAGCCTTATTATGGCTATAGGTCTTTCCGAAGCTGAATACAATCGCGTAATAGTTGCTAGAATAGGAAGAAAAGGACGTCGCCGGTACAGTATGGGTTAATACACGTTCTTATCATTAATAATATTACCTGATGCAGATGTTGCAAATAGAACTACTCGTATTACCCAGCACTGCAAGATGATGCAGATTATAACATACCTGTATTATCTAAAGAGTGTTAACCCCTTGAAGCTCTGATGCGTTTTAGCACTTTATTTTGGCTATCATTAGACGATTTTATGCAGCTTAGGAAGGATCTGTGGTTAATAAAAGGGTAAAGACTAGCTCGATCAACCCTCTGACTTCCATATACCCTTCCTAATCTGAATAAAATCGTCTAATAATTACCATAACACAGAATAGAAATGCGTATCGGATCTTGAAAGGGTTAATTAGATAAAAGAACACCATTCTTTACACCTCATTGTTTTATCAAGAAAATAAGTGAAGAATGTGGGTTTCTAACACTAAACTTTGCCTTCCGTTTCTGTGTGTGTGTGTGTGTGTGTGTGTGTGTGTGCTAATTAATCTACAAATAGTAGCGTGAACATTGATTGATATTAACCTCAGTGAGAGAGAGAGAGAGAGAGAGAGAGAGAGAGAGAGAGAGAGAGAGAGAGAGAGAGAGAGAGAGAGAGAGAGAGAGAGAGAGAACCTTCTTATATGATACAAACAAATAATGATAGCAATATTGTCATATGTAGCGCCCATCATGTGCAAGTACTGTGTCTGTGTGCCCTGGCTGTGGTAGCACAGGTGGCGGTGGCGCCTGCCTAGACACCACGGCCCCTGCTTATGGCAGTATATTGGGGTCACCTGCTCCACGGAGCCTAGCTATGGCAGTATATTGGGGTCACCTGATCCACGGAGCCTACCTGCTTCCGCGGAGGGTCCGAGGTCCACGTAATTTTAGAGATTGAGTATGAAATTTGAATATTTAAGTTAATTACTCGGTTTTAATACATAAACAAGTGTATACAATTACATATTATTTTAGCTTCATGCATAAAAAACAAAAATCTTGGCTTTATTGATTTATTTTTATTTGTTTGCATTGAAGCAGGTAGGCTCCGTAGAGCAGGTGACCCCAATATACTGCCATATCTGCTAGACACGACCACACGGGCTTGGGACGGGAGTGCAATTTAGACAGGTGCCACGTACCTAATATTGTCGAAAAACTTAATTGGGCTACTGTACATCTCCGTCACTCCGTGTACGACAACTAACCGTGGCTAATTTGATTGTGAATTGCCGACCTTAACAGGCCCTTCCCCAAAACTCAACACATAGCTGAACAGAAACATGTCAATCATTGTATATCAATACTCGTATTGCCTATTATACAATTGCAGTTCTCCGAGATGATATTGAAATAATATATTAAAAGGAAGGAGGGCTTTACGAAGCAATTGATTACCCGGACGACAACATAAGCATTCTATTTAGCCATAATTTCCCTGGTGTTGGGCCATTTACACTTTTGTTTGTGTTTAAATTCCATAAACGTAATGTACAGTCGGCGGCAAAAGTCCTGTCACCTCTTCTGCCTCACCGTCACCTGGGATATTCATAGACTCGAGAATTTTAGATGTACAAACGTGCATCTTTCTGCCAACAGGTGGCACACTGTGGTGTGTGGTTGTGAAGGTAGAGGGTGATGGGGGAGAGGAGGGGTAAGAGTTGTTAGGGGTCGGACGGTGGGGACAACTTGTTTGTAGGTAAATAACATATTTTCATAAGTTTTTAAATAAAATATAATAATCCAAATTTGTAGTAACACGTGGTAATCTGTTACATTTGTAACACATGGAAAACGACATGATCACAACACAACACATTTTCAATCAATCAATGGCGATATTTTAGTAAATCCACAAAATACCGTGAACTCTCGTGAGCCAGTCAGGCAGTGAGGCAGTGAGCCAGTGAGGAACGGTGCACGGCCAACGCAGAAAAGGTCTCATCTACCAGTCACAATGTCAAACAGATTTGAGATCTTGGTAGAGATGGAAGACGAACCAGAAGAGACCAGGCTCGTTGGGGATTCCATCCTACGAGGACAGGTCGAAGAGTTCTGCGACAGAGTCCCAAATCGACGAAAAAGATTTTGCATCCCAGGAGCTGGACTGGACGACATTGTGGAAGCCTTTGAAGATACCACAAAGGATGCAAACGAAAATACCCTTTTTGTCATCCATGCTGGTTCAAATGACATCATGTGCACCACATCCGAAGAGTTGATGGAGAAATATCGCAAGATGATCCAGCACTACAAAAATTAGTCAAGGAATATCATCATCTCAGGCATTCTCCCCAAGATCGACGCACCTGACAAATTCTACGACAAGGCCTTCAGCACAAATAGCCGACTAAAATATTTGTGTCTGAAGGAAGAAGTTGAATTCATCAACCTCTGGGATAATTTCTATAACCAGCCTACTCTGTTCCGCAAGGATGGCACTCATCTAAACCCTGTGGGTTCAGCACGCATGGGTCGTCTCCTACACGAAGCAGTCCGCAGCCATGGATCAAAATACGCCATCCGAGAAGAAGCAGCAGTGACATAAATCATCCAACGCCAAGCAAAAAACAGAGGCAACCGAGGACCACCAGCGATAAGGACCGAAGACAGCGAGGACCGAGGACAGCCATGAACATAAATGTAGATCCGACAAGAACCAAAAATAATATTAAAGAGCGTTCTGTGAGTTCTAAAATAACAAATTTAAAGGTTTTCTATGCAAACGCTCGTAGCATACGCAATAAATTTTCAGATTTAGAGGAGCTAGTGTTTAGAGAAAATTATGATGTGATTGGCATAACAGAATCTTGGCTCAATACAGAAGATAGAGACTTTTTAGCAGAATATTCACTTTCCGGTTATGTAATGTTTGAGAAAAGCCGAATAAATCGAAATGGAGGTGGCGTTTTACTTTATATCAAAGAAAGTCTTAACCCTACCCTCTTGTCAAAACCTCAAATTGTGAACGTCGACGCATCTTTTGTGCTAATAAAGAATAATAAAGGTACAAAAATAATACTTGCGTTAATATACTGACCTCCAGCTCAATCAGTGCAAACTGACCGAGAAATTTACGAACAAATTGCAGATGTAAGTAACTCACAAGATACCGTAATTTTTGGCGACTTTAATTTACCTGTGACCAAGTGGGGCGATACTCTTATGTCCCACTCCGGACATAACTTATATACGAACTTGCAAGAGAGTTCACTTTATCAATTTGTTCGAACGCCGACCCGTGGTAATAACGTTCTTGACATTGTACTTGCAACAAAAGAAGAATTGATAGAGAATTTGAATGTTGGTGATGAATTCAGTAACAGCGACCATCGTACGATAACTTTCACTTTAAAGTTTACTAGTAACGAACCAAATAGTAGCATCGAAAAAGTCCCTAGTTTCAAGAAAGCAAACTTCCATAAACTTAGAGCTATGTTTAAAGAAACTGACTGGAGCTTTTTAATTAACAATAATGACATAAATACATCTTGGAAGTTTTTCGAAACCACTTACCTAAAAGCAGTGCAAGACTGCATACCATCGAAAATACGGCGTCCAGGCCATAATAATAAGCCCAAATGGTGGAATAAAGATATTTCAAACTGCCTGCTTGCTAAAAAATTTGCTAATGATAGATTAAAATCCTGACAAAATGACGAAGAATGGGTGAAATTTGTAGAGCTACGACGCAAAGCCAAAAAGTTAAATAAGCAAATTAAAAGACCTTAGAGTTACATATTGCGATTCAAAGTAAAACAAACCCGAAAGAATTCTATAGTTATATCAGAAAGAAAAAAGTAGTTACTTCAACTGTTGGACCGTTAGTCGATGAAAATGGAGAATACACCAAAGACGAAGTACAAATGAGTAATGCCCTCAATACCTTCTTTGCATCAGTTTTTACAACAGAAGACCTCAGTAATATCCCTACACCATCGCCGATTCAGATTGATAATTCAGATGTTCTAAGCAATATCACCATTACAGAGAGAGAAGTATTGAATTGTTTAGATAAACTCAAGGTAAATAAAACGCCTGGACCTGATACAATCTCGCCTAGAGTTCTAAAGGAAGCTAAGGATGAGCTCTCCAAACAACTGACATTACTATTCAATAAATCCTTGCAGTCTGGAACTATGCCTGATCAGTGGAAGCTAGCCAACGTAACACCGATATTCAAAAAAGGCAGCAAATCCCTACCCAGTAACTATCGTCCAATTAGCTTAACCTCAGTTGTATGTAAAATGCTAGAAACGGTCATACGAGACAGACTCGTAAATCACTTAGAGGAAAATAACATACTTAAAGATACTCAACACGGCTTTCGTAAAAAACGTTCCTGTTTAACAAACCTCTTAGACTTCTTCCACGATATCCTCAACCTCTACGATGAGAGTAAAGCTGTAGATATTATATACCTTGATTTTCAAAAGGCCTTTGACAAAGTTCCCCACAAACGTTTACTGTTAAAACTAAAAGCGCATGGAATACAAGACGGTGTGTTGAAATGGATAGAAAATTGGCTCAGCAACAGAAAGCAAAGAGTAGTCATAAACGGTAAGGCATCAAAATGGACCACTGTAATTAGCGGGGTACCCCAGGGATCGGTACTAGGACCAATTCTCTTTCTAATTTACATCAACGACATAGATGAGGGTCTCACCTGTACAATTTCAAAATTTGCTGACGATACAAAAATTCCAAATTGTGTACTCTCAAAAGAACATGTTGACGATATGCAACACAATCTAGATAAATTGTCATGTTGGGCCCAAATTTGGCAAATGAGTTTCAATGCGGATAAATGTAAAGTACTACATATCGGATACCTAAATGAGAAAGCAAACTATTCGATGAATGGCACTCAGCTTAAGAATGTAAACAGAGAAACCGATCTGGGAGTAACAATATCGAGTAACCTAAAACCGAGTCAACAATGTTCTGAAGTTGTTAAGAAGGCAAACAAAATAATTGGCTTTATAGGCAGGTCATTTGAGCATAAATCCAAAGAAGTTATCCAACCCTTTACAATTCCTTAGTCCGCCCTCTTCTGGAATACTACGTTCAATCCTGGTGCCCTAATTACCAAAAAGATATAAACAAGCTAGAACGAGTTCAACGTAGAGTTACCAAAATGATACCTAGCCTAAAGAACAAACCATACGAAGAGCGTCTTAGAAAATTAAATCTATTTCCTTTAACCCAGCACAGATTAAGAGGTGACTTAATTCAAGTGTTCAAAATCATCAAAGGCATCAACAATATGAACTGTAGTAAGTACTTCACTATCGACCAATCTAATTACACGCGGGGAAACTGTTGCAAAATTTTTGGTAAATCTTTTAACTCGCACGAATCTAAGAATTTCTTCTTCAATCGAGTTGTCAACTTGTGGAATGGGCTTCCCCGAAACGTTATAGACTGCATCACCGTTGATTCATTTAAACTTCGCATAGACATATATCTCGCATCAAACCCGCGAGTGACTGCGTTTGTAAATAAATAACTTTATTTTATCCCCCCCTCAGTTATTAACCTATCTGTCCTCTACTAACTTCCTAATCCTGCCACGGACATTAGTTCCAGGGCAGTAATTCCCTTTCCAATGTTCCCTTACCCACTCTAAACCACTGTTTGGACACTTGATCCTCAGTGTTTTGGAGGACAAGCAACCTAGAAGGGTCATTAGATCTGTTGTTGCTTGATTTCCTTTGTACTCCATTGTACTCTCTCTCTGATACTGTCTTATATGGCAGTTAACCTCTTCTGTACCGGCGATGTCTTCTTAATTATATTCTAGCTATAATGTATTTAGACGATTTTGTGCAGCTTAAGAAGGATCTGTCGTAGTAAAAAGGGTTAAGGGAGATAGTTTGAAGCCTGTTAATTGTTGGAGGCTCTTTTTAAACGGAATAGAATCGTCTGCATGTAGCCAGATTAAAGTTAAAAGGACGTCACCGGTACAGAAAGGGATATTCTAGAGAACTACAGCAGTTACTTCTCAATTACAGGATTTATTTTGCTCGTGTCTTAGTCTGGGGACCTTGCAGTTGCGCGGACAAGTGCCATTTTGAAATTGCGTAAATTATATTTTCCCTCCCATATACAATTCTGAGTATCCACATTCCATACCTTTGTTTACCTGTTCGTCGTCCGACTCAAGAAGAATAAGGGTTGTGTGGATCCCACGGCCAAGCTCTTAGGACATAATTATTATTTACCCCTTCTGTACCGACGCTGTCCTTGTAACTTTATTCTGGCTACTATTAGACGATTTGACAGAGTTTAAGAAGGGCCTCCAGCAATTAACATAACAGGCTTCGAACTATCTCACTTAAACCTTTTTGCTAGTACAGATCCTTTTTAAACTGCACAGAATCGTCTAAATATAGCTAGAGTAAAATAAAAAAAGACGTCTCCGGTACAGAAGAGGTTAACCAGTTAGCGTTATAAATAGATTATTCAATAGGTCGTGATCTCAAGGCCAACCTGTTGAGCTATGACGAGCAGGTAAACACATTTATGAAATATTTTAAAAGGGAGAACAAATATAATTTTAGCAATTACAAAAACAAGACTTGAGCGACTAACTGTAAGGTCCCTTGTCGTTTAAACCCATGATGATATCCAACTTACGTTTTTATTTTTGTCTGAACAGTAATTACAGTAATAAGACTTGCTTGGCGCTGGGATTTTAATACTGTTATCCCATCCAGCACCGGTGACATCCTTTTAATTATATGCTGACTACTATTAGGTGTTTTTATTCATCTTAGGAAGGACGTATACCAATTATATGGCCTCGAACCTTGTCCGTTAATCCTTTTAGCTACCATATATCCTGTTTTATCTTAATAAAATCACGTTAACCCCTTGAGACCCAGGACTTATTTTGTTTATACTCTGGCTACCGTTAGACAATTTCCTGTATTGTTTAATACAACTCTTGGTCTCGCAGGTTGAAATACGATCTCTACCTGCCATCTGAATTAAGTAGGTCCTTCTTCAACTGCATAAAACCGTCTAACTTCAGCCATAATGAAAGGTAAACAGACGTCCTGGTAATGAAAGAATCAATATTGCTCACATAAAGTTTAGAATACATCCCTGGTACTGGAAGGGTTATAGTGTTCCACTGTGGCCCATTATATAATTCCTTCATCGTATTCACTTGCTTTGTGATAATATTATTTGGATATCCTTGTTCTTAAAATGTGATATTTTCGCGGTTTCGAGGTTCGAACTTGGGGGGGGGGGTTCATTCTCTAATTTTGGGTCCCTTACTGCAAAGTTCTATGTTCATGTCCAGTCCAGATCTACTGTTGTCTATGGTTTTACATATTAGTTCAGTACCGCATGGTGCTAGAGTTTATTAACCCATCTAGTACCGTTGACGTCTCATTATATCCTGATAATGACGATTCTATTCAGTTTCGGAAGGCCGTCTACGAAATTGGACGTTATATAATATATAAATTGATCCCCGTAGCTACCACATATTTTGTCCTTTTCTTATTATCGTCTACTTATAGCTAAAACCAAATACCACAAACAACATCGGTACTGGACGGGTAATGTAACGTAATGTAATGAAACCTTTCAGTTATGGAAAATTATGTTAAGTTACCCAGAATTATGTTTTTTATATTTCGCAACAATATTAATCCTACTAAACTACATTCGGAATATCCTATCAATATGTTGTTAGACCTCTATATCATAGATCATGTTTTTTACTTCATGTTAATATCAACCTATTTTATTCGACTTAAAGAACGATCTGTCAGTTAGTCAGTAGTCAGTAGTAAGCACTTCTTTCCAAAAGGGGTAGGGAGGATCAGCCCCTGGAAGTTGGGACTGGGAATCCCACCGACAGAATCTGTGCCTACTTCTGGATCAGCGAACCTTAAAGAACGATCTGCTTGAATAAATAGATTGATTGAACCCCTTTGACTTAAATCAGATCCTTCCTAAGCTGAAAACAATTCCCTTGTAGTTCACTTCGTATGAAGTAAAGCTTCGTCATAATTAAATAGAGATACTAAATTATTGTCAATAACTGAGTCTCCATAATTATGGCATTGCAAATCATCAAACAACCCTACCGACTCCCTCCCTACCACCCAGCCCCCACACCCACTTGCTCCTCTTTACCAGCTAACCACACGTGTAGATGTGATCAGTGTTGATATACAATGTTTTGTATCCATCTGCTATACAATGAAACATTTAATAGTTAGATTTTTCATTTTGATGGGCCAAGCGCCTTGCTACAATATATAAGATTGTCTAATGATAGCCAATATATATTTTCAAAATGTCTTGATTCGTTAATACGAGAATGGTTCTGGAAGATGCTATTGCAAAAATTTAGACCTGTACTCGAAATAATAAATAAATTAACAGGAAGCATATAGTATAGGGTTTACATATGTATACTATGGAATGAATAAGTGAATTTCCTGTTGTATCACAACTTACAGCGGGTTATCCAGTACCGGTTACACTTATATTCCTTAGGAAATGAAAGCTGTGACGATCTTTATGCATTATGATACTTATGTAATTCTAGTTCCATGAAGATTCAGTATTGGAAATAATATCTACATACATAAGAATTGTTTTCTACTAATCATGAATATAAAATACATAATTCATAATTATCCTTATAATGTTTGTTATTAAAGCTTTCCATATTAAGCAACTGTATATTATTAATGTTTAATATGTTAATCATGAATTATTCAGATGTTAGTATAAACATATTAATTTTAATACAATGCACGAACATAAGTTTATTCATAACCTAAATGTATAACAAATAGTAATAGTTAACAAATAATAATATTACGCTTCTCAAATGGCTGACAATTTCAATTGAAACTGATAGAGAATGTGTTTTTACAGATTTACTATATCATTACTAAATAGTTCACAATAAATATTGTTCATATTATACTGACGTTTACCAGTGATAACATTCCAGTGTTCTAGGGACTCTGGTCCAAGGGTCCATGGTAAAGAAACGCGGGTTTGATTTTGCTTAAGGCATATAACTGTAACAGTATTTTAGTCCGTAAAACACCCCACTGTATACATAATATAATATATGTGAGTGCATGTTTGGCAAAGAAGACTTAACCCTCCACTCTCACTAACACTTATGTGTAAGAAGACTTAACCCTTCACTCTCACTAACACTTATGTGTAAGAAGACTTAACCCTCCACTCTCACTAACACTTATGTGTAAGAAGACTTAACCCTTCACTCTCACTAACACTTATGTGTAAGAAGACTTAACCCTTCACTCTCACTAACACTTATGTGTAAGAAGACTTAACCCTTCACTCTCACTAACACTTATGTGTAAGAAGACTTAACCCTTCACTCTCACTATCACTTATGTGTAAGAAGACTTAACCCTTCACTCTCACTAACACTTATGTGTAAGAAGACTTAACCCTTCACTCTCACTAACACTTATGTGTAAGAAGACTTAACCCTTCACTCTCACTAACACTTATGTGTAAGAAGACTTAACCCTTCACTCTCACTAACACTTATGTGTAAGAAGACTTAACCCTTCACTCTCACTAACACTTATGTGTAAGAAGACTTAACCCTTCACTCTCACTAACACTTATGTGTAAGAAGACTTAACCCTTCACTCTCACTAACACTTATGTGTAAGAAGACTTAACCCTTCACTCTCACTAACACTTATGTGTAAGAAGACTTAACCCTTCACTCTCACTAACACTTATGTGTAAGAAGACTTAACCCTTCACTCTCACTAACACTTATGTGTAAGAAGACTTAACCCTTCACTCTCACTAACACTTATGTGTAAGAAGACTTAACCCTTCACTCTCACTAACACTTATGTGTAAGAAGACTTAACCCTTCACTCTCACTAACACTTATGTGTAAGAAGACTTAACCCTTCACTCTCACTAACACTTATGTGTAAGAAGACTTAACCCTTCACTCTCACTAACACTTATGTGTAAGAAGACTTAACCCTTCACTCTCACTAACACTTATGTGTAAGAAGACTTAACCCTTCACTCTCACTAACACTTATGTGTAAGAAGACTTAACCCTTCACTCTCACTAACACTTATGTGTAAGTATAACTGTACCCTTTACTGTTCACTCACAAGCGACATTTACGCTACCCTGATATATATATATATATATATATATATATATATATTGTTTTTTTATACATGTGAATGAGGGAGACAATAGGCAACTCTGCCTGTAGCAAGTGACTCCCACAGAGATGAAAGAGTGACAGGGCCAAAATCACGAGACCTTCGAGCCAAAATGCCTGGACACACGGAGTTTAAAGCAATTTAAGTCATAGGAGGAGGGAAGGGCTGATTCTAGGAGAGAGTACCAGAGCTCAGTAGTTGAATAGAAGAAATACTGAGAATAACGTTTCACTCTTAGGTTGGAGAGTTGCACTTAGTATGGGTGGGATTGTGTTGCAAGACGGGTACTACGTACTCTACACAGAGGAGGTGATAATTATACACTGTGAAAGCTCTGAAGAACATTGATTATTGTAGCAGCGATAGAATAGCGAAAGAGATGCAACATTGTGGCTAAGAGAGAGAGAGAGATTGCAGAGAGTTGGTGGGTGAATAGGAGTTAATGATACAAAAGGCTTTCCTTTCTACTTTGTCTAGGAGTGCAGTGTGAGAGGATCCTCCCAACACATGTGAACAATACTCAATACAAAGATGCAATGTGCCCCAATACAGAGCAAGAAGCTGTGCAGGGGTAAAGAACCCCTTGAGGTGGTTGAGCACACCCAGCTTCTGGGAAACTGCCTTAGCAAGACTGGTAATATGGTCCTTCCAAGTGAGAGCAGAAGAAAAAGATATACCGAGAATATTAAGAGAAGATGAAGGATTGATTATTGTATTGATGAAGTGTAAGGGATAGTTCTCTAGGAGTTCCGGACGGGTATTAAGATGGAAGAAATTGGGTTTTGGAATCATTAAAGACAACAAGGTTTTCTCAGTCCCAATTGGAAATAGTAGTTAGATCAGAAGATAAGTGTTGCATGGCTTCATTTCGTTTATTTTTGAGGGGTTGCTGGCTGGGGCGTTCAGGAAAACTAAATGAGTAGTGTAAGGTAGAGTCGTCTGGTCTGCGAATGAATGAATGGGACTGGAGGTACAGTTGAGAAGATCATTTATGAAAATTAGAAAGAGAATGAGAGATAGGACAGAGCCCTGAGGAACACCGGAGTTGATACGATGAGGAAGTGAGCGATGGCCGTCCACATCCGCAGCTATGGAACGGCCGGAAAGGTAGTTAGAGACAAAGGCACAGATGGATGGATATAAAGTTATAAACCGAAGGACGGTAGTTTAGAAATTAAAGACTTGTGCCAAACTCTATCAAAGGCCTATATATATATACTGTATATATATATATATATATATATATATATATATATATATATATATATATATATATGGTTCACTGGTATGTGTTCATGTTAGTGTGCCTCATAATCACAGGATCTCTCTCTCTCTCTCTCTAACTATATTTTATTTCCTCCAAAGATTCATCAAGGATTATTGCATATATATATTACTAAGACATTACTCTCTTTTTCCCAGATATACGAAAGATCACGTATAACATGTTACTAACCCCTCTGTCCCCTACTAACATCCTAATCCTGCCACGGACATTAGCTCCAGGGCAGTAGTTCCCTTTACAATTTTCCCTTCCCACTGTAAACCACTGTTTGGAAACTTGTTCCTCAGTGTTTTGGAGGACAAGCAGCCTAGAGGGGTCACTAGACCTGTTGTTGCTTGATTTCCTTTGTACTCTCTCTCTCAGTTGATAGTGTCCCTGTCATCTCAGCAGAGTCGCGTTCAGTCCCCGCTCAGGTTGAAGATATAGTATATATATATATATATGCCTTATAGTAAGGTGTTATTAATAACATTGTAATACTATAGGCAGTTAGTAGTAGAACAACAAATACCCGCGTGAGTGTTATATCTCTCCCAAAACCCTCTCCCCTTCCCCTTCTCCCACAACCCCCCCCCCCCCCCGCCCCCCAATGGTTCGCCGGTGTTCAAAGATACCACCTGCCATTAATGTCAATATATTTAAGAAAATCTACGAAATTTCATTATCATAATTATATAGCAAAGTATGCATTTGTATTACATACAGTATATGTTTCATTTGTCTTGTTAAGTATATGTTCTGACACTGATATAGCCCAAATCAGATCTACCAATCACACTCTCTGTAAGACACGCCTCCTTACTACATCAAGTATTGCCAGATAAAACTGTGGAACGGCCTCTCACAGAGAGAGGGTGGGTCAGCTGGATCTTTGACAGACGTCTGTACCTATTCATCACCACCTATCCTGATTCTGCACTGCACACATTCCTACTCCAAGCTGCCGTACTTTATCCCGCTCTGTTTGAGCACCCCAGAACCTGTTGTCACACGAGCACCAATCCTCATGGATAAGGACGAGGATGAAATTTATGATCCTCAACCAGCTTAATGTGGTTAGTACCATAATTCATATAGCCTAATAGGTTAGGTTGTTAAGTTAGTCTAATAATTAAACTTGGCTCCCCACTAGTGAGAAAAACGACCTGTTTATCTCTCCTTATTGAGCTACATATATGATGATGGGGGGGCCCCCCCCCCCGTCGTCTATCCCTCGCCAACCTTAATTAGGCCCCTTACTGGTGACATAGATGATGTTTTCAATAAATCACAGGGGAGGGGTGGGGGGGGGGGGGCCTCAACCCATCGAGTACTCAACGGGAACGCTAATTAGGCCCCTTACCGGCAACATACTGTAGTTGCACGCTCGCGATCACCTTCCCTTCAATTTTGATTGCCGTGAGATACAATAATAGGTTGAGGGAGGGCTTTGCCCCCCTCACCCCTGCATGACTTATTGTCATCATAAATATTACCAGCAGGGGGCAAATTATAGAAAAAAAGTAAAAATTTACAGAAACATAACCACAAGCACACAACCTATGTAAACATGACTGTATGCCCGGATACTACATCCTTCCTGCCATATATATATAATGTTTCGTAAATTAAATTCACAGTGACAGAAAATGTGTGTTACGAATTTACTTCATTACTACTAAATATTTCACAATACTTATTGTTCATATTGTACTGATGTTTAACAGTGGTAACTATCCAGTGTTCTATGGCTCTAAGGGGCCATGGAAAGAGATGCGGGTTTGATATTGCAAAAGAAATATAATTGTAACAATGGTTTAGTCCATAAATGCACTTCACTGTACACTGTTTATAAGGTAAGGATGGTGTTAGAGGGCATACTGTCCGGCGGTCTGTCGCTTTGTTTGTCGTATGCTCGCACCTACTTTCTTGTCAATGTTGACTTTCTTTTTTTTACAAAATTATCCCATGGCCAGCTGTTATTTGCAATAAGTCATGGGTGGGTGAGGTGGGCAAAGCCCCTCTTGTATCCTACGGCCAGTCAGCTGTTGAGTAAAATATGTTACCTGCCGTGGGATACAATAATAACCCCTCACCCCCCATGACTTATTGTCATCATCATCATATATATTACTAACAGGGGGCAAATAACAGCTGGCCATAGGATAATTATATAAAAATAACTTCCTATCAACACAAATGTTTGTTCCCCCAGCCTGCCACTGTGTGAATCCGAATCACCTGGTGGTCGAGAAACGAAGCATTTATTGGGTGTAAATGGCACCTCTTTCAGATGCTACGTCTGTCGACCCCCAGGTGTTATGGATTCACTCAGTGGCTGGTTGGGGGGATGAACTATTGTCGTTGACAGGACGTTATTGCTCTGTTTAACCCACAAAAATCTCAACACGATGAAGCCAGATCTTACTCCAGGTTGGGAGGGAAACAATTAGACAGATGAGTATTGCAACTTTCTAGCTATCTCACCTCGAAGTCTCCGACAACAATCTCTCTCTCCAACACGCCAGGGAAGCCCTTACACACAGCTAGCTGATGCAATGATGTCCATGATTGGCTTGGAGCCACTGCAACTCCCCACGTCTGTGATTGGTCCTCACCCCATCTGACCAATTATAAATACAATCTTTAAACTAGCTTCAATATATCGCTTAGTATGGGTCTCGTAACCCTTGGGTCTAGTGTTTGATCCCACCTAGCTATGATTAATATTTTACTATTTTTATTTGTATTATATAATACTAAGATTAGAATAGGTATGGGTTATTTTAATCAAATATAATCTTAGACAAATATCAAAGCCACGGAGAAGCAATGGAGCTAGAATTGGCAGCTGCTTGAAAGGTCTCCCTTATAACAGTGAGGGTAGTTTGAAC
Organism: Paralithodes platypus; assembly: GCA_032716605.1. Classification (NCBI taxonomy): domain Eukaryota; kingdom Metazoa; phylum Arthropoda; class Malacostraca; order Decapoda; family Lithodidae; genus Paralithodes; species Paralithodes platypus. The sequence continues at coordinate 15,439,560 of CM064538.1, read as the reverse complement.
CACTTCTGTTCCGGCGACGTCTTTATAATTGTATTCTAGCTATATGTAAACGAGTTTGGGCAGTTTAAGAAGGATTTGTGGTAGCAAAAAGGGTTAAGTGAGATATTCGAAGCCAGAAGGGTTGATAGCCTCTGAAATCCTATTTTAACTAACTAATTATTAAAGGGGTGCCTGTAGATGGTACGGTAATTTACTGAAACCAAATGATATCCTAATATTACTTTGTCATTGATATATCGACATCATTATTATCAACCCGGGATTATACGATTATTAGTCCAGTATCAAGACAGCTCCACCTAACCAACTCTATGGTAAGAGCATGATATGGGTATGGACATTTATTAGCATAAAGAAAGGCCAAAGCTACCAGTGACCCCAATATTACGAAGGTTGGTTGATATCCTTTACTATAGGGTCTCTAATATCAGCAAAGTGGAAGACACGAGGGGAAATAATACACATGGAAAATATAATAAAGTGGGAAGATAAAATTTTAAATGGAAGTCATAGTATACAATTATACAGTATATACTATATCTGTCTCTCTCTCTACATTTCACACACAAATTACCACCAATGGCTCGACGATGTATTGGATTTGGTTGTGCAATGTCCGATCACTTCATATTGTGCTATACCACTATTGAAATTAATGTACAAAGCATAAACGAATATGATAAATTATAATTCTTGGATAAAAAAGAAATCCAAACGCCTAAATGGAACAACCTTTCATTACAAATTTTTTTTTTGTTTTTTTTTTCTATATTCCAACTTACTTCCTCTCGGGCATAGGCTGAGAGCCTTAACATTCACCGCTTTACAATGAACAGTGAAGCCCGTGAGGTCTTGTTCCAGTCTAGGGAGTGAGACATGTGAAGCACGTAGAGTACAACGAGCACCTGCCATCTTGCCTTCACATGAGGCACGGTGCTCACTCATGGCCCGAAACGACCCCATCTCTGAAGCCACCTCGTTCCCGTGCTTCACTGTCTCACTCCCTACACTCGGACTCTCACACTTACACACACACAACGCCACCTGTTGAGCAGATAACTCACCAGGCATTGCACCCCTATAGCATATTTTGAATATGGGAATATTCATACAGTGCTATTTAATCAGGGAACAATGAGGGTATTTTATTGACGTTTCGGTGGGCTTTGTGGTAATGCACTGATACTAGGTACAGCGCAAATTCCATCCCAATAATATCTTCCCATTGATACATCGGGATTTGAACCCGGGACCTTTGGATTACCAGGCCAGTGGCAAGACCACTCCACCACACCTCCCCTAAACAAACAAATAAGATAACAAATAATTGACTCAAATACTGTGCATTATGAATGTTATCATTGTTTTAGTAGATGATTGAGCTTGTGTCGTTTCTGACATTTAACATTATCAAATCATTTATATATATATATATATATATACAGTATATATATAGTTATATGTATTATTATTGTTTAATACTGCATTTGAATAAGGGGCAAAATGTAATATTCTGGTTACTGAGAGCAATCATTGGCAGTCTACATAAAATTCTCCCCATTTGTGAGAGTTATACGACCGTTAACTTCCAGACTTTAACAAAATTCCACATCTTCATCTTTCTCAAGAAATACTGCCTCAACTTTCAGTCAAGTTATTAGGGAGCTATTCAACAGACGCCTGAAGAAGTTGGCTTCAAAATATGAATAGGTGTAATTAGGAGAAGTCTATGTCGTAGAGGGGATAGTAGAAACAAGAAGAGCAAAGCTTCAAGAAAATAGCTTAACACTAAGTTGGAATGGTACTGAGAAAGCAAGGAGAGACATACCCTATGGCAGTATTTACAATACAAACAATGATGCAAGAAAGTATTCAACTATATTTCCTTTGGCAAATTAATTTGAAAAAAACAAATCTTGGCAACTGAATTATAGCTAGCGACATATTGCCACTCACTTCTCTTCATCCCGATCCTTTAAACTAATTCAATTAGTAATAGGGAATATTCAGATTAAAATGGTGTAGGCCTATATGTATCTATATTGTCTTTTAATTAATTTTGTGTTGACAGGGACATTGGATATTGATGAAATAATAAACACTTTATTTAACCTTTATCTTTGCCATTTTAATAATGATAAATCAGTGAAGAATGTTCGATGAAATAAAACATCCAATTCTTCAGCTAGTTTATACACCAGACATTCCCTTTCTGGGAATTCCCTTTTCATTTCCCCTCTGCATCAATCAAAACTGGTTTCAAGGAAATTATAATCCGGTAGATTTCTTTGGCTAAGGATCTCAGGTAATGTTAATTGAGTTACTATTGTACAGTTGCCAACATAAATAACTGTTACAGAGAAACTTTTGATATTTATTTACTAGCTACAGTATATACAGTATACAGTATGTATACCAATAATACCATAAAACAACAACATTTAACTTTCAAAGATATTGCATTTTCTGTATTGTTTTATTTTCATGTAATTATGCAATATATTTATACAGTAGTACAACCAATTATAATCAGTAGTCACTGCTGACTGGTGTCCATTCATGATGACTGGACACATATTGGATTACTCCAAGAGTCATTGGTCCTAAGACCAGACCCAGTCCAGATGGCTGGAGTAAAATAGGAAAGAAGAGTAATTGGACAGAGGAAGAACAAGCTGAGAAGTGAGAAGTACAGTAGAAGACTGAAAGTTCTCGGGCTCAACCAAGTTGCTTCCTAAGAAGAGAGTTAGCGTGTTGTTAAAGGGAACTACTGCAAGGAACGAGTAAGGCACTTTATTCTACTTGTGTGTTAACCCATTCTGGACCGGCGACGTCGTTTTCATTTTATTGTAGCTGTATTTAGAGGATTCTGTGCAGTTTAAGAATTATCTGTGGTAGTAAAAAGAGTTAAGTAAGACAGTTCGAAACCTGTTAATTGCTGGAGGCATTTTTGAAACTGAATCAAATCGTCCAATAGAAGCCAGACTAAATTCAAATGAATGTCGCCTTTACAGAAGGGGTTAACTGATGCCAGATATGATATAATGCCCATTTTGGACACTTTCTTTGACTTTGACTTTATAGCTGTGGATATTATAGTGAACATCCAAACTCCACACTGGTAGTATTTGCCATCATGTGAGTCATTTATAGCTGTGGATATTATAGTGAACATCCAAACTCCACACTGGTAGTATTTGCCATCATGTGAGTCATTTGTAGCTGTGGATATTATAGTGAACATCCAAACTCCACACTGGTAGTATTTGCCATCATGTGAGTCATTTATAGCTGTGGATATTATAGTGAACATCCAAACTCCACACTGGTAGTATTTGCCATCATGTGAGTCATTTGTAGCTGTGGATATTATAGTGAACATCCAAACTCCACACTGGTAGTATTTGCCATCATGTGAGTCATTTATAGCTGTGGATATTATAGTGAACATCCAAACTCCACACTGGTAGTATTTGCCATCATGTGAGTCATTTGTAGCTGTGGATATTATAGTGAACATCCAAACTCCACACTGGTAGTATTTGCCATCATGTGAGTCATTTATCTTTAAGGGGAGATTGTTTTGCTTGATCCCTAGACCTCAATCAACCTTACAAAAATACCACCAAGACAACAATGTGTGTACAACAATGTTCCGGCCGAAGGACGGATTCTCTTAAATTACAGGCTCGCTGTCGCTTGCCAGGAAACAGTTGACACCTAAATGGTTACAGCAAGTCTTACAATTGACTTAAATGGGTTGAAAGGTCTTAAAATCACTAAACTAATGGGGCAACCGTTTTAAGATCTCAAAATTAATGGGGCTAAATTTGAGGGAGAAGGGGGTCCAGAAAAATAAATCCTTAAGTGAAAATCACCCCTTAAAGTGTAAGTGTGCAATATATAGTATGGGTCAAAAGCGTTAGAGATTTGTAACATGCTTTGTACTGTAATGACGATCGTAACTCCATATGAACGGCTGTGTACAATCGGCCTAATAATTATTAGGCCGATTGTACACAGCCAAAACATCACTTATAAGTGATGTTTTGGCACTAAGTATATTTTTATCCATAATTGGTTTCAGCAATATCTAAACTTAATGTATTAATTTTGAGGGGATATATATTTGTTTTTCTATATTCTAACTACTCCCTCTCGGGCATAGGCTGATAACCTTTACACTCTACCGCTGAACACGGTGAGGCCCGTGAGGTCTTGTTCCAGTCTAGGGAGTGAGACATGCGAAGCACCCCGGCTCGAAGAAATCCCATCTCTGAAGCCGCCTCGCCTCTGCGCTTCACAGTCTCATCCCCCACACTCGGACCCTCACTCTCAGAACGCCACCTATTGAGCAATTAACTCAATAGGCATTGCCCCCCTGTAGCATAATTTTGAATATGGGAATATTCATACAATGCTATTTTAACCAGGGAACAATGAGGGTATTTTTTTGGCATTTCGGTGTGCTGTGGTAATGCACTGATACTAGGTACAGCACAAATTACATCCCAATAATATCTTCCCATTGACATACAGCGTATTGGGATTCGAACCCGGGTCCATTGGATTACCAGTCCAGTGGCAAGACCACTCCGCCACACCTCCCCTATTCCTACACTTACCCACCCTTTTCAACATCTGGCAGATATTATTACCACAGAGCAAGCCAAACATAAGGACAGCTGAAACATGACTTATTAGTGCTACCGTACAGCCACTGGCCAGCGCTTTAATCAACTACACCATGGCAGTCCAAAAGACACTCAACCCTCTATCCTATTTATGTTAAGGAGAAGGGAAACCCACTAGGCGAGTGTATTTCAATTCATACCCAGTCGTAGGATCCATATTCCAGAATACCATACAAGGATTTCTGAGTGTCCCGAGTGTAGTTGATTAAAGCGCTGGCTATCGTCCTGACGGTCGGCGGTTCGAACCCCACTGAGAGATTAGAAACATTTAGTGGCTTACGTGTATTTCTGATATATACTCAATATATATATAATCTCTCTCTCTCTCTCTCTCTATATATATATATATATATATATATATATATATATATATATATATATATATATATATATATACAGTATATATATATATATATATATATATATATATATATATATATATATATATATATATATATATATAGTATACACACATATATATATATATATATATATATATATATATATATATATATATATTAAATAGGATAGAAGGTTGAGTGTCTTTTAGACTGCCGTGGTGTAGTTGATTAAAGTGCTGGCTATCGTCCTGACGGTCGGCGGTTCGAACCCCACTGAGAGATTAGAAACATTTAGTGGCTCACGTGTATTTGTGATATATACTTAATATATATATATATATATATATATATATATATATAATGCTAGGAATACGACCCTTCAAAACCACAGAAAGCATATTTGATCTCTCCCTATCCTTCATGTGAGAGAAGGGAACTAGAGTACAGTAAAGAATGTCCCAAACCATTTGTATATAAGTTACCATATAACCCGTGTAATGTGTGTAGTATATACACAGGTAGGGTGTGACCTTCTCCGGTAGTAGTAGCGAGAGTGGTTGGCAATCTGTGTCAGTGTTTCAGAGATCAAAAGGACTGACAAATGTAACTGGTCCTGGTCTGAACCCTCCATCACTAAGTCTCTCTCACCCACCACTTCTCTTGGATACATTCGTTCCAAGCTTTAAGGTTACATATTACTATGTTTCTTTATTCATATTACAACAATTGTCGTAATAAATGTGTTAGTTATAGTCTGTATGGCAAATAATTGTTCACACAGCATTAAATAAATAAATAACAACAAAATAAAATATAAACTAAATAACATATGTATAATATATTACTATGACCCTATGTGCTACAAGGATGCATTGTGACGTTACAATTAAAAGCCAGTGAGGTAACACACCAAACTCCATCCAGGGTAGGGATAGCGAGCCAAAATGTTGTCCGTTTGAAAAAGGTAGTTTAACATGGGATCATATCATATACAGTATATCCTATAATCCTGATAACGATGTAAAAAGTAAAAACACACCGAAAAATATCCTCAATTCACTAATAAGTCCACGTTTCACAACCTTAGCTAATTCCTATACTAGTGAAGACTTCATAGCCCTTTATGCTAGGGTTGGATAAAAATATACATTCTGGCCTGATCCACTACTGCTAAGTACCTTATTTCCGAAAGAACTCATTTCAACAAAATTTCAATTTTCCCGACAAATGCATGGGCAGAATGTATTGCCGCATAAAACCCTCGTGTCATCAAATAAACAGGATAAACAAACAAGAACTGATCTATTATTTATCAATGGACTAATTGTTGACTATAAATAATGGGGATAAATATATTTGTTCCACATAAACGGTTGGGGATGTGAAGGTATTCCCTAAAACTTGTCAACAAGATTAATGATACCACTTAAATATTAACTGTTTCTGTGACTGTCACACTAATGGTACCACTTAAATATTAACTGTTTCTGTGACTGTCACACTAATGATACCACTTAAATATTAACTGTTTCTGTGACTGTCACACTAATGATACCACTTAAATATTAACTGTTTCTGTGACTGTCACACTAATGATACCACTTAAATATTAACTGTTTCTGTGACTGTCACACTAATGATACCACTTAAATATTAACGGTTTCTGTGACTGTCACACTAATGATACCACTTAAATATTAACTGTTTCTGTGACTGTCACACTAATGATACCACTTAAATATTAACTGTTTCTGTGACTGTCACACTGATGATACCACTTAAATATTAACTGTTTCTGTGACTGTCACACTGATGATACCACTTAAATATTAACTGTTTCTGTGACTGTCACACTGAGTCACGCACTCAAAACTCATCAACTTGGGATTGGCTACACAACACAGTGAGATCACAACACACTAGACACACAGCCATTTTGCACACTTATCTTCGTGTTCAAAGAAGTTTCCTTTAAACAACTACTTAAAACGATATAAAAGATTACTTGATATTGGTTATAAATTGTAAGCTTTGTTTCATTATTGTGTATGTGTGAGAATTAGGACAACATTGCATTATTGTAATATAGTACATATGTACACATTGACGATTTGAGGCAAGATCAAGATGTTGGTAATTGTCATATTAGTCACATACACAAGTATAAGGTTTAAGGAACCTCTGCACTCTCATATTGTTCTTGTTGGGCCTGATAATAAGACGTTCTTTCAGGGAATTCAATAATTAAGATGAGAAGGGGTTATAAATGGCTCCGTCTGTTGCTCACTCGGATACATTAGACTGCTTACTAAACACTTGTAACAATTCAATTGCTTATACTCGTTCCCATTCAGCTCAATTTAACTGTTCAATCAAATTCAAACGTTCAGAGCACTCAACCACTCATGTTGATAACTCTGTCAAAATTTGACTGTTTGGCCTATTCGTTGAATCATCTCATTTCTACTGAGGACCAAATGACCTCGCAATGCAACTGCCGATCCATATTGACCATATATTTGTTCTGTTCCTTCTACCGTTCAGACAAATTATATTTTTCGACTCATTCATTTGTTTTGACCAAATTGACTACTCGGTACATTTAACCTCAAATGTTTGGGTAATTTTAAATGTTTAGTTGAAATCGACTGATCGACCCATTTCAACAACACAAAAAGAAGCAATTTTCTGCTAAGTACCTATACAAACTTGTTTTTGAAACATAAGTGTGAGAGTGTCAACACTTACAAGTTACTTATGTCAAAGTTGTTAATATCATACTGCGTGTTTTTCCGTAGTGTGTAGTCCTATCTGGGCAGGATTAGTAGGATATATTTCGGCTATTAAAAAATTCATACTTCCCAATAATGCATGCCTTTACCTTCACCTAAATCAAGATAGAATGAGCAATTGCATGCGGACTTCCAGCAGGCATTTGGTCTGTCTATTTCCATAGGAACAACAATGGCCAAAATTTGGGGGGCAAATGTTATATACATTTTCATTTATTCAAACTATTGTAAACTTTCTTCCATATGTTTCCTTCCCTCCGCCTGTCTATCAGTGTTGCTGCCAATCTTGTTAACATTAGGCTGTCAGTCTGTCCGTCTTCCTAGTTTCGTTCCATACTGCAATTCCCCGGCCTTCTCCCACTATATATATATATATATATATATATATATATATATATGTATATATATATAATATATGTATACTGTATATATATATCAAGTATACCTCACAAATACACGTGAGCTAATATATATATTTTTTTAAATTCCCAACCGGAATCAACCCTCCGACATTCAGAACGAGTTTCCAAGTTTTTCTTCCACTACATCATGGTGCATTAAAAATTGGAAACTCGGGCTTAATGTCGGAAGGTCGATCCCGGCTGGTAGTATTTAAATACATTTACATAAGTACTGTATATATATATATATATAATAATAATAATAATAAATGCATATTATTGAAACGCAAGGCAGGCAAATCTCTCTTTCTCTCTCTTGCACACATAAGCACAACCACACAACAATAACACTAGAAACTCTAGAACTGTTATTGTTTGTTACACTATGAACTTTAAATACTTCACCTGTGGCCTTTATATTCCACCCATGGCCGGGGCTTGACAGGAGAGAGAGAAAGAGAGAGACTAATATTTAATAATGTGATACATTTTCTAATGAAGAGTGATATACGATCTCCGAGTGAAGTGTGAAATTGAAATTAATATTTGAAAGAATGCGAGAAACAGGTAAATAACAGTACAACATAATGTGACTAGGTAATGTTTGCACGGTTCATGTACTAACAATTACCAAACAAAGACTCACCAGCTGAATGTGTGAGTGGACTTGTTAAAGGGAAAACACAATCTGATATAGTTACACATACTCAGGAAAACATACAAAAACATTCCTAGCGCTCTAAAACAAGCCAATATAACAAATGAATTACAATGTCAACACGTTAATGTTAGAACATAACGATATGATGTACTAAAGACAACTTTGAGGAACAACTATAATGTATATAATAATTACGTGATCTCTACAATAAATTATAATGTGCGTAAATTCGTAATCCACCGCAATCAAAAGTTAGCCATGCTCAATGTTGTGCCCATATCGTTGTTATAGTTTGACACTGTTTTGTCAATAAATATTTGTTTTTATCTTGTGTGTAAAATATCCTCCATATGAACCCTACCACAGATTGTATAATGGAACTCCTTGCTAGACAGAAAATACAATGCAGCTGGAAATCACCCCATACTACCTTCAGCACTGGTAACAGGCAGGGTATTCTTGAATTATTGGTGTACTCTATTCAAAGTAAGTGGGTTAAAACTCATAAACATTGAGCTCTATAACTCACTAACGACTAGGAGTAATCAAGCTTATATTTTTACCAATTGGGAAGGGTCTGCCAGGGACAATGTGAACACTTACAGCCCAATTGTTCTAGCCCTTTTTGAGTTACAGAGGTTGTGGTTCGCGAATTATGTACTACTAAATTGGAAAAGGGTATAGTACGGGGAACCTTTACAGTAATGTCATAATTGCATGACTTTTGGATGGAGATTTGTTTTCCATTCACGGTATAGATTATCGGGCAGGACGTTCTGCACGGGAACTGAACTGTTTGTTGACAAAACAAGTCAACCTACAACAACGACAACAAAAGTGCGAAGTTGGACCCAAACTCAACATTGTCAACTTTTAATTATGGCGAGACACGCATTAAAGTGTGCGAAGACATTGTGTGGACTAATTAAGTAATTTGCATAATGGTAAAGGTGGCCACCAAGTACCGAACTAACGAGCTATTCATCGTAGCTAAAACTATATTGGCACTCTCGCTTTAACACATTCCACATTGTTCAAGGTAAGTCATTTCCATCGAAATTGTTCGTCAAAAGCTGATAATAACACAAATCTAAAGAAGGATATTAGTGCAACTGCACATATTTATGAATAACCCTATTAGGTGCGAGGTAGGTCTGTTTGGACTCTCCCTATTTTACTCCATTAGTCTGGAGACTTTTTCTGCGCGAGTGACAGCGAGCCTGCAATGTAGGAGAAACCTGTCTTTGGCATGTTTCTACTGAAAAATGTACACATTTAGCTTGAACGAAAAGTCTTCGTAAAACACAATTACTCAAGATGGCACCATGACAACTTAAGATCAATTAACATAATAAATAAAACACTGGTTCTAGTGAGTAGTGACTTACTTAATTAAATGTACTAGCTAGCCTGTGGTATAAGATCAACTTCAGAAAACTAGTGGTAAAGGCCATCTTACTCTCCAGGTCTTTCCTTACTTGACTAAATAATCTGGAGGTAGCTAGAATGAAATGGGATTGAATTCATCTGATTTGATTCGTTGGAAGGGTTAGGGGAAGATTTTCACTTCAGGGAGTTTTTCTGGATCTCCTTCTCTCATGTTTAGTCTCATTAGTTTTGATATTTTATGATGTTTGCCCTATTAATTTGGTGAATTTTAAGATTGTTGGCACCATGCCTGTTAATTTTGAGACCTGTTGTGCAATAGCACAATAGCTGTCGATTTTTTCCTGGCGAGCGATAGCGATCCTGTAATTCAAGAGGAACCGGCCTTCGGCCGGGAAATGTTTCTGCCCAAAAATTTACAAATTTATCTAGAAGGAAGGGTCTTGGGGGTATTTTTAAAAGCTTGATTGAGGTCTAGGGAGCAAACAAAAAATATCCACTTAACCCTTACTGTACAGGCGACGTGTTGTCAATATCCACTTAACCCTTACTGTACAGGCGACGTGTTGTCAATATCCACTTAACCCTTACTGTACAGGCGACGTGTTGTCAATATCCACTTAACCCTTACTGTACAGGCGACGTGTTGTCAATATCCACTTAACCCTTACTGTACAGGCGACGTGTTGTCAATATCCACTTAACCCTTACTGTACAGGCGACGTGTTGTCAATATCCACTTAACCCTTACTGTACAGGCGACGTCTTGTCAATATCCACTTAACCCTTACTGTACAGGCAACGTGTTGTCAATATCCACTTAACCCTTACTGTACAGGCGACGTGTTGTCAATATCCACTTAACCCTTACTGTACAGGCGACGTGTTGTCAATATCCACTTAACCCTTACTGTACAGGCGACGTCTTGTCAATATCCACTTAACCCTTACTGTACAGGCGACGTGTTGTCAATATCCACTTAACCCTTACTGTACAGGCGACGTGTTGTCAATATCCACTTAACCCTTACTGTACAGGCGACGTGTTGTCAATATCCACTTAACCCTTACTGTACAGGCGACGTGTTGTCAATATCCACTTAACCCTTACTGTACAGGCGACGTGTTGTCAATATCCACTTAACCCTTACTGTACAGGCGACGTGTTGTCAATATCCACTTAACCCTTACTGTACAGGCGACGTCTTGTCAATATCCACTTAACCCTTACTGTACAGGCGACGTGTTGTCAATTTGATTTTTGCTATATTTAGACGATTGTGTACAGTACCAGAAGGATCTCTGGTAGTAAAAAGGGTTAAGGGAGATAGTTTGCAGCCTGTTAATTGCTGGAGTCCCATTTTAAGCTGTGCAAAATCGTCTAATAGTAGCCAGAATAAAGTTTAAAAAAGACGTCACCGATACTGAAGGGGTTAAATTGATTGTCAGTGAGTCAAAAGTGTAATAATGGTATGTAAACATCTTTGTACAAATATTAACCCCTTCTGTACCGGCGAAGTCTCTTTTACTTTACTTTGGTTACGATTTGACGATTGCAGTCAATTTATAAAGGGCGTCCAGCAATTTACCAGGCTTTCTACTACAACAGATCCTTCTTTAACTTCACAAATTCGCCTAAATAAAGCATATATACAATCGAATATACGTCACCGGTAGATACGGAGTTACACACATCAGTTATGTGAGTCGGTCTCCGTGTACAGAGCCTAGGCCACTGCTTGATGATATGTTGTGTTATGATGAATGGGGGTTATATCTCAATAGTTCATAGGCCTGAAGACCTCGAGGATTGTGACGCATTTTGACAGTGTATTCTGGTTTATTAGACGAATTCATTCAGATAAAGAAGGGTATGTGGAAGGCAGAAGGTGAATAGGGTCAGTCTTTTCCCATTTAACTCCCACAGAGCCGTCCTAAGCTATAAGAATCGTCTAATGTTAGCCAGAGTAAACAATGAAAATGCGTCATAATCCTCATGGGGTGTAAATGTTTATTTCATCTGACACTCACTCCATGGCCTTCCAACCTTTATCTGTATTAGCGGACATCAGAGTTGCAGTAGAGCAGTGTCGAATGTACAATGTGAATTCTAGCATCAGATTGACATGATCCAGCTGATAACACTGGTTACAGACAACACTCTATACACTCTATGAAATGGAGTGGCGATAATAGCATAGGGAACAAAATTATAGTAATTTTCCCACTGTCTAAATTATCTCTGCTATTAATATATACTGGTCGTCCAATAACTATCACGGCAACTACACCCATTTAATCTTGATTTTATAGTTGGCTTTGCTCGTAGATTTTCTAGGCATATATGATATCAACTTTTATTCTCACATTGATGACTTATGTAGTAACTGAATATGACTGAACAAATTATGGCGTGTGTATCTGGTGGCCAGATAAGATGGCTGGAGTAAAATAGGAAAAAAGAGTAATTGGACAGAGGAAGAAGAAGCTGAGAAGTGAGAAGTACATTAGAAGACTGCGTTATTTCCGAGCAGTATTTATATTGCCATTACTGATGAACGGAATCCATGCGGGAAATGGATTTCCGAGCATACAGTATATCATGTTACACAATGGTTTGTGGGTTAGACGGTGGGATATTCTTCAGGGATCTTGACAAGTGAATCTTCTTGTATTGAATGTTGTGAGCATCTTCCTGAAGGTAGTTAAGGTTGTTACGACCGGCACTACGAAATAAACAAGGGCACTTAAGAATGGACTAGATGATAGGCTATATCTGCAACAACGGTACGCTAATTCCAACCCCTCGAACTATTACGCCGGTGAACAAAAACACTTAAACCCTCCAGAGTTAATCTACTGGATAACGGGGTATCAATTAACTGGGTTTTAGTGCACTTCTACAAAGGCTTTCCGGTGACGGCAAAGCCTACTCACAACAGGAGTACTTTACGTTAATAATATGCTCTTAAGTAATAACAATGCTTGAATAAACTATAACAAGATTTAATAAAGGAGTATATGCTTACGTTAACTTTAGTGTGAGTCTGTACTCAACACTAAACTCTACAATGCTCTATGAAAACACTGGAAGTCTAGTCCTACAGCAATTAGATAAAGAATCTTCTGAAAACGTCTGATGCTCTAAGATGCTCGTTAATATAGAACAGAAATAATGCAGGGGCAGAACACCAAAGCGTGTATCTTAAATACACCAAAAAGTAGGATACATAACATATACGGTATAACAAGGGAGTGCAACAACTCTGTGACAGCACTAATAATCGCCACTCAAAACAGTACTTCCTTAGCCAGCATAACAGCCAAACTGGGTTGTGCACTATGCATCAACCTAGGCTAAAATAAGGCGTGAATAATTCCTAAAGCATACACAATTAAAGTTAATAAACACAACGCTGTCTTTCTCACTAATAAAGTCTAGCAGTGGCATAAAAGGTACTAGGAAACTAGGCAGAGCGCAAGCATGCTCGTAGCCTACTGTCTCCCCTTGAACAGATTTCCCTTATGTTACGTTAAGTGACTTGGAGGCTCTCTCGGTAAGTCCAGATCTCAAGTATCTGGTCTTACCCTGGCGCTCCACAAAGGTTAACAAAATGAGGTAGCAACCATACAGGTAAGTGTAGGCAAAAGCCCTTCACCTGTATACTGCTACACTCGCAAAGGAAAATATGCACAATGGTTACAGGCTACCTAGCTTCGTCTATGTTGTACAGGCTCTGACTTGCCACATACATAACTCAGACAACGACCAAAGATACCTTCCACTGTCTAGCATTAAATAATAAGAAAGAACAGCTCAATAATTAAAAGCACCCCAACACTAGGCTACCATATGACTATGACTCTACTAATCCATAAAGCTAGTGCAAACATATATGGAGAACTGGTGCTGGTAATACGACTGGCCGACTATGTAAGTCGTATGCAGAACCAGAAGGGATAAGTAATGAATAAAGATGAGAATTATGAAAAAGAAGAAGTTCAGAGGGAGAAATAGTAGTATAGGGGGTTATATTGGGGGACAGATTGCAAAGGACATGTAGGACCAAGCACGCTATACCAAGCTCTGCAGGAGAAACGCGAGCAGGAGCCCCCCAGCACTAACAAAGGCAGCAGCACCCAATGGCAGAAGACTACGTCATGAGGAGCAGGCGTCATATGACGCGGCAGGCCCGCCGGCCAATCAGGAGCGCGGGAAACTCCTCCGAGCGAGGGGAGGCACACGTACATACACACGCACATATTACCACCTCGCTCTTTCTCCTTAACTTCACACAATGCATCTTATAATCTATCAATGATATAAAATACTTCAAAGTGTCACAGACAAGAAAAAAGATCACCACTGATCTGTCTGTGACAACATGTACTCTATGAAAGAAAGAACATCGTTTTACGATTATTGTAGCCCATTTCACTGCCCTGGCGAGCGCTAGCGAGTTACGAGTGCATTCGGGCAAGCTGGCCAGCGTAACAAGGTGCAAGATGAAGTGATCATACACCATAGAGACCCTGTAGTAAATAATAGAGATCGGCCAGCCACCAGCTTGTTGCCACTGTAAAGCTCAGTTATGTCTATCTAGGTTGTATACATATGGGTGGTGAGATGTAGTCTGCCTAATTATTAGTAGTATTAAATGTTCATAAATACCAATAGAAGTTTTGGATTGTAGCTAATGATTACAAAAACAATATTAGAGAGCATACAAGGGAGAATTAAGGAAGTTTTTAACCATAGTTGTTTGAAGGTAACTTTACTAACATTCGATCGGCTAGAGCCGCGGCGGTCAAGTGGAGAGCAAGCTCACGTGTGAATCTGCTTGACCTGAGTTCGATCCCAGCCAAGGTGGACATTTAGTGAGTGTGGTAGTACGTCCTAGCGTGTTTCACATGCTTGCACCCAGTCGGGGGACACCTCGACGACGTATAGAAACTAATAACACACATAACAAATCCACTCCAACAGCTTCCTCTCTCTCCAACATCCCTTCTGCTCTCCCTACACTCTTCAGAAAATTGGAAAGCAGAAAGTAGCTACGAGGTGCCGTCGAAAATGCTTATCCTTCAATACCGTCACCTGACCACCTGTTCGGTATCAATCCTTAATGTATAATTTACAACACTCCTACCCTCAGTATTGCCCCTTGCCTACTGCTACATAACTTACAACACTCATTACTTCATTGTATATATTTCTGCCTACTGTACCATAGCTTATAATGCTCATTGTCACATAATTATTATTATCTAGGCTACTTGATGCACAAGCTCGATCGTATTACCTAGGAGACGTGCGTGATTGCATCACTTTGTTTTACATTAATTATCTTCTTACTGGGTATTTAGGGTACCTAAAGAGTTGCACATTGAGTAGATAGCTATCACTATACTTGTATGCCATACGTCACAGCAGTATTTAGTCTATAGCATCATAATATATGACGCACAACACCCTGTAACCTTAACACCGTTCTGGCGATTTAGCCATTGAGAATATTACACAACCCTAATAGTGACTTATTAACATTGATCTATCGTGATTTGAGTACTTTTAAGACATCAGATTAGCCGTACATAAACTTGATAAACTTAAATAAGCTTTACCAATACGAATTTGCTGAATTAATGACAACATTAAGGGTAGGGGGCGATACATACTAAGCGCCGTGAAGTTCAGTCATGACAGAAACCCGACCACCAAAATGGTGCCCACGAAATTCGACCAATCAGTACACAGGTTAAACAACTGACTGTCCGATCCCTTTGTTATACTATAGGGTCTCTAATGTACCACACATGCAACACTGGTAGAGTTCTCCCAGGCTGAACTAGTACATATGCTGACATAGGATATAATTATATACTTTGGATAACATTAGCCAAGAGTTTAACGATCTCAAGAAAAACCACCGGTTGTATGGTTTACTAGTAAACACTCATACAAAGAAATAATAACATGAATATAAAAGAGTCTGCCACAAGAATAATGTATGCTTGTACATTTTGCTAGCCAATAGTTACTCATAAATACTAAATAATATCGTAATATACTTGATGAAGGAGGGAGTGTGGAAGAAGGATGGAGGGGGAGGGGAGGGGATATATAGTGGTGATGGAGGATGTGGTGCGAGGATGGAGGGGGAGAGAGGGAGACGATGTAAAAAGTGGTGATGGAGGGAATAAAGGGAGGGTGGAAGGGGAGAGAAGGAGATAATGTATACAGTGATGATGGAGGGAGGGTGTGGAAGGGGAGGTTAGAGGGGATATAATTATATAGTGGAGATGGATGGAGTGAAGGAAGGGAGGATGGGGTTATAAAGTGGTGATGGAGGGGAAGGGAGGGCGGCGGGGATATATCAAGTGGAGGTGGAGGGGATATATCAAGTGATGGTGGAGGGAAGGAGGGAATATATAAAGTGGTGGTGGGGGGAGGGAAGGAGGGGATATATAAAGTGGTGGTGGAGGGAGGGAAGGAGGGGATATATAAAGTGGTGGTGGAGGGAGGGAAGGAGGGGATATATAAAGTGGTGGTGGAGGGAGGGAAGGAGGGGATACATAAAATGGTGGTGGAGGGGATATAATGGTTGAATAATATACCTGTATTGCATCCGTGCCACAGCCAGGGAGTTAAGGTAAAATTATCGACATTTACCATAACATCGTTGTGTACATTATATAAAACATTGATTGTAGCAAATCTTGTCATTATAACCAGTATGTCACGATCGTTAGGCGTAATATTTCGAATATATTATCCGGGATATGGGAAGACATTAATTAGACAAAATATGCTTACTTTCAATAATGCTTGTCACATTAAGGGAACTTTATGAAATTTTTACAAACGAAAACCCTTGTAATATGGAGCAGTATTTTTACAGAGTTTACCCTATGACATTAACCCCTTGATGAACATGACGCATTATAGCAGTGTATTTAGGCTATCATTAGACGATTTTATGTAGCTGTGGAAATATATGTGGGAGTTGAAAGGGTAAAGACTAGCCCAAACAAACCTCTGACTTCCTTATACCCATTCTGCTCTGAATAAAATCGTCTACTGATAGCCGGAATAAACTGTTAAAATACGCCACAATCCTCAAGGGGTTAAGCACACATTGTTTACAGCGTAACTCTCAGGAAATTATTGATACAAATATACTTAATAAGTAGACAGCATGAAAATATACACCATGTGAGGAGGAGCACTTTAGTGACAACGTTTTGCATAATATAGCTTCATCAGGCCAATGAAATACACTAAAACGTTCATGCCAACTAAGTGTCTATTTTTTCCAGGCGATCGATAGAGAACTTATAGTTTTAAGAGGAAACGGCTTTCGGCCGGGAAATCATTCTACCGAATAATGTACACATTCATCTTGAAGGGGGTCTAGTAGGTGTTTTCTTAAGCTTGATGGAGGTCTAGCAAGGCAACCAAAAAATACATTAATAAATAATTAAAGAGAAAACAAATAAAAACAGCAACTAGCCCCTTAAGCACACATTGTTTACACCGTAGGTCTCAGGAAAGAAGTGTCATGGTGTCATAGTCAAATAATTGGAAAATAGTAATAATAAATGTCATATAATTAACAATAACATATAGTATAATACAAAATAAATATAAATACTATACATAATAAATAATAAATATAAATACTATACATAATAAATAATAAATATAAATACTATACATAATAAATAATAAATATAAATACTATACATAATAAATAATAAATATAAATACTATACATAATAAATAATAAATATAAATACTATACATAATAAATAATAAATATAAATACTATACATAATAAATAATAAATATAAATACTATACATAATAAATAATAAATATAAATACTATACATAATAAATAATAAATGCCATAGTAAAAGCGGGGCAGGTTAGATGACTTCGGTACGGAAATTGGGTCACCGGGTAATTTTCTCCAAGTCCTGCATTTTATCCATTGTTCGGCACATAAAGAGGAGAGGATTCGTGTTTCTGGCCCCCCTTCTTCCCCATGTCTAGCCCCATTAGCTTCCAGAATATGAAATGTTCGGCCCATTAGTCTGGCGATTTTAAGATCCTTTTGTCCCATTTCAATGTCAATGTTAAGATGTTTCGTATCGTTAAGGAGTCAACTTTTTCCCGGCGAGTGATAGCAAACCTATTATTAAGGAGGAACCGGCCTTCGGCCGGTACAAATATATATAGAAGGGGGATCTTGGGATGTTTTTGTTTTGTTTAAGTTTGATGAAGGCCTATGGAGGAAACTAAAAGAAGAATACATTTATGAAAATATTGACTAAGTAATAAACCCTAATTCCCCATTAACGAACATGTCATATTTTAGGTTGTCACGTCTAACGAGTGTAAGTAACCAGCCATACTGAACGACTGATGTATCAACAATACTATTTTAGGTTGTCACGTCTAACGAGTGTAAGTAACCAGCCATACTGAACGACTGATGTATCAACAATACTATTTTAGGTTGTCACGTCTAACGAGTGTAAGTAACCAGCCATACTGAACGACTGATGTATCAACAATACTATTTTAGGTTGTCACGTCTAACGAGTGTAAGTAACCAGCCATACTGAACGACTGATGTATCAACAATACTATTTTAGGTTGTCACGTCTAACGAGTGTAAGTAACCAGCCATACTGAACGACTGATGTATAAACAATACTATTTTAGGTTGTCACGTCTAACGAGTGTAAGTAACCAGCCATACTGAACGACTGATGTATCAACAATACTATTTTAGGTTGTCACGTCTAACGAGTGTTGCGACCGGGACTACGAATAAAACAAGGGCACTCAATGATTGGACTAGTAATAGGGCACTATGCAACAACGGTACGCTAGATCCAAGCCCTCGAACTTATATGCCGGCGAACAAAACACCTATACCCTCCAGAGTTAATCTGCGATAGCGGGGTATCCTTAACTGGGCATAAATGTACTCTACTTCAGGCTAACCGGCACTGGTATAGCCTGATAACAAACAAGATGCAAGTTACATTAAAATGCATAAAAAGGAATCTATGGAAAGATCAATTAAATCACTGCAAGATTTAATACAATAAAAAAGATGCTTCAATACAGTTATTCTAAACAACAATAAACTCTTCACTCCTATCTGAAAGAAAGTGAAGTATAGTCCTACAGCATAGACCTGGACACTTCTGAAGAAAGTCTGATGCTCATAAGATGCTCGTATCTTCTATCTATCTATCTATCTATCTATATGCTCAGGCCCAATCCCCATGTTGGGGGTAGCCAACTCAAGATAGAGCAAGAACAGGGAAAACACAAAAACAACATAAAAAAACAAATAAACACAGATAAAAAGCACAAACTCACACACATCCAGGTCACCCAGGAGAAGACTCAGAGACCAGGGTCACCAAGGTCGCTCCAGCACTCCCCCGGCCCCCGACCACCCGGAGAGGTTCCGATCTCGGCAGGCAGACATGCAGCGGAGCCAAAGCCACAAGCCCTCCCACCACACTTCCAGGCGCACCCTTCATATTAATCGTCTCCCCGGGCCAGGCGCCTGATGGACTATTATCTAGTCCAACTTGCGCCCGACCCCTTACTCCAAATGACCACGTGTTCACTCAACTATTCACAAGCATTCTCCATTCACTCCTGTCCACCACCACTTCCCCTGCCTGATCTATAGTCATTCCTCTATCATCCAAAGCCTTTCTTACACAGTCTCTCCATCTCAATGGGGGTCTTCCTGCCCTTCTATCTCCCCTTGTACCTGACTCACATATTCTCTTTGTAAGCCTTTCATCTCCCATTCGTTCAACATGACCATACCAGCTCAGCACCCTTCTGTCCACTCTGGCTGACAAATGTTCCTGCTGCCCCACTCTCTTACGTATCTCTTCATTCCTCGTATCTTAAACTATATAAAGGCAGGAGGCAGGACACCACACGTGTAAATCGAATACACTAAAAGATAGGACATATAATGTTAACTGACACGAGAATACTATAAATGCGCAACGGTAGCAATGCTCGACACTAAAAGAAGTACTTCCTCATCAACGAAACAGTCTGCTATGGTTGTGAGGCTCAGCAACAACCTAGACTAATAAATGCTGTGAATAATAATGCGCACATATCAAAGAGCTTATATTAAATACTAACAAGTGTCTACTCGATTAATAATGTCTACCTGGGATACTCTAGGTAAGGAACTGGGGTTGAGCAAGACAGGCTCACAGCCTAGCAATGTCCTTAACCTCTCGGCTGCGCATGGGGGGAATGAGACACCTCTGCCTGTGCGCACGTATTTGAGCTGTTTCCATCACTAACATATTTATATTACCATGAATAGCATTAATACTTCTCCATATGCGCCTATTATTGGTTGATTATAAAGGTATTAACCTGTTACAACAATAAAACAAGTGGAAACATCATTTGGATGGTCAAAATCGGCGATACAGGCCGGGAGTTACATAATGTATGGCTGAGGCAACCTCCTTTCCCGCCACTTTTCCCCAAGTCTGGAGAGACACTGTCGATCGATACTCTCTCTCTCTCTCTTGCACTCGCTTGGTAACAGTGATGACAATGCCCTGCTTGCAACTCGCTAATGTTAGCACGAAAATATACCACAGAATAAGGGAATAACAGGGAAAATAGGTGATAACTGAAGGAGGGGAGGAAAGTGGGGAAGGATGAGAGGTAGAGGAGTGATATTTTGCATGGCCCAGGGGCAAAAAAAAAAATAAAAAATAAAAAAATAAAAACAAAACAAAAAATAAAATTTCGGTGTTTTAAATTGATTTGTTTTTCCCTGACTCTTAAGAGTCTTCCCGCAGTCCGCCGGGGGAACTCTTAAGAGTCTTCCCGCAGTTACCGGGTTAAGACTGCATCCTTTAAGTTACGTTAATTGACGAGGGGGCTCTCTTGATCGATCCAGATCACAAGGATCTGGTTCTATCCTGGCGACCCTCTAAAGACAAGCAAAGAGGCAGCAAAGTGTGGAACTGGTACAGGCCAAAACTCTCAGTCAACACAATGCTGCACTCGCAAAGGACGCAACCGAAAAGACAACCCAGGCTACCACAGGACCGGTCGAAGTCGTGTAGGTATAAGCAAACCGTACACATATCGGAGACAACGACTACAGTTACCTTATCCCAGTCTAGCATTAAATCAAAGAGCAGAAACACTAAATCAATAATGGAGACACACAAAGTTCTTAACCTATACTAACTAAGAACCCTCAAACCTATTCTAAGTACATGTAAATATCTCTGAGGACGGCGCATGCAATACAATGGGCCGGCTTTGAAAACCGTATGCAGAACCCAAGGGGAGTGTTGTGCATTTAATAAAGGTTAGAGTGTGGAAAGAGAGAATTGAGTGAGAGAAACAGTTATAAAGGGGGTGATCGGGAGAGAGTATGCAAGGGGATGTTAGAAGCACGCGCGCCAAGCCTGTCCTGAAGAGGACAGCTCCTGGGGACCCTCATGGAGGAGGTTAGTTACACAGGAGCCCGCAAAGGCGCGATGGTCGGCCAATCACGGGCCGAGACATCACAAGGCAGCAGGCGCCACAGGACGCAAGCCAGACACTACCTTCTCACTCTGAAAGTCTTTCTCATTCCCACGCTGGTACTATTATCACTACTGTTGATATAAAATATAACCCGTTGTCACAGACGAAAACAAAGACCACCACTGGACTGTCTGTGACAATGCGATTACTAGGAAAGAAAGAGCAACATTCTCTGATAACTGTAGCCCATTTCGATGTCCCTGGCGAGCGCTAGTGGCTAACAAGAGGCGATTCTGCCAACGCTGGTAGACGTCACACGAGTGTAAGTAACCAGCCATACTGAACGACTGATGTATCAACAATACTATTTTAGGTTGTCACGTCTAACGAGTGTAAGTAACCAGCCATACTGAACGACTGATGTATCAACAATACTATTTTAGGTTGTCACGTCTAACGAGTGTAAGTAACCAGCCATACTGAACGACTGATGTATCAACAATACTATTTTAGGTTGTCACGTCTAACGAGTGTAAGTAACCAGCCATACTGAACGACTGATGTATCAACAATACTATTTGTATTTCCATAAGGATGTTTAATGAATGGTACCAATTAATGTGGCTCCTGAATATTAACCCATGCAGTACCGGTTATGTCGTATTAATTATATTCTGACAATGATTAGACGATTATTTGCAGCTTATAAAGGATTTCTACCCATTAAAAGGCTACAGACAATCTCAATTAATATGTTTAACAACCATGTATCTTTCCTAAGCTTCATAAAGTCGTCTTAATGGGGGGGGTTAAGAATAACATTATTTACTCAAGATGACATTCTTAGTTCTATATAAACTATAATTATTAACCATCTGACTTTGAGGAAACCCATTACCATAGATCATATTTAATTTTCCCTTTGACGATTTTGACAGTTTATTCTGGCTATCATTGGCCTATTTTTATACAGATTTGGAAGGATCTGTGGGAATTATGTGGGTATAGACTATCTCAATTAACCCTCTGACTTTCATAGACCGTTCCTGATCTGAATGTAATCATCTAATGATAGCCAGAAAACAGAAAAGAGATGCGTATTGGATCTTCTAAATGTTAACTACCGTCAACAAGAATACACCGCAGAACATAATACAGTATGACCATACAGTTAACCGTCTGACTTAGAGAAAAATATCACATATATATTATATTTAACCCTTGCTGTACCAGTGGCATCTTTTTTGTATTTGATTTCAGCTACATTTAAACGATTTTATGAAGCTTGTGACGATGTTCCTTCATCGTAAGCTTTATATAGTTTATAAATAATCTATATAGCCTATAAATTACTATGTTGCATTGGTCATAATATTATATTCACAGGGTGAATATATCATACGTCTCGCGGTAATTTCAATAGTGCATGAAGCAGTGATCAACCCTGCTTCATATTATCCGTTTATTATCGTCTGTCCCAGTATATGATCGCCTGCTTCATATTCTTATTATTTCGTTCAATGACGTGGTCACTTTGCATTTCCACCTCTGGTTTCCACTCTCAGTGGCTGTCGTCTGCAGATGTTTTAATTGTTTATTAGTTTATTGGGGCTATTAATAATACATTAACACAATGCATATATATATACTGTATGTTATGCATTGCATACATTTTGTATTTAGTTATTTAATCCTATGTGGTCCTCCTTACATTGTACATTACGTTACATTGGTTACATTGTACAAAAAGGAACCATCGTCCAAGCTGGTTCAGGTAGAGCCATCTGGTGGTGTCAGTGAATACCCGCTGAACACCAGTCAGTCCACATTTAACATTCGAGGGAACAAGACCTCCCTCTCGCAATTCTCATATTGGCATTTGTTTATACTTATTTATTTATTGGCATTTACTTCTTTGTTTATTAATTTTGTATATTAACGTAACTCGACGGATTGTAAGGACGTGTGTGTGGCTTGTGTTTGTCCCTCCTGTTGTACCTGCAGTTATATGTGTTTTCCTATATAGTAGTTCTTCCTTTCTATGTTTCTTGAGCCGCAACCATGGCTTTGTTATGGTAGCCAGTATACTTCGGTATTGGTGGAGGGATACGAAAATATTCCTCGCTGGCATAACTGTGCTTATTTATTTCCTGCAGTGGCGTGTGTTGATTACCAGCCGATAGTTATTTACTTCTTTTATGTGCATATATTCAGTTGGGGGTCCAGACTATTGGGGCGCCTGGTTCGAAGTAGAGGGTGGAGGACTTCATTTAATCTCACTCAACTAGTCCACCAACCCACCCGTGTACCAGATAATCCTAATCATAATTCCCACCTACTGGACTTATTTTTAACAACCAATTCAGAAAATTATGATGTTACAGTGAGGTCCCCGCTTGGATCTTCTGATCACTGTCTGATACAGGCCACCTGTATCACCTACCACACCTTCCCACTCTGAACCTGTTTTGGTGACTAAATGGCATTACGATAGGGCAGACTGGGAGGGTCTTCAAGGTTTCTTTAGTGATATTCCCTGGACTTCTTTCGTTTCTAATGATGCACACTCCACCTTGAGCCACATACAAGATTTTTGTAAATTGCAATGGAAACTTATTCCTCATCAAAAGTACAGTAAAAGATCTAATTCACCTAAATGGTTTGACCATAATTGTGCTAGAGTAACTGAACAAAAAGCAATAGCCTACAATGCATACACATGATCAAAAACACATGAAGCCTTCAATTACTTTAGAAACATCAGAAATTATGCCAAAACTGTATTAAACTTAACTAAATCAAACTTTCTCCACAAGCAGGCAAATAAACTTCTAAATAATCCAAATGATAACAAAATATTTTGGTCTACTCTTAACTCATTCAAATCCAACTTCACTACTGCTTCATCCATTCCACCATTAAAATCTCAGACTGGCAATCTTGTAAGTGACCCACGAGGTAAAGCTAACCTTCTTGCGGATATTTTCTTCAACTCAACCTTAGATGAAATAAATCAAGATGTCTCTGTACTTAATTTTAATTCGCCTGAAATTCCCTCGCTTAAGATCTACACCAGACATGTCAAAACTATTTTGCAGAATCTCTCGGTAGATAAGGCTCCTGGTCCAGATGAAATTCCTCCAATAGTACTTAAGAATTGCTCCTTGGTGCTCGCTCCTGTATTGGCAAAATTTTTCAGTCTGTGTACTCATACCTCATGCTTCCCAGTACCCTGGAAAGAAGCAAACATCCATCCAGTTCCTAAAAAAGGTGCCTCTTCAGATCCATCAAACTACAGACCAATAGCAATAACTTCCACTCTTGGTAAAGTCTTTGACATTATATTAAATAATCACATAATTAAGCATCTTGAGAATAATAAATTAATCAGTGATAGGCAATATGGTTGTCGGGAATTTAGATAAAGAGGTTAAATTACATATCACTGGTACATGAAATATCCCAACAAATAGTTATATTATAATTACCAAAGAGATATTCGATGGGTGTAATCCATTCCCCCACACACGGCTAATTCAATTGCATGACATGTAGGAATGTTCACATAATACAATATCGATACAATGAACTTAGCTTAGAGGACTGGTGATGTAGGACTGTTATAGATTAATATTTGTAGCACATGGTGAACTGTGGGTTGAGTCAGAGGGGGGGGGGGGGGGGAGATGTTGGTTGGTGTTGATTGAGAGACTCAAGGGCCGGCGTCAGATCGCTTCGCGAAATTACATATGGCTGCCGGCTCATAATAATTATAATCCATAACTTGGTTTCATAATACATCTAGAGCTGATGTAGATATTTATACATTACAGTTAATATTTAACCTAACTTAAGAATAAACTACAATACACAAAGAACCAGCCGAAATCGTACAAGCGATACGATACCGCCAAATTCAAATGTCCTATTGGACCAAAACCTGTCGGGATCATTACCTCTATTCCCGACATATTGCCCGCCACCAAAAATGATATACAGGAGCTATATACAGAGAACAAAAAAAGGACATCGAAGTCAAAGATCAACTTGTTTGATCTTTGATCTCCAAAGATCCACGGAAATCATAGCCGCCCTCCTTTTGGGACGAGCGCCGCCTGAGGAGGATCATCCTTATCAGCTGCCCCACCTTGAGGAGCACTGTCACCAGCACTCTCTCGCGGAGGGGTATCGGTAGAGACGCCAGGATCATCCGGCAGTTCTACATCCTGCTCCAAGGGATAAAACCTTACGACTGGGCGAGTAGTAACCCCAGTCGAAGTTCATATTCTAGCAACCCCTATAAGACCATCAATGCCCTGGAACAAATCGATAATCCTCCCAAGCTTCCAAAATAACCTAGGACGCTCCTCATGAATCAGAACGATATCCCCAAGATGAGGCCATCGTTGATTCGTCACTTTGATCTTATGAGAGTGACGCTCGCGAAGAGACGGAAAATATTCTTGGGTCCACTGTTTCCATAGATCGTCGGACACCTTGTTTACATACTGGAAGCGACGACGTGTGGCGTCCGCATTGCCGAACGTAGGGTCATGCAGATCTTCCGTCATTTACAGACGATCTAGGCAAGGTATTACGGGTTCGTCCACGTGTTAGCATAGAAGGCGAAATGGGTAAGAGGTCATCAACATCTGCCGAGGTATAGGTCAAGGGCCTGTCGTTGACTGACATCTCAATTTCTATTAACATGGTTTGCAACTCCCATCTGGTCACCAGTGCCCTTCCTAATACCTTCTTTTTCATGGCAGATTTGACGATACCGATAGTTCTCCCAAATCGCCCCGAACCATGGTGCATGTGCTGGTATAAATCTCCACTGACAACCCTTTCCAGTGAGGGTAGCCACAACCTGCAGGTCATCCATTAAACTCTGGAGATATTTAGAGGCCGCACAAAACTAGTCGCATTATCGCTCATAATAATTTGAGGGAAACCATTGTGGCCTGCAAGTGTCTTAGAGTATGCAAAAAACCCTCGCTGGATAGGTCGTCAATCAATTCAATATGAATCGCTCTGGTTACCGCACATGTGAATAGAACGGCATATACCTTTATGATATTACCGGGCGATTCTCTAACATGAATCGCTCCGGTGTAGTCTACCCCGGTTACCTGAAATGGTTCAGTCCTTTGTACCCTGAACTCAGGCAAGGGAGGTAGATCAACTGGGGAGTAAGACTTACCCTGTAATCTTTTACAGATAGTACAGCTATTGTGGATCCCTTTAATTGCTTGTCGCATCTTAGGGATCCACCAACATTGTCGCATATACGCCAGAACATAATTTACGCCAAAATGTAGGCAGGTCCTATGGCATTGGCGAATCAACAGTTTGGTAATCAAATGAGAGGAGATAAGGAGGACAGGATATTTCGCAGAATCAATAATGTCCGCCTTTTGTATACTGCCTCTACACTTAATTATGCCTCCTTCCATATATAATCCTAGCTGCCTCATTAAGTTTGAGGGTTTGGCCTTTGACTCCTTGCTCAGGATTTGATGTTCAGTAGGATAAGATTCCCTTTGTACTAAACATATTAGTTTTGCTTCTGCTGATCTCATTTCATGGAGTCTGATATGCTTCGAATCTTCACTAAGGAAAGACCCGTGAGCCCGACTTCTCATGTTCTTAATGAAACGGTATATCCATGCAAATACCCGTATTACTTGATCATAGCTGCCGTAACGTTCCCACTCTACCAACTTGTTATCCTGATGTGTAGTACTCACATTCGAACTACTTAACACATCATCTTGGGGCCGACTTGAAGGATCAGACATGCATTCCCTGAAATCCTGAGGCCATTCAGTTGGAGATGTAAGCCATGGAGGTCCATGCCACCAAATAGAGGACGACATAAACTGCTGCGCCGAGATCCCCCGGGAAATTATGTCACTGGGGTTATCCCTGGTGCTCACATAGCGAAATGTAGCTGTAGGAACTAAGTTCTTAATCTCCTTAGTGCGATTAGAAACCTAAACGGGTAACACTTTCTGGCTGTGTACCCATGAAAGCGCTATTTGACTGTCGCTCCAGACATAGACGTTATTAATCTGTAGTATGTCTGTATAAGCATCCAGTGTGAACTTTATTAGATGAGCAGACAGAAGCAATGCAGTAAATTCTAATTTAGGAACTGTAATCTTCTCTATAGGGGCTACCTGGGCCTTCGCTATAGCTAGTGTCGCTTCACTACCATTGCATATGTATATGGCCGTACCGTACGCACTATTACTAGCATCAGAAAAGGCGTGTAAACCTGTTGACCACTAATAACCTGACGATTAAGTTGGACCTTGCAACATGTGGAAAGGTCCGACCGAATCAACCGCCAAGTATCTTGTAACTCAGTCGGGAGGGGCGTGTCCCAATCTAGTTTTAGCCGCCACAGTTGCTGTAAAAACATACGAGCACGGATAGTTACAGGCAGCAAAAAACCTAGGGGATCAAACTACCTCGCTGACAAGCTTAAGCAGTTTCGCTTGGTCATAAGCTCACTGCCGCATGGGGTGTGACAGAAGGATATACAATCTGGGGTAGTGTCCCATTTGTGGCCTAAAAATTTCACCTCACTATTCTCAGTAGCTACACCGTCAGAAGCAAATTGACCTTTCAATAGATCACTATTAGTGGCTCATTCTCAAGTATAAATGAGCCTTGGCAAATATATCGCGGATCTCCCAGCATCTTTCGAGCAATAAATCTTCATAGTTTCCAGTGCCCTGAAGATTGTCCACATAGATCCCCTGCTTGATCTCATTCTTGAAGTCAGGATCTAGTCCAGCCTCCTCAAGATGACGCAAGATAGTAGCGTTGAGAAGGAACTGGGAACAGGTCGCCCCGAATAAGACGACTCTGAACCTGTAGACCAGATACTCTGAATCTAGATCCATTGGGTCCTGCGGCCATAAAAACTTGTCGAGTCCCTGTCTTCACGATGGAGTTGAAGCATCAGGAAGGCCTTCTCAATATTGGCGACCCATGCAAACTTATGACATCTAAAGCGCAACATAATTTGCGCTAGATCAGAGACCAGGGACGGACCCATGTACAGACAATCATTCGGGCTATAGGAGCGATCACTGGATTTAGCAGAGCAGTCATACACAATACGAACAGGAGTGGTGGAACTGTCCTTTTTAATCCCATGGTGAGCAAGGTAATGGATGTTATCCCCATATTCACTGAGCCCTACTCTCTCCACAAATCCACGTTGTACCTGCTCGGCTAAAACTGCCGCATAAGTCTCGCAATAACTTGGATCCTTGACAAACTGCTTCTGAAGGCCACGTAACCTACCAAGTGCTAGATGGAAATTAGTAGGTAATTTACTCTTGTTATCATTCCAAGGGAGCCTTACCACATACTGACCTCTGCCAGAGTCCTACGTTAGTCTCTTCATACGAGCTTAATGCCAGCTTGGACTCACGATCAAGTTCATGTGGGTCAATTCCAATATTATCCAAGTCCCATAGCTTATCTATATCAGTACATGTATTATCGGGCACATTTGGCCTAATATATTTATCTATGGGGCTTACTGCTACCTTAAGGACCGTAACCACCTCCACCTGTGTGTCTTGAGAGGAAGTGGCATAGGATCCAGAAATGGCATACCCTTGGATCGTGGGGAGCATTATTAGCTTATCTACCCGCCGATATCCAGGGTGAACCAGGTCGTAGTAATAATCGGCTCCGACCAGTAGCATAATACCATTGTTAGCAGAGAGTTGATCATCAGCCAGTTTATAACCCTTGCTTCTGAGATATTTTAAATGTGGTTGAATCTCTGATGCTATATAGAAACTGGGTAGTGTGTCGACCACAACAACCTTGATGGGACATACCCTGTTTCTATAAACATAGGAAATCTCCACTATATCATAGTCACTGGAATCTATTTCACCAGTGAAACCATGGAAACTCAAATTCTCTTGACCCTTGCTGGTACACTTGAGCTGGGGTAATGATGACTGCAGAACGAATGACCTCTGTGAGCACTGGTCAAGTAAGGTGCGCGTCATTATAATATTATTATTATTCCCCACTACTGGCAGCATCATAGTAGGAAGCAATTGACATTCTCGAGAAGCAATGGACATGGCAGATACTTTATCACCCTCGCTCTTACTTTTCTCATGCGACTCTTTGGGGGTTCTCCCCTTTTCTTTGCCGTCGTGCCGATCAGACTGGGTGCAAAGGGAAAACCAATGTTTCCCCTTGCAATACTTTCAAGGTTTGATGTAGGAATTGGTGCAAGTACTGTTGAAGTGGTCTCTTTCCAGACAGCTGGTACATAACTTAAGCGATTTAGCCTTGCCAATCTTCTGTGTAGCCTTAGGATACTTAGGACACTGATACCACAGATGACCGTGGACACTGCACAACTTACAACCTAATGATATTGGCCCTTTCTGGTTAGGAGAAGTCTGTACCGGGAAAGCTGCAGTAGATGGCGACATCTCCACTTGTCGGTAGTGTCCAGTACTCTCCATATTGAAGACTTCAGTCTGGTACACCTGCACCAACGCTTCCAAGTTTAGTGGAGAGTCGCTTAGTTGTCGTCTTAAGATTTCCCTTAGGGTGAGGGTATCTTATTCAAGATATTCACACTAAATATCTCCTCCTTGGTGACGGCCATTGTCTCCATAGATTGGAGGAGGCTCTCAAAGGAGGCATAGTACTCCTTTAGGGCCGTCACATCATAGGATGGAGGATCTAGCGTGAAGAACTTGGTAATTAACGCGGTCTTGATGACTTCCACTTCCCGTAAGTTCTCTTCAGCAACTCCACTGCAGACTCTTAGATGGTAGCTTCTAGCTTGTATCCATCGACTAACTTCAATGCCTCCCCTTTCAATTGACCACGGAGATATGTGAACCTTTGGATGGATGCGAGTGTTGTATTATGATGGACGGAACACTCAAAAATATCCCAAAATCCAGTCCAGGTAGCCGAATCCCCGGAAAAGGTAGGCAAAGTAAGCTTCGGCAGGTTAAAACCAGTCTCCCTTGGTGTACCGGTATCCTTAACAGAGGTTGATTCTTGGGTGGAAGATAGTCTGGCTAAGGCTGTATTAACATCCTCAAAGTACTAAAGATCTGCCGACATTTCTTCTTCCACATAGTCAGTAACTGTCAATAAACCATATACCTGCTGAGCATAACTATCATAAGTAGCTAGCGATTTAGTAACTGTAGCGAATTTACCCTTTATTTGATCAGCCGTGGCACTTAATAAAAATTCATCAAGATCTCTTGAACATCTATTTAAACTTTCCTTCATCCCTCCCTTAAGAATCTTAAGTTTCTTTAAATCTGTCATCGTTAAGTCTATTAGGCTATTAACTCTCTAAACTATAAATCAAACTATTACACAAATTAATCTAAATTCAAAAATGTGGCAATAGCATTGCCACTCCCAATTTGGAAACGGTAATTAGGCTACCAGCTGCAGTAGGAAGAATTAATTGAATAAGAATGACAAATGGCAGAAACAAACTAGGGCTAGAGAAAGAAGGGTAAATGAAAGGAACTGACTAGGCCTAGTAATAAGTATTAGGCTTAGCCCAGCTGCCCATCCCACAATCATGAGGTCTGTTGTCTGTCAATGGCTTAGGAATCAACAGAGACCGAACCCCATGACTGTAATTAGGCAACTAGGTTATACAATTTAATTAAATGAGTCCCATGAGAACCCTCTCCACCGGCAAAATGTAATTAAATGAGTCGTGATAAAACACAACGAACACCACAGGCACACCACCAAAGCGAAATGAACAGCCACCACAGACACCTGCAGGCCTAGACTGCCTAGCCTAGTAGTCCAGTAAATCTAGCAATCATTTAACTGGACCTAGAACAAATTGCAATAGGTTTTTTGGCTTTAACTTGTTTATTAGGTCCCTCTGATGAACATATAAAAAGTCTCTAACTTTTGGACACTGGGAAAGTGGTTAATTTGCATAAATTCAAGATGGCCGCCGTCCAAAGCTTCAATTTACAGATAACTTTTTTCTGGTTGCTCCTAGACCCTATAAATGTATTACAAACGTTTTTTGGCTTTAACTTGTTTATTAGGTCCCTCTGATGAACATATAAAAAGTCTCCAACTTTTGGACACCTGGAAAGTGGTTAATTTACAGCCGAAAAACCTTACAGACAGGCTGAACTGTCTCTTTCACAAGGAGTGACAGGCACTTTGTGCTTGTATGGGTTTTTTGACCTGTTGACTCTCTTTTTTATAAAAAAAAACAAAAACAAACCATGACTTAGTATGACGTCATTCAGAGCCAATTATGTAATTCATGATAGGAGTTCGTATTCACTTGGATCATCGGTGCTTGCATCAAAGTTGCTATTTTGACAGAGTCCTTTACATTGACCACATGCACTGGAACATTCAAGCTCATTCCGTTTGCAACTACAGCGTTGAGTGTCACAGTTGCCCTTACACTGACATCTGACCAATTTCAGTAGTGAATCAGGAGCCACTGGCGAATCCATCGTCTTCGGTTCAAGCTGTCCCTTCCGCAGACACCAGCCCCATTTCTCGGGGTCCACACAGTTCCCCATCCATTCCTGGACCTGACAATAAACTCGGAACGAGTGGTATTTGGCTGCATCGGTTGTTGGGGGAAGGCTGTGAACTTCAACGGTAGTTGAACTTTTTGCCACCTTGTTGCAAAACTGTCTTTCGCAGTCCGTCAAGGGTGTCATTTCCTTTTCCCCCGTACAAATAAACCAAGGCCTTTTCACCAGCTGATGATATCGCGTCTTTACTTCCACTTTGGCAACAGAATGCTTCTATACATTTCAAGAAACCGTTGTCTTCCCTCACTTTCCTCAAGGCAGCCCCTTTACCAATACCATACAGTCGTGAGGTTGTGTCACATCCACAGAGTGCATGGACAACTGGCAGGACACGACAGATGCTTTCACCGAGAGCTTCTGCTACTGAGTTAATATGCCAACATTTCCCACCTTCCTTGCTTGACTTGAAGTACAAATCATTCATCCCTCGTTCCGCATAATGACACAACAGCACCAACAAGTCTGTGTCCTCACCTATCACATATGTCACGGTTTCCCTTGCATGCTCAATTCCCTTCTTCGCAATCATGACATCTGCATCTGCTGGCGCATTGACACAGTCAATTCCATTTGCCTTGAATGTTTCACACAATAAGTCAATGAAGTTTTGCTTATTGTCCGAGTTTGACAGGAAGTTTTCCTTTTTTGACCGAAGGGGCATGGTTGGAGTGAACATCACCTTTTGACCAAAGACTCCTTTTGATCGTCGATTGTGTGTCATGTCCTTGGTAGTAGGTCCTGATTTATAACCGTCGAATACAACCACCGGGTTGAGAAAGTTTTTGGAAACATGCTTCATGTACATGCTTGCAATGTCCTCAAATGTGTCACCCTTCTTCCATGGAATCCTTTGCAATAAGGAACCACCATCCAGAACATGGGTCACAGTCCTTTCTTCCTCAAATGATTCCAATGACGACTTGGGAACAACAGCAGCTATCTCATCTCCTAGCTGTGGTTTATTGGCTTCCCTGAGCCTCCCCCACTTATCGAACAGAGCAGTAGGGTAGCTAGACAACTCATACGCAAAGACCTCTTCAACACCGAAGTCCCTGTTATTAGCAAAGATGAGGAGCCTCTGGAAAAGGAGCTGTGGGTCGATTGGTACTTTTTCAGCACTGATTGTAACCTTTGCACCCAACGACTCAACTTGATCTTTCTTCCTAAATGAAAAGTCAAAAGCATTGCTACCTTCCATCTTCTGCACAATGTTCATACCAACCTCATACAGTAAATGAGGATTGGCCGAGGCTGGTCCTGTCACACCGTTGGCAATATTCCTGAGTTCATTTGATTCTTGAAATGGATCATAATCCTTGAAGAATGCGAGAACCTTCTCTGTGTCCTTCCTATCTCGTTCACGCCTTGCTTCAGTCATTTCTTTGTGCTGCTCAGAGGTGTGGAAATGCTTCCCTGTCAGTTCTTGCATAACTTCACTCACCTCAGCGCAGGCTGGCATAGCAAGTAACCAGCGCAGGCGTTGTTTCCTCCATGCCCCTACCACGTGTCAATCCACCATTCGTTTTCAAAGAGCGCATCAAAACCTGCTCTATAACCAAGTCGCTTGGCAGTCCTGCCCACAGCCGATCACTTCGGCGGATCACAAATAGACCGGAGTTCAATTGACAGAACATGTCTGGGTTGAGCTGCTCAAGTTCAATCATGTCTTGAATGTACACATGGGCTGACTTGGCATAATTGTTATGACCACACGCTGCAAAGTACGGCAACATCTCCTGGAGTGTTCCGAGGTACAGTAGGAAATCGCCCATTCTCAGTGCCCTCAGGAAGCGACGCAGCAGGTTAATCATGTCCATGTATTGAATCCATAGCTTTCCCATCTTATGCTCTGCTAAGGAGCTCTTCTCAGCTTTAAGTTTTCAGAAATTATGTTGAAAACGTCTTTACTGCAGACTTCATCCGGTGAAACGTCTTCACGCAACAGCTTATCCAAAAGATCTGCAGCCTCCTGGAAGTCCTTGCATGCGTCACTTTCCTCATCTACCATTGAGAGGTTGACACCGTATGCCCTGCCTAACACAATCGAACTCAAGGCTGTGTCAACCAAGAAGTGGCCTCTGATTGCTCGTGCATAGGCTTTCCCACTCAGCATTTGGGTCACAGCATTTTCAGCGTATAGAAGTTCCAAAACCTCCTTAAGCCCAGATGCTTCCATAACATGGCCCATGCATCCCAAAAAGCTCATCACAGAGTGAAAGCCACCAAGGTTCAAAACAATGGGTTTCAGTTCGCTTCCTTCCTTCTCATGAACAATGATCGTCTTCGCTTTCCAATAAAGCGGTTGGTCGAATGTCAGCATTGGCGTCGTTCCCTGGCGATGGCTTTCCGCAGCAACGAAGTGAAGTGTTGAGTAAATACAACTCATGTCCGTAGGGTCCATGTCAATCATGGGCAAGAAATGGACGGATGATTTCCCTGGGTGTGGTCCATGGCACACACTCTGCATTAAGCCGGACCAGCCTGGTCGTTTTGGTCGAAGCAACCATGACGTTTTCCACAGTATGTCCAGATTTTCAAGCTTGTCAGATGCTGAAATGGGGTCAAGCTTTCTAAATTCGAGAGGCCCACCCTTCTTGCGAACACTGCGGTAGTATTTGATTTCAATTTGAGCTGCCATGAAGTTGTTTTCAGGTGACTGCAATCTTGGTATTGATGTGTCTCTTACTTCAGGGGTGACAGCAACAATTATACCCATACCATGGTATGTTCCTCGCCCATCAAGCGTACGCAAGTTGTGATCAACATTGTCTGCAACGAACTGTCCAAACCTGCCTGCAGTGGATATGTTGGTGCCCCTGAAATTGGCAGCACACTTCGAAAACCTCAAAACTTCTGCGTAAGGCAGACAGAAGCCGTGGCTGTGTAAACTGTCCACAAGAAAGCGGGAACCAAAGTGCTGGTGCATTTGAACCGCCAATCCATACTGAATGGGTGCTACAATGGCCCTTGGTCTGGTAAGTTGCACGATACTTTGTCCAATTGATGCAACTTCAAGATCACATGACTTGCCACTGAACGTCTCTTGCAGCAATATACGAAGGGACTGCGGAACGTACGCCACATTCTTTTCCAGCGACCGGAGTTCAGAAGGATCTGGATAGAAATCTCTACAAGTATCAATGTTCTTTATATCTGCTTTGATCAACCGTGCCGCAGCCCTGACTATCTTTTTTTGTTCTGCTTCCTCATCATCAGTCTGTGGTGAGTCTTTGAATTGTTGCAAAATCTTTGCAGCACTTTCTATGACAGTTACAACATCGCTGCGTCCATGCACGTTACTAATAACCAGTTCATCCCCAAAATATGAAATAAGTTTCTGTTTCATGTATTTTACACTATACGCTTCAACATCAGGGCACAACTGGGACATTCTATCAACGAGATCAACCACTGTAGTCTGTTCATCATCATTGCCACTGACTAGGTCCTCGATTGTGAGTAGAAATGCTTCCTCTCGTGAGGCATCTACTTTGCAACCCTTGCGAGGAGGTTCACTGTCTGCGGAATCACGATATTTGGAGGGGATCTGCCTATGTGTCTGGAAATTTGAGCTGCACTGCTTGTGATATATTGCGTCAGCTGCTGGAAGATCGCGTGCAAAGTTAATTCGGCCTCTAACAGTGTCAGCCCACTCATCAGCCCTGGCATCACATGCAGAAAGTATTGTCCTTTGAAAGTTGAAGGTGCGTACTGGATACACTTCTTCTGAATCGTGCTTTGTGTCCAAATAGATTTTTGTACCACAAAAAAAGCAGTTCTCTGTAAAACAAAAGTCTGGTGTCTGAGAACGAAGAGCAGGTTTTTCAGGAAGTTTCTTCTGCTTCCCAGGAATTCTATTTGACTTCGTATTGACATGCTTCTTTCGGCAATCAATGTGCACCGTTTGGCCCTCGGACACGGTAATTGATGGCGTTCCACGTTCAGTACTGGCCTTGTTGATAGTATCTGCTCCCTTCGCCCTCAGCTTGACTGTTTCTCCTTCGTCTAACGTGTTTGAGCAAATGCCGCAGGGATTATGCACCACCTCTTCTTCCATGGCTTCGGTAATGTCGCACCAATCTGTTGAAACAAGATGATGGGATTAGTATAGGCCTAGGCAAAATGTAATAGACAATAATGTGCAGTAAAGGTAGGGCTTGACCTAGAACAAATTGCAATAGAAGGTTTTTTGGCTGTAAATTAACCACTTTCCAAGTGTCCAAAAGTTGGAGACTTTTATATGTTCATCAGGGGGACCTAATAAACAAGTTAAAGCCAAAAAACGTTGTTTGTAATACATTTATAGGGTCTAGGAGCAACCAGAAAAAAGTTATCTGTAAATTGAAGCTTTGGATGGCGGCCATCTTGAATTTATGCAAATTAACCACTTTCTCGGTGTCCAAAAGTTGGAGACTTTTTATATGTTCATCAGAGGGACCTAATAAACAAGTTAAAGCCAAAAAACCTTCTATTGCAATTTGTTCTAAGTCCAGCCCTACTTTGACTGGTCTATAGCCTATGAGCGCGAAATGGCGCCCGACGAAATTACCCCTACCCCAATCTCCAGCCCAGCTAACCCACCAAAAAACGCCAAGGACCACACGCCCAAAAAAACCCTGGAAACTAGCCCCAAAAAAGACCGGGACGGCGCCTAAATGGTAAAAAACATGAGGGAAGAAGCTGGGTCTAAACTAGGGAAACGGCAGTCGGCCAACAACGCGCGAGGCGGCAGCCATTTGTAAGCCCACAAGCGTCAAGGAAGCAAACAAAACGGTACTACGGTAAGGAAGCCTTAGGGCACGAAGGACCATTATTTGTCGGGAATTTAGATAAAGAAGTTAAATTACATATCACTGGTACATGAAATATCCCAACAAGTAGTTATATTATAATTACCAACGAGATATTCGATGGGTGTAATCCAGTCCTCCACACACGGCTAATTCAATTGCATGACATGTAGGAATGTTCACATAATACAATATCGATACAATGAACTTAGCTTAGAGGACTGGTGATTTAGGACTGTTATAGATTAATATTTATAGCACATGGTGAACTGTGGGTTGAGTCAGAGCCGGGGGGGATGTTGGTTGTATGGTGTTGATTGAGAGACTCCAGGGCCGGCGTCCGATCGCTTCGCGAAATTACATTTGGCTGCCGGCTCATAATAATTATAACCCATAACTTGGTTTCATAATACATCTAGAGCTGATGTAGATATTTATACATTACAGTTAATATTTAACCTAACTTAAGAATAAACTACAATACACAAAGAACCAGCCGAAATCGTACAAGCGATACGATACCGCCAAATTCAAATGTCCTATTGGACCAAAACATGTCGGGATCATTACCCTATTCCCGACAATGGTTTTAGACGATGTCGATCAACTGCAGACATTCTTTGCCTTCTTACGCATCAAATCAACCAAGCTACAGAACAACATGGTGAAACACATACAAAAGCACTGGATATATCAAAGGCATTTGATAGAGTCTGGCATCAATCCTTATTGTCGAAGATGTCACATTACGGCCTTGCATCATTAGTTCCACTAATTTCTTCTTATCTTCATAACAGAAAAATAAGTGTTATGGTAGATGGCCTTTATTCTCAATTTCACTCAATAAATGCTGGTGTTCCCCAGGGATCAGTTTTGGCCCCAACTCTGTTCCTCATTCATATCAATGATCTCATATCTACCACTCATAATCCAATACATTCCTATGCAGATGACTCAACAATCCAGTTCCTTCACATTTACCAATTCTTTCACCCAACCCGATCTTATAAATTCAAAAATAAACACTGCAATTTCTCTGAACCAGGACCTTTCTAAAATTAATGAATGGGGACAAAAGAATCTAGTTTCCTTTAATGCACAGAAAACCAAGTACATTCAATTTTCTAACCGACAGAATCTCACTGACTCCCATATATTTTATAATGATGTAAATATTCCCACTTTCCATAGTATTGACATTCTCGGTGTAACATTAACTACTAACTTGAGCTGGACACATTATGTTAGAAGCATTGCTAAGAATGCCTCTAAAAAAAACGGACTCCTGTACAGAGTTCGAGAATTCATCACTGACGAGCAGTTGGCCGTAACATATAAGTAATGTGCATTCTCAGATTGATTACTGTTCACCTCTGTGGAGTGGAAGTGGAGTGGTTGTATTGAGTCAGTTGGACAAAATTCAAAATAAAGCTATTAGATTAATCAATAACCCTGCAATCACACAGGACCTTCCTACATTATCCATACGAAGAAACGTTGCATCCCTTGCATTATTCTACAGATTTGTTCACGGCAATTGTTCCGAGGAACTTGCTTCAATTGTGCCGCCTCTCCACATCTTTCCCCGTAGACTAGGGCAGCTGAGAGCGCCCATGAATTTACACTTTCTCCTCCACAATGCAGAACTTCTGCTTATCAGAATTCATTTATCCCCAGAGCTACTACTCTTTGGAAATCACTTTCCTCGTATTGCTTTCTACAAACTTACAATCTACAAATGTTTAAATCCAGTTGTTACAAACATTTTATGAATGGAGGATGCCTTTAGGTACATGGACTTTTTCGTTTTGTCTGTGTTTTTCCTTCCTCTGTTCATTGTTTCATGTGTCTTTCTGTTACAGGGAGGATTACTTCGGCCGAGGCCAACCAATGGTCTGGACAGCTTAAGTGGGTGGTGGGTTGATTGGAGTTTTATTTTGACCAGGGTTTGATAAATTAAGTTTGCATTCATTATTGGCATGTATTTAACGAAATTGCATTAACGTAACTTAAACCAGAGCTTTCTCTTTGTGCAGCTTAGGAAGGATCCTCTTCAGTATTGCCATTTGGTACTGAGTTTTGTTGATAGTTGTGGCTCAACTAGGGGTTCCAGTTTCTGCATTGTGTATAACAGAGCCAGTTGGGGGATTGTCTGCACCTTTGGTCCCCAGAGAGCCTGGACATTGCGAATGAGCTCAGTTCTGTTGCGATAGGCTGTGTTAAGAGTTGAGGCTACGGAGGTGCTGAGTATTTACTTGTCTGTGTTAGCCCATGGACTAGAAGCCTCTACTGTCAGTCGTAACAAGCTTGGAAGGATATATGGTAGCGAAAAGGATTAATTGAGAGAGTATGTAGCCTTTTAACCCTTCCTACCCGGGCTGCCTTAGGTAAGGACAGCACGAAAGAAGGGCCGCTACCCGGTATGCCTTATCTAAGGCATGAGCTTAATAGCCTAATTAAACTTGGTCCGAACGCCGTGCGTACGACCTATGTGAACAAACCCAAGCGTTCGTCACCGCACCTCCGAAAACAAGAAGACTCCTCAATGTTATTGTTCTGACGTCATGACGAAATTAGTGTCTAAAAAGACCCCATATTGGCAACATCTCTGCAATATTGGCTCCACTGATATCGTCATCACAACTGAACCAGTTGACTTACAGAGCTCTACTAAATGCCAAAATACAGATTGAAAACCGCACTACGATTATAGATGAGTGGGAAAGTTCTAGCAGTGAAAATAAACATAAATACGGTAGCCTAGGCCTAGACGTTTTTCGGCCATATCGCCCGGGTAGGGGCGACCGTCATTAGCTAAGACAGCCCGGGGAGGAAGGGTTAATGGGTAGACTTTCTCCCCAAGCTAAATTAAATCGCCTAATAGCCACCAGCATAAAATGGTAAAGACGTCACTGGTACTGTATGGGTTAATTACAATCGAAAACAATACAGCACATAACCCATACAGTATATTATCCATCCGAATAACTTACTGGGAAGGCTGGAATGCATGGACGCCATTTAACTCCTTCTGTACCGGTGCCATACTTTTAACTTTCTTCTGGCTACTATATGATGATTTTATTAAGTTTCAAAGGGGCCTCCAGCAACTAACACTCTTCGAATTATCTCACTTAACCCTTTTTACTACCACAGATCCTTCTTAATCTGCAGAAAATAGTATAAATACTGGTAGAATATAATTAAATATAAGTCGCTGGTACAGAAGTGGTTTAGATTTTTTTTTTTTTACTCAAGATTATATATTTAGTTATATATAAACTCTAATTATCAACCATCTGCCTTAGAGAAAACCCCATGAAACTATATCATATATAATTAACTACAGTCGAAAATATAACTCCACACAACAAATAATATATATTATATTAACCATCCGAATGACTGTTTGGCCTTGGCTCGAATGCATGGACACATTCTCAATTACCAACAAGCTATACATGAGAGAGCAATTAACAGGCTTTGAACTATCTCACCTAACCCTATTTACTCCCTCAGATCCTTCTTAAACTGAACACAATCGTCTAAATATAAGTAGAATACAATTAAAGAAGTCGCCACTGCAGAAGGGGTTAAATTACCATTGTCACATACACCGGAGTTCAGGAGAGAGTAAACTTCCCATAACAGTTTTCAGTTCGCTGTGTATGTTGTAGTTTGGTTTGGGGGAGGGGAGGCTCAAATATTTGATGCTCTCGCGAGTAGGCCGTATTTTTAAAGGGGGAGGTAGTTGCTTGTTCTCATTCATTTGTTTAGTCCTATTAAATTTGAGATGTTACATTTGTTCCAGTAGTTTGGCTATTTTAAGTCCTTTAGCCCCATTTCTTTGTCAATATAAAGACCTTTCTTGCCATGTAGGTGCCGACATTTCTAGACTGAGCGGCCTGGGTCCAGGACATATTGCTACTGAAAAAAGTAAAACAAAATCTTGAAAGGGGGTCTAGTGAGTGTTTTATTTGTTTTAAGGTTTGATGGAGGTCTACCGAGGAAACTATAACAAATAAATATACCCCATAATAACCACTACCTCTTTAAACATATCTTATAAAGGATACTCAAAATAAAAATGACTTCTTTTAAATTATTTAAAAACATAATTGTTTACAAATATACACTATTTGGTGACCACATTATCTCTTGGACTATATTATTGACTCGTCATAAGATGAATGACCGCCATAGTGTTAGTTAGCTCTTAACCCCTTGAGCATCATGACGCGTTTTGACAGTTTATTCTGGCCATCATTAGATTTCATACAGCTTAGGAAGAATGTGTGGGGATGAAAAAAGGTAGCGTCTCAATTTGCCCAATGACTTCTATATACCCTTCCTACTATGAATAAATCATCTAATGATAGCCAAAATAATGTGTCAAACAGCATCATAATCCTAAAGGGGCTAAGCTGAGTAAGTCGCTTAACATTGTAAAATTAAGTAGTAAGGATCATCATATAATGATAAAAGCTAAGACTGTTCAAGGAAGAAGGTCCTGATAAATAGTAGTTTCTTTTACGTTACACATAAATATGAGGTAAGAGGTCAAAACAGATAAATGTCGTTACATAATATATAGCACAATAATAATCGTACCATCATGTAAGTTTAACCCTCTGAGGATCATTGACACACTTGTTTTCAGTATTATGGCTTGTTTGACGATTGTATTCAGATTATGAAATGTATATGGATGTCCGAGCGTTGATTGAGATAGTCTTTACCCTTTTAGTAAAACTCACAGATCCTTCCTAAGCTGTATAAAATAGTCTAATGATGGCCACATTAAACTGGTAAAACGCGTCATATCCTCAAGGGTTAAGTTAAAAGCTGGAGTATAGTAATCTACATTTAATAGGATTATGTTGAGCGGAAGTATGTGGCTATGAACCTTCTTCGAGTAATAATGGGCAGCGTATATTATGAGCGGCAGAATGTTGATCTTATACGCCGTTTATGCCTCGCTTATTCACTAATTTCAGGAATTGCTACCATGCCAATTTAAAGCATAACATACTACAGTATACTCCTAACACATATATTGTACACATTCACTGACAAAGGCGATTACATAGAAATATAATGTAATCTCTATGAACAATGGCTTTTACTGTTTTAGTTATTGTACACGAATTATGTCGTCTGAATAATACTATAATGCAATGTATAACATTGTTCTTAATACCAAAAAACCCCAAACGAAATTAATGAAGTATGTGATTCTCCCAGGATTCGAACTAGTATATCTCATCCAGAATTTACATTATTAATATAATTATATAATTCAACGATAAACTTGCTCGGATGACGCTGACTTAACCCCTTCCGTACTGGTGACGTCTTTTTATTATTCTAGCTATATTTAGACGATTTTGTGAAGTTTTATAAGGATCTGTGGTAGTGAAAAGGGTTAAGTGGCATAGTTCGAAGCCTGTTAATTGCTGGATATAATTAATTAACACTGAATCAAATTTCAACCACTTTAATTTTTATTCCGTGATAACAAAAGAAACTTTTAAAAGTTTAGAAAGTATCTCTTGTATTAGTCCAAATAGCATCAACACATATAGTACTCAAAGAGGTACTACCAATAGTTGTAAATCGTTTGTTCAAGATATATGTTATGCCCAATCTAACCTTGCTCAATATTACGTAACAAAGCCTAACCTAAACTTACTTAACCAAGCCAAGCCTAAGCTAACTTGACTTAATGTGGAGGTGTGTGGGAGTGATCTGGCGGTTTACCCCCTTCCTGTACCGGGAAAGTAATTTGTATTTTATTCTAGCTATATTTAGACGACTTTGTCCAGATTAAGAAGGATCTGTGGTAGTGAAAGGGGTTAATTAAGATAGTTCGAAGCCTGTTAATTGCTGAAGGCCCTTCTTAAACTTTAAAAAATCGTAAAAAATTTAGCTAGAATAAAATACAAAATACGTCGCCGGTAGTAAATGGGTTAAGGGGATAGTAGTTATATTTTGGTCTATGTATTGATCTATTCCTATATTATAAATGTCCTCGCTATGCCTCCATCAATCTTAAAAACACTCCCCCTAGACCCCCCTTCAAGATAATTCTGAACCTTTTTCGGTAGAAAAATGTCCCAGCCGATTCCTCCTAAATTTGACGCTCATATCACTAGAAAGGAAAACCATAGACACCTAATTGTCAAGAAAGGTTTGAATATTGAAAAATAAATAGAGTAAACGGTCTTAAAATAACTAAACTAATGGGCCTAACGTTTTAAAACTTGAAAATGTATGGGGCTGAACATGATGGAGAAGGGGGCCCAGAGAAAATCAAACGCTCCCCTTTAAACTCTTAAAATTAAGGTCCTAACCATAAATAGTTGTGGAAACGTGGACACACTCCATTTGATGCCGCTCATATAGGCTGCCTAAGATTTCCAAGATGAACTTTATATCCAACGCCATCCATAACAACTTTATATCCAGCGCCATCCATAACAACTAGTTTGTTTTCTTTTTTTGTAAGAAACTCAACACTAAAGTAGGAATAAGTTCCATGGTAAACAGACAATTATAATAACTTCACGAATAATATACTAGAGCCATATAAACTACACACCATCGTTTGGGGAATTGCAAGAGGAAGAATCGTTAAG
The DNA here is from genome assembly GCA_032716605.1 of Paralithodes platypus. Taxonomy (NCBI): domain Eukaryota; kingdom Metazoa; phylum Arthropoda; class Malacostraca; order Decapoda; family Lithodidae; genus Paralithodes; species Paralithodes platypus. Next base: position 15,395,683 of record CM064538.1, on the reverse strand, counting down.
TGTGCCAACTGATTGTAAAAACATATAAGATATTTGTTTAAATAGATTGGACGACTACTAGCTTAAAAAGAAACTTGCCTATCATCATCTACAGCCTGTGTTATTCCACTGTATAACCATTGTTTTTACTTAATGTAAACTACTAATCCTAGCTTCAAAAACAACATCGTTATTATCATTTACAGCTTCTATTATTCCACTGCAGAACCATTTTGTTTACTTAGATTTGAATCTATATCCTACTTTCAAAAGCATCATCATTATTATCATCTACAGCCGATGTTATTCTCCAAGAGGAATACAACAACTACAACGGCTTCTTCCGGCTGTGAGGTTGTCTATTTAGTGAATGTGCATGAGCACAGCCGATCCAATGGAAAAAACATTGGATCGGCTTTGCTTGTAGTCTATATCGAGAGGAATGAGATACATGAACTTGCTTTATGTCCTATGTATATGATAGAGACAAAATGCAAAGGTGCCTGTAACAAGTGTCTCAACCAAAGCTAAAGGAGTGAGTCAAATTAAACTATTTTCTTCTGGTGTATTGGAAAGAAGAGTGATGTGCTTGTTTAGTGTAGTGAAATGGATAGAAGTTGTTTGTTAGAGCTTGCTGGATTTTACTGTGTAGGTGAGACACAAACAGAAACAGTGAGGGAAGCCAGACAAATGAAACAGGAGTTCCAGCAACTCCTTATCACATGCCAATGAGGTGTCCCCTGGGTATTGCCCTGCTCGATTGGTATCCACAAATCGATGCTGGGTATTCTAAATAGTTACGTCGCCTTTATCACCATCTTATCAGGCGTATCCTATGTGCCTACATAATTATTCTAGAGCTATTAATATTGATACACAAGTCATTATAGAGCATTATAACTCATGATAGTGTGGTTTTAAAGATGAAGCTATGACGGTGAGGGAAATTAATAAGGTGATAATTAATTAATCTGTCATGTCTTACTCCTTGCTGTAACTTATGGCTGCTCTGAATAATCGACCATTGTTCAATAAGCTGCCAAGGACCAATATTTATGGTAGCGGCGACGTCCCAGTATCTATCGTGGGGTTTGTAATACAAGGAACAACCGCTCACCCCATTCAACCCATTGAACCGTGGGACGTACTATACCATGTTCCAAATAGGTAGTCCAGAAATTCCGAACCATAACTTCTATAACTCAAAAAGGGCTAAAACAAATGGGCTGTAAATTGCCAAGCCTATTCCCTGGCTGACCCTTCCCAAATGGTAGACATATTAACTCGGTTACTCTAGTCGCTCGTGAGTTATAAAGGTTAATGTTGAAGAGTTGCCCTACTTATTTGGAATATGGCATAGTGTAGCAAACTAGTAACTACAGACAAGATGGTGTAGTACACTCGGACACCATATAGTCCAGTAAATCTAGCAATAATTTAACTGGACCTAGAACAAATTGCAATAGAAGGTTTTTTGGCTTTAACTTGTTTATTAGGTCCCTCTGATGAACATATAAAAAGTCTCCAACTTTTGGACACTGGGAAAGTGGTTAATTTGCATAAATTCAAGATGGCCGCCGTCCAAAGCTTCAATTTACAGATAACTTTTTTCTGGTTGCTCCTAGACCCTATAAATGTATTCCAAACAACGTTTTTTGGCTTTAACTTGTTTATTAGGTCCCTCTGATGAACATATAAAAAGTCTCCAACTTTTGGACACCTGGAAAGTGGTTAATTTACAGCCGAAAAACCTTAGACAGGCTGAACTGTCTCTTTCACAAGTGGTGACACAGGCACTTTGTGCTTGTATGGGTTTTTTGACCTGTTGTCCCTCTTTTTTATAAAAAAAAAAAAAACATGACGTAGTATGACGTCATTCAGAACCAATTATGTAATTCATGATAGGAGTTCGTATTCACTTGGATCATCGGTGCTTGCATCAAAGTTGCTATTTTGACAGAGTCCTTTACATTGACCACATGCACTGGAACATTCAAGCTCATTCCGTTTGCAACTACAGCGTTGAGTGTCACAGTTGCCCTTACACTGACATCTGACCAATTTCAGTAGTGAATCAGGAGCCACTGGCGAATCCATCGTCTTCGGTTCAAGCTGTCCCTTCCGCAGACACCAGCCCCATTTCTCGGGGTCCACACAGTTCCCCATCCATTCCTGGACCTGACAATAAACTCGGAACGAGTGGTATTTGGCTGCATCGGTTGTTGGGGGAAGGCTGTGAACTTCAACGGTAGTTGAACTTTTTGCCACCTTGTTGCAAAACTTTGTCTTTCGCAGTCCGTCAAGGGTATCATTTCCTTTTCCCCCGTACAAATAAACCAAGGCCTTTTCACCAGCTGATGATATCGCGTCTTTACTTCCACTTTGGCAACAGAATGCTTCTATACATTTCAAGAAACCGTTGTCTTCCCTCACTTTCCTCAAGGCAGCCCCTTTACCAATACCATACAGTCGTGAGGTTGTGTCACATCCACAGAGTGCATGGACAACTGGCAGGACACGACAGATGCTTTCACCGAGAGCTTCTGCTACTGAGTTAATATGCCAACATTTCCCACCTTCCTTGCTCGACTTGAAGTACAAATCATTCATCCCTCGTTCCGCATAATGACACAACAGCACCAACAAGTCTGTGTCCTCACCTATCACATATGTCACGGTTTCCCTTGCATGCTCAATTCCCTTCTTCGCAATCTTGACATCTGCATCTGCTGGCGCATTGACACAGTCAATTCCATTTGCCTTGAATGTTTCACACAATAAGTCAATGAAGTTTTGCTTATTGTCCGAGTTTGACAAGAAGTTTTCCTTTTTTGACCGAAGGGGCATGGTTGGAGTGAACATCACCTTTTGACCAAAGACTCCTTTTGATCGTCGATTGTGTGTCATGTCCTTGGTAGTAGGTCCTGATTTATAACCGTCGAATACAACCACCGGGTTGAGAAAGTTTTTGGAAAACTGCTTCATGTACATGCTTGCAATGTCCTCAAATGTGTCCCCCTTCTTCCATGGAATCCTTTGCAATAAGGAACCACCATCCAGAACATGGGTCACAGTCCTTTCTTCCTCAAATGATTCCAATGACGACTTGGGAACAACAGCAGCTATCTCATCTCCTAGCTGTGGTTTATTGGCTTCCCTGAGCCTCCCCCACTTATCTAACAGAGCAGTAGGGTAGCTAGACAACTCATACGCAAAGACCTCTTCAACACCTAAGTCCCTGTTATTAGCAAAGATGAGGAGCCTCTGGAAAAGGAGCTGTGGGTCGATTGGTACTTTTTCAGCACTGATTGTAACCTTTGCACCCAACGACTCAACTTGATCTTTCTTCCTAAATGAAAAGTCAAAAGCATTGCTACCTTCCATCTTCTGCACAATGTTCATACCAACCTCATACAGTAAATGAGGATTGGCCGAGGCTGGTCCTGTCACACCGTTGGCAATATTCCTGAGTTCATTTGATTCTTGAAATGGATCATAATCCTTGAAGAATGCGAGAACCTTCTCTGTGTCCTTCCTATCTCGTTCACGCCTTGCTTCAGTCATTTCTTTGTGCTGCTCAGAGGTGTGGAAATGCTTCCCTGTCCGTTCTTGCACAACTTCACTCACCTCAGCGCAGGCTGGCATAGCAAGTAACCAGCGCAGGCGTTGCGTTTCCTCCATGCCCCTACCACGTGTCAATCCACCATTCGTTTTCAAAGAGCGCATCAAAACCTGCTCTATAACCAAGTCGCTTGGCAGTCCTGCCCACAGCCGATCACTTCGGCGGATCACAAATAGACCGGAGTTCAATTGACAGAACATGTCTGGGTTGAGCTGCTCAAGTTCAATCATGGGCTGACTTGGCATAATTGTTATGACCACACGCTGCAAAGTACGGCAACATCTCCTGGAGTGTTCCGAGGTACAGTAGGAAATCGCCCATTCTCAGTGCCCTCAGGAAGCGACGCAGCAGGTCAATCATGTCCATGTATTGAATCCATAGCTTTCCCATCTTATGCTCTACTAAGGAGCTCTTCTCAGCTTTAAGTTTTTCAGAAATTCTGTTGAAAACGTCTTTACTGCAGACTTCATCCGGTGAAACGTCTTCACGCAACAGCTTATCCAAAAGATCTGCAGCCTCCTGGAAGTCCTTGCATGCGTCACTTTCCTCATCTACCATTGAGAGGTTGACACCGTATGCCCTGCCTAACACAATCGAACTCAAGGCTGTGTCAACCAAGAAGTGGCCTCTGATTGCTCGTGCATAGGCTTTCCCATTCAGCATTTGGGTCACAGCATTTTCAGCGTATATAAGTTCCAAAACCTCCTTAAGCCCAGATGCTTCCATAACATGGCCCATGCATCCCAAAAAGCTCATCACAGAGTGAAAGCTTCGTATTGACATGCTTCTTTCGGCAATCAATGTGCACCGTTTGGCCCTCGGACACGGTAATTGATGGCGTTCCACGTTCAGTACTGGCCTTGTTGATAGTATCTGCTCCCTTCGCCCTCAGCTTGACTGTTTCTCCTTCGTCTAACGTGTTTGAGCAAATGCCGCAGGGATTATGCACCACCTCTTCTTCCATGGCTTCGGTAGATGTCGCACCAATCTGTTGAAACAAGATGATGGGATTAGTATAGGCCTAGGCAAAATGTAATAGACAATAATGTGCAGTAAAGGTAGGGCTTGACCTAGAACAAATTGCAATAGGTTTTTTGGCTGTAAGGTTTTTTGGCTGTAAATTAACCACTTTCCAGGTGTCCAAAAGTTGGAGACTTTTTATATGTTCATCAGAGGGACCTAATAAACAAGTTAAAGCCAAAAAACGTTGTTTGTAATACATTTATAGGGTCTAGGAGCAACCAGAAAAAAGTTATCTGTAAATTGAAGCTTTGGACGGTGGCCATCTTGAATTTATGCAAATTAACCACTTTCCCGGTGTCCAAAAGTTGGAGACTTTTTATATGTTCATCAGAGGGACCTAATAAACAAGTTAAAGCCAAAAAACCTTCTATTGCAATTTGTTCTAAGTCCAGCCCTACTTTGACTGGTCTAATAGTCTCTAGCCCACTCATACAAATTCATGGACCCTTGTGTATTTTGTTTATAGAATAATAACTATCTGGATTGATTTTTGGATAGAACTTGTCGATCAATAAACAGTATACCGTGTATAATTGTGTAGTTGATGTATACGAAATATATTAATAAATCTGTTTCCGGAAATATACTTCCATAATTATATATAGGTTAATGAGTGGGCTAGATACTATGGCATCAGAGTGTACCGTTCGTGATTCTATTGAACAGTCACACGGTAAAGTCCGTGAGCATCATATATTTCACAATGGAAGCATATGTAAAGCAACTGATTTTCAAAATGTAATAATACTAGTTACACACTTTTATAAGATTAAATATATAAATTAATAGATCCATGAATTGATCCTATATGAGAAACACGCTTTTTTATGACAGACTGCACCAAATATAAATAATAAAATTAATTATAATATTAGTACGAATAATAGTAATAATAATAATAATATTAATATTCATAACAATAATAATGACAATATAAATAAGAATATCAATAAACAATGGATAATGCAAACCACTGCGGGTCGCCAACCTTCCAACATATTCACCGTTCCCACAATGTCCATAATGAGATCATCATAGCGTCCATTGCTGCCTTTATTATGAGGCACATTTCCTGAGAGATATGGTGGACAGTTTACCCTCACCTCCCCCAGGTTGTGGTGATGGCCGGGCTGCCTCGTAATAGAGATTATGGAGTAAGAACAACTGGACAGGGTTTTATTTGGACACCATTTTGGTATCGTAATTATCTAACTACCAGGTGACATTTTATTGTTGTTCAAATCGAGTTGAAATTCCAAGACCACACTTTTCATCTTTCACCTGTATTGCCGAATGTTTATCATAGATTGGGATATACTGAGTGTAAAGAAAGGCTAATGACTGCACTTGTGGCAGCAAGAATATTGGTGGTTGGCAGATCTCTGCTACCGTAGGGTTTCTAACTCATAACCGTCACCTCTACAGGGAGTTAATATGATATACTTACAGTACTCGCCATGCTGTATACCTTGTGTAGGGAATCATGTGTACAATAGTTTACTCATTGATATTTGCCAAGTGTATTTTCAAGTGACCTGTTTATGCTAGTTAAATTGAAAAGGGTTGGGGGGGGATGGACGTATTTATTTCCTCATTTATATATATTTTGATAATTCTTTTAGTTTCCTGCCGAGAGCTCCATCAAGCTTAGAACCCCAAGACCCTCCTTCAAGATATGTACATTTTTCGATAGAAAAATGTCACGGCCGATTCCTTGCTATCGCTCGCAAGGAAAAATGGACACCTAAATGACTCTAAACATTCTTAATATTGACAAAGAAGGGGTGAAAGGTCTAAACATCGCCAAACTAATGGGCCGAACGTCATAAAATCTGAAAACTATTGGGGCTAAACAAGAGGAAGAAGGCAACCAAAAAACGACCCATCTCCCCTTAAGCCATATTTAAACGTAAGTGCAGTCGTGAATAATAAGATTACACACATTTGAATCATTGGATGTTCTGATGGATTAACAACCATTATAGTAACGCATTGTATTGGCTCGTTTGTGCCCGATACAGATTAACCCCTTGAGGATTATGACGACCTTTGACAATATAGTTTGGTATTAACGATTGTATACGGTTTAGGAAGGATTTGTGGGAGTTATGTGGGTAAAGACACTCCATTCACTCTCTGATTTGTGGGTAAAGACTATCTCAATTCACTCTCTGATTTGTGGGAGTTACCCACATATCTCAATTCACTCTCTGATTTGTGGGAGTTACCCACATATCTCAATTCACTCTCTGATTTGTGGTTGTTATGTGGGTAAAGACTATCTCAATTCACTCTCTGATTTGTGGTTGTTATGTGGGTAAAGACTATCTCAATTCACTCTCTGATTTGTGGTTGTTATGTGGGTAAAGACTATCTCAATTCACTCTCTGATTTGTGGGAGTTATGTGGGTAAAGACTATCTCAATTCACTCTCTGATTTGTGGGAGTTATGTGGGTAAAGACTATCTCAATTCACTATCTGATTTCTATATACACCTCCTACTCTGAATAAAATTATCTAATACTAGTCAGAATGATCTGTCAAAAATATGTCTTAATCCTCAAGGGGTTAAAATGGGTACATAGCTATTAGTGTCCATGGCTATACATTGATAAGTGACAGAGTACAGGACGAGGTATCGGTATACAGTTTGATGTTTACTTAACCCTCATAATACTGGTGACAGCCTTTTACCTTTATTATGGCTACTGTTAGATGATTTATTCAGTTTATATAGAGCCTCCAGCAATTAACAGGCATCGAGCTGCCTCACCTAGCCATTATTACTACCTTAGAACCTTCTTAAAATACACACAATAGTCTAAAAATTAAACAGGCGTCGGTTGTACAAAAGGGGTTAAATAAAGGTTTCACCACATAAACATTTTCTCGCAACATGGCTATACCCTTCCTCACCTCACTGTTTTGTTGCATGTTGATGTACAGTAGTTTTATTTCGAAAGTGCACTGTTTGTCGCTCCGGTTCTCCACATTCTTAGTCTACATTAATTTGTAGCTGTATTTGTATCGTCATTTAGCTCCTATAATACGTTCTATCCTGGATTTGAATATGTTTGTTACCTATAGAAAATTAAGGTATCGTTTTCTGTATGCAAGAATAAATTATGAAAAGTTGTCTATCATGTTTGTAACATAAACTGTCGATTCCTATGACGTAATATTGTTTTATAATAGTTATGTATTCGAATGTTGCATACAATGATTACCCCCCTCCCCACCACACACACTCACACACTCACACACTTTCTTCTCTGCTGGTGTTGCTTTCCATATATAAACCATATCCATACAATGTTGTCTGTACTCGGACCACGCAGTCAATCTTGTCCTTCCTTTGCCTTCCCTTTATTAATCTTTTCTAGTTTCCTACTCTTTTTTTCAGATCCTAATTTGACTCTAATTTCAAGTTCTGCTTTCTCTTTTGGGTTGCTCTGTCTCTTGAGCGGGGATGGGATATTTTCTGGTCTCTCTTCTCCCTCATGTTAAGACCCATTAGTTTTCAGATTTTAAAACGTTTGGTCCATTAGTTTAGCGATTCTAAGAATGTTCGTCCCATTTCTTTGACAATATTAAGACCTTTCGTGCCATTTAGGTATGAATTATGTTTTTCCTGGCCAGCAATAGCAAGCCTATAATTTAGGAGGGACCTGCCTTGGGCTGGGACATTTTTCTACAGAAAAACATGTACAAATATATCTAGAAGCGGGATCTTGGGGATGCGTTTCTTTAAGATTGGTGGAGGTCTAGGGAGAAAACTAAATAACTATAGACGTTTGTTACAGACAAATTAGTCTTTAGTCTCCTTCATGCACACAATAAATAAATAAATAAATATCGACCCATAAATAAACCCATCCCCCTTAATATAACATCGCTTGAACCGGTTATTCAGTGTATATTCTAGCCTGTTACGGAATGTGGCTATTGTTTTTCACCCCATGTTCGCCGTTTGTCTAATCAATTACGTGAACTATGTACGATCGTCATTAATTTAACCCTTTCTGTACCGGCGACGTCTTGTTTGTATGATTACAGTTCATTTAGACGACTTTATTAAGCTTGTAGGAGGGATATATGGTAGGTAAAAGGATTAATTGAGAGTATGTAGCCATTTGATTGGTAGACGTCCTTCCTAACCTGAATAACATCATCTAATAATTGCCAGGATATAATGAGAAGGACGCCACCGGTACTGAAGGGGTTAAGGTACTAACTTTATAATATAAAGAATTAATTAATCTATGCAGCCTAACTCCCTTCTTTATCAGATAATGTTTTATATTTGTTTATAATAATTCTTTATATTATATTCTGGATAATACTATTCGGTGTTATTTAGTTAAGGAATAATCTCTAGTCTTAACAATATCTCAATCAACCCTTTTAACTACCACAGATCTTTCCTAAGCTGCATCAAATCGTCTAAATATAGCCACAATATAATATAGCAGACGTTGCTGGTACAGAAAGGGTTAATTTCAAAATTGTATATTGGCTAGTAAACTCGCCATAATAGTGTCTCTGTGACGATGTCTATAATTATTAATGTTCGTGTTCAGCTTCCGATATTAACCTCTTCACCACCATGATCCCTTATTACCGTTGATTCTAGCTAAAATTAGATGATTTTATTCCGCTTAAGAAAGAAGATTGTTACTAAGAGGGTTTATCGAGATCGTATTTACTCCTTTCAGTCGTATAGGTAGATCACAAACTAAAGAAAGTTGTCTAATGGTAACCAGAAAATAATGAACATTTCGTAATGGTGTTAACGTTTTATCCTGCTTTCCAAGAGCTATATAGTATAGCCTACTAATTGTGACCACCAATATTTGTTGCGACAGGGTTGTGTATTGTCACCATGGCTGTTTAATATGTTTATGGATGATGTGAGGGAGGTGAAAATGAGAACTATGGGAAGAGGATTGGGTTTAGTAGGAAAGAATGATAGAGATTGGGAGTTGAATCAGTTGCTGTTCGCTGATGACACAGTGTTGGTGGCGGATTCTGAGGAGAAAATTGCAGCGGTTAGTCCAAGAGTTTGGAGTGGTTTGTGGGAGGAGGAAACTGAAGGTGAACGTCAATAAAAGTAAAGTGATGGTGTGTAATAGGGGTGATCGTAGATGTGAGGCTGGATGGGGAAATATTGGAACAAGTAGAGCGTTTTAAATATCTAGGAGGATCAATAAGCAGGAGTGGAGGTAAAACAGAGAGTGTGTGAAGGAAGGAAGGTTTTCGGAGCAATGGGAATTATGTGGAAGACTAGAAATCTCGGAATGAAAGTAAAAAGTGCAATGTATCAAGGAATTGTTGTGCCAACAGTGATGTATGGGGCTGAGACATGGGCTCTGAAGAAAAAGGAGAGAAGAAAGCTGGATGTGATGAAGATGAGCTGCTTGAGAAGTATGTGTGGAGTTACCCGTAGAGACGGATTGAGGAATGAAGAGATACGTAAGAGAGTGGGGCAGCAGGAACATTTGTCAGCCAGAGTGGACAGAAGGGTGCTGAGCTGGTATGGCCATATTGAACGAATGGGAGATGAAAGGCTTGCAAAGAGAATATATGAGTCGGATACAAGGTGAGATAGAAGGGCAGGAAGACTCTCATTGAGATGGAGAGACTGTGTAACACAAACTTTGGATGATGGAGGAATGACTATAGATCAGGCAAAGGAAGTGGTAATAAACAGGAATGAATGGAGAATGCTTGTGAATAGTTGAGTGAACACGTGGTCATTTGGGGGAAGGGGTCGGGCGCAAGTTGGACTAGATAATAGTCCATCAGGCGCCTGGCCCGGGGAGACGATTAATATGAAGGGTGCGCCTGGAAGTGTGGTGGACGGGCTTGTTGCTTTGGCTCCGCTGCATGATTGCCTGCCGAGATCGGAGCCTCTCCGGGTGGTCGGGGGAGTGCTGGAGCTACCTTGATGACCCTCGTCTCTGGGTATTCTCCTGGGTGACCTAGATGTGTGTGAATTTTGTGTTTGTTCGTTGTTTTGTCTTGTGTTTTCCTGTTCTTGCTCTGTCTTGAGTCGGCCACCCCCAAGAGAATAACAAAAATAAAAAATAAAATAAAAAATAGGAAAAGTGGGGATTGGGCCTGAGCATATAGATAGATAGATAGTTATTATAGTTTTGTAATTAATATTTGTGTTCTGATGGACTTAATTATCTCTTAGAAAGTTCCTTAATTTCATAATTTTCCTTTCGGCATTAATAATTAATTGATTATTACTGCTTTGTCTAATTGAAACTTTATTGTAGTATGACCTATTTGATTTAATTTTACCTAGTTCTTTTCACTGGTTATCTACATTTAATTTGTTTTTTGTGTCCTCATTCTATTCTCCGATTGTCACTTTCATTTTAGTGTAATGCTACGTTTTTGTTTACAACTATTTGTTATTTTCCCACTTTTTTTTTTTGTGGGGGGGGGGGGGAATTCCCAACCTCTCGTGGAGGGGGGGGGGGGATTCCCACCCTCTTGTTCTATCTAATTAATCCTCATTTACCTGTTCACCCGCTTGACATATTGTATCCTCTATATTCCATTTACCTGTTCACCCGCTTGACATATTGTATCCTCTATATTCCATTTACCTGTTCACCCGCTTGACATATTGTATCATCTATATTCCATTTCAGTTAGTTCTCCCACTACGATGGCGGGGTTTTCCCAAATATTTTAGAGCACATTAACCCCTTCAGCACCATGACGTAATTTTCATCATATTTTGGTTACCATTAGACCATTTTTCTTAGCTTATAATCTACCTCTAGGACTCAAAGGGGCAAATACAGTAAACAACAAATCTGAAAAACAATGCTCTCTCTTTAGCGATGACCTTTCAACCTCCTCTGATCCTCTCCCTTCTGTTCTATTGTTCCATTATGCCTGGTTCCTGTTCGCTCCCCTTTCCCTCTGTCTCTCTCTGGTACTAAGTTATTTCTACCTTTATTTTATGTCTTCTTTTTTTCCTTTCTATTTCTCTATCTCTAATCTAGTCTGATCATTCATTTGCCCTTCATATTTGTTTCTCTTTAATTATGTCCACAGGTTATTTGAATTGGTTCTATGTATATATTGTGGTTTCTTTCTCTCATCCTTTTTTCATTCAACCAACTGTTTTTCATACAATGTTCCTTAAATATTCTGATCATATTAACATGGACAAATATTTATTTTGATCTTTCCTATTATCGCTTTACTTTAGTCTATTATTGCTACTACTATTTTGACTTAGTCACCATTATTTGTTTCGTTTTCCAACTGATTCATATTAAATGCATTCTAAGTGGTGGGGCTCTTGGAAAGAGCATGTATTGAGTGTACCAGTAGGAATACGTGTATCTCCAGGACAAAGGAGAGATACATGGGATTTGATGGGAAATGTAAGCGAAGTCGATTATTGGAGGGGATGGCGGGCAGTGCTATTTTGTCACTGTTGTTGACCATGTCCAATTGTCCATGGCAGGGAATAACGTTCACCTCTGCCGCAAATGTTGCGTTTCCTATTTGGTTTTGCTAAAGGTACACTGTTATAGAGCCTCATCCGTTCATAAAATGATGCGGTATCTAAAGAGGCATGCGGCTCATCACAACACAATTGTGTATGTGCATTATGCCTATGGTGAATGTGGTCCCTATTGTTATTCAAGGGGCTAAGTCCTCCCCACTTCCTGCTAGAAGCCAATTTTCAAGGTATATCACAAAAGCAGGGTCACTCATTGTAGCAAAAATTATTAAGTGCAGTAGGTCATTATTAGCTCAATCATGGTTCAATTCCTAATGGATTACATCCTCCCCTTCCCCGCTAATTGCCAAAAACATATCACAATGACCAAGTCAAAATTGGCTGTGAAACATAAAAAATATGAAACTGAAACCACATATTTTGTCTAGCCAAAGAATAATCCAACACGGTTACCACGATGGAGTGTGAAAACCTACTAGTGTTGTCATTTACACTCCTGCTAAATTAGTTTGTCTGATCTCTCCAAACGGATATATTCCATATATCCCATTAGTTTGGATTTGAAAGCCCAACAGGAACAATTATTATTGACGTTATATAATAAATGTTATATATGTACAGTATAATATGTGATTGGTGGTTGATAAGAAATTTGGTTAATAGAATGTTTGTTTAAATCTTCCGCTCAATTGCTGTTTAGATTTAGAGGAAAAATAGCTAAAATGGCATCACTGCCCGGTAAACAAACATGTGCTGGACCTGGACAGATGAATTGTCACAATATTACCATTTCAGACATATCCAATGTAATAGCATGTCAAAAAGGATTGAAATATTCGCAAATCGCATTCACATTCGCGAATTTTACAACTATAAATTCACATTCGCTTAAGCATTCGCAAATATGCCAAATTGACATTCGTTCCATCTCTATATAAATATAAAAGTTTATCACAATTAATGACATAAATAACACAAAACTAAAATTGAATAATCATTTAAGTGGTAAGTGTAGTTATTTAAGATACCATAGCGAAATTATGGACATTGAATGATATGTGGGTTCTAAGTTACCTGATGTGGATAGCCATTGAAACTTTATATAATGCAGCCTCCTTGATGCCAGACAATTTGGCAAAACAAAGGGGCCACCCAGATATAAGTTTAACTGGTTGTAGAAGAACGATATTGAAGCAGCAGTCAGAGAGAAGAAAAGATGTTGCAAAGTGTATGTAAGGAAGGTGGCAGCAGGGAAGAATACCTGACCGCTAGACGTAATGCTAGTAAGGAGGTCTACAGGGCCAAGAAAACCATACAGGACAGTGTGCTGGAACAAGTTTGTACCACAAATGAGAATGAGACTGGAAGGCGCATAATGGAAGATTGCTAAATATGTTTTTTGGATTGAGTAGAGAACGGCTCAGCACAGCAGTCCCAGTACCCTTGATAGGGTATGACACCGTGAAAAGGGCTATAGGTAGAATGAAGCCTGGGAAAGCCGCAGTGAGCTCCGGCATAATGGAGGACAAAACTTCTGATGCATGGCAGAGAAGTGTGATAGTAAATATATACAAAGGCAAGGGTGATTCCTTAGGTTCACTGTGCGACTTTTCGATGGCGAACGCCCAGCTACAGAGGGCAACAGGATTTATTTGTCTGTCCCAAAATTCGCCATATTGGCTCGAATATTCTCCAATTGTCGCCGAAATCGCACAACGGTCGCCCTAGCGTCGCCAATGTTCGCCCCGATTCACCGTTAAAATTTTTAGCATACCCCAAAAATGGCTGCGAATTCAACATTTTGGTGAAGGTTGTGCGACATTCGCCTTTTGTCTCACTTCATTCGCCGTTGGTCGCACTATAGTCGCACAATTCGCACCATTGTCGTCTGATTCGCCCTGATTCGCCAATTTGCAAGTTCCAATTATTGGCAATGCTGCTTTTTGAGCGAATAGGGCGACAGTAGCGCTAATGCAGCGAATGTGTCGACGAATTATTGCCAATGCCATACGCATGACTTGCAATATGTGGCGAACTGAGGCGATTGGTGGGTTTTTATGTGACTGTTGATGTCTCTCACTACAGTCTGTTTCTTTTCAACTGACAGTAAAAAAATGCAAAGTTTCCATCAGGATTTCTCAGTTATTTTGAAGATTTTGTAGTGAAATGTGGTGCTAATTATATAAACTTGGACTTAATGTGATGCAGAGACATGGTTTCATATTTTTCCATTAAGTATCGAGAAACTAGGGATTCAATATCGTCAGATGAAATGAAACCGAGTATACCGTATATACCGGCGTATAAAGAAAACATTCTAAGCCTTAAATAAACCCTCCAAAACAATAGGGGGTCTTGTACAAAGAATATAATTTCAATGCAAGTGAATTTGGAGCATCGAGATTCATCAGCTGATTTTCCGAGTGACCAAAATCGCCGAAATACGATAATTTAATCATAAGTACTATGTACAGTTGTGGACAGATGAAACAGATACAGCCTTGGTCTGTCCAAGACCTCGATAGAGGGCAGCACAATTAGTGCCCATAAATTATCTGGTAACAGTGATGGTGTGGGGTGGAAGGAGGGAGGCGAGGGAGGGGGAAGGAGGGTACAGGGGGAACTATAAGCGGCGAGGTGGTAGCAGGTGGAAGTGGTTGGCCAAATACTTTACTGTGAAAGAATAATTAATTTTGTGTTTTGATCATTATGTGGGATCATGAATACGAAATATTGGAGTCGTGAGGTGTGTGTAGCATAATAAACGCGCTACAGGCTGCTAACCTGCTATTGCTCTCTTTCTCTCTCTCTCTCTCCATATAAAATATATATGTGACCTATAGGCATTCAAATATATGATATCTTAAATCTCTAATGTAGTACTACTTTATTTGTGTTCTCTGCTTGGAGCGCCTACTGAGTTGTGATATCGGGAACGTGGCATCGTTCAAACATGGGAGCGTCAGAAACAAGTGAACTACCTGTTGGTTATCTAACAAGGGGAAATATAGAAATTGTTAATATTTGTCAGTTGGTGAGTCGGTCAAACTTCAAATATTATAGTTAGTGTTTCAGCATAATGGTGAGTGTATAGGTCATAGTAATAACGAAAGTATGCAATGCATATATGGTGTATATAATACGGTATCAATGACACGCCAATTAAAGTGTTTTCCAAGTGTACCGGAGGTGTTATCAGTGTTGGCATTGCCACGGGTATATAATCGCTGTTCATTATATACGTCCATAACATTTTAAACAATATAATATTATAAATGAATAAATGAATGAACAAAGGATGGCTAATATATATATTTACATAGCAATACACTTGTTCAAGAAAAACAACTAGTTATATATAATGTGTCAATACAATCCTCAAAGTTTCGGTATAGAGGCGCAAAAGACCATGTTATAAAATAATATCCCCACATTAAAAACTAAGTTATATTTATTGGTCAAACCTCTTGGTAGATATGCTCAACAATAATGACGCAAGGGTACCGGTGTAAGCTTAATTAATATCAAATGAAAACACGATTATGCAGAACCTTTCCGGTATACCAGGTGTTTTTTGTTACGTTTTGACGGCATCAGTAGAAGTGTAAGCGTTACATGAGATCACGTTAGGGCCATTCCTTGCTACGGGTTCTAAGCTGTATACAGTTGGTTAGTGCCTCGGAGATATGAGGATACGCTTCTTCACTGATTATGGCATATAGTAAATGAGTTCATTAATTTTTGGTGGGACGTCTTGTAGTTGGAGGAGTAATTGAGATAGTCATTACCGAGTTTATAGATAAATAGCATTCCAAAACTGAGGAACATCCTATAATGATCGCGAAATTAAAGTGAAACAGCTTACACGTATTAAGAAAGAGTTGGGAATACATTACAATGAAAATACTGAATAGGATTGTAATAATTTTGGTGAGCAAAGATACATGATATATACAACTAGTAAAACGAAAATAATGCCTTGTGCTGCTTTATGATATATAAATGTGTTTAAGGTAGTTAGAAAAATTCATAATATCATGACATAGGCAAAAGTAGACTTCGAATGTTTGAGATATAGCTACTAACAATCTAGAGAAAGATGAACCAGGAGAGATACATAAAGTGTTGAGTGGTACTTGAAAAGTAGACAGAATGGATAAAAAACACCATCTGAGGAAGAGCACTTTATTGACAACGTTTCGCAGAGTGACCTGATGAAGCTATCTGCGAAACGTTGTCAATAAAGTGCTCTTCCTTAGATGGTGTTTTTTATCCAGATACATAAAGCTTGATGAATTAACTGTTAACAGATTACAGAAAACAGGAAGAGACTAAAGGCGAAAAAGATAAACGGGAGCAACGAATTATCAGTCCTCATTAATCATATAATCCCGTTCTCAGAAAACAGGGAGAATATATATTTATGTGAATATATGACCTGTGATTTCGTATACTATTGAACAGTAAATTGTGAATAACAAAGCTTAACAACAAGGTCAGTATCTAAAAGATGATTGCAAAAGGAGGAGTTGCAGCATTTCCGTGTTTATTGTTGTCAGAATTGTTGTACGAAAAAACACACTTGGTATGGAATATATACGTATATATTTCATTTATGGGGCTTTCAAACTATTGCACGTAACCTAAAATTTCTTAATTCAATATTTCTTTAGGTTACCAATAATACAATCCTGATAAATATTGCCAATCAATAATATAAGGTCCATTGATTTCTAAATATATTTAGTTACAAACCGACTTTACAATAGCATTATTGGTAACTCTAGACATTATACATCCTTATTAACCAATAAAGAGGGTAATCTTAATCTTACTAAATAATTGACTCACAAAAAGCCTATAGAGCGAGATTGAAGTAAAAGCATGGTCATTTTATAGTTAGTAGATAATTTTGCTACGTGAGTTACTGAGACAAAAGGCAGAACTGCCTGTGACAAGTGCCTTCCCCATAGTTGAAAGAGTGATGGGGCCAAAATCAAGGAATGTTAGAGCCAAAATGCCTGGACACACGGAGTTTAAAGTAATTACAGTCATAGGATGAGGGGAAAATGGATTCAGGGTAGAGCGTTCCAGAGCTCAGCTGTTGCATAGGGCAAAGATTGGGAATATCGTTTCACTCTTGGGTTGTAGAGTTGCAAAGAGTAGGGTGGGATTGTGTTGGAAGACGGGTTCTACATACTCTTCGTAGAGGAGGTGGTATACATTGAAAGAGGTTTAGGAACACTGATTATTGTAATGTCGGTAGACTAGCGAGAGAGATCGCAGAGAGTCCGGGAGTGGACATGAGTTAATGAGACGAAAGGTTTTCTTTTCTACTTTGTCAAGAAATGCTGTGTGAGAGGATCTTCCCCACACATGTGAGCAATAATCAATACATGGACGCACTGTGCCTCTGTACAGAGCAAGAAACTGTGCTGGAGTAAAGAACCCCCGGAGACGATTGAGCATACCCAGCTTCTGGAAAGCTGTTTTAGCAAGGGTGGTAATATGATCTTTCCAAGTGAGATCAGGAGAAAAGGAGACACCGAGAATACTGAGAGAAGATGAAAGGTTGATTTGTGTATTGTTGAAGTAAAAGGGAAAGTCCTGTGGGAGTTCTTGATGGGTAGATAAATGGAGAAAAGGGTTTTCGAAGCACCAAAAGCAACAATATATTTTCTGCCCCAAATGGGAATTGTTGATAGGTCAAAAGATATGGCATCATCACATGACTTTTTGAGAGATTGCTTGCTGGGGGGTTCTGAAAAACTAGTTGAATAGTGTAAGGTAGAGTCATCAGCATATGAATGAATAGCTGATAGTTGATAGATTGAGGAAGTGAAAGATGACCGTCCATAACTGCAGCTATGGAACGGCCAGGAAGGGAAATAGAGATAAAGGCACAAAAACTAAAGGACAAAAACTAAAGGTGGGTAGTTTAGAAGTTAGAGATTTGTGCCAGACTCTATTAAAGAACTTAGATATGTCTAGCACAATAGAAAAGGTTTCACCGAAATCATGGAAGGAGGATGACCAAAAGTTAGTAAGATATGAAGGAAGATCACTAGTAGAGCGACCCCTAAGGAAGCCATACTGGCGATCTGAAAGTAGATTACATGGGCAGAGAGATGCTCAACAAATTTCGAAGTAAGAATAGTTGCCAAATCTTTAGAGATGCAAGAAATGAGAGCAATTGGATGATAGTTGGAGGGTTGAGAGCGATCATCCCTTCTTTGGGATAGGTTGAATGAGAGCAAACTTCCAGCAAGAAGGAAAGACATTAGAGGAGAGACAGAGACGAAAGAGTTTGCCTAGGCAGGGAGTCGGCACGGAAGCGCAGTTTTTTTTAGTACAACAGGAGGAACACCATCACGCTGTCTTAGTATTAAGCCCAGAGAGGGTAGAGAGCACATATTTAAAAGATATTAGGATATTAGGTATAAGTAGGAGAGCCAGAGGGGTTGGAGAAGGAGGAATAACAACGGAATCATCCAAGGTGGAGTTTTTAGCGAAAGTTTGGGTGAAGAGTTTAGCTTTGTCAGAGGAAGAAGTGACGGTAGTGCCTTCAGAGTGGAAAAGACGAAGAAGAACAATTGGTGGAGAGGTTTTTGGCTAGATACCAGAAAGCTTGGGAAGAGCTTAGACTTGGATAGTTCAGAGAGAGGTAACCTGACTAAGATTCGAACCCACTTACTCCAGGTATTTTTGGAAGAGCTGGGCACCATAACCACTCGGCCATGAACATATGGCTGAGTGGTTATGGTGCTCAGCTCTTCCAAATATACCTGGAGTGAGGGGGTTCGAATCCTGGTCAAGATACCTCTCAATCTCTACCTGTTCGACATTATCATTAGATATTGGATAGTTCAGTGCATTTAATATAGAATCGATGAAAGAGTGTTTGGTGAGTCGAAGAACAGATTTGGCTTGATTCTGGGCAGAAACATAGGAAGAATAAGATTCTTGAGTTTGAAGGTGTTGGTACCGTTTGAATGCTTCATCCTTATTGTGGACAGAAGTAGAACAAGCGTGAGTAAACCAAGTTTTTTTTACATTAGTCTGAGGGAAAGAAAATGGAATGTATGCCTCCATGCCCGAGAGGATTAGCTTGGCAATGCGTTCAACACTCTCCGAGGGTCCCCGGCAACAGAAGCAAAAGTAATTCCATGGGAAATCAAAGAAGTACTGCCGGAGAACCTCCCAGTCGGCAGTGCCAAAGTGCTACAATTTCCGCCGGCTGGCTAGATTGGCTCAATCGGGTGGGCCGTGCTGGAGAGATAGGACAGGTAAGAGGAGCCCAAATGAGGGAAAAGATCGACAGTATAAGCGGAAGGGTTAGAAGTTAGAAACGAGTAAAGAATGTTAGGCCGATCTCCGAAGCTATCTGGGATACAGGTGGGTTGCTGAACCAACTGCTCTACTGTAGGTAATTTAGGATAGAAAAGATATAGATTGTTTACCAGGTTGGTCAGTGGAATGAGAGGAGACCAATTGGTGGTGGTGAGGGTTAAATTCTTCTAAGATGGTGATTTCTGAGAAAGGAGAGATGGTTAGGATGTGTTCCAGTTAAGAGTTTAGATACTCAAAGAATGTGGGAAAGTCGGTAGAGTTAAGGGAAAGATAGACAACACAGAAGTATTTAGTATGAGAATGACGGATAATTTGAGCCATAAAGTGGAGAATTCAGAAGAGTCAAAATCGGGAACATGAGAGCCAGTGAGTTTGCTGCATCCGCCTATGGCTTTGTAAGTTGGATAGAGAAAGTAGTATGATACAGAGAAAGGGCTGCTGTCAGTTGCATACAATTATGTCTAAAACAATGTGGTAGTATTTATTTTACAAAATCCAGGAACTGCACTGCAAATACAAATAGTGTAGTGTGAAAATATAATCACGGTCGACCCAGTTTGCTCTAAGAGTCAAACTGCAGACTAAAAAATACAATTAATATAGCAAAGATAAAGCTTGCTTCATTTACTGTAATACTGTGTGTATAATTTATATATATATATATATATATATATATATATATATATATAAGTTTCAAAGTAAATTAGATATACAACCGACAAACGGTTTGTGCTTATGTTCCACTAGCGAGAGAGAGAGCAAGTTGCCTATAGCGCGTTTATCATGCTACACTGTGACGCTCACCGCTTCCCCCAGAACCGCATGGCTTACTCGCTAGGACTCGCCAGGGCAGAGAATGTAGCTACAATCTACCTATCATTGTGTACTTTCCTTCTCGAGAAAGCTTGTGTTGCAGACAGTTCAGAACTGTACTTTGTTTTCGTCTGTCACAATCCTTTCTATTTTATTTAGTCAATTGAAAGTATTGTGTTAAATAGTTGAATGATGGGAAGGAGAGAGAGAGAGAGAGAGAGAGAGAGAGAGAGAGAGAGAGAGAGAGAGAGAGAGAGAGAGACCAGGTGGTGTGACTTGGTGGTGAGTGTGGCGCGTGGCCGGCCCCCTTACATAGGCCTTGTGGGATTCGTTGCCTCCTGCCTAACACGGCCTACTAGGCGGCTGCATACTGGGCGACTGTCGCGCGCCCTCGTGCCATTCCTGCGAACTGGGACTCCACCCATGCGGTCCCTGGAAATATCCTGGTCAGATCCGTCCCAGACAGCATACTCTAAGCATCTCCCATGAACTGTTCCACACTCTTGTCTTAGAATCTTTCTCTCCTACTGCCTCATTTCCACTACTTCCTCACTTCTTATTAATATCAATCCCCCTCTGGTTCCCTGCATCCACACCTTGAATTGGTGGCCAGACTGTATTATATGCTGGATCTCACATTTCTTATGTACTAGGCTAAGGTTGAAGATAGTCATTGTCTTTTTGGGAGATTGTATTGCTCGGACTGTCTCCATCAATCACTAATGTTTCTACAGGGTTAAATAATGCTAGACTAGGGATCAGGTACCTTGCTGTTGGTGTTTTCACTGTGTGTAGGCTACTTATGAGCTGCACGACACTACGGATTCTGTGGGTTACCTGGGTGGATCTTTTGTCTGTGTACCTTGGAGTTTAGACTGTGTAGTGCGTGAGGGCTGCTTGCCTAATCCACCCAACACTGTTCTAACTCTATTTGCTCTTACTTTTGAGGGTCGCCAGGAGGATACTCGATACTTGTGATCGAGAATCCTCAAGAGAGCACCCCTTCATATTAACGTAATCAGGCCGCACAGACCCAAGGTCCACACTAGGCTAGGAGCTGCCTTGCTCCACCAGAATTCTGTACCATTGCGCATCCCAGCTAGACTTTATTAACCCGGGTAGACATTAGCTGGATTAGATCATATACTCTTTTATGCATACCCATTATTTCTACACAAGCATTTTGAGGTCTAGGTTGCTGTAGAGAGACACAACCAGCATAGACCGGTTTTGTTAATAGGAGTACTACTTTTTCGTGGCGAGCATTATTACTGTTGCACCGCTTATAATATTCTTGTGTCCAATAACATTATAGGTCCAGCCTTTTTGTGTATTTAGCCTACACGTGCATTGTCCTGCCTCCTGCTATTTTGTGGTTCCATTTCCGATACGTTCTTCTTAGTAGCATCCGACATTATTCAGAAGATTCCTTGTTCGGTGCTTGAGGACTTTGCAACACTTTCTTTCATAAAGGAGTGACAGATATTATTGATTAAAGTAACGTTAAGTAAACCTTCTTCTTGTTTGCATTAGATCACTCTTGTGATTTAATTAAGTTAACTATCTTTTCCTTGTGTACCATAACTAAGCAACCATATGTTATAGGTAATAGGCTGTTTCAGAGAACATCAGCCTATAGTAGAAGCACATAGATACTGAGAGTTAAGATACCCCGCTATCACACCTAGCTCAGGTGTGACAAGTGATGCCTCTTCGGACTCACACATGACTTGCTTGCCTACTCCCTCCGACCCAGCATTCGGTTGTGATTTGGTTGGGGAAGGTCCGGGTGACTCTGTCGTGGAAATTGATTACTCGCTGAAGGCTGCGGACAAAGCGAGTGGGTCTACAAGGAGGGTCTATGTGCCTCGGTCACATACGGCTGCTAGGGTGGATGTGCCTGCGGATAGAGATCCTTCCAAACATCAAGAGGCTATATCATCATCATCCTCTCAATTGTTAAGACCGGGTACCACCTCTGAGAAGTAGGGCTTTAAGACCTTTCCCAGCAAACATAAGAACATAAGAAAATGGGAGTCTGCAGAAAGCCGATTGGCCTAAGCAAGGCAGATCCCTGTCCCACACAACCCCAATTCAATTACAAAGCCCAATTATAGGCTTCACACTCTAATACCCTGAGGATCATCTTACCAAAAACGGTTAGAGATTAACGCAGGATTATGGAGGTCTGCAGAGCGCTGATTGGCCCAACCCGGCTGATCCCCCTTCACACCCAACCCTTCTCGTCCATATGCTTATCCAATTTTATCTTAAAGCTCCCTACAGTTTTAGATCCCACTATAGCATTTGGTAGTCCATTCCACCCATCTACAACTCTGTTACCAAACCAATACTTGCCTATATCTTTTCTGAAACGAAATTTATCTAATTTGAAACCATTGGTACGAGTTCTTTCGCTATCACTGAGCTTTAGTACATTTGCCATGTCCCCTTTGTTAATCCCACTAACCCACTTGAACACCTCTATCATATCCCCTCTAACTCTGCGTCTCTCTAACGAATGTAAACCTAATTTCTTCAACCTTTCTTCATACGAAAGATTTCTAATATTATGGATCATTTTTGTCATTCTACGCTGTACTCTCTCCAATGAATCTATGTCCATTCTGTAATAAGGACACCAAAATTGGACAGCATAATCCATATGGGGTCTCACTAATGACAAGTAAAGTTTTAAGATAACATCAGCAGTTCTGTTACTCACACTCCTAGAGATGAACCCGAGAATCCTGTTTGCCTTATTACGAACGCTTATACACTGTTTTCTAGGCTTCAAATCATTGCTAACAAACACACCTAGATCTTTCTCGCAGTCTGAATTTTCTAATTCTAAATTAGCTAGTTTATATTTAACATTTGTTTGCATCTTCCCTATCTTTAATACCTTGCATTTGTCAATGTTAAACTTCATCTGCCAATTTACTGACCATTCATGTAAGGTATCTAGATCCCTTTGGAGGCACTCTATATCGCTATGTGAATCAATTGATCTCCCTATTTTAGTATCGTCTGCGAATTTACTTATCCTACTAGTTATACCTAAATCTAGGTCATTTATGTATATAAGAAACAACAGGGGACCTAATACCGATCCCTGGGGGACACCACTTTTGACTGCTCCCCATTCTGACTTGGTACCATTTATGCTGACTCTCTGATTCCTACCAATTAGCCATGACCTAATCCATCCTAACAATGCCCCACCTATTCCATGTGCCTCAACCTTTCTCATCAATCTCTCATGAGGGACTCTGTCGAAAGCTTTACTGAAATCTAAATATATAATATCATATGATTTGTCATTATCTACTGCTTCATATACCTCTGAGAAAAAACTAAGCAAATTAGTAAGGCAAGACCGTCCCTGAGTGAATCCATGCTGAGAAGAATTGATTAAGTTAAATGTTTCTAAGTGGTTTCTCATTTTCCTAGCAATAATTGACTAGTAGTTTTCCTATGATTGAAGTGAGACTAATGGGACGGTAATTGGATGCTATTGATTTATCACCTTTTTTGAAGATCGGAACTACATTTGCAAGCTTCCAAGCTTCTGGAACTATACCTGTTTCTAATGACTTGTTAAATAGAAATGTTAATGGATAACTTAACTCATCTCTGCATTCTTTTAATACTCTAGCATATACCTCATCAGGACCAGGCGATTTATGAGGTTTCAGTCTGTCAATTTCCTTAACCACATCATTTCTACTTATAGTAACCGTACTTAACCTATTTTCTATACTATCGCTGTATACCTTACGGACTTCTGGAAACTGTGCCAAATTTTCATTAGTGAAAACGGAAAGAAATTGACTATTTAATGTACTGCACATTTCTAAATCACTTTCTGTCAATTTTCCTATCGAAGTTTTAAGGGGACCAATTACATCTCTAACCTTGGATTTATATAGTTGGTAAAAAGCTTTAGGATTATTTTTTGAGTCATTGGCAACCTTAATTTCATAATTTCTTTTTTCTTTCCTAATATCCTTTTTTACCTGTCTTGATAGATTCTGATCGTAAGCAAGTAGGTGAATTTCGCCTTTTCTAATTTTTCTATATATTCCTCTCTTTTGTCCTAGAAGATCTAATAGTCTATTATTCATCCATTTGGGTTGGTTCTGTGTTGATCTAAATTTTCTTTTGGGGATATATTTATTTTGCGCATTGAATACTGACTTGATAAAATTATCGTATGTATCTACCAAATTTGAAGTCTCCTCCTGACTTAAGATGACAGGTGCCTGAGAAAGGATACACTCATTTGGACACCTGGATCGACTTAATTTTTTGACCATAGGGTCCGCTAACAGGGCTTCTCTTAACCCACAATAATTGGCTTTTCTGAAGTCCGGTATTAATGTTGTATTCTCTCTGGTATTACCTTTCCATTGTATATTAAAATACACAGAATTGTGATCACTATTTCCTAGGTGGTCCCCGATTTCTACACTATTTATCATATGTTCATTGTTACTGAAAACTAAATCGAGAATATTATCACCTAGTCGGCTTATCTATGAATTGAGATAAAAAACTATCTTGTACTACCTCAATAAACTCCTTTGAATCAGAGTCGCCTATTTGTTGCTGCCAATCTATATTAGGGAAATTAAAATCCCCCATAATGCACATGTTGCTAAGCCTTGATGCGATTTTAATTTCCTCCCATAATGATGTTCCGTCATTTCTACTCATATTTGGCGGTCTATACATAACTCCAATAACTAAAGTCTCACTACCTTCGTTAACTTCTACCCAAACACTTTCATTTTCATTATTTACTCTAATACCTGATTTAGTACAGCTTTTTAATGAACTCCTGACAAACACTGCTATACCGCCACCCCTCTTACTTGTTCGGTCATATTTAAACAAACTATATCCCGGTATATCAAACTCTGCTAAAAAATGCCTGGTTTCTGTATTAATCCATGTTTCAGTTAGCGCTATTATGTCTATATTTTCTTTGCTAACCAGTGCTCTAAGTTCGTTCATTTTGTTACATAAACTCCTGCAATTTGTATAATAAACACTCAAACTATTACTTGTATTTGCAACTATTTTTCTATTGTTTTTAACTAATTTATTTTTACCTGTTGAACTACTGGACCTAGACGGAAAATCTACGCTATCAGAATGTTCGTTATTACTATCAATTTGATGTGGCTGGGATTCTATTTTACTTACACACCTATGGTTTATTAACAAAACTCCGCAACAAACTTGTCGAGTGAGCTGGCTAAGGTCGAAACTCCTAGTCGAGAGAGATGTACTCCATCCTGGGCATACAGTTCATCCTTACCGTAGAAGAGGGTCCAGTTATCCAGGAATGGAATAGTATTTGCCTTGCAATACTTCTCCAGCCGACTATTTACACCAATAGCCCTGGAGGACCATTCCTTCCTTACCCCTCTTCTTGGTAGGATACTGTGTACCACAGGAACTCCACCCTTCTCCTTGATCCTCTCCAACATTTCCTGGTACGTGGTGAGCAACTCCTCAGTCCTGCATTTCCAAATGTCGTTGCTCCCTGCGTTGAGGAAGATGATGGGGTCCTCTCCACTCGCTTCCATGACACCATCTAGCTTTTCTGCCACCTTCTCGACTCCGGCACCAGGCAGACAGACAACTTTACCAACATGTGTGTTAGTAGCCCTACCAAGGTATTTAATCATTGAATCCCCTACAATTAAAATAGACTTAGCTGTTTTCTGTTGCCGGCCTGTAGCAGGAGTTGTAGCAGCAACAACAGCAGACTTCCCCCCCCTCCCCTCTCACTGCCTCGATGATCGCCACTTCCTCGCCATCACTCATCAGCCAAGGTGCTGAAGTTGTTGTGGGTCTTGAGTGGCTGCCTTTTCAGCTTGCAGGCCGTTGCACTGGTTGACACCACTTTCCAAGGGGCTTCACGATCCCTGGGAACACTTCCGGTGGCCTCACACTTCTTTTCCGCCATAGCTAGTCTCAAGGCCAAATTTTCATCTTTGAGACACTGAATCTCCTGTTCCACACTCTCCAGTCTTTCTTGCAAAGCAAGACAAAGCTGGAGAGTATGGGAGGAGACAGCAGACTCATCAACAACAGCCATCACTAAGAAAGTTCACTAGGACCTCACTAAGGGTAAACCGGTTCACTAGCGGTCACTGGGGACGTCCGCACTAGTCAGGGGTCAGAGGGTAACTGACAGGGGTCAGAGGGCAACTGAAGTTGCTACATATATATTTGAAGTTGCTACATATATATTTGTGCTCTTCTTCTTTTGTATTATTTTATATATTTAATAAGTAATACCTTACGGCTGCCACAATTTGTCTTCAATGGAATTGTCGGAGTGTATTGGCAAACTGGGAGGAATTGCAATTACTTCTCTCAGATCTGAATCCACTGTGTGTCTGTCTTCAGGCGACAATGGTGGGGGGGTGGGTCTGCCGTTGCCTTCACCTAGGGGGTATACAGTCTTCCATTCCGCTCCATCCCCTGGCTGGTGGTCATAGTGGTGGGTGTGCCATTTTCTGTCAATCTCCCCTTCAGGTTCTAAGAGTACAGATGCACCTTGAAAGGTGTTTTACATTATCATCTGTTGCCTGTACATTCCACCTTCAGTCCCAGTAATACGAGCTTAAAGATCATCATCAGACAACTTCCAACTCCTCTTCTTCTCCTTGGCGATCTTAATGAACGCCATCCAATATGGGGCGATTCACTTTCCAATCCTCGGGGTGAACTTCTGGCCTCCTTGGTTGGTGATCTGGATTTGGTTGTCTTGAACGATGGGAGGCCAACCCATTTCCATGTTCAGAATGGCACTTATACTGTTTTGACCTCATTATTACTTCTCCTGACTGTGCCCTTGATTTTTTCTGGGAAGCTTTGGATGATATGCATGGTAGTGACCATTATCTAGTGTTTGTCCTATCCTCTCGCTTTTTATCTCGCTACCCGTCTGCCTCGCTGGTGTCTGGGTAGGGCTGGCTGGCCTCTTTTTGGGCAGCTCTGTGAGTTTAACTTGGCTGTACATGATTTTCCAGCTATTGATGATGCTCAACATCAAGTGCCAAAATTAGCCAGGAGAAACAGGGTCTAAATTTCCGATCTCGTGGCGGAGTCTTACAATTTGACTTCAGGTTTTAATGAGCTGTGTGCTGCCCTCTCAGAATGTGGTGACACTGCTCCCACATGCCATGCTTAGTCATCTCCCGAATGCCTCTTAGTGTTTTTATTAGACTTGTTTAATAGGATTTGGGGGAGGGTCCTCTGCCTGCAAACAGGAAGTTGGGCATTGTCCTTCCTATTACCAAGCCTGGAAAGGATTATTGCAATGTTTATAAGTAACACCCAAATGTTTTTAATGTTGTGCGTGTGCAAATTGTTTAAACAAATTATCAATGTCAGACTTACGCGGTTTCTGGAGAAGGGGGGCTATTACTTACCTTCTCAGAGTGGCTTCTGCAAACTACGGTGTATTTCTGACAACCATATTAGACTTGAATCCTCGGCCTGTGAAACTTTTGCCTCTAAGCAGCATCTTGTGGCTGTGTTTATTTACCTCAAGAACTCTTATAACACTGCCTGGCGCCATGGTATTCTGCGGCGACTTCCTGCCTTTGAGTTACGTGGTCGCCTGCCAGTGTATCTTGGAGACCTTTGAACTGATCGTGTGCTTCAGGTGCGTGTGGGTTCTTCACTTTCTGCGCCACTGTGTCAGGAGGAAGGTGTCCCACAGGGTAGTGTCCTAAGTGCTTCCTTGTTCGCGGTGGCTATCAACGGTATTCTAGACACAGTGCCTGCTGGGGTGTCCTCATCCTCACATGTGGATAATTTGGCAATCTGGTTCCTGTACGTCTGCTGTTGAGAGACATATGCAACTTGCATTGGACTGGATTTCTGCATGGGTTGATTCCAAGGGGTTACAGTTTTCCCCATCAAAGACTGTGGCTATGCAGAATAAGGAAGGTTTACCCAGATCCTGATCTAATGCTCTGTGGCAGGAGACTCAGTTGTGTGGCAGAGACAAAGTACCTGGGTCTCACTTTTGATTGCCGTTTGACTTGGGTTCCGCACTTGACAAATCTGAAGGCATCGTATATGAAGGCTTTTAATCTGTTGAGGGTTCTGTCACATACCTCTTGGGGTGCTGATCACAGAACACTACTGCATTTATTTCAGGCATATGTTGTCTCTAAACTGTCGTATGTCTGAGGTCTACTCCTCTGCCACAGACTCCAGATGTAAGACTGTAGATGCTGTCCATCATGCTGGTCTTCATCTGGCAACTGGGGTTTTTCAGTCGTCTCCAATTCCCAGCTTGCTGGTGGAGGCTGGTATGCCTCCTTTAGATTTACTGCATCAATTTGTGGTTACACGTTGCTGGTTTCGGATTAGACGCCTTACAGACTCTATTGTTTGTGACTCTGTCTCTGGACAGTCTTGTTTTTCTTATAATGGTCGGCATCCTCAAATGCCTCATCCTTTAGGCTATAGGGTTCATGAAATTGTGAAGGAGCTCGATCTGTCGGCTGTTCCTGTAAGTCCCATGCAAATCCCATGGTTCGCCCCCTAGGTCTTGCCTGAGTCATCATTCTGCAGGATTTGTACAGGCACAAACGATTCGGTCGCTCCTCAGTCTCTTCTTCATTTGTTTTTAGAACATTCTTCTAGTCATGGTAGTTCTGTGCCTGTGTATACTGGTGGCTCTAAATCTTCCTGTGGTGTTGGTTTTGGTGTTGTGTTCCCCGACTTCACTTGTGGAGGTAGTCTCCTTTAACTGCCTTAGTTTATACTGCAGAGTTGTCTGCTATCATTTTAGCTCTGAAATTGGTGTTTGCTCACCAAGACAATAATTTTACTATTTTTAGTGATTCTCAAAGGGCACTTATGGCCATGCAATCTTTAAATTCTCCCATTCCTATAGCTTTAGCGATTTTGGAGTGGCTGTTTCTCCTTCATTGTCGAGGTTAGAGAGCGGATTTTTGTTGGGCACATGTTGTGGCACATGTTGGTGTCAAAGGTAATGAAAGGGTGGATGCTTTGGCAAAGGCTGCTGCTTTGAGACTTGCAGATGCGCATTACCCTCTGCCTGCTTCTGATCTTCATACTCGACTCATGTTTGCTGTTCGTGATCGTTGGCAGTCAGGGTGTGATTGTGTTCCTGTTAACAAGCTCAGGGAAGTTACCAAGTTAGTCTCGCCAAGAGTTTGCCCTACCATGCCTCACAAATTGGAAACTGCTTCGGCTCGCATCCGCATTGGACATACCAGGCTCATGCACGAGTTCCATATGTGTAGAGGTGTACCACCATTCTGTGATGATTGTCTAGTTCCCCTTGCTGTCAGTCACTTGCTGGTTGAGTGTCCCAGTTTGGTTGACTTACGTCGGAGGTTGCTTTTGCGGCACCGGAAGGCAGATGGTATTTACGGTCTCTCTTCGGTGCTTAGACGGGAGGCTGGTTCCCCTGGAGACGATGTGTTTTTATTTTTGAAAGAGGCTGGTCTCTTTCAGTTTTTATGATTGCATTGCTTGTACGTTGATGTCTAATTTTAGTCATGTTGTTTTAGCGTTTTAGTTTACCGCATAAAAGTTAGCTTGTTCAGCGCCATATGACCTTTTTGTTGCGGTGCCAAGTTTTTCCATCAATCAATCAAAAAATCTATATAGCCAATATTAGTGGCGTTAAAATGTGTCAATTAACATACAGTAGACAATAATAGTTTATATTTACGAGTTTTAAAATTTCTATCACCATGTGTGTGTGGCAGAACGGTATAAGAACTCGCCCTCTAGAAATAGACCTTTACTTGTTAGGGTTTGGATAACGTTGTTTGAGTTCGTCTGAGTTCGCCGAGCGGCTGACATTGTGTTCGGCCAACAACTCTTGTATTCAATATTGTATGTCCATTGTAACACCGAGGATAACCTTCTCATGGTCGTGATTTTGGGATGCATGATATGACACCGCCATGCGAAAGTACAATTCTGACGAAAATCATCATATTTACCATATATATAATTATTTATTATCCATATGCACCTATTTTAATTTTAATATGAATATATTAACAATTAAGAGCAATAGAATATGTAGGAATAGAATTTGGGGGTAAAAACAACGTAATATTGCCGCCCGGTCATATCATGAGACGAGAGCCCGAGCGGCGTACACCCTCCCTCTCCAACCCCCAGTGCGACACGGAGCCTTGCAATGGAAGTCTCTTGTGGTTGCAAAGATCTCTAGCTGCCTCGCCTTCGGTTACAGAGACCGTGTGAGGGAAATTGACGCAGAACATTACCCGATAAAAGGGGGGATAAGAGGAATATAACCTGATAATTGAGGAGGAGGGGAAAAGGAAGGGTGGGGACACATATGGAAGAGTGGTAGAAAGTAATGGAGGAGAATTATCTCACTTATCACAAATTGCTTTGTTTTGAGTGCCACTGGGGTGTTTTAAAGTTTTTGTTTATGCTCTGGATCTATTGAGGATGGTCGCATTGCGCCACAAAAACCTCTATAAAGGACGGTGCTGTTTATGGTTTATTTTGGCAACCCAATTTAAATAAATGAAAATATATAACTCAATGTTGGCTAATTTACTGATTTTTTTATTTATGACTGATAAACAGCTGGCTGAAATATATGAATGTTACATGCATTCTTTTTCATGATTAATGTTCCTGAATTAAGTGGATGCACACAGCTAGCATTGAAAGGGTACTAATAGACTTTGTTCTTTCATTAAGTGTTCGTTCACCCGAAAGGAGAAAAATATAGCTCTGAACTTCCCTCTTAAAAAAAAAAAAAAAAAATCTGAAATGGAGCATCAAGAATGTCTGCTTACTCAACGCTTGTATTTACTATTAGCAAGGAGGAATCGGGTGTAAGGTGACTGCTTATCTGGCTCCTCTGGCCCTGGAGTAGATTCTCGGACCCCACGATTGTAATTCTAACACGCTAGAAATGCACCACAGATCAGACTGAGGGACAACATTTACAGCTTAACTATTACTACTATTAACAACTCAACAATTGCAAACTTATTCAGCGACTTACAGCTGTAAAGATGCAAGACATCCCTGTATTGCTCAGTGATTCAAGAATCCATTGAACTCACTATAACGTAACGTTTTGACGCCAATTACTGAATTATTGTTCCCTCACAATTTAGCGTGTTTTTTTTTTCAGAATCTAAATTATTATAAGATGACCCACATCTTGGAATTCACTTCATTATCAGAACTTATTCAATCCACAACAGTTTCCTAGCATGCACAATTTTCCTGAAAAAATATTTCCATCCTGTATTCATTAATGTAATAAACTAACTTAAATGATTCAATCATCGGGTTCAAGGGTATCAATATTTTAAAGAAACATTTGATCTATAGTTTCGTATGATTAATTCATATAGACATTTAAGTTATCCTGGTATACTTTCAATGTTAGCATCTCTCTCTCTCTGAAGTATGTCTTTTTAGCCGGATGAAGCGGAGGGTGGGGAGAGAGCTTTCTACTTTGCTGTCATATGTTTATACTATACACTGTCCCTGTCTAGTAGTATTAAGGCCGGACCACCTAGAAGGGACCGCAAGGTCTGTGTAGTCTGAGTATCTGTGTAACTGTGTAAATGATATAGTCCAGGCAATATGTGCTAGTGAATATGCGGTCTTTGTAAACAAATGGAAGACATTTGAAGGGCTACCAGACTTACATGAGTGATATCTTGAACAAGGTGGTTTATAATGCCTATGAAAAATCACTAAATTCTCCTAACATAGAATTAATTATCAATTCGTCGGTTTACTGATAAATCACCAGCGTGCTTCCCAAACCCTAGTATATTTCCCTCAGACCAACAGTATTGTTATCATTACCAAGGATAATCCTCCCTCTCTCTTCCCTTCAAAAGAAAATTCTCTCTCACCCTCCCTTTCCTGCACCCTTAAACATAAATTCTGATTTAGGCCCCACCAGTTTAGAGACAAAACTATTTTATTCTCCACCGAGGATAATCCTTCAATTCACTCAAACTCGAAGGTCACAACTTGTCAGCTTGCAATTCATAAACCCTAGGCTAAGCCCCTTGGTACGGTGTTCAAACCCCAAAGTAAGGTATTTTGATCTCAATGCTTGGTCTGTCAGAATAACGAAAACAAAATAATTAAGGGAGGATGATGGGGTTATCTGGTCTCTCTTCTCCCTCATGTTTAGCCCCATTAGTTTCAATTTTTAAGCCGCTCGGCTAATTAGTTTGGCGATTTTACCACCTTTCGCTCCATTTTGTAATCATTACGAAGATCTTTCGTGTAAATTAGGTGTAAACAAAATTCCTGGCGAACCTGTAATATAAGCGGCCTCCGGCTGGGAAATTTTTCTAGCAAATATTTTTTACAAATTGATCTTGAAGGCTGTTCTTGGGGTATTTGTTTAAGTTTGATAGAGGTCGAAGGTGAAAACTAAAATACTAATAATAATACTAATAATACTAATAATAATAATAATAATAACAGATACCGTTATATGTTTTTAACTGAGTTATCAACTAAGTGTCTTCGAAACTCACCTTGATTTCAGCAACAGAGATATAATTTAGGAGTAAAACATTAATTAATACAAATTTATAAATAAAGATCTAAGTAATGGGAAGAAAGGATGCGGTGTGGGAATGTATATCTCCTCTCATTTGCAGCCTGAAGAACTCACCCTACCCCCTAACTATGTAGATATAGTGTGTGCCCTAAATAATATGAATAGGCCAAACATTCATATTACAACAGTTTATGGACCACCAAACTACAAATAAATCTATGAAATACTTTGTAATAAAGGAAACCCTTTCTGATATATTATGTATTCTTTTAGTCGATTACAATGTCCCTAATTTAGAATGGAATGATGTCACTGGAAATAACACTATTACGAACAAAATTATATATTTCATAGAGGATAATTTATAATTTTAGTCGGCAAAGGAAACAACAAGGGAACAAAATATCCTAGACCTTGTCATAGCGGCTCGTTGGTGTAGTGACTAGCGTCTTGGACTTCCACCCAGAAGGTCCCAGGATCGCGCCCACGCTCGGCGCATTAAAGGTTTTTCACAAACACGGAGTCATTACCGTCCCTGATGAGCAAGGGGATGGGATAGTAGTACAGGACCCCAATGGAAATACGCCTAATCGGCCTTATTGGGCTATCCTTAGCTGGCTTAGCATGCGGTAGCTTTAAAAATTATTATTATTATTGTTATTACTACCATGAAAACTAAATTACTAATTTTGAGAACATCTGTCATATTCCGAAAATAGAGTCATTAGGTTTGATGTTAACTGCAGCTATACTATTGAGCACTTCATAATACACATTCATTGCTAGATAATTAAAACGAAATCATTGAGATGTGGGAACAGTTTCGGAATACGTTTTTGATTGTACAAGATACATATGTACCAAAGAAAGGTAAACGAAGGAGTGAAACTAAATTAAAATTCACCATGGTTGAACAGTGAGATCGGCAATTCAATGAAGCAAAGAAAGAAACTGCGCAAGATTAAAATATCGAATCTTCTAATGACTAAGTCAAGGAATTATATAACTTTGCTAGAAGAAATGTTATAGAACTGTTTGGATCAACTAAGCGTGATTATGAAATTTCTATAGCCAAGAAGAGCACCGACAACCCCAAGCATATTTATAGCTATGTAAACAATATTAGAGAAATACAAAACGGTATAGGCTCATTAAGTAGAGATGGCCAAATAGTGACAGCCGTCGTAGATATAGTAATTACACTTAACGATTATTTTGTTTTTGTTTTTTACAAACGAAATAAAGGATACTATAAAAGAAAAGTCAGTAACGCCACATACAATACAGTAGTAGAAAACTCTAACATCATCGCAAGTGAAATATTATGTAAATTAAGTCAATTCAATTGTAACAAAACTCCCGTGCCTGACAATTTATACACTAGCATAAAAAACAAGTAAAATAAGATTTATGCAAATCTTTGACTTATCTTTGACAATTATTTAACTTATCACTACAGTAGGGAAGCGTTGCTAATGATTGGTAAACAGCAAACATAACACCTATTTACAAAGAGGGTGATCGAGACAAAGCGATTTAATATAGATTATATGATGTCAGTAATAAGATCAATTCTTGAATAATTGGTAAGAGATAAATTAACTGAGTACCTATAATATAATTAATTAATTAGAAACAGCCAGCACGGCTTTCATAATAAATTTATTTACTCTGAGCGACTCAACTAAGTCACTTGACATAATCGACCTAGACTTTCAAAGGAATTTGACATTGTACCCCACAACAAAATGATTAGATAAGTTAAAAATGCTCGGGATAAAGGGTAATAGTTATCAATAGATTAAAATTTGCCTTACAGACAGTAGGAAGAGTTGGTATTAATGGAGTAGAATCCAAATGGGCGCCTGCTACCAGTGTGCCTCAAGAGTCGGTCCTTGATCCTGTTTTGCGTTATCTATAGAATGTATAATATTGTCGGTCTGCATAACTTTATCTCCAAATTTGCTGATGATACAACAATAGAAAGCATAGTCGTAATTGTAGAAGAAAGAAATAGCAAAATAGAAGGATGGTCAGAAAAGTGGCAAATGCCCTTTGATGTTGACAAATGACATAATTTGTACAACAAACTAAGACTTTGATTATTATCTAATGAAAGGCCAACTAATAATATCACACTCTAAGGTTAAAGATCTCGGGGTTATAATATCTGAACCTAAGCACCTTAGAGATATGTGCGGCTGCGGCAAATAAAGCAGACAGAGCTTTGGGATATATAAAAAGAATGTTCACCTTTTAAAACGAAAACATTCTTGTGCCGTTATTCAGTTCTGGTCCCCGTATCTCAACACAAATAATGAACAACTATAATCCGTTTAACGTAGATCAATAAAGCTACACCCCTCTCTCAGAAACAAGCCATATTATGGTAGATTACAGAAATAAAATGCGTTATCGCTGAAGGAAAGATAGTTCTATATATCCATCTATTGCTGGACGCCGTGATCCCCGAAGGGGTGGCCACGAACGAAAAGCCCCCATGCACCTCTGTCCCCAGTCAATCAACGCCCATCCTCCCATCCAGCACTGCTTTCGCTCATATACTTCTTGACTCCATCCTTCCACCTCTCACTCGGTCTACTTCTTCCTCCCTGTTCTCCCACCTCACTCGTACACTCTCTTAGACATTATCTCGCTTCCCATACAATACGTTCCACATGGCCGAACTATCTCAAGGTGTTCCTTTTCACACTTTACAGCACATCTACATCCACACCACACCTCTCTCTTAGTTCCTCATTCGCCTGTCTATCCCTCCATGTAACT
Organism: Paralithodes platypus; assembly: GCA_032716605.1. Lineage (NCBI taxonomy): Eukaryota > Metazoa > Arthropoda > Malacostraca > Decapoda > Lithodidae > Paralithodes > Paralithodes platypus. Next base: position 15,360,009 of record CM064538.1, on the reverse strand, counting down.
CTGCACGCACTTCTCATGTAAATAATTTCTACCCCTCACTCTTGGTTTGATTCTTTCCCCCAACATTCATGCTTCGCTCCCGGCTCCCGGAAGTCAATGTCGGGATTACCACACTGTATTGCAAGGACTTCTTTACTTCCACGCTGACCACCCTATTTCTTGTAACTGCTGTCAGCTTTCCTATAACCCTCTTCCCCTGTTGCATCTTCTCCCGCACTTCTTCATCTATACTCAACACACTGCCCAAATACTTAAATGAGCTGACATTCGCCATAGCCTGACCGTTCAACCTCACCTCCTACTCTGTGGCTACACCCACATTACGTTCAGATCCGTTTTTCACACACTGTTCCAAACATATTTTCCAGACCCTGCAACTCCCATTCACTATCGCTCATCATAACTGTATCTTCGGCAAACAGCATTACAGGCAACTTCAACTCTTTTCCCTCCTTTACCAGCGGTACACCAACATTCACTGCTCTTCCTTGTATTTCTGTCATGACTTCCATTCATATATATATTGAACAATCATGGGGACATCACACACCCTTGCTTTAACCCAACATTCAGATCAAATCACTCGCTCTGCTTATTCTCCACACGTACTGACGCCTGTGCACCATCATACATGCTCTTCACTGCTTTCAGCAACTTGCCATCTACTCCGTATATTCTCAGTACTTTCCACATACCTTCTCTATCAAATCTGCAATAGGCCTTCTCCAAGTCCATACAGGCAGCATAGAACTTTTGTCGCTTCTCCAGATATTTCTCCACAACACATATCAGGGTAAAAATCTAATCTACACATCCTCTTTCCTTCCTAAACCCGCTCTGCTTGTCACCTGTCCATTTCTCCGTTCTTGCTCTCACTCTCTCAATTACTGCCCTACTGTACACCTTCCCTACTACGCTTAGAAGGCATATTCCTCGCTGGTTACCACACACTCCTCTTTCCCCTATATTCATATACAGGAGGACTATTATGCCTGTATTTCAGTGAGCAGGTGCACTCCCCTTCTCCCATGATAATGTACGCATCTTCCTTACCCATTAGATCATTATCTCACCACCATGCATCAGCATTTCCATACACTCTTATCTATTCTTGATGCTTTCCCCATCTTCATATTATCGAGTAAGATGCTTGAAGGAATTTGACGGAGTAGATAATTATCAGCGCAATGTTCACGACTAATAACAATGCTGCAACCCGAGTTAATAGAATTATATTGATTAGAAAGAAGGCATGCCTAGATATCACAGAAAACCTCTGGTCAAAATCTTGTCAAAATGTGGAATAGTTTACCAAGGGAGGTGGTCGATCGTAATACAATTGATATACTTAACCCTTAATTGGCGGCGCGCAAATTATGTCGTGTGAAATAAATATGGACTAAGTGGCGGTTCACAACTTACGTCGTGTGCCATTTTCATCACGTAATGTTGCTGAGAGAGAGAGATGAGTGGTGGGAGGAGCGTAGCAAGCGTATAACTACTACAGACCACCGCGGCGGACCTACTGACATGAACCCCACCCTCCTCCACTCTCTCGCACTCGCTACACAGGGAGTTATGTAGGGAAAGTACCTAATTACATGGTTTTTGCACTTGTGTTGCGCGATCGTTGCAAGAGAACCAGTGGTCGTACAAAGATGGTTGGGGTGTCATTGGAAAGCTCAGTTTATGCCCTTTCAGGATAGATACTTTTTTTATACTCTGGGTCTTATTTAGGCATGAAAATTATCACGTAAACAACCCTATTTAGGGTAAAAACACCCCGCTGGGCGCTACGGTCAAATAGACCACCTAGCCCGCTAAATAAGGGTTAAAAAAGACTATCAAATGATGAATATGGGATTAGTACGAATACAAATATTCAAAATCTGTATGAATGTTAGTGTATGGTTAATTTCTAAACTTTTCTTTCTATCCTATATAAAAACTTTCCATGTGGGTATTTCCTGTGTTACGACTGGGGTTTAAATATATCAGGGCTCTTATTCATTGGACTAGTAATGGCATAACTGCTACAACGGAAAGCGCTAGATCCAACCTCTGATGTATATTCCCAGTGAACAAAGAACACAAATACTCTACAGAGTTCTATATGCAATAATAGGCTATCAAACTCTCAATAAATGTGCGTCTACTCTAGGCTTAATGTTATGTGAAAACAGCCTATTACTACCTATAACCGAAGGTGCTTGGTTATGGTATGCAAAGTAAGGTGGTAAGAGAAGTTACAGCTTACGTTACTTTAATCAATAAATGTCAGGCACTCCTGCATGAAAGAAAGTGCACTAAAGTCCTTCAACACTAACAAGGAATCTTCTTTAAATGTTAGATGCTATAAAGATGCTCGTATCGGAAATGGAACCCAAAAAGGCAGGCAGCGGAACAATGCTCGTGCAGGCTATGCACACAAAAAGGCAGAATATATAATGCCGTCGGAGCCAAGAATATCCTAAACACTACAACAATAATAATCGCCACGACAATGCAGTATTCCTATCAACAAAAAGAGCCTAAGTCGTTTGTGTCTCCATACATCAAACTAGGCTGCGAAATGCTTGTGTAATAATAAATGGATATGCATAAAAAGAGTAATTAGGTTAATATACTTAATGTCTACTGTGACTGATAAAGTCTAGCTAGAGTCAATGATACGAGATACTGGTGCGCATGGCATGCCGCATAGCCTAGTGCAAATCTCAAGTCTGTGCGTCAAATATTACGTTATAGGGAAGGGTAGCTCTCTTGAGAAACCTTAATACCGAAGTATTAAGCGTTCTCCTGGCGTACCTCAAAGACAAACAATCGACACTAGAACAGTGCAGAATGGTATAGGCAAAAAGCCCTCATTCGTGCATGCTCTACTCTCAATGGCACACAGACTAGAATTTACTCAATCAACTCCAGTTCTCAGGTATGTCGTGCAGCTTTTAACTAAAGCCAGCACTCATAGAAAACAATACCTTATAATATCAGACTCCTAGTCTAGTATTATCTAATCCAGCAGAACACTAATAATTATAGGAAGCGGCAATATGAAAGCCAACCAATGCTTCATGATCAACTTATCTTAACAACTAAACATACATGGGTTATATCAGACCTTAACACACAATACAACTGGCCAGCATGAAGCTGATTTTGCAGAGTTAACCAGAGGGGGTATAATAATAAAAGGTGGTGAAAGATATGAAAAAAGAGAGAGGTAGGCAGAGGAAAAGATTCTCAGGTGCGGAGCGGGGGACAGGTAGCAAGGGATAAAGATGGATGCGTTCTAGAAACCAGATCTGAGGGAGAGAGTGGCGAGGAACTGTATATATACTCGCACTAGCTCGAGGCGCGTGGGAAAAAAGCGGTTACAAGTCCTCTAGCCACTAGCAAGGGAGTTAGCTGCATGGTAAGGACCTCTCCCAACCAACCCCCACGAGGCAGCCAGCCGTGACGTCATCGAGCGGGACAAAAACACTGCGCGCTCCCTCTCACTCTGTTCTACTCTCTCTCTCTCTGCCAGATCCCATCATTACTAGTTAATGATAAAACATATACTTTACAATTAAATATATAAAGCCTTGACATGGGTGAAAACAAAGAGCCTTTCTGGACTGCCCATGACACAAGCTTTCATATGAAATAAAGCACACTCTAATACATAAACTGTAGCCCCATCCACTGCCCTGGCGATCCTAGCGAGTCACTGTAGGACAAGCCATGCGGTTCTAACGGAGTGGTTAACGTCACACCTGACATATAATTCCGGTACGGATTGGTAGCCGGAGAAAGGTAAACGAACGACTGAAATTTAAAACCAACAATCGGAAATGCGATGAAACAAAGACTGAAATTTCGCAAGTTTAACAAAATATGTTTCTAATGGCCAAAGAAAGGAATTATACCACCTTGCTATAATAAATGTTATGAAACTCTTTGGATGAGCTAAGAGTGATTATGAAATCTATAATCAAGAAGAGCCCCGACAACCCTAAGAATGTGTATACCTATGTAAACAACAACCTTCTACTTTGGTATCCTATTCTTTTACAGTGCTATAAAATGTCCCTGTCTCTAGTAGTATTAAGGTCAGACCAGCTAGAAGGGAACTGCAAGGTATGTGTGCTCTGAGTAACTGCGTAACTCTCACTCTATCTCTCAACATTGTCCAGGTAATTACTATCTCCCTCATATCCGGAGTAAACGGACAAAAACTATAATTAAGTGTCCCTCAAAAGAGGTGAGGTACAAGTAAGTGGAAGTCAAGAAGAAGTCTGCCAATATTGGTTTGGCTTCCACCATGACCATTGACCATGTTACATATCTCGATTATTTATTGTTTATTTTTTATTTTTACTATATTTTCAATTTATTTATCTTTCTATATTGTTTAACTTCGAGTAAACAAGCCTGTAACTTTTGCGAGGGCCCTTGTCTGGACATGGCATGAGTTATATTTTGGTAAAATGTGTATTATGGTTATGTGTGGCTATCAAAATTGTAATAAAATACACGATGTTATACTGTATATAACCGATTATATGAGCTAGCCATCCGGCTGGCTCAGTTGATAGCGTTGCTGCTTCCCATCCTGCAGACTCGCATTTAATCCCCGCTCAGGTTGAATTTTGTTTTCTTCTTTCAGGGATATAGCAGTCAGTTACGGTCTCCCTTTTAGCAAGGGAGATGGGCACTGGTCTCTGGTTGATTAAAAAAGGTCAAAAGATAGTGAAACCTCGAAGGAGGAGATATGGGTGATATAAGAGTAACCTGACGATTATTATTATTATTGTAGTATTTATTTTAGTTTCTAATACAATACTACTATTGTGGGGGATAAATCGACAGTCATTTAGAAGTCTGTATACTTTATTTAACAAACTTCCTAACTACTCTAATAACGGGTCCTTTGTTCGGGCCGAGATGAGTTCAAGACACAGATTGAATATTACGTCGATTCATGATAGGTTGAACTTTGGACACCTAGAGCTCCTGTTACTCCCTAGATGAATTCCCGCTATTCAGGTATTGACTCAAGTCGACTTCGATCCATCAAACACGTTATTAGTTACTAATCCTAAATAATTTAATCTGAGCCCTGCTGTGTCTACTGTTGAAACCCGGGCCTAATGAATCCATCCCTATTTACCTAATCTAAACAAAAGTTATATTCTTCCTCTATTCTTAAGAATTAACCACGTCCACTGGGCCTTCTGTGTCTATTCCCGAGACCAAGGCTTCAATACATATAATCTATTAACTCATCCGACACAAACGTCGTTACTACACAAGTACCTTAACACTTATATAAAGTCTCGCAAATTTACCGGCCGGAATCACAAGTTCCCTCTCAAATATAATATTGGGTTCTGTCACCCAGTTATTCCAATTACATTGGTTTACAATATTTACCTCAATAACACCCTCGAATTATACTCTCTCGTAATCCTATTCCAAACACGCTATGTTTACAATATACCTTAATCAATAACCGTTCAAACAAAAGAGAAGCCGTGCCTCCAAAACGCCTACACGGAACAGATTCACGATTATATTCCTTTACATAACTTCTGAGGAATTCTTTGTTATACTTGATATCCTTTACACTTTTCCAAGACTGCCCCAATGACCCTTCCTATTTATATGGATATAACTTCCTTTCTAAACATAAGAAACCTGTGAGTCATATGGACTAGTGTCCTTCTATATAGTTTCCTTATTAACAAATTAGTTCATGATTTTAGGTGGACTAGTGTCCTTTCCTATCTGTAGCTGATCTATCGTGCAACTAAACAAAACTGTTTCCCCTTGAACTTATTGGTTGCCCCTCAGTCTAGAAGAATGTATCTTTTCCTCCCCTCTTTACTTTATATTTAAATCTTTCCTATCAGATCCTATCTAATAACAACTCTTGGCAATACGCCTTGGCTAACAAAAATAACTAATTAATACACATCATCATTTTATAGGTACATATTAGTCTAAATTCTTTTTCCTTTAGTATTGTCCTAGAAGGACAGACCAATTTTTATTGGAACCGCCAGGTTAGTCAAACATTTTCTCTCTTTCTGTTTGAATCTTATGCGGGCCCAATATGGGTCCTTAAACAAATATATTTTGGGTGCTGGAATCAGGTGTGTGTACTGGAACTGTGTTTTACCACCTCAGAGCTGGCCAATAGCTCCTCTGGAAATCCTCACTCCCGTCCACTTTCTGTTGTCCCTCTTGAATTGCTTGACTGTGTGTGTGTAGAGTAGCAATGTGACGATAGGCGGCAGGATACTGAAGGTGTATCCTACGAGTGGGCGAAAGTGAGGAGAGATGAGGGGTGGTCTGTAACGTTGCTGTAGATAAGGGCAGGGTAGCTGAAATGGTTGGTCCCTGGTTTCCCTTTGTGCCGGAGCGAGAGAGAACAAGCGGGTTGCAAGAAGCTAACCCGGTGAGTTCCGAGAGGTGAGTGACCCATGTAACCCATCCGTGCCAGACTTTATAGTCCCGCCTCCCGCGCTGTGATTGGCTGAGCGGCACGCGCAGCAGCCCGTTCGCTTTGAATTCTTGCCTCCTCCAGCTCCACTCTCTTCTACTCAAAATAAGTTCCTGGAAGCTGGTTATAAACATCTTTCAGTGGCTTACGGGAGTACAGGGCTGGCACCGAAGTATTGGAGTACAGAGGAAACTGCTCGGGAAGAGAAAGAGAGCGACTTTTGAGGTGAGGTAGAGAGTTCAGCTCCGTGCTCCGATAATGGAGGCCGCTGATTGGTTGGCTGGGAAGGTGCGGCGTGTTGTGGCCGAGAACTGTCAGTCAGCTAACGGTGCAAGCAAATAGAAGGGAGCGCGGTGATTGGCGGAGGGCTTTTCTACTTTTATTATTATTAAGGCATTCAACAAGATCGCTAATATATAAAGCTCCATGAAGGCAATGAAATGGCATGAAAACCACAATTTGCAAGGCTAAAATGTACCTTCTAGTTCATTATCATGAATAACCTGACTAAGCTATAGTGGCAGAAAGAGGATGTAGGAATGAAACTAGAATCAAATGCAAATTTCATTGTAATCTATCGTTTCCGTAACATTTGTCTTAGCCTGAGATTATTTTATGGCTTCTACAAGTTTGAAGTAATAGCAATATGATTTATGCATGGTTCACACATTCAAGAGTGTGAGGCCGAGTTACCATGAGTGTTAACTCGTGGTAACTTGGGCAAAAATGAGCCCGAGTGAGCAAAATTTCACGAGTCAACACGAGGCACCACGAGTGCAATAAAGTCCAATAAGAGTCACAACAAGTCACCACGAGTGTGCCGCGAGTGACATGAGAGTTGTTGAAAATTTGAACTTTAATGGTCAGTTTTCGGATTAGGAGTAGATACAAGTCACCATGAACAAGACACGAGTCCCTATGAGTTACTACGGGTACGACACGAGTTACTGCGAGTACATGAGTCGCTGAGAGTTGTAACATTGCGTTGAGAGTATGCCGGGAATGCCTCCCATTATCCATCTATCGATCTATTGCCTGACGCCGTGATCCCCGAAGGTGTGGCCACGAACGAAACGCCCCCATGCACCTCTGTTCCCAGCCAGTCGATCGACGCCCCTCCTCCTAACCAGCACCACCTTCATCCATATACTACTTCACTCCATCCTTCCACCTCCCTTTTGGTATACCTCTCCCTCTCTGTCCTTCCATCTCGCTCTCATACACCCTCTTAGTCATTCTCTCACTTCCCATACGTTCCATATTGTGCCCTTGGCATATATATGCGGTGTCCCATGCCCTTCCATGCTACACCTACAGTCATGTTATTTGGTCTCTCTATAAACTGTGAATCGTTTCCGATATGATGGAATTAACCCTTAACTGGTGGTGTGCAACATATGTCGAGTGAAATAAATTTGGACTAAGTGGCGGTGCACGACAGCTGTCGAGCGCCATTTTCAGCACGTAATGTTGCTGAGAGAGAGAGCGGAGTGGTGGGACGAGCGTAGTAACCTTATGACCGCTCCCCACGACCACCGTGGACCAACTGATCTGTATCCCACCCTTCTCTCTCCTTTCTCACTTGATACACAGGGAATTATGTACGGAAATTACCTAATTATAGGGTTTTTGCACTCGTGTTGCACGATCGTTGCAAGAGAACCAGTGGTCTTACAAGGATGGTTCGGGTGTCATTGGAAAGCTCTGTTTACGCCCTTTCAGGGATAGGTACTTGTGTTATGCTCTGGGTCTTATTTAGGCATGAAAATGATCACGTAAACAACCCTATTGCAAAAAAAAAAACCCGCTGTGCGGTACGGTCAAATAGACCGCCTAGCCCACCAATAAGGTGTTAAAGAAAACAGCCAAAATGACACAAATGTCAATTACAAACGTGTTAAAATATTTCCCTCATAATTTTGTTTACACAGACTTTCAAGGCGAAAATATACCATTTACCAAAAAAATAAAAATAAAAAAATAAAAAAACAAATAACAGGCAAATCTTCCAATGGTCGGAGGCTCACACCAATTAGCTGAGCGTCTATCTGGAGAAGAAAGGGAAAATCTTTAGTTGACTCTTTGTTATTTCTTTTTTATCTATGTGCTGGAAGGATATTATATTTTTCAATTCCATCCATTAGAAATAATTTATAGATTAAAAAAGATAAAGTATGACATAGTTACGTTAATGTATAAGGGAGATAGACAAATCCATTAGATAGATAGATGACAGAGAGTTGCTAGGTCTGACCGATCGATAAAATGCGAACATAAATGAGACAAACTTAAGTTTCTGAAAAGACAAAGGATAAATTTTGATTGACTCTTTTTCCTTGTATTATTTGTTTGCTGGAAGGATATATTTTTTTCAATTCCATCTCATTAGAAATGTTTCGTAGATTAAAAAAAGACCAAATAAGACATAGTTATATATTATGTATAAGGGAGATAGATGTATTAGATAGATAGACAGACAGACATTTGATGCATCAATGACATATCGAAACCTGGCTTTATATATTATTTATATTGGTATATATGTATATATATTATGAGTTTTATGATTTATATTTGTATTATATATATTTATATATTTGTTCATATGTAATTATTTTGTGATTTTAAATTTCTATGAATTCTGTATAATTTCTCGTTATATTTTAGTTAGGTATGAGCTTTGACATTTTAATATTAAGTTTATGTAATTGTGAGTAGCCGCGAGTGTTCACGAGTAATTTACGAGTAGTTACGAGTAGTTACGATACACTAAGAGTATTTTCGAGTAACCGAGACTTGTCGGACTCGCGTTCGAAATTTCGTGCAGGGGTGAAATTTTGCGGGACAAGCCCGAGAGCCACTAAGAGTGTCCGCGAGTCACTACGAGTCACTGATTTTTACCGCAAGTCATTACGCGAGTTCCAAAAATTGTGGTCTCGTGGTAATTCGGGCTCTCGCTTATGAATGTGTGAACTAGGCAGTCGCTATATAAATTAATATTCACACCCGTAGAAAAAATAAATAAGATAATTTAGTATTCACTTGACTGTAGGTAAGTTGCCTGTAACACGTGTCTCCTCCAAAGCCAAAGGACTGACAGAGAGCCAAATTCAAGGGATGTTGGGGTCAAAATGCCTGGACACACAAAGTTTAAAGCAGTCTAAGTCATAGGATGAAGGAAAGATTGATGGAGGGAGAAAGTTTCAGAGTTCACTTAGGAGTAGAAGAAAGACAGAAAATGTGCTTAATCTTGGGTTAGAAATCTAAACTGAATGGGAGTGGAATTGTGTTAAAAGGTGGTTGCCTTGCACTCGCCGCAGGGGAGGGGGTATGCAGTGAGCGACCTCTGAATGCAATGCGCTTTGCACTCTCCGAGAGTCCTCGGCCACGAAAACTAAAATCGTCCCATGAAAAATATAAGTTGCAGTGCGAAAATGTCACAAGTGCCATTGGCTGGGGGGTTCAGAAGGCCATACTGGGGAGACAGGACAGGTGAAACAGATACGGTTATGTTCGGAGGAGCCCAACAGAAGGAGAACATTTTACTGTGTAAACAGAATAATTAGAAGTTAGAAATATGTAAGAATGTTAGGCCGATCTCCAAGGTGGTCCGGGATATGGGTGTGGTACTGAACTAACTGCTCTAGGTAATTTAGGTTAGGCAAGATGTAGGCTTGTTCACCAGGTTGGTCAGTGAAATGAGAGGTGAACATTTAAGTCTAATTATAAAAGTAATTGAATTTTGGATTGTGAGTAGAACTACTGTAGGGGAGAGCTAAACAGCACAGATATATTTAGTATATTTAGTGAGAGAGTGACAAGATAGCTTAACCCTCAACTCGCGGTGACAGTCATATGACCGGAGAGAAAAAATTGGTCTATCCTGCGGCACCTGTCACATGACGGGCGCCATTTTGAAGTTATTATGAGAGCTGAGAGAGAGACCGGGCGATGCACGGACGACAGGCGGGCTTGATCTGCTCGCCACGGTCCCGCGGCGCATACTGGAGTCTACCACATACGTTTTTCACCTCCTACAGCTCTCCCACACGGCAACAACCGCCAAAATACCCCTATTTCCGCCGATTTTCCCGTTCAGTTGCACGATGGTTGCAGGATAACCCAATGTCATTCAAGGATGATTTACTTATCATTGGAAAGCTTTATCATTGCCCTTTCACGGATATATAATTGTATTGCGCTCTGGCTCTTGCTTATGCATAAAAAAGAGCATGGAATTAATTTAATTTTCGGTAAATATAGCCGCCTGGCACGTTGGTTATATACCCCCCCCCCCCCTCCGGTCTTTGAGAGTTGATAATTCAGAAAAGTCTAAGTTGGGAGCAAGAAAGATTGTTGCGTATGTACAGACAAAAGGCAAAGCTGCATGTAACAAGTGTCTTCCCAAAGTTGAAAGAAGGATAGTCACTATTATATTTTATTTTATTCTATATACCTTTTTACTTTTGGTGTATTGGAAAGAAAGTGTGCTATGTTTGTTTACTGTAGTGAAATTAATATGAGGAGGAGGTTTTTGTGAGAGCTCGCTGGATTACTCTGTGTAGGTGAGACACAAACAGAAACAGTGAGGGAAACAAGACAAATAATACAAGAGTTCCAGCAAACTCCTTATCACTCCCCTGGGCATTGCCCTGCTCGATTGGTGTCTATAATCTCCCCAGACCAGTAGGAGAATACAGAGGAGGGCTTCCTGTCTGTAGCCTTAGACAAGTGGGTTTGGGTGAGGAAAACTATGTCAGGTTTGATTGAAGAGAGATTGTGTTCTACACAGAGGAAGTTAGAGGAGGGGCCACGAATGTTACAGCAATTGATAGACAGAGTAAAAGGTAGAGGTTCAGGGCACTTAGAAGAGTCTGTATTGGGTCAGTCTGATTTGTGCATTTATAAACCCCCCCCCGTCCCCACACACACCGAATTGGGTCTCCGAGGCTGATTGCATTGTGTCTGCCATTATGATTTCATATTTTTGGGAAGATCGTGAAACGTGTACGGTGTTTGTGGTTTACTGTATTGATAAGAGAAGATGTTTTGGACTGCAGACTGGGATTGCCCTTAATATTGATGAGACAAGGATATGATCAGCTAGGGAGGCCAGGTGGTGAAACAGGAATTCCAGCAGTAGCATTCCCCGGGAGTACCGCCCTGTTCGTCTGGTGCCTACAGCCTCCTCTTGTGTGCTGTTCATACATATTTTTTTGGCTGAAATTAAACATAACTATAATAGGGTACCAAGAAAATAGTTGCAAAGTGGGATATAATGATATCTTCGAAATCCTATTCTTAGTAATTTAATTACTACCTGGAACATTAATAATTTCAATGACCAAATAATTTAGCTTTCCATCTTAATATGTTTAATAATGACATGGTCGTAGAAAGAGATAACAAAGCGAAAACAATAATTGTCAAGCATTAAGGAGAGAAGGAGAGTGAAGTAAGTGCTGTTATTAAACCGTCTGGACCCTTTAATTTTCCTGTCACTTCAAACGTTTAATAAAGTTGACATCTTCAGACAGTAATTTTAACGGCAGAGTAGCGCCTTCATAACGGCAAAGACAATGTGCAATACGGTAGTATATGATATAAGGATGTATCTGGTCAAAGGATACTGACGAATAATTATATTAACAGAAACGATAGTTTTAAACGGAATGACTTTCAGTGCCGTGATAGGTGCCAATGCACTTAGGAAACATATGTTTTTAATAATTGTGAACCATTCAATTATTATATATACTGTAAGTATTACTGGGACTAAGAAGATCTATTATTCACATTTGAACATCTAATACGCATTGTTAGATGATACTTTGATTATCATTAGATGTTGGGCAAGTTAGGAAATATATATAGGAATTTGAGGGTAAACCCTATCTCAATTAACTATTTAGCTCCCACAAGTTCACCCTAACCTGAACACAATATTTTAATGATGGCCAGAATAAACCGTCAAAACGCGTTATGATCCTCGAAATCATACACCACTACAAGACAATTATTATACACTGTTTTAGCAAATTTTGGTGGTGAGCAAGCAGGCATTTGAAACACACAAATTAAACTGAACTTACCTAGGACTGATTTGTGTTGTATTTCAATCTACAGTATAATACTACCCAAAGGATCAACTTTTCACAAAAATTTGCTTTACATACGAAATTTTTTGGGATATATATATATGAGCCTTTGCATGAAATATACCTATAAGTGGTACATAGCCCTTTCTAAACTTAATACAATTGTCTACTAATACTAAAAGTAAAAATTATGTCACGGTACACTATTCTGAAAGGGATAACAGTGTCCCTGTGCGGAGTATTGGATGTTATAGCCTCTCAATATAAGCTAGGGTCATGGCCCGAGGGAGGAGATTACCTGCCTCACATCTTATCACCACCATTGTCAACAACAATAATACCAATATGTAACTCACGGACAGAGAGGAGGAGGGGGTGGAGTGATATGTAATGTTGGGAAATATGTAATATAAAGAGATATGTGATAGTCAAAGTCACAAATAACATATTCAGATAGGCAACTCTTAAATCCATAGGTAAATGTATTATACAAATGCATAGCCAAATGTGATTCCAGGAAATTATACGATATGAAGTTGAAGTGTGACTAAAACCTGTGAAAATAATAATTAAAACAGTCCTGGGAAAAATGTATTTTAGGGAGAAATATGGTAACATATGGTAGGATGAAGTCAAAGGGGAGAGACATAATTCTGTAAATGTGATAAGCGGCGGTTCTGATATAATCCTCTTTGGTTATAATATTTCCCCAGTTAAAGTTCAAAGTAGGACAATCAATTTGCACATGATAGGTTAGGGGTTAGGTTAGCCTTTAAGTTTAGCTTAGTTTGATATATATATATATAGGGTAATTAAGAATTTCATGCATTAAATTGGAGGACGACCTCTTTGAATAATTTTAAACAACGATGTATATATATATAGTAATACGTCGAATTATACATAGTTTGGCTGTTACAGTACATTTACGATGTATTAATGAGGGTGGAAAGTGAATTTTCGATAAGAAAGTTATTGTTCGTACTATTTTGAAGCTCTTTGGCATTGGCATCGGGTACTAGATCAAAGGTAGATAATGTTGGGTATTTGAAGTTGTATACAGTTGTGCACTGTATCAAAGAATTGTTGTGCCAACAGTGATGTATGGGGCTGAGACATGGGCTCTGAAGAAAAAGGAGAAAAGAGGGCTGGATGTGATGGAGATGAGCTGCTTGAGGAGTATGTGTGGAGTTACTCGTAGAGACAGATTGAGGAATGAAGAGATACGTAGGAGAGTGGGGCAGCAAGAACATTTGTCAGCCAGAGTAGACAGAAGGGTGCTGAGCTGGTATGGTCATGTTGAACGAATGGGAGATGAAAGGCTTACAAAGAGAATATGTGAGTCAGGTACAAGGAGAGATAGAAGGGCAGGAAGACCCCCATTGAGATGGAGAGACTGTGTAAGAAAGGCTTTGGATGATAGAGGAATGACTAGATCAGGCAGGGGAAGTGGTGGTGGACAGGAGTGAATTGAGAATGCTTGTGAATAGTTGAGTGAACACGTGGTCATTTGGAGTAAGGGGTCGGGTGCAAGTTGGACTAGATAATAGTCCATCAGGCGCCTGGCCCGGGGAGACGATTAATATGAAGGGTGTGCCTGGAAGTGTGGTGGGAGGGCTTGTGGCTTTGGCTCCGCTGCATGTCTGCCTGCCGAGATCGGAACCTCTCCGGGTGGTCAGGGGCCGGGGGAGTGCTGGAGCGACCTTGGTAACCCTGGTCTCTGGGTCTTCTCCTGGGTGACTTGGATGTGTGAGAGTTTGTGTTTTTTATCTGTGTTTATTTTTTGTTTTATGTTTTTGTGTTTTCCCTGTTCTTGCTCTGTCTTGAGTCGGCTACCCCCAAAATGGGGATTGGGCCTGAGCATATAGATAGATAGATAGATTTGAAGTTTTATGGAACTTATATTTTGAAGCTGCCAGGCAACAGTACTCGTAAAAATAGATCGAAAAAGCGCTCGTGTGACAACGCATTAATTCATTATTTTTCGGGAGGAACCGTACTGTTTATTAACAATGACATTCATAATTACATTTCTGTATTCAAATAGTCAACATATGTAATTATAGACAGGTGGTGAACGTAAGTGTCCGGCAATATATTATCAATATTTTTATTAATTTCACCACAACACCAAACACACCCAATGAAATTAATTAAAGTATATATGATACGCCAGGATTCGAACACGGGTTATCACACACAGATTTTTGCCACCTTATCCATTACACCACCAGGACGGTTAAAGGTTTATGCACACGCCTACGACTTATTATCCATTCTCGAATACAACCGCGCTATGGTAGGCCTAATGTTTTAAGTGAGAGGAAAGAATATTCATGGGGCACAGCTCATATAGGCCGGCCTCGCGACGAAATATCCCTGAACCTACTGATAATCTATATTTTTATAAATTTCACCACAATATCAAACACCCCCAATGAAATTTATTAAAGTATACATGATACGCCGGGATTCGAACCCGGGTTATCACACACAGATTTTTGCCACCTTAACCATTACACCACCAACGGGCTGATTTAGGTATGGAGATAATGGTTATATAGTACCAAGCCAAATATATTGTACTGCATTTTAATACAAAAAGGAAACCTGCATATGGTGTGACGTAAGAAGATTTAGTATTGTAGGGATCATTCACTAAATCATTTGTCGACGCGTTTCATTAGCCTAGCAACAAAATAGCAAAATTTCGCCGAACACCCTTCGCCCTACCCCTATTAAGGAAATAGGGAGTAATATAACATAACACGTTAACATGTTTGGCGTAAAGTGGAGACAATTTAAGTTTTTCGTCAATGTTAGTCCATATTTCCATCTAAAGTGTTTCTAAAGGGAATATGTAAATAGATAAATCAGTGTATGATGAAACCTTGTATAAATACTTCAAGACGACAACTGGCTTCTCTATCTTGCTCTTTTCTTTCCATATATTTATCTTTCCATGGCGAAGAGTTAATTGCGTTTCTTTTGTCTTTTATGTTTCTGTTTACTATTCGACTCAACGCCGCAGGGATATCAAGAACGACACCGACACCCAAAGGTTTTTGAAGTAGAGTTGAAGTATTAATAGTCATCATGCACTACATAGTTTGTCTCTAATTTTTTTTTTTTTTTGTACAGGGAAAACTGGTTTAACCCGGCAAGAGTTTTACCGCTGCGCTGCTGCGGAACTCCTCATATAATCCAAGGCCTAAAAAAAACATTTAAATCAGCCCGTATAATATATATATTTTTTTAATTGCCCCTTGGCCATGCCAAATATCACTCCCCTCCTTCCACCCTCTCCCCCCCCCCCCCCTTCAATTATCACCTTTTCTCCCTGTTATTCACTTATTCTTAGGTATATTTTCGTGCTAACATTAGCGAGTTGCTAGCAGGGCGTGGTCATCTGTGTTACCAAGCGTGGGAAAGCGCGAGAGAGAGACTACCACGCAACAGTGTCTCTCCAGCCTTCATGACGGCTGGCTGGCTGGCAGGCTGCCTCAGCCATAAGTTATGTAACTCCCGGCCTCTATCGCCGAATTTGACAATCCAAACGCAGTTTCCACTTGTTTTATTGTTGTAACAGGTTAATACCTTTATAATCAACGTAAAATAGGCGCATATGGAGAAGTATTAATGCTATTTATGGTACGATGACGATTTGAGTTTAGGAAACAGTCTAAATACCTCCGCACAGGGAGGGGTGGCCAATACCCTACCTACGCAGCGGAGAGGTTAAATGACCAAAACGTAAAATTGCCAACTACAAGTGGCTATTGCTATACAAATATGTACCAAGAAGCAAAATAGTCTTAGTTTTCATTTGTTTTAGGAGCAACTAATTAGTTGCTAATAGTAAACCCTTTGGTTGTTTATTGTATACTTCTTTAACAGGAATACATAGAGTTCTCTGTATGCTGGAAAAAGACAACTTAGGTTAGTTTAGACAAGGGTCTTTCCTGTAAACCTAGTTAATCTGAAATATATAAAATACTAGGGTAAATATGATTATTGTAGAATCGCTCTGGGGTATATTGAGTTATAGTAACACTAGTATTTTGATGGGATACACCGAGTCCTTAATCACTCTTACAAAGATGGTCAGGAGATCTTCTTTGTGCGAGAGTTAGGCTGCTATTAGCGTTCTGTGCCATCTGGGATAGGTCGCGGTTGACCGAGTGTTAATGAGACACTGTAGTTAGTGTAATACCGTTCATTACCAGCAATATCTGTGTTGTTCCCGGATCACAGGGATAATCCGTACTTCACGGTGAGTGGTTGCAATTATTTTGCAGTCACAGCAGTCTGACCGCGAGACCATTAACAAATGTAGAAGAATAGATAACCTACAATTTACTGTTAAATTGATTCAATTGATGAGACAGATAGGAAGGCAACCTTTGCCTCTGAATTGAAATTACCTATTTTGTTAAAAGGAAAGCTCAGTAACATTTTTTTTTGGAGCTGAAACCCTCCAGTTACTTGCTGTTGCAATCATTCCTTTAACTCATCAGATAGCCTAGTAAGGACCATTAGGTCTGTTGTTGCTGGCCTTCCTTCCTTATTAAATCAATTGTGTTTACAAAAAACGACTCGCTCTCTTCGCTTACAGCTGGCGATCAGTATGTCTCGTTTACAACAGGCAACCCCATCTTATTTACAGCAGACGCCCTCCTCACTGCCAAATGGTGTATTGGAACTTCAAGACAACATACGTGAATAGCGTGACTGAATGTGCTTGCTTCCAAGCTATGCAGATGTTTTCCTTCACAGGTATCACAATATAAATATGAAATTGACCAGTATACTCCATTAATACTCTCCACTCCCCGCCACATTAATATTGTCTAAAATTGACCCAAGCACTCTGAAGCCGTTTTCCTTACCCAGTCATATCGTGCTATTATTTGTTTTTCATTGTAATCTTTTGCAAAACAAATTAAGCGACCATAATTTAAATAATGAGAAGCGAATTCCTAAAACAGCTATCAAGAGTAAACTAAGTTTTAACCCATCCAGTACCGGTGACGTCATTTTCATTATATTCTGAAAACTATTAAACGATTGTAATGAGCTTAGGAAAAACGTCTCACCACGAAAAGGCTCTAGGCAGTTTCAATTAATCCTTTTAGCTACCACATATTCTTCCTAAGATTCATAAAATCGTCTAGTTATAGCTAGAATAAATGGAAAAAGACGTCTCTGTTACAGAAGTTACCGTATTACTGGACATGGTTTTCTGAAGAAAATATAATAATAATACAAACTGTTCATTGTGGAACCCACTTTTAATACAAATAATTTAGATACAATCCAGGAATTACTACCACAGGAAAGAGGTAATTAACATTATTGAGGGAGAGGTCCAGGAGCTACCAGGCTGGAACCTAATTATCGTAAATCTTCTTTGATTACCCCTTGCCGCCGTCATTAGATAATTGCTTTAAGGGAGGTTCCATGTCAGTTGAACCAGTGCCACTTCAACCAGTGCCACTTTAACCAGTGCTAACTCAACCAGTGGCCACTTCAACCAGTGACCATTTCAACCAGTGACCATTTTAACCAGTGACCATTTTAACCAGTAACTTAACCTAACCTAACTTAACCTACTGGTTAAAATGGTCACTGGTTGAAATAGTCACTGGTTGAAATGGCCACTGGTTGAGTTGGCACTGGTTGAAGTGGCATTGGTTCAACTGATCGGTCACCTTTAAGGGGCGATATGTCGCTTTTCTAGACTCCATTCTCTTGCTTAGCTCCATTTGATTTGGGCTTACAAGACGTTCGCCCTATTAGTTTAGCAATTTTAAGACCTTTCACCCCATTTTTTGGTCAATATTAGGACCTTTGATGCCATTAAGGGTTTTCTACCTAAAACTGTAAACAACAAAATATTGAAGGGGGTCTAGGGGGGGGGGGGGGGTTCTTTTAAAGCTTGATGGGGGTCTAGCGAAGACAATATATAATAAATAAGTTAATAAATAAATAGACCACAAAATAACATTATACATTTTACACAGACATGACGTGCTGGCTGCGAATAAGGATCTGCATGTACGGATTTACACGCGACATTGGCATGGATTACAAAGGTTAGCTGACATGTATATAATTGGCATACCTTGGAGGATTAGTACCTAGCAGACAACACAACTTTGGACAGCTCCCATATGGAGTACAAGGTTTATGTCCGGAACAGTGCCACATTTATGAAGTTCAAACCTATTATCAATGCAATTAAAGGGGTAGTGCATATTTGTTGGGGTCTATAGATCTCTTTACTTATTTATTGTATAGTAACCTCGTTCGACCTCCATCCGAGCGCCCCTAGACCCCCCTTCAAGATTAATTTGAACATTTATTAGTAAACAAAAATGTACCAGCCGAAGGCCAGTTTCTCCTAAAATTGCAGACTCGCTATCGTTCACAAGGAAACTATTGACACTTAAATGACAGAAATGCTCTTTATATTGACAAGGAAATGGGGCAAAAGGTCTTAAAATGGCTAAACTATTAACGCGAACGTCTTCAAAGCTATCTATCTATCTATCTATTGCCTTATGCCGTGAACCCCGAAGGGGTGGCCACGAACGAACCGCCCCCATGCACCTCTGTCTCCAGTCAGTCGATGCCCCTCCTCCCAACCAGCCCCACCTTCATCCATATACTTCCTCACTCCATCCTTCCACCTCCCATTCGGTCTACCTCTCCCTCTCTGTCCTTCCACCTCGCTCTCGTATACCCTCTTAGTCATTCTCTCGCTTTCCATACGTTCCATATGGCCAAACCATCTCAAGTTGTTCCTTTTCACACTTTCCAACACATCTACCTCCAAACCACACCTCCTTCTTACTTCCTCATTCGTATGTCTATCCCTCCATGTAACTCTGTAGCACTTCTTAACCCGTCCAATCCCAGCGACGGCTATTGTTACGACTGAGGTTTAAATATATTCATTGGACTAGTAATGGCATAAATGCTACAACGGAAAGCGCTAGATCCAACCTCTGATGTATATTCCCAGAGAACAAAGAACACAAATGCTCTCCAGAGTTCTATATGCAATAATAGGTTATTAAACTCTCAATAAATGTGCGTCTACTCTAGGCTTAATGTTATTACTACCTATAACCGAAGGTGCTTGGTTATGGTATGCAAAGTAAGGTGGTAAGAGAAGTTACAGCTTACGTTACTTTAATCAATAAATGTCGGGCACTCCTGCCTGAAAGAAAGTGCACTAAAGTCCTTCAACACCAACAAGGAATCTTCTTTAAATGTTAGATGCTATCAAGATGCTCGAATCGGAAATGGAACCCAAAAAGGCAGGCAGCGGAACAATGCTCGTGCAGGCTATGCACACAAAAAAGGCAGGAGATATAATGCAGTCGGAGCCAAGAATATCCTAAACGCCACAACACTTTTTTTTTAAGAGACTATGAACGGAGGAAGGAAAAACACAGATAAAACAAAAAGGTCCATGTGCCTAAAGGCATCCTCCATTCATAAAATGTTTGTAACAACTGGATTTAAACATTTGTAGATTGTAAGTTTGTGGAAAGCAATTCGAGGGAAGTGAATTCCAAAGAGTAGTAGCTCTGGGGATAAATGAATTCTGATAAGCAGAAGTTCTGCATTGTGGAGGAGAAAGTGTAAATTCATGGGCGCTCTCAGCTGCCCTAGTTCTACGGGGAAAGATGTGGAGAGGCGGCACAATTGAAGCAAGTTCCTCGGAACAATTGCTGTGAAAATATCTGTAGAATAATGCAAGGGATGCAACATTTCTTCGTATGGATAATGTAATAATAATAATAATAATAATAATAAACGGTTTATTAAAGAATGGCAGCCTCATGAGCTGAAAATACACATTTTACAATTTAGTGGATGAACATGAGATGTACAGATATGAGGATGGTAAGCTTAGTTTACAAACAAAATAAATAAATACAATAATGATGCATGTGCAGAATACAAATTATCATAAAATAACCATGAGAGTAAGTGATATACAGTACATTTACACATTTATTAACTTACTCATATACAGAACATACGTATATACACGTACGTGCGCACATACATATACATACATATATAGGAACATAAGAACATGCAGTAAGTGTGCACATGTCCGTATACACAAACGCTCACGTATGCACACAGACATACACAGACACACAGACATACATATGTAGGGAGGTCCTGTGTGATTGCAGGGTTATTGATTAATCTAATAGCTTTATTTTGAATTTTGTCCAACTGCCTCAATGCAACCACTCCACTTCCACCCCACAAAGGTGAACAGTAATCCATCTGAGAACGCACATGACTTTTATATATCACGGCCAACTGCTCGTCAGTGAAGAATTCTCGAACTCTGCACAGGAGTCCCAGTTTTTTAGAGGCATTCTTATCAATGCTTCCAATATAATGTGTCCAGCTCAAGTTAGTAGTTAATGTTACACCGAGAATGTCAATACTAGGGGAAGTGGGAATATTTACCTCATTAAAAAATATATGGGAGTCGGTGAGATTCTGTCGGTTAGAAAATTTAATGTATTTGGTTTTCTGTGCATTAAAGGAAACTAGATTCTTTTGTCTCCATCCATTAATTCTAGAAAGGTCCTGGTTCAGAGAAATTGCAGTGTTTATTTTTGAATTTATAAGATCGGGTTGGGTGAAAGAATTGGTAAATGTGAAGGAACTGTGGAGTGTTGAGTCATCTGCGTAGGAATGTATTGGATTATGAGTGGTAGATATGAGATCATTGATATGAATGTGGAACAGAATTGGGGCCAAAACTGATCCCTGGGGAACACCAGCATTTATTGAGTGAAATTGAGAATAAAGGCCATCTACCATTACACGTATTTTTCTGTTATGAAGATAAGAAGAAATTAGTGGAACTAATGATGCAAGGCCGTAGTGTGATATCTTCGACAATAAGGATTGATGCCAGACTCTATCAAATGCCTTTGATATATCCAGTGCTATTGTATGTGTTTCACCATGTTGGTCTGTAGCTTGGTTGATTTGATGCGTAAGAAGGCAAAGCATGTCTGCAGTTGATCGACATCGTCTAAAACCATATTGCCTATCACTGATTAATTTATTTATTCCCGTGCTCCTTGAAAGGAGATACCTGGCAAGGAGAGGAGAGGTGTAGAAATTGTCGGTGTACAAGATACGGTTGGCATCCAGATGCGGCTCCATCAGTGTCTTCACAACCGCCCCTGAAAGACCCAGTGGGTCGTTTGGAATGTCCACATCAGTAGCGGTGTAGATGATGAGGTCCAGCACGTATCCTGTCTCGCAGTCACACAGTACAAAGAACTTGATCCCGAAGCGGTGACGCTTCGACGGAATGTACTGCCTGAAAGAGAGACGTCCACGGAAGAGGATCAAGTACTCATCGATCACGACATTCTGAAAAGGTTTGAAAAACCGGCGATACCTGTTCAGGAGGGAGTTCAGGAATGGCCGGATTTTCCAAAGCTTGTCAGCTCCGTGTGCCGCAGTGTTGTCGACAAAGTGCAAGCACTTGAGAATTTGTCGGTATTGGTCCCTGGCCATGTACATGTTGAAGACTGGCGTTGATCTAATGTCATGCATCAGCCAATAATCCAGCATGTTGTGCTTTCTCATGTGGGGCATTAGCATGGTGAGGGCCAAAAACACGAGGAGCTCAGGGATATCGATGGGCGTCCATCTCCTCATGTGGGGCGAGGCCATCTCTTCGGAGTGTTGTCTTGCGTATAGGTTTGTCTCCCTTACCATGTCCCCGAGCAATTCATCGTCAAAGAATGCTCGGAAGTAGTCATAAGGGGTATCATTCTCGGTACAGGGAAAGCCAGGCTGGACGCCATTTGTCCCCTTATCAAAATTGGGTGGAACCCCAGGCATATCCCGAGGCTCGCAGTGCTCCCACTGAAAGATAGGTGGCTCGTCCGGCCTCCTGCCCCTCCCGACCACTCGTGGGGCACCTCCTGGGGCACCTCCTAGGGCACCTCCCGGGGCACCTCCTGGGGCACCTCCCGGGGCACCACCTGGGGCACCTCCCGGGGCACCTCCCCGAGCACGTCCCTGAGCACCTCTTCCGGCCCTTCCTCGGGCCCTTCCTCGGGCCCTTCCTCGGGCCCTTCCTCGGGCCCTTCCTCGGGCCTTTCCTCGGGCCTTTCCTCGGGCCTTTCCTCGGGCCTTTCCTCGGGCCCTTCCCGTGGCTCTCCCTGTTGTGGCGGTCCCTGCTGTGGCTGTGGCTGTGCCTGCTGTGGCTGTGCCTGCCCGCCATTAGAGTCGTTGGCTGGCGTGGGGGATATCCTGGCTTCAGGCGAATCGGGAGAGCTTGAGCCGGTGCCGGCATCACTCTCCGACATCGTCAGCTGACGCCTGGTCCTCCTGATCCTCCTCATCCGCTGAAGCCCGGGTGGTGTTGACAACCTGGGAGGAGCATCAACAGCTGGTGTTGACGTCGCTGGTCCTGGTTGTCCATGGGCGGGGGTTAGTGGTAGCTGCACTACCCCCGAGATGTTCCCTAGCTCACCGGGCATCACTGGAGGCTCTGACGAGGCTCGCTGCCTGGATGTGGATGGGCGTGGCTGTGGGGATAACGATCTTCGTCGTTTGGCCTGTCTTGTGTTACCTATGAAAATTGTGGGAATGGTATTTCGTATGAGGGATGTGCAGACTCAAATTGACAACTAAGACATGATTGATTTGAGAGAGAGAGAGAGAGAGAGAGAGAGATTGATTTTGCCCCGAGGGGCGAGTTTATTTAGCAGCGCCCCCCATCCTGTGAGGGGACAACCACTAGTAAGGCGATACATACTGCTCAAAGAGCCATTATTCCACTGAAACAACAGCATCGTCGTCTGGTTACATTCATATTTGTGTTTATAAGTCAGGTTGGCATTATTCAGATGTGTTATTATAGTTTCCTCATTTAATTGTCACATGGTCTGTATAAAAAAAAAAAAAAAAAAAAAAGCAAGCAAACAAGCTTGTAGTGACTGAATTATTAATTGACAGGTTGTAAATAATAGCACTACAGAACTAGTGCAATCGTATGAGGAGACTTCATATTTTCATTACATCAATGGTTATTGAGATCATAGTTAGCTGAATACAATTATTACAAAAATAGGCAATGGTATAAATCAACATAATACATAATTTAATACCGGCGGACATAATCATGATCCGGTTCGTTGTGCACTGGGAGCTAAGGTGTCTTGAGATCGCCTCGTACCCATACACAACGAACGTATTATATATAGTCTGCATGGTTGGAACCTAATTGAATATACTTAGTGGGTATGAGAGAGAGAGAGAGAGAGAGAGAGAGAGAGAAAGGAAGAGTCCTAGCAATTTCAAGGACACCTGCGTAAGGAAATAAATGTACCGTATACCGTGATATATACGCCTATCAAATGATTGCAAGCAATATACACCAATATACAGTATATATATATATATATATATATATATATATATATATATATATATATATATATATACATACATATACCGTTTATTGATATCATCATTTGATAGGCGTACAATCCGTACATATCACCATGTACGGTACATTGTAAGTAAAGAAATCTACCGTACATGGTGATATGTACGCCTATCAAATGATTGATATCAATATACGGTATATATATATATATATATATATATATATATATATATATATATATATATATATATATATATACTGTATATTGCTTGCAATCATTTTATAGGCGTATATATAACGTGTACAGTACATTTCTTTCCTTACGAAAAGAGAGAGAAGAGTCCTAGCAATTTCAAGGTCGCCTAAGTAAGGAAACAAATGTACCGTATACCGTGATATATACGCCTATCAAATGATTGCAAGCAACATGGTGTCACGCGAAGAAATGAATAAATAAATGAATACATGAAGGGAGAGAAAGAAAATCGTACTTGGTGGTACTGCCCGGGGGCATGTGATAAAAGGGTTGTTTGAAGAGTGGCCTACAGTAATCAGTAAGTCACACAAACAAAGATGGGAAGAACGAAAGAGACAAAGTAAATTTCTCCAAAATATCATATATGGAACAATAAATATATGGTATATATATATATATATATATATATACCGTATATTGATATCATCATTTGATAGGCGTATATATCACGGTGTAGGGTTGAATTCATACTATGAAATCAACCCTACACCGTGATATACGCCTATCAAATGAATGAAAACTCTCAAACAATAAATAATAATATCATTGCCATAATTTGATAGGCGTATATATCACGGTGTAGGGTTGATTTCATACTATGAAATCAACCCTACACCGTGATATACGCCTATAAAATGAATGGAAACGTAATATAGGAAGACCAACACCACAATCATCAATCGCTTGCAATCAAACTTGCAAGCAATTTCAGTCACATGCGTAAGGAATGTATTCTACTGTACACCGATATATAAGTATTATATACGCCTATAAAATGAAAGGAAACGTAATATAGGAAGACCAACACCACAATCTTGGTTGCTTGTATTCCCGTAACAAATGTACCGTATACGCTGACATAGGCCTAGGCCTGTACGCCAATAATAAAATTATTTCAAAGTCTCATGCAGATAGCCTATACTGTATATCCCATATGTATAGGAAGACCAACACCACAATCTTCGTTGCTATAGGAAGACCAACAACACAATTGTCGTTGCTATAGGAAGATCAACAACACAATCTTCGTTGCTTGTATTCCCGTAAGAAATGTACCCACATTACGCCAATAATAACATTATTGTAGGCTACATCAATCTCTATCACTCTCAAATAATATAAATGTACATTGTACTTACCAACACCCACACCAGTGTGTTCACCAAGCTCCTCGTCACCATCTTCACCATTTTCGCCCCGCAAGTTATGGCGTCTGTGAAAACCGATGACAGGTTTATCTTCCAGTTCTTCTTCCTCCTCACTTCCCCCACTCTCACCAAGCCCTTCCATGCTTTTATTCAACGATATTCTAGATACCGCTGAAGAGTTCATCAGCAGAACTAACTCCTCGGCTGAGAGCGGGGCCTTACGCCTTGGCTGGCGCGACGTACTAGGGGCGGGCACCGAATCGAACACAGGCAAATCTTGTCTCTCCATTGTGGCGGCTAGAGCGGTACTGAGCCAAGCTCACGCGGTGGGGATGTGTGGGTGGGACCTAGTAGTACACTGCCTGACCGCTAGATTTTGCTTGCCACTTAAATTAGGGCGGGAAATAGCAACTCGACCTATGTCGCGCGCCGCCACATAGTCCAAATTTATTTCACTCGACTTATGTTGCCCGCCGCCAGTTAAGGGTTAATTGTATCATTAGATAATTGTTTTATATTTGGAATGTGCTGTGGGAGTCAGAAGCTAAATTAAACCTATACACTTCAACTACTTCATCGAATATCGAAAAGATTGAAATAGGTAAGGGATTAGATACTGGAAGTGAAACGAACAGAGATTATGTAAACATCATTCTTCAAGTGGGCGAGGTTACTTTTTTCCATGTGAGTGGGGGTCAAAAGGCAGAACGGCCTATGGCGAGTGACTCTCACAGAGTTGAAAGATTGACAGGGTCAAAATGAAGGGACGTTCGAGCCAAAATGCCTGGACACAAGGAGTTTGAAGCAATTCAAGTCATAGGAAGGGGGAAAGACTGATTCTGGGAGAGTTCCACAGTTCAGCTGTTGAATAGAAGAAAGATTGAGAATAACATTTCACACTTGGGTTGGAGAGTTGCACAGAGTAGGGGTGGGATTGCGTTGCAAGATGGGTGCTACATACTCTACGAAGAGGGGGTGGTATGCACAGAGAGCTCTAAGGAACTATGATTATTGTAATATCGGTAGAATAGTGAGAGATGTAACATTGCGGCGAAGAGAGAGAGACTGCAGAGAATTGGTGAGTATACGTGAGTTAATGAAACCGAAAGCTATTTTTTCTACTTTGTCTAGAAGTGATGTGTGAGAGGATCCTCCTCACACGTGTGAACAATACTCAATACATGGACGCACTGTGCCCCTATACAGAACAAGAAGCTGCGCAGGGGTAAAGAACCCTTAGAGGCAGTTGAGCACGTCCAGATTCTGAGAAGCTGCTTTAGCAGGAGTGGTAATATGATCTTTCCAATAGAGATCCTAAGAAAAAGAGACACCGAAAATATTAAGAGAAGATGAAGGGCTAATTTGTATATTGTTGAAGAGTAGGTCATAGTTTTCTGGAAAAGGTCAACGAGTTTAACAGATGGAGAAATTGAGTTTTGGAAGCATTTAAAGTAACAAGGTTTTCTCTGCCCCAATTAAAGTGTAGAGAGATCAGAAGATAGGTGTTTTATGATCTCCTTACGTGAGTTTTGGAGTTCCTACTGTGAATGGTGTTGTGAAAGGCTACTTGAATAGTGTAATGTATAGTCGTCAGCATATGAGCGATTGGGGCTGGAGATGCAGTGGAGAAGGTCGTTAATGAATAATAGGAAGAAAATTGGAGATCGGACAAAACCCTGAGGAACACCGGAGTTGATAGGTTGAAGAAGAGAATGATGGCCGTTCACAACCGCAGCTATGGAACGGCTGGAAAGGAAACTAGAGACAAAGGCACAGATGGAGGGATAGAAACCGTAGGAGGGTAGTTTGGAAATAAGGTATTTGTGCAGACTCTATCAAAGGCCTTCGATATATCTAGCACAACAGAAAAAGCCTCACCGAGGTCCCGAATGTAGGATGACCAAGAGTTAGTAAGATAAGATCACCAGTAGAGTGGCTCTTACTGAAGCCATACTGGCAGTCTGAGAGTAGGTTATGGGAAGATAAATGCCTAAGAAATTTTGAGGTAAGAATAGTTTCAAAAACTTTATAGATGCAAGACATGAGAGCAATTGGACGATAGTTGGAGGGTTGAGAGTGGTCACCTTTCTTTGAGACAGGCTGAATGAGATCAAACTTCCAGCAAGAAGGGAAGCCGTTACAGGAGAGACAGAGATGGAAGAGTTTGCCTGGGCAGGGAGTCAGCACGGAAGCACAGTTGTTAAGTACAACAGGAGGAACACCTTCCGGTCCGTACGCCTTCTTAGTATGAAGACCAGAGTGGGTGGAAACTACATCCTTGGAAGAGATTATGATGTTAACATAAATAGGAGAGAGGGGGATTGAGAGGGAGGAATAGCACCGGAATCATCCAAAGTGGAGTTTTTAGCGAAAGTGTAGTGTTCACCAGGTTGGTCAGAGGAAACCGAGGAAAGCCATTGGCGGTGATGAACATTGAAATATTCTAGGATGGAGATTTCTGCTACAGGAGTGATGGATAGAATGTGTTCCACTTTAGAAGTTAGATACTAAAAAAAAAATTGGATTGTCAGTAGAAATCGGAACGAGATAGACTGCGCAGAAATATTTAGTTCGAGAGTGACAAGAATGCTCTAGCCAGAGAGTTGAGAATTCATAAAAGTCAAAATTGACAAAAGCATGGCCGAGATATGATGGAAATTTTCTACAGCTGTGGTGAAATATAACTTGCGAGTACTGTTTTTTGTATATTATTTACAGTTTCAGTACACAATATGTACAGTATAATTATTGTTATGCCATCAGATTAGCTCGTCCTCAGGCTGTGGCGTTCAGTGATCAACTGCCTCAGTCAAAATTCGTATCTAGGACATCACCTCTGACAAAAAAATAATTGTGAATTAATAGTAAGTTCGAAGCAAATTGATAACTAGTAACTAACACAAGGCTTGTGAATCCTATGAGACAATCCACGTATAAGAGTGAATCAGTTAATTCACAGTAAAAAGGATTTGTACTATATGAACGGTTTTAATATTGTGCTAATATAATAGCTAATATAATATAATAACGGTCTTCGTGGTGCGATGCATAAGGTGTTGATTTTCGGTGTGAGCATCCTGTGTTCGAATCCACGGACTGCCACATGTGTTTGTAAATTTCATTAATCGATTTTAGGAGTATAGTTGGTTGTTGGAAGGAACATACTAATTTAAAATTAAGCTAGGATCATGTTTTATACAATATAAGGAAACCTGAATTCTAAAGCGAAACAAGAGTATTAATATGATTTTACAGTCACATCTCATAATGCTCTACAAGATAACCTTACCGGAAATGGCAGAGGAACTGTAGACTATTAAATGCCAGCACTTGGTTATTATAGGTGCAGTAATCACATTTAAAACAGTACACTCACAATTTAAGTTTCTTCTGATAAACATTCCATATCTGACCATACACCTAACCTTGCCAAAGTGGAATAAGCCACCGTGGTGAGGTACAGCGACGTACAGACTTTAATGGAGGCTGTTAACAGCTACAGCTACTTTCAGAATAATGTGGGTGTTGTTTATTCTTGTCCTAGTTTGAAAATTTTAGATTAAGAGCCACACACTTATAAACTTTACTTTGATGTGTTTAACTTTAATTAAAATATTACGAGGATATTAGTTGCGAAGCAATGGTAATAGGTAGAAAGTGTTTTTGTTTTTTTCTATGTCTATGAAAGAGACAAAAGGCAGGCTGCCTGTAACGAGTGTCTCCTTCAAAGCAAAAGAATTGACAGAGAGCCATATTCAAGGGACGTTGAGGTCAAAATGCCTGTGCATATAAAGTTTAAAGTAGTCTAAGTCACAGGATGAAGGAAAGATTGATTGGGGGAGAGAGTTCAATAGTTCAATTGCTGAGTAGAAAAAGACTGAGAAAATTTACTCATTCTTGAGTTGGAGAGTTGGACACAATAGGAGTGGGACTGTGTAGAAAGGCGGGTACCTCGCACTCACTGCAAGGGAGGGGTAGGGACTGAGAGCTCCGAGGAGCACTGATTGTTGTAAAAGCAATAGAAGAGTGAAAGTGATGCAACATTGCGGTGTCTAGAAAGACATTGTAAGGAACTAGTAAGAGGAAGTGAGTTGATAAGGTGAAATTTTGTTGGGGGGTGGGGCTGAGGTAATGGAGTACTTACTGTTGTCTTGAGCCTAGCATTGACCGAACATCGCTACGTCGCCTGGTTGTTGTGTTGCGAGGTTACATAGATGGAGTGTTTGGGTGCGAGATTTAGGCTGTGTTTGGACGTGTCGCTGCAGCCCTGGTTAATACACACTCGTTGCTTCACTCACAGCTTACTCCTAGGACGATTTTCATTTTCATCGTCTCTTTTTTTCCATTCTCCCTGGCACTACTCTACTCTTCATCGTAATCGGCTTCATCGAAATCGTCACGAGCACTTGGTAAACCATAACATTTATTGCTTTCTCCATCTTCTTCCTCATTCTCACTAGACACTTTCTTTTTCAAGTGTCACTCTCAAATTCCTCTACATCGGATGTTTCCTTCTTTTGTAACTCAATTAGCACTTTCAAAACACCTACAGGACATAATATATAATATCTTTCAATTTCACTTTTTTCTTTGGTGTATGGGTCGGAAGACCGCGGTGGAGGTAGGCATCGATTTGGTCACATACATTTTATATATTTTTAGCTGCTCTTTTATGATGGTGACGAGATAAAGACTGAAGCTACCACCTAGTGGGAGCGTGGGGACACTAAGAGAGATCTCATACTCAATACAAGATGTGCACACTCTTTGAAAGCTCTATTTACAGTGCGGGAGCATAATAGGCCAGTCGGGTTCCGTGGTGAAAGTTCAGTGTGCCGTTAAAGAAACCTTCCAAGTTCGTTGGCTTAAACTAAGACCTTGCCCTTTTACATTGTCTTTTATCGAGTGTAAAGTATCTATCTGACCTTCTCATTGACAAATTATTTGTATTGGCAAAATTTGGTGCATATCAATTAAATACTTTCAAGTAGAAGTTTTCAAAAACACAGATATAACATAACAGACACATTGTAAATGTTGTGTGTTCATAATAGACATCACAGACTGGAACAAAACTGGTAAATATCATAAGTCTTTCAGTGTGGGAGTTTTATATGTAAGAGCACACCCTGGTGTTTATTTTCTCGATAATTTCGCTCAATATATATCGCTATAGCGCCCTATCTTGTAGCTCAGTCACAATTTGAATTAGTTCCAATGATAATATTGGATTGAATTCTGATACTAGTCTGAATTCATTCAATCTGAGGTATTGATCCTTGAGAATATTGATGAACAATTTCCTCCCAGTAACCTCACTTATGGCCATTCATCAAACATATAATTATTACTGTTTATATCTCTTCCATCTTAGTATTGTACACTCGGTTATCTCAATGAAATAATTTATTATTATATCAACCAATGTCTTTGTAAAAACAGTAGGAGTCATGGCCTGTAACATGAAATGAACCTCACATATGTAGCTGGTATATATTTGTCACAAATCAATGTTATATTTCAGCTTCTAAAACATCTCTTGCTTGGTCACACACCATCGCACAACTAATGCATGGAGCAAAGTGATATGAGTTTGTGTGGCAAGCTGAGAAGTGATTGGAAGCGTCTGGTAACAAGCGGAGCTGATTGGTCCAACCTACTCAGCCAGTAAAACCAACACAGTATGGGCCTTGTTTACATAGCATGTACCAGAATGTTGGCCGCAGTGAGTGGGTTAAGAGCATTAATGTACAGTATGCACACTATTGGTCGCTTCACAAATTTAGGATTCATTACAGACATATATTAGAAATAATATATATACTTCCAAAAAAATAAAAAATAAATAAAAAGTGTAGTAGGCTGCCTGGCCGAACAGCCCCGTGAAGAAAAGGGTTCATGTAGTTGCACACAATTATGTTACACTGTTACACGCATTATGCATATCAGTATATGTACAATATTTACATGTTTTTATACTGCACAAACTAATTTGAATGAAAATGGGTTTGTGTTGCAAAATAAATGAACCAATTTAGAAATACATGGTTTTACTAGAGTGCAACTGAAAAATAATATGAATTTTAAAACACTAACTTATATAAAGCTAATAGCATTCGCAGGTTCGCTACCTATATTCAGTATTATTTAAGGCTATGTATTTCCTTCCTACTATGATGTGTGATATTTGTTATGTCTATCTATCTATCTATTGCCTGACGCCGTGATCCCCGAAGGGGTGGCCACGAACGAACCGCCCCCATGCACCTCTGTCCCCAGTCAGTCGACGCCCCTCCCCACAACCAGCACCGCCCTCGTTCCTGTACTTCCTCACTCCATCCTTCCACCTCATATTCGGTCTACCTCTCCCTCTCTGTCCCTCCACCTCGCTCTCGTACACCCTCTTAGTCATTCTCTCGCTTTCCATACGTTCCATATGGCCGAACCATCTCAAGTTGTTCCTTTTCACACTTTCCAGCACATCTACCTCCACACCACACCTCCTTCTTACTTCCTCATTAGTCTGTCTATCCCTCCATGTAACTCCGCACGCACTCCTTAAGTAATTCATTTCCACTGCTCTCACTCTTGGTCTGAGTGTCTCAACCAACGTCCATGCTTCGCTTCAGTAAGTCAGTGTCGGGATTACCACACTGTCATGCAAGGACTTCTTCACTTCCATACTGACCACCCTATTTCTTGTTTCTGCTTTTAGCGTTCCTACAACCCTCTTCCCCTGTTGTACCCTCTCCCGCACTTCTTCATCCATAGTCCTATCTTTACTCAACACACTGCCCAGATACTTAAAAGAGTTGACGATCTCCATAGCCTGACCGTTCAGCTGCACCTCACACTCTGTGACTTCACCCCTTTCGAAGACCATAACCTTGCTCTTCCCCGTATTTACCTTCAAATTCCGTTTTACGCACACTGTTCCAAACTCATTTACCAGACCCTGCAACTCCCATTCATTATCACTCATCAGAACTGTATCATCCGCAAACAGCAGTATAGGTAGCTTCCACTCAATTCCCTCCCTTTTCAGCGATACACCAACATCCACACACATAAGAAAAAAAAACATTATTAGTTAACCCCCTCAGTACCGTTGCCGTTCATTTAACCAATCCAGTCCAATCCAGTATCAGCGACGTCTGACTTCTGTTATTAAAAAAGTTAAGCCCCAGTACCAGCGTCGGCTCTCGTCCGTCAGTAATACACGATCTTTCTTCCTGCTAATATTGAGCGGTGGCTGCTGACTTGGAGGCACTGCTGTGAGGAGTTGGCAACACTTTGTTATGTATTTGTTATGTATACTGAATAAATCATTGTTATTTTCTTGTATTCTAATGTTATTGTCTTTTTTTCCTCTAATTTGTACTTCGTCCAATCAAACCATATTTTTTCTGTAATGAAATTATCAGTATATATATATATATATATATATATATATATATATATATATATATATATATATATACTGTATATATTGCTGATTTTTTTTTACTGTATCCTGTGTTTTTGTATTATTAACTGGTCCTGTTATTCCTATCATTTGCACTTTACGTTTTTTGTTCTTTTCGGAAATCATATATCAGAGGTAGCCAAAGCACATTTTGAAGAATGCACTACTGGATTTATTATTAAAAAAGACTGGAGGAGATTCCCTCTATATAATAGTATCATCTCGTCCTTCCACCAGAAGCTCATGCAAAATTCTGCCCTGAATATTCTGGGTCATATTCCTGCAGGATTATAAAAGTGGACCGCTGCACGTCAGGCCTGGTTGACATCCCTATTTTGGAAGACCGCGAGGCTCTGAATTCAGATCCAGAAATTTGTCATTGCCTGAGATCTGGCTATATCCTCCTCAGAACACTATATATATATATATATATATATATATATATATATATATATATATATATATATACTGTATATATATATATATATATATATAATTATGTATATATATATGCATATATATATATATATATATATACAGTATATATAAATACATATATATGTGTGTGTGTGTGTGTATGTGTGTATACATTTATCCATCCGGTACTTTCAAAGTTATATCTCATATTCTACCAATTTGTTATGTTGCACTGCTTTGTTTTTATATTTGTTCTTTACATTTATTTTTCTATGTGGGTGAGGGAGACAAATGGCAGAACTACCTGTGATGAGTGCCTCCCCCAGAGTTGATGGAGTGGCAGAGCCAAAATCAAGATATTATGATTTTATGTTCGACTACTGTTTATGTTATATATTTGTGGTCTTAGATTTCATATCGATTTTATTATTAAACCTTAACTGGCGGCACCCGGCTATTGTCGAGTTAAATAAATGTGGCCTATGTGGCGGGTCCCGGCTATTGTCGAGTGCAATTTTGAGCACGTAATGTGCTCTGAGAGAGAGCGGAGCAGTGGGAGGAGCGTAGGTTACCTCATCACCGCTCACCACGGTGGCCGTGGAGCTACTGATCTGTACTCCTTTGTACTCCACCCTCTCTCACTCGTTTCACACGCAATAATGTAAGAAAATGACCGTATTTTACCAATTTTGCCCTTCGGTTGCACGATCGTTGCAAGACAACTAGTGATCGTAGAAGGATGGTTCTGGTGTCATTGGAAAGCTGAATTAACGCCCTTTCAGGGATGCATACTTGTATTACGCTCTGGCTCTTGTTTATGCATGAAAACTAGCACGGAAACAAGCTCGTTTACGGTAAAACCCCCCGCTGGGCGGCACATCAAATATACTCCTCCACCCGCTCTTAAGGTGTTAATCCGTAGAGACCCATACAAAAGTAATTTAATGTAACACCCTGTCCCAGACATTATTTAAATATTAAATTTTTAAAATTAAAAGCAAAATGGGATGACCCAGGGTGGTCTTTGTGGGCTGCCAACACTGCCCCAAATCCTAAGCTAAAATGTGTACAAATTTGAAACCTCTACAAGCCTTTTGGAGGCCTAACACTATTTTAAAAGCAAAAATAGCCGATGTCCAATGAGCATCGCTGGGCCTGTGCATTACATAAGTAGGCGTCGGCCAATGGGCATCGCTGAGGCTGGATGGGTTAATACTTTAAAGAATTAAGCAATTTTGAGGATAAGAGAAATTTGTCTGTAAAGAAGAACAGGGGTGAGCGAGGAACCCGAGTTGAATAATGAAGCAAATATCATAATTTCTATCAGAACCGTCTAACTCGCTGTATATATATATATATATATATATACATATATATATATATATATAATTATATATATATATACTGTATATATATATATATATATATATATATATATATATACTGTATTCGTGGCGCAATGCATAAGTGTGTAGATTTTCGGTGTGAGTGTCCTGGGTTCGAATCCCCGGACTGCCACGTGTGTTTGTTAATTTTATTAATCGAGTTTAGGAGTAAAGTTGGTTGGTGGAGAGAACATAATAAATATATATATATATATACAGGTATATATCTATATATATATATATATATATATATATATATATATATATATTATATATGAAATACCAGAATTATCGGTCACAACCATGACAAGCCATGAAAAAAGAAAACAACAGAGAAAGATGGAGAGCGAAGGGGAGACAATACCAAAAGGAAAAGACCACAAGAAAAACAGACAACCAAAGAAAGAGAAGAATAACGGGAAGAATATCAGGGCAGAAAAGTTCCCGAAATTGGAAGAGAGGAACAAAAGACAACGAAGGAGAGAAGAGGCCACACCCCCCATAATGAACGCAGACAAGAAGAAAGAAGGAAAGGAGAAGCAGCCAAAACACGGAGAATTCACCCCATAAAACTTACAAGGAAAGAAACAACCACCATGAAAGAAAAGAGAAAAGGAAAGAAGGAGGGCAACAACATGGCCACACAAACGCCAAACCTTGCCCCACATCACCTCACCTCACCACTTGAGGCGAGAATTTCCGCCATCACGCTCACTCTGCCGCACACGCCCGGAAAAAGAATACGAGTCACCATCAGTACTTCCGGCAACACAGAAAGAAAGGCGATCTACAAAGTACCAAGAGAGGAGAGCCGAACACCAATATCCCAACTCCAGATGTGCTGCTCTTCCGCGCAGGTCCACCACCATCATGGCGGGAACTTTTGAGGAGTCTAGCTCAACCCCGTAATCCGCCCCCCTGCACCTATGACTTTCTGATCTTCAAACATCCTCCCTGAGACATAGCAGCCAACGCCATGACCATCTCGACGAAACCAGGGTAGAGTCAGCAATTTGAGGGCTCAAAGAATTGCATGCAAGGTTCGAGTCTAAGAATTACCCTCTCATTCGTCTGTGTTTACATGCCATGGCTGTACACCTGATGGTCTGAGAGTTCTTTCCCCTACTGGTGAACTTTAGTTTTCCACACCATGGTGTTCTGAAAACATTAGGCTCTCTTTTAGGCTTGCAGTTTTGACACTGAAAGTGGAGAAGGACATGTTCCAAAAGCACTTTAGGATCAATTTAGCACTCTACTAAAACTCTTAAAGAAGTCTTTGTCATGGCAAAAACAACTACAATAGTTCGAGCTTTGTGAGACACCGTCACCTAAACGGCACTCTGCATAGAAAGTCCATACAACATATGTGCCAGAACCATGGTCGAAGGCAAATGCTTGTAAAAAGGCCTAAAAATCCGATCACCTGGGTTCTATGAACACTCTTATAAAGGTCAAAGGTAGTTGGGAAAGTTAATACGGTCATGATCATACTTCTTCCCCACGTTAGCCTGATGATTTGTTACTCTGTCATGACACAAGCGACATTTCATTAAAGACCCCACACCAAAGAGTACCGAAACAGAACTTCACCAACGACTAGTATAACGGTCAGGATAGTCGAGCTGCCAAAGCTTGGGACATGTCCCTGCTCATGCTCGCGTTCATCCGGTAGTACACCCCATGTGTCATGACATAAGGAACTACTATTAGAGGCCCTAAACCAAGTAGTCCATCTGTAACTCTACCCCATTGACCACACGGCAAGACCACCTAAGCAGCTCGACAGGACCAAGGGAAAGGACTCAACACTTCAACCACCAGTGCTCAGTGTGTCTCCAAAATCAACTCAGGAGCGCTAGTGAATTCTACAAGTCTGTTGTGGATCCTCGTCCGTGCTCGGCATATATATATTGTGTATTTATTCCATGTCATAAGTGTAAGGTGGATTCAAGTGTATTGTACTAAGTGACCATTAATAAGAAAACTCATGTGTATACTCGGTCTTATATTTATCCTTTACGATTGTTGTGCTTGTTTAGTTTGGCTTCAGTTTCTCCAATATATATATATATATATATATATATATATATATATATATATATATTGTATTACATATTTTCTTATCTCAAATATAATACTGAAGTGGGGGATAATTCGACAGTCATTTAGAAGTTTGTATACTTTATTTAACAAACTTCCTAACTACTCTAATAACTGTTTCTCTGTTCGGGCCGAGATGAGTTCAAGACACGGATTGAATATTACGTCGATAGGTTGTACTTTGGAACCCTAGAGCTCCCGTTACTCCCTAGTTGAATTCCCATTATTCAGGTATTGACTCAAGTCGGCTTCGATCCAAAGGCACGTTATTAGTTTCTAAATTAATATGGTTTTTACTGAGCCCTGCTGTGTCTACTGTAGAGACCAGGGCACTAATGAATCCTACCGTTATTCACCTATTTAAACAAAAGTGATATTCTTTATCTAACCTTAAGAATGATACACCTCTACCGGGCCTATTTCGTCTACTCCAGAGACCAAGGCGTTACTACATATAATCTCTTAACTAATATTTCCTATACATTACATTGACTCCTATGACAAGGACATCGTTACAAATGGTATCTCAACACTCTTTGATTATACAATATATTCCTCCAAATGAACCGGTCCTTATTACAAGTTATCTAGATTTCCCTCTCTAATACATTCTTGGTTTGTACAACACAGTTACTCAAAAGAACAGGGTGTTTCCACAATTCACCTTGATCACCCTCAGACCCTGATCGAGAACACCCTCTAATTATGCGTTCACGTAATCCTATTACAAACAAGTTATATTCACATAAATCACTTAATCAATAATAATTCTTATTCTTGGTAAACAGTACCTCAACACCTTTACGCGGAAAAAAAATCTGCTTTAATCCTTTACATAGATTTTTATGATCACATTATTATACTGAATGCGTAATGCCCGTAACGCTCCACACAGAACTGACCGAATTTCCTCTCTATTGTGATAAATATTATTTCCTTTCTAAACAAGAGAGTTCGTTATTCATACGGACTAGTGTCCTCTCTATCTAAAACTGATCTATCTGGCAACTATTAGTTGTTTTCCCCTGAGCCTACTAGTTGCCCATCTATCTTCAAGAACTATTCCCCCTTTACTTTATACCTAGGTCTTTCCTATCAGATCCTATGCTAATAACTACTCGGCATTACGCCTTTGCTAACAAGAATAACTATTTCGCTCTCAACACATCATCTTTTTATTTACATATAAGTCTAGGATCTTTTCTCTTTAGTCTGTCCTATAAGGACACATCAAATATTTAAGGAACCACTAGGTTAGTCAAGCACTTTTCTCTCTTTCTTTAAGTCTGGTTGGGGCCCAATAGGGGTCCTTTAAAAATATATATTGTCTGTTATTAAGTGTGTGTGCTGGAACTGTATTACCACCACAGAGCTGGCCAATAGCTCTTCTGGAAGTTCTCGCTCCCGTCCACTATTTGTCGTCTCTCTTGAATCGCTTGGCTGTGAGTGTGTAAGCTAGCGATGTGATGACAGGCATCAGGATACTGAAGGTGTATCCGCCTAGTGGGAGAGAGCGAGGCTAGTCCAGGAGTGGTCTTTACTGGAACATTAAGTGGGGGGGCAGGGTAGCTGGAATAGTTGGCTCAGAGTTCCCTTTTGTGCCCAAGCGAGAGAGGGGAAGTGGGTTGCAAGAAGCTCGCCCAGTGAGTTCCGAGGGGTGAATGACCCCTGTAACCTCCCCCACCCTTCCTTTATATTCCGGCCTCCCGCTCTCCGGCGCTGTGATTGGCTGAGCTGGTCGCGCGGCAGCCCGCTCGCTTTGAATACTCTCTCTCCCCACCTCCACTCTTTTCTCTTCGTAATAAGTTCCTGGAAGCTGGTTGCAAATTTTTTTGAGTGGCTTACGGGAGTATAGGGCTGGCACTGAGGTAGTAGACCTATTGCAACCAGAGGAAAATGTCCGGGAAGAGAACGAGAGCGAATTTAAAGGTGAGGTGGTACGTTTAGCCGTGCTCTCCGAAAATGGAGGCCTCTGATTGGCCGGCCAGGGAGGTGTGTCGTGTTGATGTTCTCGGCCATAACTGTCAAACTCAGCTGGCGAGGCGAGCAGGAAAAAGTGGGCGCGGTGATTGGTGGATGGCCATTTTACTTTATATATATATATATATATATATATATATATATATATACATATATACATATATACATATATGTATATATATAAATATATATATATATTTATATATATACCGGTATATATTATATATACAGTATATATAGATATACTGTATGTATATCTATATTATATAATCAGTACGTGTGTCTGTTTGTCTGTGTGTTCTTAATAGGCGGCCACAGTTTTGGACCTGGGGAGCTGAAACTTTGCATGTGGGTGCCAATTGACCGGGGTCAGGTCATAGAGGGGGCGAGGCCACGATCGGAGGTAGTTTCGAGGCCGAAATTGAAAACAAAAAAAATGAAAAAAATTGCCGTTTGGGGCAGAAGGAGGCCTCCGATCGAAAAGGTGTATGGAACGAAAGTTGTTCGCAGCCCCCCAAAATATGGGTACGGATGAGGTCAGATCCTAAATCGGAGGTTATTTAACGGCCGAAATCGAGGTCGCCGTTTAATGAGGCACAGGGAGGTCGAGGCCGGTGATTATGGTAGTAGTAGTATTGTGATGATTGTGGTAGTAGTGATTGATGATGGTGATTATGGTAGTAGAATTTAAACCCGGGCAATGCCGGGTACCCCTGCTAGTATATTTTATATATACAGTATATACATATACATATATACAGTATATATTTATATATACGGTATTATATATACATAAAATATACAGTATATATATATATATATATATATATATATATATATATATATACAGTACAGTATATATATATATTATTTTTTTATTTATTTTTTTGTTATGTGCATGAAGGAGACAAAAGGTAGTCAATCCGCAACGATTGTCTCGCCCAAAGCCAAAAGAGTGACAGAGAGCCAAATTCAGCAGACGTTGGGGTTAAAATGTCTGAGCACACGATGTTTAAAGCAGTCTAAGTCATAGGATGAAGGAAAGTTTGATTGGGGGAGAGAGTTCCAGAGTTCACTTGATGAGTAGAAGAATGACTGAGAATATTTGCCAATTCTTGGGTTGGAGAACTGGACAGAATAGGAGTGGGACTGTGTTGAAAGGCGGCTGAGAGAGGGAGAGAGAGATCCAACCCGAGGAATGTAGAATTTACCGTTGCCGGTAACTTTCACTAGGCCCCGAGGTTATCTAATGCATATATCGTCATCTGGCAGTAGCTAGAACACATTTTTGAAATGCCATTACATTAAATCGAAAAAGAGAAAGTCATATATTTTATCCTAGATCGGTATGCCGATGAAATATTCGCTGTGCCATGAAGGTTCGATAATGGCCATGTTTTACTAATATTAGCCAGTGGAAATGATCGGCAGAATGGTGAGCTTACACGCCTGTACATCCTCGATTATTAAAGTCATATATTCCAGCAAGGGTAGGGAATTTCGTGATGTAGCATGCCATAATTGTAGGTTATAAAAGTGGAAGAGGGAGGTTTATGATTAGATGTCAATATATTACAGCATATTAAGCTTGAATATTTGTTTTACAGGTATGTAAGGTCTTGGATTTAAAGTTTTAAACAAACACAGTAAGTATTTATTGGTGGTCTATAGCTTGATCAATGTATAAATATTATGGTTCCTGACGAGACTTGGACATACATGTTTGCAGAAGGAAAGCAAAACACATTATCAATTGTTAGGCCTATTTAGATTTGTGCACAGGAAGAGAAGACATATGCATACAAGGATTAGAGCTACGAACTCCCTTTGGTTGTACATAACAGCCTTATTTTAGGTTTATATATTGGTCGATATAATTATTTGTTTATTGTATTTTTACTTTCCTCAGTAGACCCCCATCAAGCTTAAAACACATCCCAAGATCCTCCTTCTAGATAAATTTGTAAACATTTTGGTAAAAAATATCCCGGCCGAAGGCTGGTTCCTTCTATAAATACAGGCTCGCTATCGCTTGCAAGACAAATGATTGACGCCTAAATGGCTCGTATGGTCTTAATTTTGACAATTAAATGGGACAAAAAGTCTTAAAATCGCCAAACTACTGGGCCGAACGTCTTAAACAAAAAATAATAATAATGAGGCTAAACATGAGTGAGAAGGGCGGCCAGAAAAGAAACTCATCTCCCTATAAAGAAACTCATCTCCCTATAAAGAAACCCATCTCCCTATAAAGAAACCCATCTCCCTATAAAGAAACCCATCTCCCTATAAAGAAACCCATCTCCCTATAAAGAAACCCATCTCCCTATAAAACATAATATATATATTCTGCTACAGTTGTTGTTCGTCACGGCACTTGACTTTCTGCTGTCCATGTCCCTGTTCCTAAGGTAAGTCGTATGTCCTTATGTTTATGCTGTTAAATATCCATCGGTCAGTCCCCATTCTCTCTGTTACTATATTCCCTCACCCGTCTGGTCACTGGTCACACTATTCGCACCACTTGAAATTTCTTTTTTCTGGATCCCTTTCTATCTCATGTTTAGCACCATTGCTTTTGATATTTCAAGACGTTCGACCCATTAGTTTGGCGATTTTAAGAACTTTCGACTCATTTCTGTAATTTTTAAGACCTTTTGTGCCATTTAGGTGTATGTTTTTTCCTGGCGAGCGACAGCGAGCCTGTAATTTAAGAGGAGCCGGCCTTCGGCCGGGATATTTGTCTACAGAAAAATGTACAAATTTTTCTTGAAAGGGGGTGTAATTTTAAGCTTGATGGAGGTCTGGGGAACAAACTAAAAAAAAAAACTTAAATTAACCCATTGAATACTGGTGACGTAATTCCCAATATATTCTGGTAACTATTTGAAGAGTGTATTCAGCTTAGGAAGGATGTCTATCAATTAAAAGGCTACTCACAATCTCAATTAATCCTTTTAGCTTCCACATATCATTCCTAAGCTTCATAAAATCGTCTAAATGCAGCTGAAATCAAATATAAGCGACGTCACCGACACAAAAACCTCTACTGTACCGGCGACGTCATTATTATTTGATTTCAACTTCATTTAGACTATTTGATTAAGCTTGTTAAGGATATGTGGTAGCTAAAAGGATTAAAATATATAGTCTGTAACCTTTTAATGGGTAGACAACATCGTCTAATAGTAACCAAAATAAAGTGAGAAGGACGCCGGCCGAACAGAGGTGGTTAAGGGGAGGTGTTAGGTTTCACCTCATTAGTTTGACGATTGTAAGACCTTTCCCTCCATCTGTTGTCAATATTAAGCCCTTTCGTGCCACTTACGTGTCCACATCTTAAAGGCGAACGATAGCGAGCCTGTAATCTAGTAGGCCGGGACATTTACAAATTGATCTCGAAGTTGTAGTTTACAGGAATTGAGCTGCACTCGTGTTGTCCGGTATCAGTTTCTATAGCCTATCCAGTTTACTTTTAAAGTCACGGATGTTTTTTTTTTCTACAAATCTCCGCACTTAAGTTGTTCCACCTATCTATCATTTTATACGAAAAGCTAACCTTTTTCACATTGGACTTGGACCTCTCCTTTCTTATTTTATACATATGCCCTCTGATTCTTCCATCGTCCAGCCTAATAAAATCCTCCTTATCGAGTCTCTCATACATCTATACATT
This sequence comes from Paralithodes platypus, assembly GCA_032716605.1. Classification (NCBI taxonomy): domain Eukaryota; kingdom Metazoa; phylum Arthropoda; class Malacostraca; order Decapoda; family Lithodidae; genus Paralithodes; species Paralithodes platypus. The sequence goes on along the minus strand of CM064538.1, from coordinate 15,317,533 downwards.
GATATCAGGTCTCCTCGAAATCTTCTCTCCTCTAGAGTGGGACGCCCTAATCTTTCTAATCTTTTAGGGTAATGTAGGTCCTTTAGTTCTGGGATCAGTTTGATTGTTATTCGTTGTACTTCCTCCAATTTGTTTGTGTTTTTTTAGATGGGCGGACCATACTACCGCTGCATATTCCAATTTAGGTCTGATCATGGATGTGATTATCTTGGTTAGAATGCTTTCATCCAAATAATTGAATGCTACTCTCATACTTGTTATTAATCTATAGGTTGCTCCAACTATATGATTGATGTGTTTATTTGGGGATACATTCTCTTGGATAATCACTCCTAGGTTCTATTCCATGCTTGCCTTGCTGATGTCATCATGTCCTAACCTATAACTTCCATTTGGTCTTCTGCATCTTTTCCCCATTCCTAAGACATGACACTTTTTGGCATTGAATTCCATCTCCCATGTTTTACTCCAGTTACGGATTCTGTCTAGGTCTCTTTGTAATTCTGCACAACTGATTTCGTTGATTATGTGTTTCATAAGTTTGGTGTCATCTGCAAACATGTTTATATTTGCATCAACTTCGTTGGTCATGTCATTAACATAAATCAAGAACATCAATGGGGCCAGTACTGATCCCTGGGGCACACCACTCTTGATGTCTGCCCATTGTGAAACTTCACCCCTAATCGTTGTTTGCATGGTTCTTCCCTGCAGATAACTTTTCATCCAGTCTAGTAGTTTAATTTCCATAATAATCTGTTAAAGTCTTTCTTTAAGTCTAGGTATATACAGTCCACCCAGCCGTCTCTCTCTTGAACTTTATATATGACCTTGTCATAGAAACTGATCAGGTTGGTGATGCATGACGAATTGTCTCTGAATCCGAATTGTATGTCTGATATTATTATCTGTTGCTCAAAGAGGCCTGTCCATTGGCTTCGTTTATTGTTTCGCCTAGTTTGCCCACCACAATAGTTAGTGAGACAAATCTATAATTTAGGGGGTCCTTCCTGTCAACATTTGTATAGATGGGTACGACATTGGCTCTCTTCCATTCTACTGGTACTACTCCTTCTGTTAATGATGATTGGATTATGTCATATAGTGGTATGATTCATTGATCTGCGCATTCTTTGAGGATCCATCCAGATATCTCGTCAGGCCCCATAGCTTTTCTTACAACTAGGTTTCTCATTAGACTAAATAGTTCACCTGGGTCGATAGATACTTCTGATATTGCCGGGTCTCGATTACAGGTGCGACGAAGTCGCTCTCTGAGGCGAAAACAGTTTGCCATTTGGCGTTCATTATCTTACACAGCTTCTTTTCATCCTTGCAAAATATGCCCTGGCCATCTTTCAACTCTTTGATCTGATCTTTCACCTTTATGTTGCCGTTTACAAATCTGTAAAATAGTTTTGGTTCACCTTTGGCTTTATTAAGTATGTTTTTTTTTCTCATAGTTCGCTTCTTCTTCTCTTCTGATGTTAACATAGTTATGTCTTGCTTGGTTGTATTTGTGTCTTTTTGTCATGTCATTGGGGGTTTTCCTAGGCTTGTTCCAAGCTTTGTCTCTGTTGCTTTGCTATTTCACACTTATTATCAAACCAAACCTTTTCCCTTCTTATGTTGGGTTTATACTTAGGCACAAATCTGTTGATCGCTTCTCTGTATATATACACGAAATACAAGTATTTGTCCTGTACATTGTTCATATTTTATAGGGCGTTCCAGTCAAAGTCACCAAAGACATTTCGTAATCCCCTAAAATCCGATCTAGCATAGTTTGGTCTGTCTTCCTTTATTTCTCTGTAATTGTGTTTCTATACTTCATTGTGCACTCCGCTTGAAGCACTACATGGTCACTTTTTCCTAGTGGGCATTGATACTCCAGTTTCAGTATATCAAGTGTGTATGTGTGTTTGTGTTTTCCTAGAGGTCTTGGAAGAAATCTAAAAAAATATCTATACCGATAAAAAATACAGATAACAACTAACATAATGTCCCCTTTACCCGGGGAACGCAAAAATGCCCTAGTGGCAAGGGTACTTATTTGTGAAATTTTATCCTTATATTTATGATATAAAGCATTATTTGTTTGCAATGTGCTTTTATTTTACATATATGATGAATATATGAACCTTAAAGAGTGATAAGATAAGTAGGAAAAGCATTTGGGTGGTGAAAATCGTAAATATTCCCCACCCGGTCGTATTCTCAGGCGTGAGCTAGTGAGGCACACACCCTCCCCTCACGCTGTCTGTGACTCAACTGAAGCAACCAGGAGGTGTCTCGGTGTTATATAACAATCTTTCATGCAACCCACTTGTGCTACATTACCGCGGGAGAGTGCAATATCCGATAAATGATGAAAGTAAGAGGAAAAATAGGTGATAATGGAGGAGGGGAAGGGGGGGGGGGTGAGAAACATGGATGAGTGGTAGGAAGTACTAGAGGGGAACTATCTCGCCTAATGACATACTCCTTTGTTTTGAGAGCCCCTGGGGTCCTTTGGAAGTTTTTTTTATGGTCTTGCTTCCGTGAGGCCTATCGCGTTTGCTATGGTGATCCTTCCGTGAGGCCTATCGCGCTTGATGGGTTAAAACGGATCCACCGTGTCCAATGTAACTGTTAGCTGTGTGGCAGGATCCGTCGGTAGGGTTTTCCTCTTTTGTACCAGTGACGTCTTTATTATTTCATTCTGGCTATATTAAGACGTTATTCTGCAGCTTAAGAAGGATCTGTGGTAGTAAACAAAGGTTTTATTATGATAGGTCGAAGTTTGTTAATTGCTGGAGGCCCTTCTTAAACTGAGAACAATCGTCTATTAGTACACAATGAAAAAGACTGAACTGGTACTGAGCGAGTTAATGTTTTTCCACTTCTGTACTGCGGTACTATATAATTATTTATTGTGGTAGCGCACTACATTATCACCCTCAATAATTCCGAACTAATTTTCTCTCGTCAAAATGTATTCGTAGTTTGTTGGATTAAAGTTGGTGTCACACGAGCGCTTTTTTAACAATGTGTTTATCCATTTAGCAATTTTCTGAATATATACTGTATATAATTTCGATTAAAAAAAATCCTATATAGTCAGTCTAGTTGTCGATTCAAATGCGAAAATACCAAACATCAGTACGAAAAAAATTATTTGCTCATCGAAAATTGACGGGAAAAGCTTTTTCTGTTGTGTGACACCAGCTTGACAGTGGTAAACCAATGTTAAATGTGGTTTAATTCATGCTAACAAATATTTTGCAAAATAACTAAGAGTTTAATTTTATGTAGACACAGGTTCACATAAAAAGATTATATGTTAGCCCAATGCCAGGATGGTTGATACAATAATAGTCGTCAGTGCTCTCACGAAATTACCCTCACGATAAAAACGTAAACTGACGATTACATTATCTCATTACTGATATTACGTTAAGTTAATATGACTGGAGGACGTTGTCGATCTGTTTTATTAGATCAACATTATCGTCATTTTGTTACCCTTAACCTTTTCATTATGGTATAATATGTTATGTATAAGTATGTACAGTATGTATGTATGTTTAGGTGAGGGTCGGTCCTGTCCTGAGTGAGGCTTGGCATCCTCTAACCTTAACCATTTATGTCCGTCTCTTTTCCTGTAGTACGTTTCCTACTTCGGGGGCGGGAGGTTAAATAGCAAAATTCGCCTACTAGACGAGACAGAGAAAGGGGTGAGGGAACACGAAAGTGGTTCCGAACCCTAAAAACAGGAAATGCAAATGATGTTTCTGTGCAGGCTCTGTCTCGAGTTAACCACGCCCAGCTATGGGGTATGTGCCAGAGAATACACATACACACATACATACATGTATGTATGTATGTAAATGCTAGAAAATACCCTATAGATGGGGGTGGCTAACTCGAGACAGAGCTCGAACAGAAGTAAAATAATAAAATATAAATGTAAATTCACACACATCTAGATCGCCCAGGAAGAGTCCCAGAGATCAAGGCCATTTGGGGTCCCCATCAAAAGACTCTCAGATCCCAGACAGGTTCCAGTCTCAGCAGGCAGACACACAGCAGAGCACACCACAAGGCATGGCCCTTCATATATATACAGGCTGTCCGGGCCAGATGCATGACAGACTATTATATGAGCCTTCATAATATACTGTAATATTAGACACGTAAAACCCAGCTTTGGAAGGCCCTTGAGGAAGTGAAGGGGCAATGTCAATTAACCTGCTGACTCTTACAATCCTTTCTTCAGCTGAATATATTTGACTCATGTTCCATACACGGTCCATCAATATATTTGACTCATGTTCCATACACGGTCCATCAATATATTTGACTCTTGTTCCATACACGGTCCATCAATTGGGTACAATGATTATGGCCAGTGATTATTATGCAATAGCTAAAACCCTATCAAAATTATTTTTTGTTTATATATAATTGATTCTATATTTTATTGTTTGTATAATTAATTGTTTGTACATTTTATTCTAACCGTCGTACCCTATGCAGCTTGGGTGGCTCCCGGATATTCAAGGAAACCAAATTTTGACCCTGGGGTAAATCTTCTATTTCTTATTTAACTGTGTTGGTGGTGTAATGGTTTAGGTGCTTGTGTTCTGGGTGTGGTGTCCCGAGTTGGAATCTCGGGAGAACCATATGCTTTCATTAGTTTATTAAAGTATATTGGGGTTTGTAATTGATGATTAATGTTAAAAACGGGGTGTTACTTATTCCTAAATTACGGTAGAAATGCGTTGGCATGGTACTGTACGTCAGCCAAACTTGGTCTCATCAAATTTCGTATTAATTAAAATTATGACTGAAAAATATATATATAAATATATTGGCATCACTCAAACTAGAACAGTTAATCCACAACTATATTGCTGATGGTAATAGTGGTGCTCGCGAAGGATGTGGATTTTCTTTAAAATGTTGTACATTAAAACTCTGTATCCTGATGGCCTTTGTTGCCAACATCTAAACAGACCACGCCATAGCTCTCATATTACCAGTGTACATGAGTTGTTGAAGAACACATGCACACTATAAAATGTATGTAATTAAAGGCCCTACTCGGACCTTAACTAATCTATCATGTAATTTACTTATACATGTTAATATGAGTCCATTACATTCTTTGAAATAACATGGATACATACTGTAGACTCAACAATACAACATCTTTCCATGGCCACAGTCGGATAAAATAATGCAAACTGTGGCCATCTGACAGTTGCTAGAGTGGAACGAAATATTTAACCCTCTCTGTACCGGTGACGTCGTTTTAACTCTACATATTCTAGCTACTGGTAGACGATATTATTCAGTCTAAAATGGGCCTCCACCAATTAAAAGGCTTCAAACTCTCTCACTTAAGCTTTTTGACTAACGCAGATCCTGTTTAAACTGTACAAATACATCTACATATAGATAGAATGTAAATACATCTACATATAGATAGAATGTAAATACATCTACATATAGATAGAATGTAAATACATCTACATATAGATAGAATGTAAATATACATACATCTACATATAGATAGAATGTAAATACATCTACATATAGATAGAATGTAAATACATCTACATATAGATAGAATGTAAATACATCTACATATAGATATAATGTAAATACATCTACATATAGATAGAATGTAAATACATCTACATATAGATAGAATGTAAATATACATACATCTACATATAGATAGAATGTAAATACATCTACATATAGATAAAATGTAAATACATCTACATATAGATAGAATGTAAATACATCTACATATAGATAGAATGTAAATACATCTATATATTGATAGAATGTAAATACATCTACATATAGATAGAATATAAATACATCTACATATAGATAGAATGTAAATATAAATACGTCGCTGGTGCAGAGGGTTAAATGCCACAACTATTATAATGCAGAAAGTATACCAGATTGTTTATCCAAGATAGTTTTCCCAACACAGTGGTCGCTGTACCGTGTAGGATAGATGTTAAACTAATATTACTCATATTAGGCAGTGGATATGAGCGGCAGAATAGTGAGGTTACACGCCATCACAGCCTCGCTTATTAAGGTAAATATATATATATATATATATAATTATTATATATATATATATATATATATATATATATACCGGTATATATATATACAGGGTGTTCCAGTAATGCTTTTCATAAATTATATGGTGGACTCATCAGACAAAATTAAGAATAAATTACTCTATGAACATGAGGTTGAGTATTTATAATAACGGAGTTATTACACGATTTAAGTTAAAGATAGATACAATGCCATTCAGTCCAAGGGGTAATTTTTTTTTTTTTTCTATGTGATTGAGGGAGGCAAAAGGCATAACTGCCTATAGCGAGTGCCTCCCCCATAGTTGAAAGAGTGACAGGGCCAAAATCAAGGGACGTTCGAGCCAAAATGCCTGGACACACGGAGTTTGAAGCAATTTAAGTCATAGGAAGAGGGAAAGACTGATTCTGGGAGAGAGTTCCAGAGCTCAGCTGTTGAGTAGAAGAAAGTTTGAGAGTAATGTTTCACTCTTGGGTTTGAGAGTTGCACAGAGTAGGGGTGGGATTGAGTTGCAAGACTGGTACTACGTGCCCTACGTAAAGGAGGTGGTATGCACTGGGATAGCTCTGAGGAACACTGATTATTATAGTAGCGATAGAATAGCGAGAGAGATGCAACATTGCGGCGGAGAGAGAGAGATTGCAGAGAGTTGGTGAGTGGACGGGAGTTAATGATACGAAAGGCCTTCCTTTCAACTTTGTCTAGGAGAGCGGTGTGAGAGGAACCTCCCCACACATGTGAACAATACTCAATACAAGGGCGCACTATACCCCTGTACAGAGCAAGAAGCTGTGCAGGGGAAAAGAACCCCCTAAGGCGGTTGAGCACACCCAGCTTCTGGGAGGCTGCCTTAGCAAAACTGGTAATATGGTCCTTCCAAATGAGAGCAGAAGAAAAAGAAACACCAAGAATATTGAGAGAAGATGAAGGGTTGATTTTTGTATTGTTGAAGAATAAGGGATAGTCCGCTGGGAGATCCTGACTGGTAGATAGATGGAGAAATTGGGTTTTGGAAGCATTAAAGTTAACAAGGTTTTCTCTGCCCCAATTGGAAATAGTATTTAGATCAGAATTTAAGAGTTCTATGGCTTCATTAAGTTTGTCGTTGAGGGATTGCTGGCTGGGGCGTTCTGAAAAACTAATGGAGTAGTGCAAGGTTGAGTCGTCTGCGTATGAATGGATGGGAATTAAGGTACAGTTAAGGAGATCATTTATAAAAATTAGAAAGAGAATAGGAGATAGGACAGAGCCCTGAGGAACACCGGAGTTTATAGGGTGAGGAAGTGAACAATGTTGCCATTTTAGTGGATTATATCCATTTGGCCTTCGCTATCGCTTGCTAGCCTCAAGATAGTGAGCAGTAGCGATCTGATTTTTTGGTAGAAAAATATGTCCGGCTTCGCCGGTAGAAAAATCAAATCCGGCAAAGCCGGACATATTTTTCTACCGAAAAGTCAGATCGCTACTGCTCACTATCTTGAGGCTAGCAAGCGATAGCGAAGGCCAAATGGATATAATCCACTAAAATGGCAACATTACCCCTTGGACTGAATGGCATTGTATCTATCGTTAACTTAAATCGTGTAATAACTCCGTTATTATAAATACTCATCCTCATGTTCATAGAGTAATGTATTCTTATTTTTGTCTGAGTCCACCATATAATTTATGAAAAGCATTAATGGAACACCCTGTATATATATATATATATATATATATATATTTATATATATATTTGTTTATTTTGTATTTATTTTTTTCATTTTTTGTATTTGTCACTCTCGGTAATTCACTGCTCATATTCTTCTCATCATCATAATTATGCTGTATTGTCTTAGCTTTATTGATTTGTTTACTATGGCATACTTCCTGACAACAATACATGTATAAAATGCTTAACAAGACATAAACAGCAATATTATGTATGCTGAGGTTCACATACAAATTTATAATGTACAATATGGCGGCTAGGAAACGTTGGTCCTTACGCTCCCAATAGATAAGACTGTTATGATGCAGTCGGATTGCAGCCAGGGGGTCGAGGCAAAAATAGCAGACATAGCTCTTAGGATATTATCCTCATGATAAAAACAGAAATGGACGATTATATTTTATCATTACTGATATTACGTTAACAGGTAAGTTAATTGGGTGATGATGGGTCGAACCCTTTGACGATCATGACACTCTTTGACAGTTTATTCTAGCTATTATCAGATAATGGTATACAACTTAGAAATGATCTGTGGGGATTAAAAGGGTAAACACTATCTCAACTAATCCTTTGACTTCCTTAATACCCTTCCTAATCTGACTAAAATAATCTACTAATAACCAGAAAAATCCGTCAAAAAGCGTCATAATTCTCAAGCGTACACAATTTCCAGGGGTACATTGACTTGATGTTTGTGTTGCATTGCATGAATGTTGCACCAATAGAATACAATATAAAATAGCTAATATCGTACATAGTATAACACTTTACCAATATTAGCATAAATTATGTGTACATTAATTTTGCCTGAGAAGTAAGCTGCCAGACTCTCAGCCTTGTCCTTACTGCAGATAGCCATGGATCCATTACATTTACTTAACCCTTTCATTACCGGTGACGTTTTAATATTTTTTTTGTAATCTAGCTAGACTATTTTATGGAGCTTAGGCAGGATGACCCGTGGTTAAAGGGGTAAATTGAAAGAGTTCGTAGCCTTTTAATCGCTAGAGGCTCTTCCTAAGCTGAATACAATTATAGTAGTTATCAGAATATAATGAAAAGAAAGTAATTGGTACTGAAGGGGTTAAAGGTGGGAGGCAATTATCAGTAACAAAACCTTGGTGTTGTTTTTTAATGCTGTTTCACCATATTTTTCTTCTGATGTTCTTGTCTTTAAGCTTTTATTTCAAACCCTCTTTCCAATTGCTGATGGTTTGTATCTGCACCTGTTCCGCATTTTGTCAAGCAAGTTCATGCAGTTGCTTGGTACTTTGAGTTGGGCGTCTTTTGCATTGTAGCTTACATTTTTATCTGCTGCAACTGTGATGTTGAAGCCAAACCATTGCAGGTGTCCCGAATTTGCTTTATAGGTCTGGCTCTGGATGTTTATACTATGTAAGAAAACACAGAATATTAGTAAAAGCTTCAACTTGATGATTAACATCTTTGATAAGACTATCTGACCATGAAATGTTATTGAATGCATTTTGAAGAGCATCCCAACTTGCACTGTGCCATAATCAATTGGTGCGTTCCACAGCCTCATCACGATCAGCTGTAACTTTTGATCGTGCTGATAATGGCATATTGGCCTGAAGATCTAGCTGTTGTTAAGGGTCGGCAGGTGACTACACTATATGAGAGATCACTGATGACAGGGTGAAGGAATGATCCAGACATGTGTGTTTGAAACTTAACATGATTCACCAGCCCGTACACAGTTCGCAGGTCATCAAAAGAACCTGCCACCAGATATTGGTTCATGTCGCCGACTATGAGGAGATGCTGACACGAGTATTCCTGTAATAAGCTGTTTAATGTTGTTATGAATATATACGGTATAATGTGGCTGGTTCCCTTTCCATTATGGCTGATAAAAGACACAGAACAAAAACCGAGTTAGTGCTCTTAATCCAAACTCTGAAGAATATGATTTCTATATGGCCAGGTAGATTTGCATGAAGAGGATGAAAATGGAGATTCTATCGAAAATAGAAAGTGATTCCACTAAAACATACCTTGAAGTCTGTCACGTCAATACCACCTACTGTAGCCAATCCATTTGACCATAATCGTCTGGGATTGTTGCATTTTAGAATGCTTCTGTAGTGGCTACAATATCAGGGTTGTGTGGCATTACGTGACAGTGGGTCAGATCTCCAATGTTCGTTTGAAAACCTCTGACATTGAGCATAAAATTGGATTTTTTAAATTTTCTTATTATGGAGCTGCATTATTCCTGGAGCCTTGAATAACGTAATAAGGATTATTAGGCTGAAGTGGAGCCTGCTGATGGGGTTGCTGCTGCTGATGTTGATTATTTTTTTGTTTTATATATTCCAACTACTCCCTCTCAGGCATAGGCTGAATACGGTGAGGCCCGTGAGGTCTTGTTCCAGTCTAGGGAGTGAGAACCTATTCACGGCCCAAAGCAACTCCATCTCTGAAGCTGCTTCGCCTCTGTGCTTCACAGTTTCATTCCCCAGACTCGGACCCTCACTCTCAGAACGCCACCTATTGAGCAATTAACTCACTAGGCATTGCCCCCCTGTAGCATATTTTGAATATGGGAATATTCATACAGTGCCATTTAATCAGGGAACAATGAGGGTAGTTTTTTTGGCATTTAGGTGTGCTGTGGTAATGCACTGACACTCTAGGTACAGCACAAATTCTACCCCAATATTATCTTCCTTTGTCATATTTGGATTCGAACCCGGGTCCATTGGATTACCAGTCCAGTGGCAAGACCACTCTGCCACACCTCTCCTATTGTTTTAGTCGCGAGCTGTGACATAGTAGAGCACCGGCTGCTGATAAAAGGGTCAGCGGATCGAGCCCGCACTGTCAAAATGTTATTGGTAGATGTCAAGCCCAGGCAACTTGACCTAGCGATTTGTGACAGACGCTTAATGTCCATCTCTTCTCGGTAATAACAAAAAAACAAAAAAATTCAATGGTTGGACGTGGGGTGTAAGCCAACCTCCTGGTGCCACGGATCCGAAGGTATGAGATGAATATTCCAGAATAGACTACCTGACTGAGCAAGCAAAGCATTGCTATGTGCTTGGTCAGCTGAAAGTTTTTGGAAGAATCTTTCCTGCCTCTCTTCACTTAGACGTGTCCTGCACTTCTTAACCAAGTGGCCTGGCCGATGACAAAACTCGCACTTCAGTTTCTTGTAGAAATTTGGTTCTGGGAGAGAGGTATCTTGACCAGGATTCGAACTCACTCACTCCAAGTGTATTTGGAAGAGTTGGGCACCGTAACCACTCGGCCATGAGCGAGTGGTTACGCTCATGGCTGAGTGGAATCGTGCTCAACTCTCTCAAACATACCTGGAGTGAGTGGGTTTGAATCCACATAGATTGAAGCAGTTTAAGTCATAGAATGAGGGAATGACAGATTGAGGGAGAGAGATCTAGAGCTTATACTTGTTAAGTAGACAAAAGACTGGGTAAATTGGTTTACTCTTGGGTTAGTGAGTTGGACAGAATAGGGGTGGGGGGGGGGGTGTTGACAGGCCCCCCCCCCCACTCTCCGTAAGGGAGGAGGTATACACTGAGAAAGCTCTGAAGAACATTGATTATTGCAATAGCCGTAGAAGAGTGAGAGAGATGCAACATTGTGGTGTGTAGATATACATTGTAGGGAATTAGTAAGAAGAGGTAAACTGGTGAGACAAAATGCTTTTGACTCGACCCTTTTGCTAAGTGTGGTTGGGGTTGAACCTTCCCACACATTTGTTTTGTATGTGAATGAGGGAGACAAAAGGCATAACTGCCAGCAGCGAGTGCCTCCCCCAGAGTTAAAAGAGTGACAGGGCCATAATCAAGGACGTTCGAGCTAAAATGCCTGGACACACAGAGTTTGAAGCAATTTAAGTCATAGGTAGAGGGAAAGACTCATTCTGGGAGAGAGTTCCAGAGCTCAGCAGTTGAATAGAAGAAAGTCTGAGAATAGCATTTCACATGCAAACAATACTCGATACATGGGCGCACTGTGTTCCTATACAGAGCAAGAAGCTGTGGGACGGGGGGAGGGGGGATGAATAACCCACCAAGACGGTTGAGCACACCTACATTCTGGAAAGATAATAAAGCAAGTGTGGTAATTGTGATGTTTCCATGAAGGGTCACAAGAAAAAGAATATTGATAGAAAATGAAGGGTTTCTTTGTATATAGTTGAGGAGTAAGTGATAGTCATGTAGAAGCATTGAAAGTAACAAGATTCTCCTTCCCCCAATTGGAAATAGTTGTTAGATCAGAAGATAGGCGTGCTCATCACGTGGGTTTAGGAGTAATTGCGTGGTAGAACGTTGTGGAAAACTAGTTTAATAGTTTAAGGTAGAGTCAGCAGCATATGATTGCATAGGACTAGAGGTACGTACTAAGAGATGCCAACCGGCGGACTTCTATGTTATGGAGAAAAAATAGTAAATAGCAATACCTACTAATGGATCATATTGAACAAGAAAACATATTAGGTCAGGTCATATGTCACAGGAAGTCTGAAACGGAAAAGAACATTATTGGGGAAAGATGATGGGTGGGATGCAGGACTTAGGCAGGCGCAATGATATAACCCAGGCGTCCCTCTCTAGCCAACGCTTCGTTAGCCCTACAATCTTGTCATACAGGACTTGATTGGTGTCTAAGTCGAGGTGGACACCATCCTGGTCGAGGTCTCGGATGCTGAGTGTGAGAGAAACAAAGCGGTGCTTCGTTTCTATTAACCGACACCTCAGGGCGCGGTTAACAGAATTTTTTATAGCTTGATAATCCGCCGCTGAGAACCCTCGGACTCTCGTCCGGCTCTCAATTGCCACGATCTTGCAGCTTCCTCCGGACTCACGCTCCAGATCCAGCGCCACCTCTTTGATAGCGTCAGCTAACTCGCGGTGTACTGTACCGGGGCGTATATCATTGCCGCCTATAAACAAAAAGATCATATGCGGCCTAAACCGAACCAATTGCCCCCACTGGGGGGAGGCTTTCAGGGTGTCAACGGTTGCTCCCGGTACCCCGAAGTAGGTCAGCCTGAAAGTTCTTTCCCCCTCCGACGCCCGATACGACTCCGTACCTCCGTCAGCTGCCCTTAGCCTAGTTGCATATGAATGCCCTACTATGGCTATTCGCTGAGGTACCGGCGCCTGAGGTACAGGGAGATAGCGTAGCCCCACCCCTCCGGAGTCCTTGCTCCTGCATCCCTGGGCTAATCCCTTGCTCATTGCCTAAGAAAAATCCCCTACTGGTAGCTAAATCCCGGGTCTGGGCACCAATGTGGTAAACTATCAATGGAAGTTAAATATTACTAAGCTATAATGAATCAAATAAAATCAATCTAAATGAAAACTACTCTATATCTAAATTGAATTCAATCTGAAACAAGCTAATTTATATCCAAAGGTCTCGCATAATAAATGTATATATAGGGTAAGGTTATAAGGGTTAATATTAGCCAGGAATTAACTCGCCAATAGTTCCACGTGGCAATGAGGCAAGGGAGAACGTTTTACCCAATATGGCGGTGGACAATGGGGAACGAGACTTCGGTCCCAAGACTCGAGTCAAGTTAAAGACAGAATAAATGATTACATGGGAATGGACATGAATAATATGCTTATCTATCAGTCAGTCATGGTGTCGATGAGAGCGTCGTGATGGTGTTGCTGAGTGTATTGCTGTATGTGTATTGTGATAGAGGCACAAAAGCTCGATCAACTGAGGGCGGAAAATTTAGATGTTAACTGGTTGGTGTTCGTGAAGGCTCTGGCGTACCTCAAAAGCACACCTTGCTGCCTTGGCAAACCACCAGGAGCCCAAATTATCGTACCGCATTTAGGTTGCTCTATACGATAAATTATATTAATATATACGATAAATTCATATATACTACATAAGACCATGGCAATATTGCTTAATAGCATATTAGGCCTTTTATAACTTAACTTATTTACAATCTTATAATATACGATCTACTCCTCCTACGTCGTGCTGTAGGAGAGATCGTGACGTCACAGAGACATACGAGATCACAAAAGAGTCATATTCTATCGTATTTATACGATAGCGTCGGTACCGTTTGAATGCTTCCTCCTTGTTGTGGACAGCAGTAGAACAAGCGTGAGTAAACCAAGATTTTTTGGCATTAGACTGAGAGAAAGAAAATGGAATGTACGCTTCCATGCCCGAGAGGATTACCTCGGTAATGCGTTCAGCACTCTCCGAGGGTCCTCGGCCACGGAAGCAGAAGTCATTCCATGGGAAATCAAAGAAGTACTGCTGGAGAGCCTCCCAGTCGGCAGCGCCAAAGTGCCACAAGCTCTAGGTAATTTATGATACAATCTTCTAATTATAGCCTGAATATACTGCTAAAAAGCGTCATGATCCTCAAAAGGTTAAGAAACAATCAGTTAATTTAGAGAAGGCGGAAGGATGCATGGTGGTTTGTCGTCATCCGGTGCAAGTGCATCTGCTGGTGTTATCAAACTCAGAATATTACACACATTTATATTTACACTCAAACATTTACCTAAGGGTGTAGTGGTAATCTGTTGGTCTATATATTTGTTTATTAATTTATTATTTCGTTTCATGTCAATTGTGTAGAGCACCGGAGTTCATATAAATATTTAAAGAGCCAGAACACGTTATAAATCCCTGATAAATGTAAAACAAAACAGATGCTTAAATTATATCTCACAAATCATGAATAGGCTATAGCCGGATTTAGTATATGCAGGGAGAATTTATATGGTTATGCGAAGCTTAAGCAAGAAAATATTATATTTGTAATCAAATGTCAAGTAATATAAACAAACTATTTGCATTATTAATTAATACAGTAACATCAATTTCGCAGTGGTTGCTAAAGTGACAGTGAACCCCTGCAGTACACAGTGGTTGCTGTAGTGACAGTGAACCCCTGCAGTACACAGTGGTTGCTGTAGTGACAGTGAACCCCTGCAGTACACAGTGGTTGATGTAGTGACAGTGAACCCCTTCAGTACACAGTGGTTGCTGTAGTGACAGTGAACCCCTTCAGTACACAGTGGTTGCTGTAGTGACAGTGAACCCCTTCAGTACGCAGTGGTTGCTGTAGTGACAGTGAACCCCGTCAGTACACAGTGGTTGCTGTAGTGACAATGAACCCCTTCAGTATACAGTGGTTGCTGTAGTGACAGTGAACCCCTTCAGCACACAGTGGTTGCTGTAGTGACAGTGAATCCCTTCAGTACACAGTGGTTGCTATAGTGATAGTGAACCCCTTCAGTACAGTGGTTGCTGTAGTGACAGTGAACCTCTTCAGTACACAGTGGTTGCTGTAGTGACAGTGAACCCCTTCAGTACACAGTGGTTGCTGTAGTGACAGTGAACCCCTGCAGTACACAGTGGTGATGGTCAGTGACGGTGACAGTTATCCAACCACTGTGTACTGAAGGGGTTCACTGTCAGTACAGTTATACAACCACTGTGTACTGAAGGGGTTCACTGTCACTACAGAAACCACTGTGTACTGAAGGGGTTCACTGTCAATACAGCAACCACTGTGTACTGGAGGGGTTCACTGTCACTACAGCTTCTTCTTCTTCTTCTTCTTTAGAACCCGCCCGCAGACCGGGCAGGTCCGCAGGGCTGACCTTTAAATCGGTACTGGCTCAGAAACGTTAGTAGGAGGGAAAGTTTAGAGTAGAAGGATAGTATAAGGGACAGTTTTTTTGTTATAAACCCCCCCCCCCTCACTTCCTCCCCCCTCCCCCCCCTACCCATTTATCTTCCTCCACATTTTCTCCAGCATCTTCTTCACCATCTCCATGTCTTGTGTTTCCATCTCCTGTGTTAACCCCAACAGCGCCCCTACCCCTCTATCGTCTCTCTTCTTTATCTCCTCCCACCCCCTCTCCCCAACTCTATTCCTCATGTATCCCTCCAACTCATCTCTCTCCGCATTATATCTTGTACATTCCGTTACTATGTGCTCTATGTCCTCCACTATTGGGTCTCCTCCCATTTCATATTGGTTGCAGTGCGGTCCCATTCCATTCCATCTCCTTGTTCTCTCATTCGTCTCTAGCGATCCTGTCCTTGCTTTAAACAGTAGTTTCGATCCCCATCCTCCATCATAGAATAGCTCTCTAGCTGGTTTTTCCTTCTCTCTGTAATATGACAGCGTGGCTTTATTTTCTACCCCTTCCCTCCACTTTCTTCTCCCCTCCTCCTTTATCCCTTTCTCTATCTCTCTGACACATCCCCTCCCATTTTCCAGTATGACTCCCTCCTCTCTCCCATTTCGTTTTTTAAATTCCCCTCCCACACGGTCCTGTTTTATATTTATCCTCCCCCAATCTTCTTTTGCATTCTCTGTTCCATTTACTTTCCTCGCTCGCCCAGCTGTATACCTTCTTCGGCCACCTATCTTCCTCCATCCCCTCTAGCCTCACTTTGTACTTCCCTTTCACTTTCCCTAACCTTTCTTCAAACGTACTCTACCCCATCTCCCCTCGGATTGCTTCTTGTGCAATTTGTGTATTTATTTGCCCCCAATCCTGTCCTCCCGATTTTATTTTGTACCGTTTCTAATTTCTTCGTTTCTGCCTCTGTTGTTTCTACCGCCTCTAAGCCGTACATTATTGCAGGTACTCCTAATCCTTTCCACAGCCCGCGTATTATTTCGTAGCTATTCGCTCTTAACCTTGTCGCGCTCCATAGTCTCCCATTCCATTGTTACATTTGTCCAATCTTTTCACTTTTCGCCTTTTCAAACCCTTTCTCCGTAATTGTCACCCCCAGATATTTATACTCCCTTGTCATCTTCATTCTGTTTCCTTCCAGTGTCCATTCCTCGTCCTCTTAAAGCTGTCCATTCATTTTCATCACTTGGCTCTTTTCTTTACTAAATCTTACTTCTAGTTCCTCCCCGAATCTCGTTGCTTCCTCTAGTAGTCTCTGCAACCCTCCTCCAGTTTCTGCCATCAGAACTATGTTGTCAGCAAACAGGAGTACCCCCAGTCTTTCCTTATTTATCTGGATCCCCTCCCCCACTCTTTTTATCCTCTGTGTCATTTCTTCCATAATTTATACAACGCAAATAATAACGGCGATAATACGCCGTTTCTATACTTCCTAGCGCGTACTTCGCCTTTGTTCCTTGGTACATCGATGTTATGATGTTTATATACTTTTCTGGTATTCCACTCCTTGCCATTATTTTCCACAGCAGTTCCCTGTTTACTCTATCATAGGCTTTCTCTATATCCAGGAATGCACAGTAACCCGTTTTCTTCCCTCTTTTCATTTTCCCCATCACTTCTGTTATGCCCTGTTTTTCTACAGGATTAACTGTGAGTGTCCAAATCCCGAGGTGTTTATGGATGAAGCACTTTGGCCAGAGGAAGCATCGGTGTACTGGTGGAGAGAACGTAGGGCACAGGTACCGGTACCAACAAATGAGGACTCTATAACTACGGTAACCCACCCTCCCAACAACTCTTAATCATGGATATAAAGTCTACTTCATCTCCCAACAATTTGCGTATTGCTACTTATAACTGTAGGGGGCTCCCTAAAACCAACAGAGGGCTTCTCCTACGCCCTGATGTAGTAGACGTATTTAATACCAGTGATATTGTGTGCCTGCAGGAGACTTGGTATTTTAAACCGGATTTGGGTAACCTCAGTACTATCTGAGATCATTTTCATGGGTTTGGGGTCTCGACAACCGATGCTATGGATGGTCTAGTAGCAGGTCACCCACCGGGAGGAGTAGCTATTTTGTGGAGGGACTCTTTAGACAGCCGGGTTAAACCACTTGTAACAAATTTACCATGGTGTCAACCACTGTGTACTGAAGGGGTTAACTGTCACTACAGCAACCGCTGTGTACTGAAGGGGTTAACTGTCACTACAGCAGCCACTGTGTACTGAAGGGGTTGACTGTCACTTCAGCAACCACTGTGTACTGAAGGGGTTCACTGTCACTACAGCAACCACTGTGTACTGAAGGGGTTCACTGTCACTACAGCAACCACTGTGTACTGAAGGGGTCCACTGTCACTACAGCAACCACTGTGTACTGAAGGGGTTCACTGTCACTACAGCAACCGCTGTATACTGAAGGGGTTCACTGTCACTACAGCAACCACTGTGTACTGAAGGGGTTAACTGGCACTACAGCAACCACTGTGTACTGAAGGGGTTCACTGTCACTACAGCAACCACTGTGTACTGAAGGGGTTCACTGTCACTACAGCAACCACTGTGTACTGAAGGGGTTAACTGGCACTACAGCAGCCACTGTATACTGCAGGGGTTCACTGTCACTACAGCAACCACTGTGTACTGAAGGGGTTCACTGTCACTACAGCAACCACTGTGTACTGAAGGGGTTCACTGTCACTACAGCAACCACTGTGTACTGAAGGGATTCACTGTCACTACAGCAACCACTGTGTACTGAAGGGGTTCACTGTCACTACAGCAACCACTGTATACTGAAGGGATTCACTGTCACTACAGCAACCACTGTATACTGAAGGGATTCACTGTCACTACAGCAACCACTGTGTACTGAAGGGGTTCACTGTCACTACAGCAACCACTGTCTACTCGTTGGCCTAGAATAAAAAGCACGCCTGAATACTTCAGGCGCCTGAATGAAGGGAAAGGTCTTAAAATCTCCAAACCAATGGAGTAGAACAGTGGGGTCCTAAAAGATTCGCCTCGTACCACATAAGGTTATAATATTATGACGACCAACTCTGCCACTCTTTCCACAGACATGCCCACATTACCTACTGCCTAGATATTCGATAGGAGTCAGAAGTTGATGACATACTATAACGAACTTAATTAAAAAACGATAATATAATATGTTAAACTAAAAAAGAAACACGGTAGAGAAAGCGAATGAAACATGAATGAGTAATTCTGGACAAGTCGTAGGGAACATATTTTGTGATAGCAGAATAGATTGAGGATATAGTAGCAACGAAATGTATCATAAATCGAGAGAAATTAGATAATAATTAGAGAATGAACAAATATAATAATACGGAGGCAGTTTGATACATTAAAATTGAACAGTCAATATATAACTAGGGGAAACAATATGTACATTCTTCTGTCATGTTTCTGAATTAATTCTCTCACATGATTACGAATTATTTTTAGGTGAGATTATAAGCTTGCTGTCTTGTCATAATACAAACTCAAAACGCTCCTTCATGTGTATATATTATTTCAAGTTGAGTTTATTAGCTTGTCATCTTGTAATAATACTAACTCAAAATGCACTGTGGCGGCCGACCACAAAGTAATTAGGGTAAGCTAGCTCTACCTCGCCAGCTTGTGGTACTGGTAACTTCGTTTGTGGTCTCAGACCGTCTGCATTTTATATCCACCGTTTATACTCTCTTCCCTTTGTATTTTTACACGAAAGTGGAACCACAGAAGAGGGTGGGTATATCGTATTGTTTTGGGATACACTTTATTTTTATTATATTCGTTTATATTATTGGCCAATAGTCTCTAAGGACTTACATAATTTCACACTGCGTATGTATTATACGATTTGGCTCCCCCTCCCCCCCCCCCGGTTTTTATTTTTGATGTGTGTCCGTAATTTGATAGTCAGATGGGTTAAACAAAAACTGTAGTAAAATATAATCATGACTTTTCACGTTCACGATGTTTAATTAGGACGTCTATGTTAATAATGAATGCAGTCTTTTTGCGAAATTGATGTTACTGTATTAATTAATAATGCAAATAGTTTGTTCATATTACTTGACATTTGATTACAAATATAATATTTTCTTGCTTAAGCTTCGCATAACCATATAAATTCTCCCTGCATAATACTAAATCCGGCTATAGCCTATTCATGATTTGTGAGATATAATTTAAGCATCTGTTTTGCTTTACATTTATCAGGGATTTATAACGTGTTCTGGCTCTTTAAATATTTATATGAACTCCGGTGCTCTACACAATTGACATGAAACGAAATAATAAATGAATAAACAAATATATAGACCAACAGATTACCCCCCGTAGGTAAATGTTTGAGAGTAAATATAAATGTGTGTAATATTCTGAGTTTGATAACACTTACAACAGATAACGTTCAGTCCAACAGGCTAAGGTCTTCTCCAACTTTGACCTATTTATCTTCTGAGGTAACAAACACTTCAGGACAAGTCTCCGAGGCTTGCAGTGTCGTGATTCCATCAACTTTACCACGAGTCACAGTATATTCTTTACTAGTCACAGATTTTACTTATACACTTGGTTAACCCCTTACGTACCGGCGACGTATTTTTATTTTTTATAGCTATATTTAGACGATTGTGTGCAGCTTAAGAAGGATCTGGGGTAGTAAAAAGGGTTAAGTGTGATACTTCGAAGCCTGTTAATTGCTGAAGGCCATTTTCAAACTTAATACAATTATTTAATAGTAGCTAGAGTATAAACAAAAAGACGTCACCGGTACAGAAGGGGTCAAACTAAATAACAAGAAACTGGAAGCCTGTGGTCTGGCTATAATATTACTTAGAACACACTAACATGGAAATCTGCAGATGACGGGCAACACCAGTACCATCCGTGTGATTATCTAGAAATATATGCATGTACAACTTCTAGAAATATAACAAAAATGTACAGTTGCCCGGATACATTTGTATACATTCCTTTTATATGTTAATGTAGTAGTTAATTTCATAGGATGATTTAACGGTTTTATAGCAAGTAATTCGTGCAAGTCAATTTAAACTAATTTTACCTCCACACACAAGCTCATAGAATGGGTAGGATGTGATGTGGTCAACTGGACAAATGCCTATAACATTTTATATATATATATATATATTATATATATATATATATAACTTATATATATATATATATATATATATATATATATATATATACATATATATATATATATATATATATATTGTGCAGTGTCAGACTATTTCATATACATTGCATAATATATTTGATTGTGTATTTTGGTATCATAATTTACTTAAACAAATGATTAATTATTTTATCAGCTCGTTATTCATTCTAGTATTATAGTACAAATAGGTAATTGTTACGGCTTAAATCCATGAACACATATAACAATAAATGTAGGCAGGTTGGAGGTGTGTACTCTTTAGAATAATCGTATTATGTACAGTCGGTCACCTTTCCGACTGGGCCACCTAATGGTAATTTCGCCGGGTCTTTCGCTCTGGTATTACTAAGATCGCTGACTCCCCCCCCACCCTTTGCACAATATGTCTCATAGATGGCGTCGTTAGATTTGCTGGGAAGGAGAGGGGTGGGCTGCACGGAGAAGTGGGGTGGGGGGGGGTATTGTGTAGGGAAAGTTGGAAGTATGTAGGATGGGGGAGGGGGGTTACGCAAATTATTTCACCAGGTTTATGGTTACTGTTTTATCTATTGATATTAACCCTTAACTGGCGGCACCCGGCTATTGTCGAGTTAAATAAATGTGGCC
Organism: Paralithodes platypus; assembly: GCA_032716605.1. Classification (NCBI taxonomy): domain Eukaryota; kingdom Metazoa; phylum Arthropoda; class Malacostraca; order Decapoda; family Lithodidae; genus Paralithodes; species Paralithodes platypus. The sequence goes on along the minus strand of CM064538.1, from coordinate 15,296,195 downwards.
TATGTGGCGGGGCCCGGCTATTGTCGAGTGCAATTTTGAGCACGTAATGTGCTCTGAGAGAGAGCGGAGCAGTGGGAGGAGCGTAGGTTACCTCATGACCGCTCACCACGGTGGCTGTGGAGCTACTGAGCTCTACTCCTTTGTACTCCACCCTCTCTCACTCGTTTCACACGTAATAATGTAAAAAAAATACCGTATTTTACCAATTTTGCCCTTCGGTTGCACGATCGTTGCAAGACAACTAGTGATCGTAGAAGGATGGTTCTGGTGTCATTGGAAAGCTGAATTAACGCCCTTTCAGGGATGCATACTTGTATTACGCTCTGGCTCTTGTTTATGCATGAAAACGAGCACGAAAACAAGCTCGTTTACGGTAAAACCCCCCCGCTTGGCGGCACATCAAATATACTCCTCCACCCGCTCTTAAAGGTGGGGGCTCATGGGTTGAGATAAACATGGAATAATAATCGCCAAGCTGTACATAATTATCTTGCAAAATGCAATGGCACTGAAATAATTATTAACAATGGTATAAAGGATTTTGTGGATCGTCTATACCGGGCCTGTGACGTCACAAGAGTGTAAGTCCACCATCCAGTCCAGGATGAGGATACTGGTGTGACGTCACTATGACGTCACAGGCCTGGTATAGACGATCCGCAAAATCCTTTATACCATTGTTAATAATTATTTCAGTGACATTGCATATTACAGGATAATTATATGCAGGTTGGTGATTATTTTTCCATGTTTACCTCAACCCATGCGCCCCAACCTTTAAGGTGTTAATGAAGATGTAGATAGTTTTTGCTAGTGAAATCTGCCTTTAAGAAATATTTGTTTGTGTAATTATTGTTTGCAAAACAATTTGTAGGGATTGCTAGATTCACTATCTATTTAGTAAGACAGCTCTTTCTCACTCATTCACTCACACTATCTATTTATCTATCTATCTATATCTACCCACATTATAGATTAGTCTTTTCCTTAGCTGATGTTCATTGCTCTTCTTTGGGTTAATGTTGGTCTTTTAATTTTGGTTGAGGTCCCGGGCTGGCCCGTATTGTTGAATTGCGGCATTTGTTTTGGGGCTCCTCATACCTCTGTCTCATGCCTTTTTCTTCAAATACAGCATTATGTGTAGCATTGTGATGTTACTTAAAATAAAATCGTGTATTGCATATCCATATACATCTAGTCGTCATTAGTGAAATTCCCATACCAAAATAACAGCTTTCATAACTAGTCGCTTACACCAAAGAATCCTACACTGTTAGAGAAAATAGGTAATTCAGCAATACAAGCAGTGCAATATATATTTGATATAATTATGATATTCTCCAGATGTGTATTTTGTGTTTGAGAAGGGGGTTTGGAGAAGAGAAAATATATATATATGACTAAAATACAGTACAAAAATATCAGACTTTAGAACTGGTAACCTAGTTAAATAGAAAAAATATATATTTGCTCGGAAATAAGTGCTACAAACTTCAAAATCGTTATAACTTATAAGAAAAATAGGTCCTACTAAAATGTCATTGGAAAACACTATATACTTTCAAAGTAGCCCCAGTGAAGTGTTAGTGGTTTGTATTTTCCAATGTTGATATGTATGATAAAGGTGTTTGTTATTAGCATATACATTTGGATAGCAATGCAAATATAATTAAACCGTTCAGAGAGAGAGCGAGAAGGAAAGGGAGAGACGAACTAAATGGACGAATACATCGAAGAGGCTTATACACGATAGCTTGACTCTAATATCTGTGGATAGAGTATTTATTAATCAAAATAATAAGTATTCGGTAATGTTTACTCTATAATTCATCTAAACATATGAAAACAAAATGACCCGCAGAGCCACTTCACCTACTGTATGTAGTGCAAATTCCCATTACAAGCAACCCGATTCCTCGATATGACAATCAAAGGTTTGATGTTCTCCACTTCCCTTTACCTAATAAATAGTTTCTCTGCGTATGAAAGAGACAAGAGGCAAAACTACTTATAAACAATTTGACGTCCTATTGTCCCCCTTACCCCGGTCAGAACAGAATGCCTAGTACAGAACCATATTCAAGGTGCACTGGGATGTAACTGCAGGACATACAAAGCTTGAATCAAAGTTATAGGGTGAGGGATAGACACATTTACGGAGTGAATTCCATACTTTACTTGTTGAGCTGAAAAATTACGGGGAAATTTAAGTTAACTGTTAGCTTTGAATGGTGGGCAGAAAAGTGGTGGGAATGAGTTACGAAGCGGGTGGCCCTCTGTCTCTGCAGAGTGAGAGGTATACGCTGGGACAGCTGTGAAGAACACTGATTATAGTAATGGCATAACAGTAATATACATGCGATGTTCACAATGTGGTGAGATTGTAGACAATATGGTGGAGAAGAGTACAGATTACATGCCTTTGACTGCACCCTTTCAGAGGCATGTTTCATATGCGAACAATACCTGATACGCTTACAAAGTGTCCCTGTACGGAGAAAGAGGCTGTACGGGGATAAGGGGGTAACAGACCATTGAGCAAACCTAACTTCTGGGAAACTTTTTAATCAACAATGCTAATATGATCTTTCAAAGACACACACACACACACTTGTGTTTCGATAAACACTAATGTTTCACTGCATGCACGCGCATATCAGTATAGGTTATGGCTCTAGCCATCTCTCTCTCTCTCTCTCTCTCTCTCTCTGTACGTGTGTGTGTAAGAATAGTAGTTTGGCAGGAGAGTCACAGGGACCGCATTTTCTACCAATTATTATCTTCCGCAACTAACGCAGCGCGTTACAGGTTGCCAGGGTAGCTCATGACAAAGATATAGCAGCTGTATGTGTGTGTGTGTGTGTGGGGGGGGGGGGGGGGGTTAAATGCCGATATAACTATGTTAACGTTAAATATCTCATGATTAAGTCTATGCAAGGGTAATTATACATTATGTGCAGTAAAATGTATAAGTTAGATAAGAGAGTGTCACCCTATATAATCATTAATAACTATATGCTTAACCATAAACCGAGTGCACTGTGAGGAATACTGGAGAATTCGCCCGAAACGAGGTCGCCCCCCTTTGAGAAGTAGCCCCGCCGCGAGTTCGCCCCGTTAATGTCCCCCCTCCACCCTAAAGGGGTACTGAAGAATTCCCCCTCTATTCATCTATCTAACCAAACCTAGCCTAACCTAACCTAACCTAACAAATGAGTACAGATGAGTAATGTCTTCAATTCCTTCTTTGCACCCGATTTTAAACGGGCGAACTCGTTGTCCAAGAGCGGGGCGACTTGGTTTCGGGGCGAATTCTCCTGTAAGCACTGTGAGTGATGGCAGATAATATCTGTAGGACTGTATCTCCGAGGACCATTACTTTGTAAAACCCTGTTGGGTATTGTTAATGTGTCCATTATGTGGGCTGCTGGAACACTATACTCTATTTCAGCGACGCTGAGGTGAGATGTCAATAAGTCTAGCTGATTAGCTCATGCGATAGTGTTCAATGTCTCGTCCTTTAGTAATTCTTAATTCTTAAAGGTTTAAATAATCACGGTCGCACAAGTCAATCAGCTGGAACTATTGACATCTACCTGGTCGCTGAAACAGTATAGTCATTAGTATATAACAGACAGCACCTGGTCATGCTAATGCTACCACAGAAAGTGTAACAGGCAGTCAGACAGTCAATAGCCAACCCTTCATTCCCGTTAAATAAATGGGGAGGATTAGCAAGAGACATTAGAAAGGGAACAATGATGACCGGGAGAAAATTAATACAATAAACACCTTCCAAAGCAAGTATCTTAACATTCGGAACAACATTCACCAGACCTCAATATCATTGACTTCACCTCAGATGATATACACTTCCACAACAAAGTCTCTTCACAACATCGGGGATGATGACCTTCCAGGTTTGTCAATTAAAAGGTTACAAATACCTTCACATGTTCTTCCTAACAAACCTCCTCCATTCATTCCTGTAACAACAATCGCATATAATATCCGTGTTAATAGTTCATACATCGACCATGAACCTCCCGACCGTGGTTCACCCTTATTGTTTTGACTGCAATTATAAATTTTATTGAGACTAGTGCTTGATAATTTCATTCAGCACTGGAACCACGGCGATCGAGTGACAACCACGCTCACGTGTGAATCTGCTGGACTTGGGTTCGATCCCAGCCAAGGCTGACATATTTAGTGGGTGTGAAACTCAGGTGTCTGAAGCAACTGCCATCAGCCCCTTCTCTGTATCCTCATACTTTCTCTATCCTAGTTTCAAAGCCAAAGGCAGATATTGTGCATACGTGCACAACAATCTCACTTGCTCTCGTATTTCCGATTTTGGCTACTCTGAATTCTCCACTTTTTGGCTCAAACTTTCCTGTCATTCTCATATTAAATATTTATGTGATATCTGTCTTTCCCCTAACTCTACCGACTTTCCCAAATTGTTTGATGATCTAAACTCTAAAGTGGAACACATTCTAGCCATTTCTCCTTTTTCTGAATCTCCATTTTAGGAGATTTCAACGTTCATCACCACCAATGGCTACCTCTAATTCTACTGACCAACTTGGTGACCAAGCCTACGTCTTTTCTATCCTAAATGACCTAGAGCAGTTGGTTCAGCAACCTACCCGTATCCAGGATCGCCTCGGAGATTGGCCCAACATTCTTGACTTGTTTCTAACTTCTAACCCTTCTTCTTATACTGTCGATCTTTTCTCTCCTTTGGGCTCCTCCGACCATAAACTTACCTCTGTCATCTGTCCTATCTCTCCAGTACGGCCACCTGATCCTCTTAGCAGGTGGCGCTTGTGGCACTTTGTCGCTGACGACTGGGAGGCTCTCTGACTTCTTTGATTTCCCATGGAATGAATTTTGCTTCTGTGGCCGAGGACCCTCGGAGAGTGCTGAACGCATTACCGAGGTAATCCTATCGGGCATGGAGGCATACATTCCAGTTTCTTTCTCTCTGACTAGTGCAAAAATTCTTGATTTACTCATGCTTTCTCTACTGCTGTCCGCAATAAGGAGGAAGCATTTAAACGGGACCGACGCCTTAAACCTCAAGAATCTCATTCTTACTATGTTTCTGCCCGGAATCAAGCCAAATCTGTTCTTAGACTTGCCAAACACTCTTTCATCAATAATAAATGCACTGAACTATCCAACTCTAGCTCTTCCCAAGCTTTGTAGCATCTAGCCTATAACCTGTCCGACAATTTTTCTTCCTCGTTTTTCCCTCCCCTTTTCCACTCTGATGGCACAACCATCACTTCTTCCACTGACAAAGCTGAACTATTCGCTCAAACTTTCGCTAAAAACTCCACCTTGGATGATTCCGGTGCTATTCATCCCTCTCCATCCCCCTGTCTCCTACTTATGCCTAATATCCTAATCTCTTCTAAAGATGTACTTTCTATCCTCTCTGGGCTTAGTACATAAAAGGCGTATGGTCCGAATGGTGTTCCTCCTGTTGTACTCAAAAACTGTTCTTCCGTGCTGACTCCCTGCCTAGGCAAATTCTTTTGTCTGTCTCTTCTCTAACGTCTTCCCTTCTTGCTGGAAGTTCGCTCTCATTCAACCTGTCCCAAAGAAGGGTGACCATTCTCAACCCTCCAACTATCGTCCAATTTCTCTCATCTCTTGTGTCTCTAAAGTTTTTGAAACTATTCCTACTTCCAAATTTCTTAAGCATTTATCTTCTCATAATCTACTCTCAGATTGCCACTATGGCTTCCTTAAGGGTCGCTCTATTGAAGATCATCTTACTAACTCCTGGTCCTCCTCCTTTCGGGACTTCGGTGAGACCTTTTCTATTGCGCTAGGCATATCGAAGGCCTTCAATGCAAGCGTTATAGAGTTATAAGAGTTTTTACCGTATTTCATCATTATTATGTAATTCACTTCCATTCTCTCGTATATTTTTTGTGTTTCGATGTAATATTCCCTAACATCAATATGTCCTTTTCCTTTATCCGTAAACCGGTTATCCTTAGAACGTGGCGACCACCTAAATTACATAATTGTGTTAATAGTTCTACTCAGTCTTTCTTAACTCCTTTCGTACCGGCGACGTCTTTTTATTTTCTTCTGGCTACTATTAGACGATATTTTTCAGCTTAAAAAGGCCCTCTAGCAATTAAGCGGCTCTGAACTATCTCAATTAACCCTTTATTCTACAACAGATCCATCTTAAGCTGCACAAAATCATCTAAATATAGCTAGAATAAAATGAAAAAGACGTCGCGGTACAGAAGGGGTTAAACTTATCCTACGATCTCAGAGAACCTAATCTGTTTACAATAAGAGTACTCGGCTAAATTAAACGAGGTTAAGAGGAGATGGGTTTTTTTTTCTGTTCCCCTTTCTTTCTCAAGTTTAGCCCCATTAGTTTTCTGTTAGTGTCATTTAGGTGTCGATTTTTTCCTGGCGAGCGATAGCGATATATTAGTGTAAGTCTGTATGAATGAATGGGTCTTCGTTCTGTAAAGAGGGATGTGAGTGGTCATTTTGAGTTTGGTAGATGTAATAATAGTTTGTAGTACAACCTTTAATACAATTAAATTATTGTATGAATCGTTACCATAATCATTAAATCTATTGTATATGCCAATACAAAATAGTTGAAAGTATATAACTTCAGAAGAATATTTAAATATTTAGAATTACATGTTATACAGACAGTAGCCATCATACATTAGCCAACCTAATTTCACCAATGTGGAGCCTGGCGATTTCGATTTGCTTCAATGTATTTGTGCGAGAGATTAGGAATGTTAACGAATAATGCTAAAATGTGAAGTTATGCACGACACAAATATATTGTTAACAGGATTATAAGCATAATGCAAAATAATTAGCCAAAATACAAGTTTCAGTCCATTTTCATAAATATAGATCGGGCACGGATTATGTAAAGTAATCGATAGGTGTGACCCATGGTAGAGCAAGGAAATAATCTGATTATTATCATACGATTGTGACACAATTTGTATAAGTGTACACAACATGTCACGTTTAGTAAATATTTAAAAAGGAAACCAAGCAACAACATATATACTGATCCTTACGAGGCTGCTTATTAATATGATTGCAAAAGAGCAGATACACACATAATGATATGGAGTAAAATAAGTCTTCATATAACGCAATTTTCACCATATAAGGCAGTGTTTTTTTTTTCTTCTGTGTGTGACGCCTACAAGCGTTGGCAGAATCGCCTCCCGGTGGCCACTAGCGCTCGCCAGGGACATTGAAATGGGCTACAGTTATCAGAGAATGTTGTTCTTTCTTTCCTAGCAATCGTATTGTTACAGACAGTCCAGTGGTGGTCTTTATTTTCGTCTGTGACAGCGAGAAGTATTTTATTTCATTGATTGAATATAAGATGCATAGTGTGAAGTTAAGGAGAGAGAGAGAGAGCGGGCACCGAGGGGATAGTGAGTGTTGCCTCCCACCTCCTCCCGGAGGAGTTTCTCCCTCCCTCGCGCGGGCTTTTCCACGCCCTTGATTGGCTGGCTGTGTCACGTGACATCTGCTGGCTCGTGACGTCTCGGCCTGTGATTGGCCGACCACCGCGTCTTTGTGGGCTCCTGTGTTGCGGGGGTCCACCGGAGCTGCCTTCTACAGAGCAGGCTAGGGACGCGCACGACTAACACCCTTTTTACAACTGTCCCCCATATCCCCACCATTCTGATACTGTCTCTCTCACTCAACTTCTTTTCTTTCATTCCTCTAATCTTTTAACATCACAGCACTCCGTTTGGGTTCTGTACACAATTTCATATCGGCCCATCGTATTGTGGGCGTCGCTCTCAGAGATATTTACATGTATTAGAATAGGCTATAAGGGTTCTTAGTCTATGAAGGTTTGACGACTCTGTGTGTGTCTCCCTCAGCGTCCTTAAGTTATGGAGGTTTGATGACTCTTTGTGTGTGTTTCCCTCATTATCAGTAGTGCTCTGCTTGGTTATTTAATGCTAGACTGGGATAAGGCTTCTGTTATCGTTGTCACCGATGTGTGTACGGTTCGTTTATACCTACAAGACTTCGACGGTTTCTGTGGTAGCCTAGGTCGTCCTTTTGGTTGTGTCTTTTGCGGGTGCAGCATCGTGTTGTAAGAGGGCATTAGCCTACTACCTTATCACACAGTGCTGCCTCTTTGCTTGACTTTTGAGGGATCGCCAGGGTAGAGCCAGATACTTGAGATATGGGTTTACCAAGAGAGCATCCCCGTCATTAACGTAACTTTAACCATACCGCCACAAGGACAACGCTAGGCTATGAGCCTGTCTTGCTCAGCCACAGTTTCCTAACCTTGATATCCCAGCTAGACTTTATTCACCTAGCAGACACTAGTTAGGATCTAAGCTCTTTTGATATGTATGCATTATTATTCACAAGCATTTATTAGTCTAGGTTGTTGTTGAGTTGCACAACAATAGTAGACTGTTTCGTTGATAAGGAAGTACTTCTTTTTAGTGTCGAGCATTACTACCGTTGCGCATTTATAGTATTCTCGTGTCAGTTAACATTATAAATTATGTCCTATCTTTTTGTGTATTCGCTCTACACGGGTGGTGTCCTGCTTCCTGCCTTTATTTATAGTTAAGATACGAGCATCTTATGAGCATCAGACATTCTTCAGAAGTTTCAAGGTCTATGCTGTAGGACTATACTTCACTTGCTTTCAGATAGGAGTGAAGAGATTATTGTTGTTTAGAGTAACTGTATTAAAGCATCTTTTTATTGTATTAAATCTTGCAGTGATTTAATTGATCTCCCATAGATTCTTTTGTATGCATTTTAACGTAACTTGCATCCTGTGTGTTATCAGGCTATACCAGTGTGGGTTAGCCTGATGTAGAGTACATTTATGCCCAGTTAAGGATACCCTGTTATCACCGATTAACTCTGGAGGATATAGGTGTTTTATTCGCCGGCATATAAGTTCAGGGGTTTGGATCTAGCGTACCGTTGTTGCATAGTGCCCTATTACTAGTCCAATCATTAAGTGCCCTTGTTTTATTCGTAGCCCCGGTCGTAACAAATGGCGACCTTGCCTAGTATCTTATCTTAGTCGTCACAACAACCTAGTGAACTAAGAAATAATTGCAGGATTTTTGGACATTTGTTTTTGAGGAATGTTTTGGACACGTGAGAATTTTTTTGGCAACGTGGTATAGCAGTTGAGTTGTCTTCCATCATTTTTTTGTGAATAGTGCTACATGAGAGTAGGTATTTTTTTTTTTTATAAACGTTGAGGATTTCCGGTGGACACTATGTCAGACGACGGATCAGTGTACAGTGAGGACACAGTACGGGAAGCTGGTGAAGAGGTGGAGAAGGTGGAGTTGTCTAGCGGCGCTCGGGGGATAAACAGTGAGGAGGATGCTAGGATATTTTTGGAGGAGCCTGTGTCAGCGGGTCGGGTGTCGGGGCTAGACTGGTACGGAGTACAGTGTGTAGCCACAGTCTTAGGGTTTCCCGGTACTAGCAGTTTGTCGAGAGTTGAGCTGGTTACCTGTGTGCTCTGTGGGGTGCGTGGGGCTTCGGGTGGAGCGGGAGCTGGGGCAACTTCTGCCCAGCCCCCATTCCACTCGACTCCTACATTGGCGCCCCCTCGGGCTCCGGAGCTGGATACGTTCCCGCAGGCCGATACCCGCTGGCAGTTGGGTATGCCTCTAGGTGGCTCATGGGGTGGGTCTCCGATAGTAGCACCCCCTCCTCAGGGTTTGTCTGCCGAGATGTTGTTTCGGCTCGAACTCGCCAAACTTAACCAGCAGGCTGAGCAACGATAGTATGAGTTCGAGCAACGAAAGTATGAGTTCGAGCAATGAAAGTATGAGGCTGCCCTCAAGCAACAACAGCAGCAGCGGGAGGCTAGTACTGTGCAGACATAGATCTTGAGAAGTCTCGGTTGGAGTCGACAGGGCAGCGTCTCGGTTCTGGGAATCGAGGTCTTGATCAGTCTTTATCGCACCTGCTCAAGTTAGTCCCTGTATTTGATGAGTCGGGTGTCACCGATTTTTTTTTTTGCGTTTTGAGAAGAAGTGCCGGGAGCACCAATGGTCCGAGGTTAAGTGGGCAGCCCTTGTTTCCTCTAGGTTGGTTGGCAAAGGACTCGAGGCATATGATGCATTGCCCTTGGAGTCTTGCATTGATTATGAGGTATTGAAGGAGGCTGTCCTGCGGGAATATGAGTTACAACCAGAGACTTATAGGTTGAAGTTCCGGGGTGTTACGAAGGGTCGTGAGTGCACCTTTCTTGAACATGCCCGGGAACTGTCTGACGCTTTTGGGAACTGGCTGAGATCGGAGAAGGCAACGACGTTTGATGAGATAAAACAGTTGATGCTTCTCGAGCAGTTCTTTAAGTGTACGGGCAGCGACCTGACGTTGAACCTTAAAGAGAAAAAACCTAAAACTCTACAGGAGGCAGCTGAGATGGCTGACCTTCGGCTATCGCTGATTCGTGGGTGCGGGTCTGCACAACGGAACGATGCAGGTAACAAGGGGTGCAACACTCCACCCCCCCGAGTCAGTGATAGACCATATAACAATAAAAACAAGAGCAATGATATTAAGTCTGACCATAAACCTAATACCGTCCCGTTTAAGAAGGGTCCGGGCCCTTCCCCACCTCAAGGGAAGCCCAAGGGGGAGGTAGTGTTTTCATTGTCATAAGAAGGGGCATTTTGCACAATCCTGTCCTAGCAAACTACCTACTGCAGTCGTGTCTTTGGCTCGCAACATTGGGGTGTCTTTAAGGTCTTCTGCTATTACCCGGGGTGATATGACCGATGCGGGGGCACAGCCAGTGAAGAAGTGTTCGGAAGGCTCGAAACCTGTCCGCGATGTTTTTTGTGGCCATCGAGGGCGCGGCTGCGTGAGTTGGGCTGGTTGCAAGTATGGGTTGGAGTTGCTGCGACATACAGGTGCATCCCAGACTTTGATGAAGAACTTTACAGGCAAACCTATAAACGTGGCACGGGTGGTTGTGGTGCAGGGTATCAATGCTACAAGGTCATACCCGTTGGTTCGAGTAGAGCTGGAGGTTGATGGTGTGACACGGGAGCTTGATTTTGGAATCGTGGAGAAACTGCCAGTAGAGGGCGTCGACCTTCTTCTCGGCAACGACTTTGCGGTGCCTACTTCCGAGGTTCCACCCTTAGTCATTGCGGAGAGGGCGGCCGACGTGAGTAGGGAGGGGCAGGAGTTGGTAGAGAGGTGTCAATTACAGCAGATGGCTTGTGTTGTCACCCGATCTCGTGCATCTAAAGTGTCACAGCCTATTTCTCAGTCTCTAGAAACGCGGAGGAATGGTCGGAAGGAGCAAGCTAAAGCTGGAAAAAGTTTTGTGAGTTTTGACCCAGCGAGCGGCTCTTCTTGGCGACTCAGTATTATCACCTATGTTAGGTCCGGAGTGGCCCCAGAACCTGTCCCACTCGGTGAGGAGGTAGGGGGTGAGAAAACTCCGAGACAGCACCGTTACACCCGTAAGCAAGATAGGATAGAACAGCTTAGTATCGGGGGAGGCCATAAGTTGCTCCGGGAGCATCTAGATAAGTTGGCTCATTCGGATATTTGTAATCTACAGTTAGATGATCCTGAGCTTCAAAAGTGTAGCAACGGTGCAGTGGAACTTGAGGAGGACGAGGATGCAAAGCCGGGGGACTTCTTTCGTTTGGAGGGTGTTTTGTACAGGCGTTTTCTAGATTCCAGACGAAGTTGGGAGGGCGGGTCAAGAGTGGTTGACCAGTTGGTAGTGCCTCGTGTGTGCCGTGATAGCCTACTGAGGTTGGCGCATGATATACCGTTGGCAGGGCATTTGGGTGTACGTAAGACGGTAGCAGCCTTGGATAAATTATTTTGGTGGCCGGGTATGAAGGCACATGTGGCATCATGGGTGGCAATGTGTAGTACCTGCCAGACAGTAGGTAAACCAAACCAATGCATCCCTAAGGCTCCGTTACACCCTATTCCTGTAATCGGGCCACCGTTCAGTAAGGATATAATCGACATGGTTGGCCCTCTCCCCCCTACTAGTGCAGGCAATAAGTACCTCCTCACCATTATGGATGTTGCCACTCGTTACCCGGATGCTTACCCCATGCGAAATGGTACTGCTAAGACTGTTGTTCGTAACTTGCTATTGTACTTCTCTAGGTACGGGTACCCAGAGGAATTGCAGTCGGACCAAGGATCCAACTTTATTTCTAACCTTTTAAACAGATCATGCAGCAGCACGGTGTGAGTACCGTTGTCTCTTCAGCCTACCACCCAGAGAGTCCGGGGGTGTTCAAGAGGTGGCACTCGACTCTCAAGAGTATGCTGCGGTGTTATTGTGTTGAGAATGGTAAAGACTGGGATCTTGGGTTACCTTATGTATTATTCGCTGCTCGGGAGGTACCTGGTGAAAGCCTAGGGTTTAGTCCCAATGAGCTAGTCTTTGGACATCAGGTCAGAGGCCCCCTCAACATGGTAAGGGAGATTTGGGAGGGCACAGCAAAACCATGTTCCATGTTAAAGTACGTCCTCGAAAGCCGTGAAAGAATGTTGAGAAGCCTAGAGTTGGCAGGTAGGAATTTGGTAGGGTGTCAAGACCTTGATGAAGGACAGGTACAATGAGAATACAAAACTCCGGGAGTTTAGGGTGGGGCAGGAGGTGTTAATTTTGTTACCCCTGCCCGGTCATCCGTTGTCTGCTAAGTACGCTGGTCCTTACAAGGTGGTTAAGAAGATCTCTGACCTAGACTATCTTGTGGCTACTCCAGATTGGCGTAAGAAGAACCAGCTGTGCCATGTGAACCTGGTAAAGGAGTTTGTGAGGCGACCCCCTGAGCCTCTCGCTGTCCCGGTGTTGACCTGCAGCGGTCATGAAGGAGTGAGGGACAGTGAAGCTCAGGTGGAAGATAACTGGGAGTGTCATGTCTCTGCGAACCAGTGGGCGAGGAACTCCAGACAGGTAGCTGACGAGGCTTTAGTGCACCTGCCTGAGCAACAGCGTGTAGCCGTGCAGCGCCTGTTTGATTCATACCCCACTGTGTTCGCGGAGCATCCAGGCCTCACAACTCGGGTGGTGCATGACGTAGACGTGGGAGATCACCCCTCCTTTAAATCAGTACCCTACAGAATTCCACCCATTAAGCTCCCAGCCCTCCGAGCAGAGTTAGAATATATGTTAGAACGGGGGTTGATTGAGAAGGGGGCAGAGAGGTGGACATCTGTCACTCTGCAGCCTAAGCCTGACGGGAAGGTTCGCTTCTGCGTTGACTATCGGAGATTGAACGAGTTGACTCCCACCAATGCTTATCCCCTTCCCCGTGTTGATGATAGTGTGGACAAGATTGGTAAGGCAAAGTTTTTAACTAAAGTAGACCTAGTAAAAGGCTACTGGCAAGTGCCCTTGTCTGAGCGGGCGAAGGGGGTATGCGGGTTTGTGGTTGATGGGAACACCTACCATTGCAATGTGATGCCGTATGGTCTTAAGAATGCCCCAGCAACCTTCCAGAGTCTTATGAATGAGCTAGTAGTTCACAAGTTTCTCACCATAGTCTCCCCACGTTAACTTGGTTCCATCTGCTTTTTCTCTGTCTTCAGTAGTAGGCGTTGTTAGATGCCAGATTAGTCCCATGTCTACTATTGATGTGTAAATATCAGGGTACGGTATGGATGTCATTGTCAGTTTTTCCTGTAGCTTACTCTTCTGCATTTTGCGCATAGTACCATTTGCATTGAAAATTGAAAGGCACTCATCTGTTACTCGATGCTGCATAAAGTCTTCCATCTTTAAGCCGTCACTTGCCTCAACAAGTTTGATGACCGAGGTAAATGCCTTACTCTCCATTTCTTCAGTTGTCTGTTTCAGGTTTTCACTTGCTGTCTTCTCGATTTCTTGAGTTGCAAAATTACCTCTTTTACTACGTGGTATTCGAGCATTGAGAGACTTTGTTTTGGAATAGACTCTTTCATTTACAAATTCCTCCACTTTTCTTTCTCCAACGGCCTTTGCAGACTTTAGATCAGCAAAGAGAGCTGGAGAGGCTTGAATTCCAGATTGTAGGGATCTTAGTGTCAGATCTGATTGGTCAAATGGATCACAATGGAACTCGGTGAGACATGCACTGATATCCTGCACAGATTGTTCATCTATCTTCATCTTACTTGGGGCACAATCTGCATGCTTTCTTGAACCTCGTCTCTTGTGATTTGCGTGACGATGAACACAGCCTCTTATCCGGTTGACGTTGTTAACATTCCGCGTGTTTGACAGGAGTTGCTTCTCATTCTTTAGAATAGCCAACCATCCACACTTAAGCTTGGATCCTTTATTCATCATTGACTCTATCCATATGTCAAGGGCAACATATGAGTAGGGTTTACCGGTCATTGACTGTGCAAACATGCCACTCTCCATGAATCGTGCTTGGATATGGGGAAGACTTTCTAGGACTGCTATGAAATCTGGAAGATGGCGCCCATATCTATCATTGTCATAAATATGCATCCAAGGAAGCATCAACTTCAGTGAAGACTTGAACTCGATCCAGTTTCTTGTCCTTATAGCATGTATATTTTGAGTCAGTATCTCTACCATCCCCAAGAATGAAATCCAGAATTCTGCTAGTGGAGCACCATCTAAGTTCTGGAATAGGGAGTCAACGAGCCCCTTGAGATCGGCATTGCTCTCTATCGCAGCATGTGCATCATTAAGTTCTTATTGGTCTACTGAACTGCGTAACTTATTGAGAGATGCCTGGATCTCTTCACACAGAGTGGCACCTTCCAAACGTTTGTCTAGTGCATGTTGGAGTAAAGCCTCGTAGAAGAGTCGAAGGCAACGCACACCGCGGATGAAGTGTTTTCCACGCAGAGATTTTGATCCACGGATCCATCTGCAACGACGCCTGCAGCCACCAGTACATCTGAAATGCCTGAGCCTTTGAACCTTTTGTAGATTGCATTGATGAAAGACATCTGGATATGAAAGGGCCCCATGAATGTCAATATGTCGGCAAATATCTCTGGATTCTCACTTTTCAATTCTAGCAATAATGCATAGACAGGATGATCACCGACGATAATGGCAAATGGCATCTTCTTGTCATCAATTGCCTTTGCAAGCTTGCGCAGGGCATCATACAGAATGGTCTTGCTTGGTGGATCAGGATAAGTCATATGATAAATCGCTTGACTATTCTGGGTTTCTGGTGATAGCGTGGCCTGGAAGCCAGAAAAGGCTGGTACAGTCTGGTCTTCTGGCTTTGGTCTTGTTCCGTCTGCCTTAGCTCGGGCCATTGTATGGATGACACCTCTCATTCTTTGAGGAACTGTGTCCAGATGTTGTTCATCCGTTATCCTTGGTCTGATGGGTGGTTCACCACGCTTGACTGTTTTGTATGGTTCAATCCTTTGCATCTGGCTCCCAAGTTCTTTGAGGCTATCAGAGAGGTACGAAGGCAAGGTGCTATTTGCAACTGGTCTATCATCATCTAGGGTAGGTAGATTTAGCTTAGGTAGCTCTGGCTGAACAAACATGACATTTGTACGATTTGTATAACATCATATTTGTCTTAGATGTTGAGGTTAATGGGACTCTAAATCATGAATTATGCCATCCCATTGATTTTCTTAATTATTTTCGTATTTTCTTAATTATTTGGTAATTAGTTATTAATTATTTTTTAATTATGCCATCCCATTGGTTTTCTGACACCAACATTAGTGGGAATAGACACCAAAATTGTCATTTTTGGCCATTCACTTCAAGAAATAGAACTTTATCAATTGTTTAAGATGACGGCGGCGGCCATTTTGAAAACAGTCTAAAATAACAACTTTCCCGTCATTTTGGTGAAGTGTATGGGGGCTTATTTTTTTTAGCATCAGTTGCCCTTGTTTAATTCACTGAGAAACTTTGGTATCCTAAACACGGTCACGGAAGCTCTGAAAATGACTACTAATTGGCCTATAATATTTTATAACCTGTTTAAAATCCATATTATCATTTGGTGTCACATAAGTCGTGGGAATAAATATGCTATAATTAATTAATGCCTTACTAATTTGCTTAGTTTTTTCTCAGAGGTATATGAAGCAGTAGATAATGACAAGTCATATGATATTATATATTTAGATTTCAGTAAAGCTTTCGACAGAGTCCCTCATGAGAGATTGATGAGAAAGGTTGAGGCACATGGAATAGGTGGGGCGTTGTTAGGATGGATTAGGTCATGGCTAATTGGTAGGAAGCAGAGAGTCTGCATAAATGGTACCAAGTCAGAATGGGGAGCAGTCAAAAGTGGTGTCCCCCAGGGATCGGTATTAGGTCCCCTGTTGTTTCTTGTATACATAAATGACCTAGATTTAGGTATAACTAGTAGGATAAGTAAATTCGCAGACGATACTAAAATAGGGAGATCAATTGATTCAGATAGCGATATAGAGTGCCTCCAAAGGGATCTAGATACCTTACATGAATGGTCAGTAAATTGGCAGATGAAGTTTAACATTGACAAATGCAAGGTATTAAAGATAGGGAAGATGCAAACAAATGTTAAATATAAACTAGCTAATTTAGAATTAGAAAATTCAGACAGGATTCTCGGGTTCATCTCTAGGAGTGTGAGTAACAGAACTGCTGATGTTATCTTAAAACTTTACTTGTCATTAGTGAGACCCCATATGGATTATGCTGTCCAATGTTGGTGTCCTTATTACAGAATGGACATAGATTCATTGGAGAGAGTACAGCGTAGAATGACAAAAATGATCCATAATATTAGAAATCTTTCGTATGAAGAAAGGTTGAAGAAATTAGGTTTACATTTGTTAGAGAGACGCAGAGTTAGAGGGGATATGATAGAGGTGTTCAAGTGGGTTAGTGGGATTAACATAGGGGACATGGCAAATGTACTAAAGCTCAGTGATAGCGAAAGAACTCGTACCAATGGTTTCAAATTAGATAAATTTCGTTTCAGAAAAGATCTAGGCAAGTATTGGTTTGGTAACAGAGTTGTAGATGGGTGGAATGGACTACCAAGTGCTATAGTGGGATCTAAAACTGTAGGGAGCTTTAAGATAAAATTGGATAAGCATATGGACGAGAAGGGTTGGGTGTGAAGGGGGATCAGCCGGGTTGGGCCAATCAGCGCTCTGCAGACCCCCATAATCCTGCGTTAATCTCTAACCGTTTTGGTAAGATGATCCTCAGGGTATTAGAGTGTGAAGCCTATAATTGGGCTTTGTAATTGAATTGGGGTTGTGTGGGACAGGGATCTGCCTTGCTTAGGCCAATCGGCTTTCTGCAGACTCCCATTTTCTTATGTTCTTATGTTCTTATAGATTTTCGCCTACTCTTATGACTTCAGAAAGCTACCTTACATTTGTTATTTTTTAAAATGTACTATTTATCTAAACTAATACAGCATTGTCTTTTCTTTTATATGCTGTGCACTATCAGACAACTAATAACATATTCTCATGCAATTGACAACACTGATAGTCATTGGTCGACCATCACTCTCTAACCTCGGAAACACAAACTACGTCAACTAAGCATTACTCTTGGCATAATTGGTAATCACACACACACACACACACACTCAGAATATTGTGTGCCTCAATAAGCATTATCGGAGTGAATATGCTTTTTATAGATAATTATTTTTGGTTGTAACATTGAACACTTAGCAAAGTCATTATTTAGCAACAGTACTAAATGTATGCTACGCAATTGAGATACATATCATAAGCATATATTGCGTGACACCTCATGTAATAGTGGGTGGACATAACAATAGCCATTATGTGCGTTTGCTTATGCGTGCGTGTGTGCATGCCTGGTTGTTTGCATATGCTTGTGGCGTGTTATAGTGTAGTAATTATAGTTCAGAAATATATACATATAGGTTATGTTGTGAGAACAGAAATATATATTTATTTTAATATAGTATTTATTAAAGTTCCAAATCAAATTACCACAGTAATCCTTTGTATTTTAATTAGTATAACTATAATAATGGTTTTCAATGCAAGTCACGAGGATATATTGTCTCCAGGCATACCAACAGTTATATTCTGCACATTTTTCTAATCAAAATAACTTCACATCAAGCACCTGTTATTTTTTAGCATTGAAAGATAACGCAGGTGGGTCAAAACCATTATATTGTTAAGGACAGTAAAGATAGAGGGTATATATTGATATCGTGACACATGTTGGCATGCCTGAACAGCTGTAAGTGTGGCATTTTCAGAGGTGTTAGGGTGGCGAGGAATTAAGTCATACCATTTTCAACTTTCTGTCATGAGACAAAAGAGGTCAAAATAGCATACACGTCTACTGTGAGGTAACGGAAGTTTGATGATGCAGAGTATTTCAGTCCTTATCTAGCTGTGCAATAGATCGTTAATACAATCAATCATAAAATACGGTTGCCAGCTTCATTTAAATATACCAATTTTCCTAGATGGCAAAGAATACATAGTAATTTGCTTTAATATATATACCTACGGTAGTTCATCAACTAATTTACTTTCGGAATACGATTATCTTGAGTTAATAGGCATAGGCCAAATAAACAAAAGTTCATGGTCAGTAAATGTTTGTAAACTGCTTTGTAAAAAGTTAAAGGATAGTAAAATACTGTATAGCAAATAAGATTAATATGTAATTACCCATGATCAAATTGTACAAAAGGCTAATAAACTATTTTTGTTGGTTTGTTTGATTTGTATAACCAACCTTTCCTACACAATAATACCCCCCCACCCCCCACCCCCGGCCGCCGCAAATCTAACTATGCCATCTATGGGACATAAAATGCAACAGATTCAGGGTGGGGGGAGTGAGCGATCTTACTAATATCAGAGCGAAAGACTCCCAGCGAAATTACCAGTCGGAAAGGTGACCGACTGTACATACCAGTTTTGTTCATCACTGTATAGTATTTATATGTTGGTGTAAAAGTTAAATCCATAATCTAATAGTAGGATTTTCTTCTACTCTAACAAGTAAGCTCTAAAACTCTCTCCCACAAGATATCTTTCCCTCATCCTATGACTCAAACAGCTGCAAGCTCCGTGTGTCCAGAAATTTGTACTCTAACGTACCTTGAATGTGGCTCTGTCACTCTTTCAAAAAAAAAAATTGGGGGGGGGGCACTTGTGACCGGCAGCTATGCTCTTTGTCTCTTTCATACACATAAACACCAAAGGAAACAGAAAAGGTGTAAACGATTAGGCACATAATTATAACTTCGGGGAAGCTGTTTTAACAAGAGTGCTAAACATAATTATAGTCTTTCCAAGAAAGGTCAGAGGCATAAGCGATACCAAGAATATTGCAAGAAAACGAATAGTTGATTGGAGTTTTGTTGAAGAGTTGGTGATTGCCAATAGGAAGATTGTGAGTGTTTTACGATTGGCATTAGCTATTTATCAAGGAAAAGAAATATCATTAAAGAAATCGAAAGTCATAAATAAGCGAAAATTAATATTAAAATTGATTATAGTAAATTACAATGTATAATTATGTAGGATGCAAGTACATTCTACTACATACTAAATCATGTTGACTACATACACAATTGTAAATTAGTATTAGTCCAGCGACTAAATGTGAGATGACAATTATGTTGCCAATAATTAATAAGTCATAATTTAGAAAATGCTTTCCAACAAAATTTTCCAAACTGAATGATTTATACGAAGATATTATTACTGTGATATTATGTACCTTCATCATGCTTCTGTCACTATCAGTGTGTTAACTTACAGTAATAATGATAATAACTCAACGACCAACTTTATCCTCACACATACTGTATCTGTAATGTGGTCTGTTATATTATGGTAACCCTTTCTGTATCGGCGACGTCTTTCTAATTTTATTTTGTTGTATTCTGATATTATCTAGCTATATTTAGACGACTTTTTGCAGTTTAATAAATATATGCGTTAGTAGAAAGTGTTAAGTGATATAGGTCGAAACCTGTTAATTGACGGATTTTTTGAAGGTAAATATAACTGTTAAATATTAGAAAGAATTGAGTTAAAAGGACGTCACTAGTACAGAATGAGTTAAATATAACATATTACAGTTAATGTCAACTATAATAGACAGCCACAATCATGCACGGAATATAGAGCATGACGCCCACAAACCTAATCATGGTGGATTTCCCCTCACCTCACCTTTTTGGTCGGGAAACTTGATTATATTTTTTGGCCCGATTACATGTGAGGGGTGATAATAATGATCTGGACTATGTTGGAGAGAGAGAGAGAGGCGAGAGCGAGAGCGAGAGCGAGAGCGAGAGCGAGCGAGAGCGAGAGCGAGAGCGAGAGCGAGAGCGAGAGCGAGAGCGAGAGCGAGAGCGAGAGCGAGAGCGAGAGCGAGAGCGAGAGCGAGAGAGAGAGAGAGAGAATTGCAGAGAAAATGAATTGCAGAGAAAATGTTTAAATTATAACGTACACAACCAAACAGACAGATACTATAGTAATGAGGATAAAGTGGATGGAAGATGAGATAATACATATCAGGCCTTTGAGCATTTGCCTGACAGCTTTGGAGACAAAAGTATGTTTTATATATGTATTTAACAATAGGAATTGTCTTTCCGAAAGTTCCTTTAAATCATCATTCAAAATATGTTACGCAAACACGGTAATATCTAAAGTTTAATGGCAGCTAATGGTATAACTAAAAGTTCCTACATTAGAATAGTCTATAAACTATTCTTGTATGTGTTGTAGACGAGGCTTATGAAAGTTCGACTATGTTGTTGCTCTCATCGTTGTTTTCCTTCTTCTTAGGGATCATCACAGGTGAACAAGACAATGTTCATATAATACCTTATTTGTTGAGATATCAAGCTGATCTTTTTCAGGCAGATATAATTATGTAGGTATAATTTTACTGAAGGGGCGGTCATTTGACAGGTACCACCACGTACTTATCCAATATTTAATTTAGGTTACCACGCATCTATTAACAACCTACAACCTTTTTTGGTCTGATACTAGTAATATAATCGATTTAATAACGTTTTTAATGTGTTTTTTTACTAGAATAAAGAAGCGCGTTTGGGCCGAAAATCGGGAGTTTATCACTTCTTCCGGTCGTCGGTTTGTTGACTTGACGCTCGGCGTTAGTTACGTTTGCTGTTGTTTTGCCCCCTGCTGGCAATATATATGATGATGACAATAAGTCTAGGGGTGGTGAGGGGGGACAAAGCCCCCCCCTCAGCACATACTGTATCACGCGGCCTAAATTTTAATTGAACCGCCAATATGGGAAATTAGTTACATGCGTGAAGTAGCTTACTATAACCTCGAGCACAAAGTAAACATACGATCGACGTTACTCCCACGAACTCAACTTGTCCGCTGAATTATCTTTATATTTCGTCTAATATTATCAATATTAAAGTGTCCCAATTGTTTTTTTAGTGTTTCGTACACCAGAAAAGGGTGTAGCTTGGTGTTGGATGCGTGGAAACCGAAACAAATTCTGTATTTAATCTTTGGTGGTACCTGTCAAATGCGCACCCTTATAGTAAAATCGCACTATTATATGACCTACTAGAATGTCTGACTCCATTTTTTAAGTGTTGAGGAGCTTGTTAGAGCTATCGAATAGTTCTAGCCTTTGGTTTTTGGTGAATTGTCTGCACTTCGTGCTTGGCTTGGGATTTAGTGACAGAAAGTCACTCTCACCTGAGTGCGGAGGGGGAACTTATGTCCTTTTCAATTTGGGCTGGCTAGCTCAGGTGCAGGTGGCTGGGCAGGTGACAGGAGAGGTAGATGTGGGATGGTGATGTTATTGGGGGGCGGAGTTTGGAAAGTCTGGTCTGACTGAGTGTAAGACTTCCTTCTGGATTGTAGACAATGTTAGAGGATAAACTCTCTTATTCCCTTCCGGCTTGCTTATGACTGACGATATTCTTGCAGGTGTAGGTTTTGCAGCGGGTGTACTTCTTGTAAATGCAGGCATCACAAAGTGATAGAAAAGGCAGGGAATAAAGTGGTGGGTGTAATATATTACGTAATATGGCAGAGAGGAGTATAGTGGCACTGGCGATCAGGTATGGCATAGCATGGAGCCCTGGGGTCATATGTTTTGCCTTTACCCTAGCTCTTCTTTCTGTTGTATTCAATTTTTGTTAGAGAAAGTATCACTTTGTATTAGACAAGCGTAAATTTATATATACAGTACACACGTTTATATTAGATTCACTGTACAACAAAAAGCACAACCACAATAGCAAAAATATGTTGTTCATCTGCTCCAAATTATATTGTTTTAGCTATATATGTTCATATTATTAACAAACATATAATATAATTCAACTCGAAATTCATAGTGTAAGGCACTATAAATTGCACTCTATCATATCCTCCAAAATAGTTATAATAATCTAAATATAGTAATCTATGTAACAGTCATCTCTGTTGGCAGGTGAACCAACAGGTTTCCAGATGGTCGATCGTTTGTTTCAATTTCCTCGCTACAATAATGTGATTTTAGTTCCCTTGGTCTCTGCAAGTCTCCTCACTTTTCTTCACTATATGTTTCACACACTTTCTCTTTCTCGCTCTCCCTTAACTTTGAAATACTTTATTCTGAGCATGTACTAGTATATTTATTATTTGAGTAATGGATTATGTGCATAAGTAAAAATGTGGTCATATGTTGCTATAGAGCTTTAATTTATGGTAGTTTAGCCTATTGGAGTACAAACATACATCATCAATATCATCTTTGACGTTATGCTTCCTCTTAGGAAACCTCCGCTAAAGGATGGCCATAGCTTAAACTCTGCAAAACTAGTAGAGCAAGACATGATGTTCCCTCCACTAGCACGACAAAGCTCCAGGATGTGAAGTTTGTCTTCAATATATATTTGTTTCAATTTCATATCCCGTACCATAGGTGATCTTCTACAATTAGCTGTATCACTAACTTGACTTTATTAAGTTTATTGTCTTATGAAGTATACGAGCCGTTGCTTTGAGCTAGATAACTTTATTTGGAGGTGACGTGACGATCGTACTGTGAGCGAGTAATATCTATCAATTACAAAGTTGAACACATAAATTTACTTCACATCATAGTCAGCTTATCGGAATCAAGTAGTGTCGTTTAGTTCGAAGCAACCAAGCGCAAACTCGCCAGGTTTAAAATACAGTATTGGCTATAGTTTAATAATTTGAAATCAAACTTTTCTGTACCGGCGTAGTCTTTTTAACATTATGTTGGGTACTATCAGACGTTTTCAGTTTTTAAAGGGCCTCCAGCAATTAGCATGTTTCAAACTCTCTCACTTAACCCTATAATGACAAGTTCAAGGTACCAGTACCTAACCCCACTTGGCATCCAACCAAAAACCTCTCCAACAATTTTACTTCTTCATCTTTCCCTCCTCTTTTCCACTCTGATGGTACCACTGACAAAGCTGAACTCTTCGTTCAAGCTTTCGCTAAAAAGCTCCACATTCGATGATGCCGGTGCTACTCCTCCCTCTCAACCCCCTTTAACTTATTTATGGTTATATCCAGTGGTAGGCACGGTTTCCGCTAATCAGCTAACAGCTAATAGCGAAGTTAACATTTTCGTTAGCTGGTTAGCTTTTAAACTAACTTTGAAAATCGTTAGTGGACCAATTGGCTTCCGCTAAATTTACTACCGCTAACTGTAAGTCCGATAACGATAATGTGCATTCACTGGTAAAAAACAACAACATATAGTTTATTAGTCCAAAACGTTTGCAAACCCTAAAATTTCAGCTACTTATGTGACTATAATATACTTGCAATAGTAATTTATTGAATTTGTGTTCAATATATCTTGTATTTTGTTTATTTTGCATTTGTTTTTCCTTCTTTCTTTGTTGCTGTAGTCTCTCTCCAGTGCCTCCAGGTGTTTTGTGTGGATTCATCTTGTTGGTGTTTCTGCACCCTGGTTGAAGGTTTCGGCATCTCGTATAATAATAATAATAATAATAATTACACCGACTATATCACGGATTCACGGCACATTCACATGTAGACGAATCTATGGACACGTTCTATTCGTGTGAGGTGCTGGCCTGTTCTCGTGTTGGCTTGGCGGCCTCTGCTTGCCTCTCCTGTTCAGTCCTAGGCAGGCAGGCAAGCGTATTAGTAGGCCTACCGCTACCGGGAGTGAATGTTTGTGGTTACCGTGACAGCATACATTATTATTGAGTCATTGACTGACGAGTGACGACCCATACTTTCATAACTCTAGACGTGACTCTTGATTGACGTGTACAACTATTTTTGTTTATTAAGTGTTGTGAGCCTAGCGCTGACTTGAGAAATTCGCTACAGAAAAATTACATTTACATTTTTTAATTTTTACCATAGATTGTTGAGGCATCTATATGGGCTTATATTTGTTTTTATATAATTATGTTATTGTTATATACTTATACTTGTGTGTGTGTTGAGTTTTGCAGGGCGATTGACCGATTGTAGAGTAGGCTACTACTGAAAGATGTTTTGAATAACCTACTATTACTTTGGAATAGTTTTGTATTGTTTTGACTACTGGCTGGTGAACTATCCACTTAATCCTTTCACGCATTTATGACGCAGAGGTTGCCAGATTAGCAATAAGAAATAGAGTTCTCTCACTCTTATAATTACCTCTCTATAATTAGTTTTCTGCCAGCAGCTAACTCAAAGACAACTGCAGAGGTTGAAGTAACTAAACTAAAGGTTTATAAATACCCAAGATGGTAACAAAGGCTTTAAAGTATCCCCGATAGGCTCAAAATCGCGTCATATGCGTGGAAGTGTTAAGCACTAAGGTAATTTTATTATTATTATATTATTTCATATATTATTTATTGTTATATTCAAATACTGTAGGCTATCCTAATTATATCAACCCAACCAAACTTAGATTAACGTAACCTAACCAGATTAACCCAACTTAACCTTGCCAAACCTATATTAATCTAACCTATCCAGATAATATAACCAAGATTAACAAGTTGATATCAAGTTTATGAAATTATATTCCTATTTCTTCATACATTTGGAAACTTTTTAGGGTGTTCTGATTTGTGATTATTAGCGGAATAATCGGAATTGCATATTTAGTTATTTACCCATTATTTTTCGATTTTGAAATATGGCACTGATAGACAGGGCTATAAGGATGAGGGAAACTGGGATAAAAGCAGTAAATAACATAACATTAAATGAAAAACTGAAATTCAACCTAATCAACTAACCAAACCAGTGTGTCAAAACTCAAAATAAAGCCGATTCCATTCGTTTTTATCTAGACCAACCTAACCTAGCCTAGATTACGCAATTTAAATTCAGAGGTAAGCGGGCATCATGGTGCTGAAGGGGTTAAGTTTATTGATTTTGTTCTACTGTCTATGCCTAACTAAGTTTTCTAACTCAATAAAAAACAAATCTATTCGACAGAAGTGTCGTTACATAGCTCATGAGTCATGACTCATGAGTAATAAGTCATAATCATAAACAATCAATCATAAACACTATAGTTGTTTTATTATTTACTATCTAGTAATGTCTTATCGATCTTATGATATTGCATACAAACACTGTTGTACATAACTCACAAGAGAAACATTATAATTTTAGCTATTCGCCAATATATTTAATTTAATTTCGATTAAGTGTCCGTAAATATTGTGATACAGTAACCTAGTAATTCTGAACAGTCATGTATTATTGTATGGAAATAAATGTGATTGTAAGCTAATGTTTATTTCATTTGTTCATATCATTATTTATGTACACCAGGATGCACATTCATTAATCATCTGATCTTGGCATGCTATGATTATTTTAGCCTATGTTTTGGAAAGCTGTGTCTAAGCAGTAAGCTACAACTACAACCTACAGCATATTATAGTTTTAGCTTTCTAGGTCTGTGTTACAGGGTTTTAGCGAGAAAATCAAACCAATGCTAAATTCATATGACAAAAGTTAGCTGTTAACTGTTATCGTTAGCTTCCACTAATTTCTTTAGCGATTTAGCGTTATCGAAGCTAACGTTTTAAGTTAGCTGATTAGCGGTTATATCAGCTAACTTTTCGGTTAGCTGTGCCCACCAATGGTTATATCATAATCTCTTCTATGGATGTACTTTGTGCCCTCTCTGGGCTTAATACTAAGAAGGCAAACGGATTGGATGGCGTTCCTCCTGTTGTACTCAAAAACTGTTCTTCCATACTGACTTCCAGTCTAGGCAAACTTTTTTTTGTCTCTGTCTTGCCTCTAACTCTTTTCTTCTTGCTGGAAGTTTGTTATTATTCAAAGTGTCCCAAGAAAGGGTTACCGCTCTCAACCCTCCAACTATCTTCCAATTACTCTCATTTGTTGTATTACTAATGTTTTTGAAGCTATTCTCAATTCAAAATTTCTTAACCCTTCTTTGGCAGCACCCGGCTATTGTCGAGTGAAATAAATGTGGCCTATGTGGCGTGGCCCGGCTATTGTCGAGTGCAATTTTGAGCACGTAATGTGCTCCGAGAGAGAGCGGAGCAGTGGGAGGAGCGTAGGTTACCTCATGACCGCTCACCACGGTGGCCGTGGAGCTACTGAGCTGTACTCCACCCTCTCTCACTCGTTTCACACGTAATAATGTAAGAAAATGACCGTATTTTAGCGATTTTGCCCTTCGGTTGCACGATCATTGCAAGACAACCAGCCATCGTAGAAGGATGGTTCTGGTGTCATTGGCAAGCTGAGGTAACACCCTTTCAGGGATGCATACTTGTATTACGCTCTGGCTCTTGTTTATGCATGAAAACGAGCACGGAAACAAGCTCGTTTACGGTAAAATCCCCCGCTGGGCGATACATCAAATCTACTCCTCCACCTGCTCTTGGGGTGTTAAGCATTATATCTTCCTGTGATCTACTTTCAGAACGCCAGATGGTTTCCTTAACCCGTCCAATCCCAGCGACGGCTACTAGCCATCAGTAGATAAGTCCCTCCCCAGTTACAGCGACGGCTAGTAGCCGTCAGCAATGTAATTTCCTTGTAAATGCCTGTATCAGGCTGTACCTGGTACCACGACCACTTGAGCACTGCTCTCGATATGGCAACACTTCTATGCTTATATAAGACCCTCTGAATGATGGGGGAGCCAGTCATCCTTCATCTCTTGAGGTGGAAGGTTGTTCTATCTTGCCATTTTGGCCACATTGCTTGGGACTGGGGGGGACATTTATTACTGTATCCTATGGTACAGTAGGGGTTAAGGCCCGCTCTACTTGTGATCTCCTTGTTTATCTTACTAACTCTTGGTCATCCTCTTTTCAGGAGTTCGGTGACTTGTATTAATGTGCTAGATATATCTAAAGCCTTTGATAGAGTCTGGCACAAATATCTTATTTCCTAACTACCCTCCTTTGGTTTCTATCGCTCTATCTGTGTCTCTGTGACTTTATCTCTAATTTATATTCTGACCGTTCCATAACTGCAGCTAGAGACGACCATCGGTCACTACCTCAACCTATCAAATCTGGTGTTCCTCAGGGTTCTGTCCTGTCTCCAGTTCTCTTTCTAATATTCATTAATTATCTTCTCAACTGTACCTCTAGTCCTATCCACTTTTATGCTGATGACTCTACCTCACACTATTTAACTAGTTTTTCACAACTACCCAGTATGCAATCCCTCCAAAACTCACGTGTGTCGATGCCATAGCACGCCTATCTTATGATCTGTCAATTATTTATGAATGGGGCAGAGAAAACCTTTTTTACTTTCAATGCCTCCAAGACTCAATTTCTCCTATCAAACATGTTCAACAACACTATCAATTATTCTTTAACAATACTGTGACGCACCCCAGTGCTGTGCAACGCAACCTGATTGTACTCCTTGGTACTCGACTGTACCGCCCGTGATCTGGCTACCGTCAGCCGCAATGTATATTGAGTGTGACAACTTATAACTATGTTCTTTGTATCTCTGCAAAGGTCTCGTCATGTGCTAACCAGTGGTGGGTTTTGTTTTAAGCCATGTCGAGACCTTCCATTTAATATGTAGTATCAATAGAGAAGTTGATAGATAAGACAATGAGAGTTCAGAGAGAGAGAGTGAGTTAGGCTTCAGAGCAAGAGGGTAGCAACGCGCCGCGCTGCCGGCCGGGTGGTTGCCAGACGTATGGACTGGTTGGCAGCCTTGCGCTTATAGCTAGGCGCGATAGGGTTGGTAGTCCATTGTTGCCTGCCTGGGCTGTGCCCATGTTGTCGTACAGCACATTGCCTGGAGGCTGGCTGCGTGTTCTATGATCAGGTTGCCTAGAACCTTTGAGATTCTAACATCCCTTGCTCTCTCTCCCCACTTCTCACGGTTGCACTCTTTCTCTATGACGACATTACTCTCATTTCATTCTTCTCTCTATTTAAATGCATAACCTTCCCTTGAGGTCCTAAAGGAGTTTCAGCACTCACCTCTCGTATTACTCTTAGGACAAGCATATATTTACATGTATTAGATTTAAGGGGTTAATGTGAACAGCGATCTTCTTGATGAGGATAGTTGGTGAACGTTCTACATGTTCACGAGTTATATGCCCTGCTCATCATCCCATTTGTGACTAGACTGGTGCCATGTGTAAGAGCCCGACCATGCCCAGGAGTTGTCTGTAGAGGGACGAGGACTTAGCCTTGATTTGCATACCGAGCCAGGAGCGAGTGTAGCACCCGAGACTACAGCTCGCTCGTAGTGCCGGTATAGTAGAGTAACGTAATTTATCTGTCCTTGTGTTCTCTACAGTCTTCTCCTGGGTTCTCGCTTTCGGTGCTGGGACTCGTTGTTCCTGTGACTTGGCCTGCTAGCTTAGAACACATGGGGATGATGAGTGGGATATATCTTTATTTGACTATGCATTGCAGCTCTCTTTAAGTATATATCTATAACACTTTACAATACACATTACTCACACACAAGACAACACTATTAATACTTTCATGTATCAATTAACTGCACTGTCGTTTTGCTGCTGTGTCCGGAGTTCTGTTGCGTAGGGCGCATACGGACTCGGAGGGGAGACAGAGTGAGAGAAGCGAAGTAGCCTATGCGGTAGTAGGCTACCGGCGCAGTACTGTTGCCTGCAACCTTTTAGTTATTCCAAGTATAGATTCATTATTATAATAAGTGACTACTGTTTATGTTCCTCCCATGTGTATTATTAGGTATCTACTGGATCATGAACATCTTGTATGCTACATGCTAGTGCATGTTAGTAGGGGACAGTTAGTGTAGTGCACGCGCTTTCAAGTAGGCGTGTACATTTGTCATTTAGCATTTCACTGTCATACCTTTAGCCTGCTTCTATTCTACATTATTAGAGGCTTAACCCGTTGAGCCCCGGCTAGTTATAATATTTTGTTCACCCCAGTCCCAAGCCATTTTCACTTATTTTTTTTGTTTGCTAAAATGGAAGACAAGGATGAGAAATGAAAAAAAAACAAAAAAAAATCACCTCTGACATTTTTTTTTGGGGGGGGGGGGCCGGTGGGGGTTGGGGGGGGGGAGCTTCAACAAAATTTGTTGAGCCAAAATGGAAGAGAATGGTGAGAAATGAACACACAAATAAAAAAAACTCATTTCGGTCATTTGGGGGGCGGGGGGGGGGTTTCAATAGTTCGTCTCCCCCGCATGACCACCCGCCCGGGAGCACTAGGGTAAAAACTGAGTATGGCATTGTACGGCATACATCCTAAGGAGTATCTCACATAAATCTCAAGCCTCTAGCTCCCATACGACCGGAGTAATGAAGGTTCAAAGTGGCGGTAAACTAGGGGTGTAAACTATCCCCACTAAGCCCACCACCACCAGCCGCGCGGCTGTCTCGGCCCGCTCACACCTACTGGCCCGGCTCCCCCACACACTACGGTACCGCCCCCTCCTATTCTCCCGCCATTTCCTACCTTACGAGCCACGTAAGTGTTTTTTATATGTCGGACGCACGTGATGCGTCGCTGGGAGTTGGTGATCAAAGACTGCCGACGCAACACGTGCGACGCTGGGTCTCAACGGGTTAATATTAACGTAGTTTCTTGAGTATTGCATTTCTTTAGTAATAACGTAACCTATAAATGTCTGAGGGAGTTTAGCCTCATAGCCTACCCCTGTTGTACACTTTCGCCGAGTTAAGGTACCTCGTTACCGTAGACGATAACTCTGTAGGGCGTTGGTGCTTTTGTTGTCTGGAGCATATAGTATTTGGGACTGGAATCGAGCGTGTCGTTGTCACTTAAGCCATTTCTGTCCTACGATCAAGAATCCCGAATATGTATTGCCGATCCAGCCGTAACAAAATGGCGACCTTGCACAAGATTCAGTAGTATCCTATCACATGTTTTTTGGAGAACTATTCTATGCTACCTAGTAGAGCTGGCTAGAATTTTCTTGCATATTGGAGGAATTTTTATTGTGTCATTATTGTATTGGTGGACTTGCAGATTGTTTCGTTAGGTGTCTAGAGTAGAGTCATTCAAGCATCTTTAACATTTTGTGAGTCGAGACTGCAATTAGTAATAAGCACTTTTTTTTGTTTATGAACAGCAATTGTATAACCAGCACTATGTCTAATGACTCATCATTTACGGGGGAGGATAACACGGTACAGCCTAGTGACCAGCAAGTACAGCAGATATTTAGGGAGGGGAGTGTTATAAGTGGAGAGAGGGATGCCCGGGCATTTTTGCAGACACCTTTGACCGAACAGCGCCTGCAGGCTATTGATTGTTACGGTCTTCGCTGTTTAGCCACGGTTTTGGGGCGGGACTGTCCTGACAGTTGGCCCAAGAAGAATTTGGTGGCATGGTTGTTGGGTGATGGCGGTGGGTGGAGTGGGGTCTTGGGGGGGGTTCCCTCCAAGCCTCCATTCCACTCTACCCCTGAGCTGGGCCCTCAGCCAGCGAGTCTTAGCACGATGCAGCAGGAGGGTTCTCAATGGCAAGCTGGCTTACCCGTAAACACGTCTCGGTGTGGATCCCCCATTTTGTGCTCTCCCCCCCCAGGCCTGTCTCCTGAGATGTTATTTCAGCTAGAATTAGCTAAGCTTAAGTTGCGAGAGAGTCAACAGGCTAGTATAGAACGGATTAAGCTGCAGGAGACTCCGATACAACAGGCTAGTATAGAACGCATAGAGGTTGCTAGAATCCAAGCCAATCAGGATGCAACCAGGTACCAGGCTGAAATGGATGTCGAGAAGTCTAGAGTAGAGACCACGGGGCGTCATCTCGGTGGTGGGCACCGGGTTACAGACTCACTTTCGCATTTAATTAAGTTAGTACCCGCATTTGATGAGACAGCAGTGACTGAGTTTTTTGCTCGTTTCGAAAAGAAGTGTCGTGAGTATGACTGGCCGGAGGTTAAATGGGCAGCATTAGTTTCATCACGTCTAGTGGGTAAGGGGTTGAAAGCCTACGATGCACTGTCACTGGACGAGAGTGTCGTGTATGGACTGGTGAAGGAGGCTGTGCTCCGGGCCTACGAACTGCAACCCGAAACTTATAGATTGAAGTTCCGTGGCGTGAATAAGAAGAGCGACGTCAGTTTTATGGAGCACGCACGGGACTTAACAGATGCATGTAATAACTGGTTTCGGTCCGAGCACGCAGAGTCGGCTGAGGAAATTAAGCAACTTTTCTATCTGGAACAGTTTTACAAATGTACTGGAACCGATCTAACGCTGAACATTAAGGAAAAATGTCCCAAGACAGTAGAGGAGGCTGCCAAGATGGCAGACCTCAGATTATCATTGATTCGTGGTTGCGGTGCCGCTCAGAGGGCTGAGTCAGGGCAGAAGGGGCGCTATACCCCACCCACCAGAGTTTTCGATAATAACAAATCCTATGACACACATAACCACACTAAAAGCATTGCACCTAATAACACCTACAAACACAAGCCTCTCCCGTTTACTAAAGGTCAGGCCCCTTCTTCGCCCGCACAAGGGAAGAAGCCCATTGGGGATGTGAAATGTTACAAATGTCAGAAGCTAGGCCATTATTCACGTGAGTGCCCTAGTAACACTCCCGCTAAGCCGGTGTCATTGGTTCACAGTATCGGTGTGTCTCTGAAGGCTGCAGCAACTGCCCGGGGTAGGTTGTCAGCAGCTGAGGCACACGCGGTAAAGAAGCGTACGGAAGGCTCGACACCTGTCCGGGACACTTTCTGTAGCCATCGGGGACACGGGTTTGTGAGCTGGGGGAGTGAACTACGGAGGGTTGACTTGTTGAGGGATACGGGGGCTTCGCAAACTTTGTTGAGGAACTTCACAGGGAAACCGATAAATGCGGCCAGAGTTGTTGTGGTGCAGGGTATAAATGCTACGAGGTCATACCCACTTGTGAGGTTGCAGTTGAGAGTGGGAGAGGTGTGCAGGGAGCTGGATGTAGGGATCGTTGAGTGTTTGCCAGTTGAGGGCGTCGACCTTCTTCTCGGCAACGACTTTGCGGTGCCCACTTCCGGGACTCCACCCTTAGTTGTTGCCGAGAGGGCGGCCGACGTGGATGGTGAGAATCGGGAATGGGTTGGGAGGTGCCAACAGGATGAGATGGCCTGTGTGGTAACCCGATCTCGCTCTGCGGCTCCTGCACAGCCTAGCACTCAACCTCGGGGACAGTGGAGGAAGGATCAGGAGAAGGTTGCTAAGGGCAGGAAAAGGGACATTGATTCTGCTGCACTTCTCGGTGATTCGGTACTTGGACCTATAATAAACACGGGAGTTGACTCTGGCCCAGATATGGTGTGTAACAAGGCAGAGTTGGGTAAGACTTCGCGTGAGGCAAGAGCTGTAGCGAGAGCAACTAAGGCAGTAGAGCCTACTAGCCGGGGTAATGTCTTATTACAAAACCATCTTGATGCATTGACGCCCGGGGACATAATAGTCCAGTAAATCTAGCAATCATTTAACTGGTCTTAGAACAAATTGCAATAGAAGGTTTTTTGGCTTTAACTTGTTTATTAGGTCCCTCTGATGAACATATAAAAAGTCTCCAACTTTTGGACACTGGGAAAGTGGTTAATTTGCATAAATTCAAGATGGCCGCCGTCCAAAGCTTCAATTTACAGATAACTTTTTTCTGGTTGCTCCTAGACCCTATAAATGTATTACAAACAACGTTTTTTGGCTTTAACTTGTTTATTAGGTCCCTCTGATGAACATATAAAAAGTCTCCAACTTTTGGACACCTGGAAAGTGGTTAATTTACAGCCGAAAAACCTTACAGACAGGCTGAACTGTCTCTTTCACAAGGGGTGACACAGGCACTTTGTGCTTGTATGGGTTTTTTGACCTGTTGGTTTTTTTTTTTTTTTTTTTTTTATAAAAAAGAGGGACATGACGTAGTATGACGTCATTCAGAGCCAATTATGTAATTCATGATAGGAGTTCGTATTCACTTGGATCATCGGTGCTTGCATCAAAGTTGCTATTTTGACAGAGTCCTTTACATTGACCACATGCACTGGAACATTCAAGCTCATTCCGTTTGCAACTACAGCGTTGAGTGTCACAGTTGCCCTTACACTGACATCTGACCAATTTCAGTAGTGAATCAGGAGCCACTGGCGAATCCATCGTCTTCGGTTCAAGCTGTCCCTTCCGCAGACACCAGCCCCATTTCTCGGGGTCCACACAGTTCCCCATCCATTCCTGGACCTGACAATAAACTCTGAACGAGTGGTATTTGGCTGCATCGGTTGTTGGGGGAAGGCTGTGAACTTCAACGGTAGTTGAACTTTTTGCCACCTTGTTGCAAAACTTTGTCTTTCGCAGTCCGTCAAGGGTGTCATTTCCTTTTCCCCCGTACAAATAAACCAAGGCCTTTTCACCAGCTGATGATATCGCGTCTTTACTTCCACTTTGGCAACAGAATGCTTCTATACATTTCAAGAAACCGTTGTCTTCCCTCACTTTCCTCAAGGCAGCCCCTTTACCAATACCATACAGTCGTGAGGTTGTGTCACATCCACAGAGTGCATGGACAACTGGCAGGACACGACAGATGCTTTCACCGAGAGCTTCTGCTACTGAGTTAATATGCCAACATTTCCCACCTTCCTTGCTCGACTTGAAGTACAAATCATTCATCCCTCGTTCCGCATAATGACACAACAGCACCAACAAGTCTGTGTCCTCACCTATCACATATGTCACGGTTTCCCTTGCATGCTCAATTCCCTTCTTCGCAATCATGACATCTGCATCTGCTGGCGCATTGACACAGTCAATTCCATTTGCCTTGAATGTTTCACACAATAAGTCAATGAAGTTTTGCTTATTGTCCGAGTTTGACAAGAAGTTTTCCTTTTTTGACCGAAGGGGCATGGTTGGAGTGAACATCACCTTTTGACCAAAGACTCCTTTTGATCGTCGATTGTGTGTCATGTCCTTGGTAGTAGGTCCTGATTTATAACCGTCGAATACAACCACCGGGTTGAGAAAGTTTTTGGAAACATGTTTCATGTACATGCTTGCAATGTCCTCAAATGTGTCACCCTTCTTCCATGGAATCCTTTGCAATAAGGAACCACCATCCAGAACATGGGTCACAGTCCTTTCTTCCTCAAATGATTCCAATGACGACTTGGGAACAACAGCAGCTATCTCATCTCCTAGCTGTGGTTTATTGGCTTCCCTGAGCCTCCCCCACTTATCGAACAGAGCAGTAGGGTAGCTAGACAACTCATACGCAAAGACCTCTTCAACACCTAAGTCCCTGTTATTAGCAAAGATGAGGAGCCTCTGGAAAAGGAGCTGTGGGTCGATTGGTACTTTTTCAGCACTGATTGTAACCTTTGCACCCAACGACTCAACTTGATCTTTCTTCCTAAATGAAAAGTCAAAAGCATTGCTACCTTCCATCTTCTGCACAATGTTCATACCAACCTCATACAGTAAATGAGGATTGGCCGAGGCTAGTCCTGTCAGACCGTTGGCAATATTCTTGAGTTCATTTGATTCTTGAAATGGATCATAATCCTTGAAGAATGCGAGAACCTTCTCTGTGTCCTTCCTATCTCGTTCACGCCTTGCTTCAGTCATTTCTTTGTGCTGCTCTGGCTTTGTGCTACAATGGCCCTTGGTCTGGTAAGTTGCACGATACTTTGTCCAATTGATGCAACTTCAAGATCACATGACTTGCCACTGAACGTCTCTTGCAGCAATATACGAAGGGACTGCGGAACGTACGCCACATTCTTTTCCAGCGACCGGAGTTCAGAAGGATCTGGATAGAAATCTCTACAAGTATCAATGTTCTTTATATCTGCTTTGATCAACCGTGCCGCAGCCCTGACTATCTTTCTTTGTTCTGCTTCCTCATCATCAGTCTGTGGTGAGTCTTTGAATTGTTGCAAAATCTTTGCAGCACTTTCTTTGACAGTTACAACATCGCTGCGTCCATGCACGTTACTAATAACCAGTTCATCCCCAAAATATGAAATAAGTTTCTGTTTCATGTATTTTACACTATACGCTTCAACATCAGGGCACAACTGGGACATTCTATCAACGAGATCAACCACTGTAGTCTGTTCATCATCATTGCCACTGACTAGGTCCTCGATTGCGAGTAGAAATGCTTCCTCTCGTGAGGCATCTACTTTGCGACCCTTGCGAGGAGGTTCACTGTCTGCGGAATCACGATATTTGGAGGGGATCTGCCTATGTGTCTGGAAATTTGAGCTGCACTGCTTGTGATATATTGCGTCAGCTGCTGGAAGATCGCGTGCAAAGTTAATTCGGCCTCTAACAGTGTCAGCCCACTCATCAGCCCTGGCATCACATGCAGAAAGTATTGTCCTTTGAAAGTTGAAGGTGCGTACTGGATACACTTCTTCTGAATCATGCTTTGTGTCCAAATAGATTTTTGTACCACAAAAAAAGCAGTTCTCTGTAAAACAAAAGTCTGGTGTCTGAGAACGAAGAGCAGGTTTTTCAGGACGTTTCTTCTGCTTCCCAGGAATTCTATTTGGCTTCGTATTGACATGCTTCTTTCGGCAATCAATGTGCACCGTTTGGCCCTCGGACACGGTAATTGATGGCGTTCCACGTTCAGTACTGGCCTTGTTGATAGTATCTGCTCCCTTCGCCCTCAGCTTGACTGTTTCTCCTTCGTCTAACGTGTTTGAGCAAATGCCGCAGGGATTATGCACCACCTCTTCTTCCATGGCTTCGGTAGATGTCGCACCAATCTGTTGAAACAAGATGATGGGATTAGTATAGGCCTAGGCAAAATGTAATAGACAATAATGTGCAGTAAAGGTAGGGCTTGACCTAGAACAAATTGCAATAGAAGGTTTTTGGCTGTAAGGTTTTTTGGCTGTAAATTAACCACTTTCCAGGTGTCCAAAAGTTGGAGACTTTTTATATGTTCATCAGAGGGACCTAATAAACAAGTTAAAGCCAAAAAACGTTGTTTGTAATACATTTATAGGGTCTAGGAGCAACCAGAAAAAAGTTATCTGTAAATTGAAGCTTTGGACGGCGGCCATCTTTAATTTATGCAAATTAACCACTTTCCCGGTGTCCAAAAGTTGGAGACTTTTTATATGTTCATCAGAGGGACCTAATAAACAAGTTAAAGCCAAAAAACCTTCTATTGCAATTTGTTCTAAGTCCAGCCCTACTTTGACTGGTCTATAAGTGAGCAGCAGCTGCAAGACGCTAGCCTAGCTCGTTATAGCAATGGTGCCATAGAGTTGGAGGAAGATGGGGATGCGAAGCCGGGAGATTTCTTTAGGCTCAACAGGATATTGTACCGCAGATTTCTAGACCCCAAATCGAAGTGGGAGGGCGGTGCGAGGGTAGTAGACCAGGTGGTTGTTCCAAATAAGTATAGAGAGTCCTTATTGTGTCTGGCGCATGATTTGCCGGTGGCGGGTCATTTGGGGGTAACAAAAACATTGGCGGCATTGGGCAGGTTTTTCTGGTGGCCTGGGGTCAAGGCTGATGTCTGTGCATGGGTGGCTGGGTGTGCGACCTGCCAGACAACGGGGAAGCCTAACCAGACAATCCCGAAGGCACCTTTGTTTCCCATACCTGTCACCGGGCCTCCGTTCAGCAAAGTTGTAGTAGATTTGGTTGGCCCTTTCCCGCCTACTAGTAGTGGCAATAAATTCCTGTTGACAATCATGGATGTGGCTACGAGATACCCGGACGCATACCCCATGAGAAACGGCTCGGCAAAGGCAGTTGTTAAAAACTTATTATTGTTCTGTTCCCGTTATGGATTTCCATGTGAGGTGCAGTCAGACCAGGGGAGCAATTTTACATCCAAATTGTTCAAGCAACCCCTTCAGTTGCACGGTATATGTTCTGTAGTGTCGTCAGCCTACCATCCCGAGAGTCAGGGAGTCTTGGAGCGGGGCACTCGACCCTGAAGAGTATGCTACGCTGTTACTGTGCAGAACATGACACTGATTGGGATTTGGGTCTGCCGTATGTTCTGTTCGCTGCACGTGAAGTCCCAGGAGAGAGCCTGGGGTTCAGTCCAAATCAGCTAGTCTTTGGCCATAATGTGAGAGGACCTTTAAGTATGGTGAAAGAGATCTGGGAGGGCGAAGAGAAGCCGGGGTCTGTACTTAAATCTGTCCTTGAGAGCCGGGAGAGACTTATAGGTTGCATGGCAGCGGCAGGTAATA
Organism: Paralithodes platypus; assembly: GCA_032716605.1. Lineage (NCBI taxonomy): Eukaryota > Metazoa > Arthropoda > Malacostraca > Decapoda > Lithodidae > Paralithodes > Paralithodes platypus. The sequence goes on along the minus strand of CM064538.1, from coordinate 15,258,485 downwards.
ACTTGGTTAATGCACAGGTGGTCATGAAGCACCAGTATGACGCCAAGGTGAAGCTTCGGGAGTTTTCGGTGGGTCAGGAGGTAATGTTGCTTTTACCTTTGCCTGGACACCCCCTTTCTGCAAAGTTCATTGGGCCGTATGTGGTGGCTAAGAAACTGTCCGACCTTGATTATCTCGTTGCAACACCTGACCGTAGGAAAAAACATCAGTCATGTCATGTTAACCTCATGAAAGAGTATGTGAGACGCCCCTCAGAGCCTCTCACTGTCCCTGTGCTGGCCTGCAGCGGCCAGGGTGGAGAAGGAGGTGGGGACAGTCATGCTGCTGAGGAGGATAGCTGGGACTGTGTCATTTCCGCGGAACAGTGGGCGGGGAATACTGAACAAGAGGCTAGGCAAGCTGTAAGTCACCTGCCTGAGCACCAGGGTGCTGCTGTCCTAGGCCTGTTCTGGTCATACCCCTCTGTTTTCGCCGAACACCCAGGTCTCACTACTCAGGTAACGCACGACGTGGACGTCGGTGATAATGGGCCCTTCAAGTCAGTGCCCTACCGTGTGCCCCCGGTAAAGTTGCCAGCTTTACGGGAGGAGTTAAAGTACATGGTTGAGAGAGGGATGATCACTGAAGGTTATGTGAAGTGGACATCACCCGTCACGTTGCAGCCAAAACCTGACGGCAAGGTGCGGTTCTGCATAGATTTTCGTAGGCTAAATGGCTTGACCACTACCAACCCTTACCCTTTGCCTCGAGTTGACGACAGCGTGGACAAGATAGGGAATGCAAAGTACCTTACTAAAATTGATCTTGTAAAAGGCTACTGGCAAGTACCCCTGTCGGACCGAGCTAAGCAAGTTTGTGGTTTTGTGGTAGATGGCAAGACCTACCAATGTAACGTAATGCCTTATGGGCTTAAGAACGCACCTGCCACGTTTCAGAACCTGATGAACGATATTTGTGACTAAATCCCTAACTGCACGGTCTACCTTGATGACGTGATAGTATATGATGACGATTTTGAAAATCACCTAAGGCACTTAGAGACCCTGTTTTGGAAGTTGCACGATGCTGGGCTGGTGGTGAACCTGAGGAAGTGCAAGTTTGTAAAGGCTACTGTGCAGTATCTTGGCTTTGTGGTCGGGTTAGGCCGGGTGTGCCCACCCCTGAGCAAGATACAGGCTATCAATATGTTTCCCAGGCCCACCACTAAGCGCCAGGTCATGCGGTTCCTAGGTATGATAGGCTATTATAGGCGCTTCATCCGGGGATACTCTACTGTCTTAGCACCGTTAACTGATCTACTGTCGAAGTCAGTGAAGTTCTGTTGGGCTGCGGAGTGTCAGAGGGCTTTCGACCTAGTCAAGCACCTGCTGTGTACACATCCGATTTTGAGGGCCCCAGACTTCTCCAGGAGTTTTCAGCTGGCGACTGATGCCAGCGGTGTGGGTGCCGGGGCAGTGTTACTGCAGACTGATTCCGAGGGCTTGGAACACCCAGTGAGCTTCTTTTCTCGCAAGTTTAATTCGGCACAAAGGAATTACTCGACTATAGAGAAGGAGCTTCTGGCTATCGTTTTGTCGCTCAAACATTTCGAAGTTTATGTTCCAGCCTACGGCCCGGTAGTGACGATTTATACGGACCATCATCCCTTGAAATTCCTAAATCAGTTTCACAATCGGAATATGCGGTTGACCAGGTGGTCCCTAATGCTCCAAGAGTATAATCTCAACATTCAGCATATTGCCGGGAGTGAGAACGTGATAGCAGATTGTCTATCAAGGGTTGATGATCCAAGATAGTCGTGCATGGTGTGTGGGTTGAGCAGGAGTAAAATTAGGCTATCATAACGCCGTCCAAAAAGATTATAAAACAATAAAATAAACGAGATTTTTTTTTTTTTTTTTTTTTAGTTTTGTAAGTCTTTATTGTTGTAGCATGATGCATGCGATATTGTGTTTTATGTATAATTCACACTTCAGTTGTTGTGCACCTTTTGCAATTAGTGGCAGCTAAGGGTAGCAGGTCGGTTGGTTGCCTGTCAGATTTTGATAATGCTTCTAAGGTCGATTATCTAAAATCTTGGGGGGGCTGTGACGCACCCCAGTGCTGTGCAACGCAACCTGATTGTACTCCTTGGTACTCGACTGTACCGCCCGTGATCTGGCTACCGTCAGCCGCAATGTATATTGAGTGTGACAACTTATAACTATGTTCTTTGTATCTCTGCAAAGGTCTCGTCATGTGCTAACCAGTGGTGGGTTTTGTTTTAAGCCATGTCGAGACCTTCCATTTAATATGTAGTATCAATAGAGAAGTTGATAGATAAGACAATGAGAGTTCAGAGAGAGAGAGAGTGAGTTAGGCTTCAGAGCAAGAGGGTAGCAACGCGCCGCGCTGCCGGCCGGGTGGTTGCCAGACGTATGGACTGGTTGGCAGCCTTGCGCTTATAGCTAGGCGCGATAGGGTTGGTAGTCCATTGTTGCCTGCCTGGGCTGTGCCCATGTTGTCGTACAGCACATTGCCTGGAGGCTGGCTGCGTGTTCTATGATCAGGTTGCCTAGAACCTTTGAGATTCTAACATCCCTTGCTCTCTCTCCCCACTTCTCACGGTTGCACTCTTTCTCTCTGACGACATTACTCTCATTTCATTCTTCTCTCTATTTAAATGCATAACCTTCCCTTGAGGTCCTAAAGGAGTTTCAGCACTCACCTCTCGTATTACTCTTAGGACAAGCATATATTTACATGTATTAGATTTAAGGGGTTAATGTGAACAGCGATCTTCTTGATGAGGATAGTTGGTGAACGTTCTACATGTTCACGAGTTATATGCCCTGCTCATCATCCCATTTGTGACTAGACACGTGCCATGTGTAAGAGCCCGACCATGCCCAGGAGTTGTCTGTAGAGGGACGAGGACTTAGCCTTGATTTGCATACCGAGCCAGGAGCGAGTGTAGCACCCGAGACTACAGCTCGCTCGTAGTGCCGGTATAGTAGAGTAACGTAATTTATCTGTCCTTGTGTTCTCTACAGTCTTCTCCTGGGTTCTCGCTTTCGGTGCTGGGACTCGTTGTTCCTGTGACTTGGCCTGCTAGCTAGAACACATGGGGATGATGAGTGGGATATATCTTTATTTTACTATGCATTGCAGCTCTCTTTAAGTATATATCTATAACACTTTACAATACACATTACTCACACACAAGACAACACTATTAATACTTTCATGTATCAATTAACTGCACTGTCGTTTTGCTGCTGTGTCCGGAGTTCTGTTGCGTAGGGCGCATACGGACTCGGAGGGGAGACAGAGTGAGAGAAGCGAAGTAGCCTATGCGGTAGTAGGCTACCGGCGCAGTACTGTTGCCTGCAACCTTTTAGTTATTCCAAGTATAGATTCATTATTATAATAAGTGACTACTGTTTATGTTCCTCCCATGTGTATTATTAGGTATCTACTGGATCATGAACATCTTGTATGCTACATGCTAGTGCATGTTAGTAGGGGACAGTTAGTGTAGTGCACGCGCTTTCAAGTAGGCGTGTACATTTGTCATTTAGCATTTCACTGTCATACCTTTAGCCTGCTTCTATTCTACATTAGAGGCTTAATATTAACGTAGTTTCTTGAGTATTGCATTTCTTTAGTAATAACGTAACCTATAAATGTCTGAGGGAGTTTAGCCTCATAGCCTACCCCTGTTGTACACTTTCGCCGAGTTAAGGTACCTCGTTACCGTAGACGATAACTCTGTAGGGCGTTGGTGCTTTTGTTGTCTGGAGCATATAGTATTTGGGACTGGAATCGAGCGTGTCGTTGTCACTTAAGCCATTTCTGTCCTACGATCAAGAATCCCGAATATGTATTGCCGATCCAGCCGTAACAATACACAAATCAATGCTTCATCTTCTCTCAATATTCTTGGTGTATCTTTTTCACCCGACTTTTCTTATAAAGATAATATTTCTATTCTTGCTACAACAGTTTCCCAAAAGTTATGTGTGCTCATCCGTCTACGTGGGTTCTTCACCCCTGTACACTTCTTGCTCTGTATAGGGGCACAGTGTGCCCATGTATCGAGCATTGTTCGCAAGTGTTGGGAGGTTCCACCCATACTGCACTTCTTGAAAGAGTATGATCAAGAGCATTTCGCCTCATCAACTCACTTCCTCATACAAGTTCTCAACAATCTCTTTCTACCCGCCACAATGTTGCATCTCCTTCACTCTTGTATCGCTATTACATCAATCAGTGTTCTTCAGAGCTCTCTCAGTTCATACCCCCTCCTTTGTGGCAGGAGCCATTGAATTGTTGTTCCTTGTCTCTTGTACCTGTTTCAAATATTTAACATAAATGTCCTTTTTTTGTCTAAGTAATGAATATTTTACAGCTCGCTCTTTGATTCCTGGTGTAGGTTCCAATCCTATTCTCCGGTTGTCATGAACTTTCTGTGGCTCACTGCTCCGATCTCTGTATTGGCTCTATTACAGAATGAAAATATAAAACATATATATATATACTGTGAATTTTCAATACAATTATATCTGTTAATTCCATATTATATATTACAACCCTCCCAGACTAAGCTGTAGACTGTGTGCCAGGTGTGAAGGACATTAATTGGAGAGCAGTCAGCAGATGGGGTGGGAAGGATACCTGTTGCTACCATACCTTCCTACAGAGATACAACAAACTGTCTGTATATATAAATATACTGTACACTATCAAACTGTCTGTATTCATACTGTACACCACCAGACTGCCTGTATTCATACTGTACACCACCAGACTGCCTGTATTCATAATGTACACTAACAGACTGTCTGTATTCATAATGTATACTAACCGACTGTCTGTATTCATAATGTACACTAACATACTGTCTGTATTCATAATGTACACTAACAGACTGTTTGTATTCATAATGTACACTAACAGACTGTCTGTATTCATAATGTACACTAACAGACTGTTTGTATTCATAATGTACACTAACAGACTGCCTGTATTCATAATGTACACTACCAGACTTTTTGTATTCATAATGTACACTAACAGACTGCCTGTATTCATAATGTACACTAACAGACTGTCTGTAATCATAATGTACACTAACAGACTGTCTGTATTCATACTGCACACTAACAGACTGTCTGTATTGTTACGCTGGCCAGCTTGCCAGAATGTGCTCGTACATGCTAGCGCTCGCCAGGGCAGTGGAATGGGCTATAATAATCGTAGAACGATGTTCTTTCTTTCCTAGTATTCATGTAGTCACAGCCAGATCAGTGGTGGTCTTTATTCTTGTCTGTGACACATGGAAGTATTTTATATCAGTGATAGAGTATAAGATATGCAGTGTGAAGTTAAGGAGAAAGAGCGAGGTAGGCAGCGAGGTTGTAAAATGTGCGTGTGTATGTACGTGTGCCTCCCTCGGTCGTGCGGGCTTTCCCACGCCCTTGATTGGCTGGCGGGCCTGGCGCGTCCTAGGACGCTTGCATTTCATGACGTAGTGGTCTGTGATTGGGTACCGCTGTCCTAGTGTTGGTGCTGGGGGGGCTCCCGCCGCGTGTCTCTGCAGAGCTTGGCATAGTGTGCTTGGTCCTAGACGTCCCTTGCAATCTGTCCCCCAATCTAACTCCCTGTACTACTGTTTCTCTCTCTGAACTTCTTCTTTTCCATTACTTCTCATCTTTATTCAATTACTTATCCCTTCTGGTTCTGCATACGACTTCCATAGTCGGCCAGTCGTATTACCAGCACCAGCTCTCACATTTATGTTTTGCACTAGCTTTAGGGATTATTAGTCATAGTCACATGAGTCATATTATCATTGGGTGCTTCTAATTATTGAGTTGTTCTTTGTTGCTATTTAATACTAGACAGTGGAAGGTATCTTGTCGTTGTCTGAGTTAGGTATATGGCGAGTCAAAGCCTGTACGACTTCGACGGAGCTAGGTGCCTGTAACCCTTGTGCATATTTTTCCTTTGCGAGTGTAGCAGTATACGAGCAAAGGGCTTTTGCCTACTCTTGCTCGTATGCTCGCTACCTCTTTGTGTTGACCTTTGTGGAGCGCCAGGGCAAGACCAGATACTTGAGATCTGGATTTACCAAGAGAGCCTCCTAGTCAATTAACGTAACATAAGGGAAATCTGTTCTAGGGGAGACAGTAGGCTACGAGCATGCTTGCTCTCTGCCTAGCCTCCTGGTACCTTTTATGCCGCTGCTAGACTTTATTAGTGAGAAAGACAGCATTGTGTTTATTAACTTTAACTGTGTATGCTTTAGGAATTATTCACGTATTATTTTAGCCTAGGTTGATGCTTGGTGCACAACCCAGTATGGCTGTTACTTTGGCTAAGGAAGTACTGTTTTGAGTGGCTATTATTAGTGCTGTCACAGAGTTGTTGCACTCCCTTGTTATATATGTATCCTACTTATTGGTGTATTTAAGATACACGCTTTGGTGTCCTGCCCCTCCATTATTTCTGTTCTATATTAACGAGCATCTTTGAGCATCAGACGTTTTCAGAAGATTCCATATCTGTTTGCTGTAGGACTAGACTTCCAGTGTTTTCATAGAGCATTGAAGAGTTTAGTGTTGAGTACAGACTCACACTAAATTTAACGTAAGCATATATTTCTTTATTAAATCTTGTTATAGTTTATTCAAGCATTGTTATTACTAAAGAGCATTTTATTAACGTAAAGTACTCCTGTTGTGAGTAGGCTTTGCCGTCACCGGAAAGCCTTTGTAGAAGTGCACTAAAACCCAGTTAATTGATACCCCATTATCCAGTAGATTAACTCTGGAGGGTTTTAAGTGTTTTGTTCACCGGTGTAATAGTTCGAGGGTTTGGAATTAGCATACCGTTGTTGCAGATATAGCCTATCATCTAGTCCAATATTGAGTGCCCTTGTTTATTTCGTAGTGCCGGTCGTAACAAATGGCGACCTTAGACCAGAATATAGTGAACTGAATATTGCATTTTTTTTTTTAGAAATCTTATTGCCATTTGGGGTTGAATTTATTTCTCGCAGTGTTGGCAGTGGACATTGTTTTGAGGATGTATAGAACTTGTTGGAGTTTATTGGCGACCTAGTATTGCACTCAAGAACATCTTCGAATATTTTTTGTGAATAAAGCTACGCGAGAGTTTGGCTACTTTTGTCTTGACTTGAGAATTTTTTGTTGTTGACTCCATCATGTCACTGGACGGGTCTGAACATAGTGAGGGCACAGTGCGAGAGACAGGCGAGGAGGTGGAGAAGGTGGAGTTGTTAAACGGCGTTCGGGTGGTGAACAATGAGGAGGATGCTCAGATTTTTTTGGAGGAGCCTGTGTCGGCGGATCGGGTGTCGGGGCTGGACCGGTACGGACTGCAGTGTGTAGCCACGGTCTTGGGGTTGTCAGGTACTAGCGGTTTGTCTAAAGGTGAGCTGGTTACCTGTGTTCTCGGTGGGGTGCATGGGGCTTCGGGTGGAGCGGGAGCTGGGGCACCTTCGGCCCAGCCCACATTCCACTCGACTCCTATCATGGCGCCCCCTCGGGCTCCGGAGCCGGGTACGTTCCCGCAGGCGGATGCCCGTTGGCGGTTGGGTATGCCTCTAGGTGGCTCACGGGGTGGGTCCCCGATAGTACCACCCCCTCCTCAAGGTTTGTCTGGCGAGATGTTGTTTCAGCTCGAACTCGCCAAGCTCGAGCAGCGGAAGCATGAGGCTGAGCTCGAGCAGCTAAGAGCTGAGCTCGAGCAGCGAAAGCATGAGGCTGAGCTTAAGTTTGAGTCTGAAAGGTATTGTGCCGATGTTGATCTAGAGAAAACTGGTGTAGAGGTGACAAGGAACCGGGTCGTCCAGGGGGGTCGAGCCCATGACCAGTCCCTGTCGCATCTACTAAAGTTGGTCCCAGTGTTTGATGAGTTAGGAGTTACCAAATTTTTTCTCCTGTTCGAGAAAAAGTGCCAGGAGCACCAATGGCCCGAGGAGAAGTGGGCAGCCGTTGTTTCGTCACGTTTAACGGGGAAAGCACTCAAGGCGTATGATGCTTTGCCCCTAGATTCCTGTGTGAATTACGAGGCGTTGAAAGAGGCTGTCCTGAGGGCGTATGAGTTGCAGCCAGATACCTATAGGCTGAAATTTAGGGCTGTTCCCAAGAGAAAGGAGGATACTTTCCAGGAACACGCTAGTGAGCTGTCAGATGCATTTGAGAATTGGTTAAGATCGGAGAAGGCAACTACTTTTGAGGCAGTGAAGCAATTAGTGTTGTTAGAGCAATGTTGTAAATGTACTGGCAGTGACTTGACTCTTAACCTGAAAGAAAAGCAACCTAAAACTCTGCAGGAGGCAGCTCAGATGGCTGACCTCAGGATGTCATTGATTCGTGGATGCGGGTCTGCACAGAGAGCTGAGGCAGGTAACCAGGGGCGTACCACTCCACCCCCCCGAATTAATGACACAACTAATTATCCATTTAAGAGTACTGTTGCCAATTATGATCCCAATTATGATCCCAAGTCGAAACCCTTCCCGTTACAGAAAGGCCAGGGCCCTTCCTCACCTCAGAGGAAGTCCAAGAGGGAAGTGGAGTGTTTCAAGTGTCCTGAGAAGGGGCATATTGCGCGCTCATGTCCGAGCACACCGCCTACAGCAGTAGTGTCACTAGTGAGCAACATTGGCGTGTCTTTGAGGTCTTCCGCGTTTGCCCGGGGTAAACAGTCGGTTGTGAAGTCATCGCCGGTGCAGAAGCAGCCGGAGGGCTCGTCACCCGTCCGAGATGTTTTTTGTTGTCATAGGGGGCACGGCACTGTGAGGTGGGCTGGTGTGGAGCATAGGCTCGAGTTGTTGCGTGATACGGGCGCTTCTCAGACCCTTGTTAAGAATTTCACTGGCAAGCCTATTAACGTGGCTCGGGTTGTGGTGGTTCAAGGCATCAATGCTACGCGGTCTTACCCGCTGGTCAGAGTAGAGCTTGAGGTACAAAGAAGTACAAAGGAAATCAAGCAACAACAGATCTAGTGACCCTTCTAGGTTGCTTGTCCTCCAAAACACTGAAGATCAAGTGTCCAAACGGTGGTTTAGAATGGGTAAGGGAACATTGGAAAGGGAATTACTGCCCTGGAACTAATGTCCGTGGCAGGATTAGGAAGTTAGTAGAGGACAGATGGGTTAGTAACTGAGGGGGGGATAAAATAAAGTTATTCATTTACAAACGCAGTCAGTCGCGGGTTTGATGAGAGATATTTGTCTAGGCGGAGTTTAAATGAATCAACGGTGATGCAGACTATAACGTTTCGGGGAAGCCCATTCCACAAGTTGACAACTCGATTGAAGAAGAAATTCTTAGATTCGTGTGAGTTAAAAGATTTACCAATAATTTTGCAACCGTTTCCCCTCGTGTAATTAGATTGGTCGATAGTGAAGTACTTACTACAGTTCATATTGTCGATGCCTTTGATTATTTTGAACACTTGAATTAAGTCACCTCTTAATCTGCGCTGGGTTAAAGGAAATAGATTTAATTCTCTAAGACGCTCTTCGTATGGTTTGTTCTTTAGGCTAGGTATCATTTTGGTAACTCTACGTTGAACTCGTTCCAGCTTGTTTATATCTTTTTGGTAATAAGGGCACCAGGATTGAACGCAGTATTCCAGAAGAGGGTGGACTAAGGAATTGTAAAGGGTTAGGATAACTTCTTTGGATTTATGCTCAAATGACCTGCCTATAAAGCCAATTATTTTGTTTGCCTTCTTAACAACTTCTGAACATTGTTGACTCGGTTTTAGGTTAGTCGATTTTGTTACTCCCAGATCAGTTTCTCTGTTTACATTCTTAAGCTGAGTGCCATTAATCGAATAGTTTGCTTTCTCATTTAGGTATCCGACATGTAGTACTTTACATTTATCCGCATTGAAACTCATTTGCCAAATTTGGGCCCAACATGACAATTTATCTAGATTGTGTTGCATATCGTCAACTTGTTCTTTTGAGAGTACGCTATCTGCAATTTTTGTATCGTCAGCAAATTTTGAGATTGTACAGGTGAGACCCTCATCTATGTCGTTGATGTAAATTAGAAAGAGAATTGGTCCTAGTACCGATCCCTGGGGTACCCCGCTACTTACATTGGTCCATTTAGATGCCTTACCGTTTATGACTACCCTTTGCTTTCTGTTGCTGAGCCAATTTTCTATCCATTTCAACACACCGTCTTGTATTCCATGCGCTTTTAGTTTTAGCAGTAAACGTTTGTGGGGAACTTTGTCAAAGGCCTTTTGAAAATCCAGGTATATAATATCTACAGCTTTACTCTCATCGTAGAGCTTGAGGATATCGTGGAAGAAGTCTAAGAGGTTTGTTAAACAGGAACGTTTTTTACGAAAGCCGTGTTGAGTATCTTTAAGTATGTTATTTTCCTCTAAGTGATTTACGAGTCTGTCTCGTATGACCGTTTCTAGCATTTTACCTACAACTGAGGTTAAGCTAATTGGACGATAGTTACTGGGTAGGGATTTGCTGCCTTTTTTGAATATCGGTGTTACGTTGGCTAGCTTCCACTGATCAGGCATAGTTCCAGACTGCAAGGATTTATTGAATAGTAATGTCAGTGGTTTGGAGAGCTCATCCTTAGCTTCCTTTAGAACTCTAGGCGAGATTGTATCAGGTCCTGGCGTTTTATTTACCTTGAGTTTATCTAAACAATTCAATACTTCTCTCTCTGTAACGGTGATATTGCTTAGAACATCTGAATTATCAATCTGAATCGGCGATGGTGTAGGGATATCACTGAGGTCTTCTGTTGTAAAAACTGATGCAAAGAAGGTATTGAGGGCATTACTCATTTGTACTTCGTCTTTGGTGTATTCTCCATTTTCATCGACTAACGGTCCAACAGTTGAAGTAACTACTTTTTTCTTTCTGATATAACTATAGAATTCTTTCGGGTTTGTTTTACTTTGATTCGCAATATGTAACTCTAAGGTCTTTTTACTTTGCTTAATTAACTTTTTGGCTTTGCGTCGTAGCTCTACAAATTTCACCCGTTCTTTGTAATTTTGTGAGGATTTTAATCTATCATTAGCAATTTTTTTAGCAAGCAGGCAGTTTGAAATATCTTTATTCCACCATTTGGGCTTATTATTATGGCCTTGACGCCGTATTTTCGATGGTATGCAGTCTTGCACTGCTTTTAGTTAAGTGGTTTCGAATAACTTCCAAGATGTATTTATGTCGTTATTGTTAATTAAAAAGCTCCAGTCATTTTCTTTAAACATAGCTCTAAGTTTATGGAAGTTTGCTTTCTTGAAATTAGGGACTTTTTCGATGCTACTATTTGGTTCGTTTCTAGTAAAGTTTAAAGTGAAAGTTATCGTACGATGGTCGCTGTTACTGAATTCATCACCAACATTCAAATTCTCTATCAATTCTTCTTTTGTTGCAAGTACAATGTCAAGAACGTTATTACCTAGGGTCGGCGTTCGAACAAATTGATAAAGCGAACTCTCTTGCAAGTTCGTATACAAGTCATGTCCGGAGTGTGAAGTAAGAGTATCGCCCCACTTGGTCACAGGTAAATTAAAGTCGCCAAAAATTACGGTATCTTGTGAGTTACTTACATCTGCAATTTGTTCGTAAATTTCTCGGTCAGTATATTAACGCAAGTATTATTTTTGTACCTTTATTATTCTTTATTAGCACAAAAGATGTGTCGACGTTCACAATTTGAGGTTTTGACACGAGGGTCGGGTTAAGACTTTCTTTGATATAAAATAAAACGCCACCTCCATTTTTATTTATTCGGCTGTTCTCAAACATTACATAACCGGGAAGTGAATACTCTGCTAAAAAGTCTCTATCTTCTGTATTGAGCCAAGATTCTGTTATGCCAATCACATCATAATTTTCTGTAAACACTAGTTCCTCTAAATCTGAAAATGTATTGCGTATGCTACGAGCGTTTGCATAGAAAACCTTTAAAGTTGCGGTTTTAGAACTCACAGAACGTTCTTTCATCGAATTTTTGGTTCTGGTCGGATCTACATTTACATTCATGGCTGTCCTCGGTCCTCGGTCGTTATCCCTGGCGGTTTTGAATTTGGGTCGTGTTGGTGGAGCTTTATCCAAATTCGCGGTTCTTGACGGATTAGTATTTAATTCCTTTGTAGGTTGCCGTCCTCGCTGTCTTCGGTCCTCCTTCCTGGTTGTCCTGTGCTGAGTCGATTTCTTCTCCGAAAATCCTTCACCGCATCGTTGAGAAGACGCCCAAAACGTGCTGCTCCCACCTGGTTCAGATGAACTCCATCGTCCGAAAACAAATAGTCATTGTAGTAGAAATTGTCCCAGGTGTCGACGAATCCCACGTTTTCCTTCCTGCAGAGGTTTGCTAGACAACGATTTGTGCTGGTGGCTATGTTGTAAAATCGGCTCTCTACACCGAGCCGGGGGACGATTCCTGAGACGATGATCCTTGATGACTTCTCCTTAAACGACTTGATCAGCTGCTGGTACTTTAAAAGCAAATCTTCCGACCGGGTTCGCTGTACATCGTTGGATCCAACGTGGATGACGTACATTGTCTTAGCAGGGGCCAGCTTTGATACTTCGTCAACTGCTGCAACTACGTCGTCCACACCACCACCAGGGATACAAAAACGCTTCCTGGTTTTAGGTGCCCTGGCGCAAAACTCTGTGAGCTGACCACGTATCATCGAGTCTCCCACGAGGCGGACTTCTTCTATTTCCTCTTCGTCATCTGAGTCTGTGAGTATCTGGAAACGGTTTTGACACTCGGTAATCGGTATGTGTTTCCTGGTCTTGGGGCAAACGTTGTTCCTCACGACACGGAAGTTGTCTTGAGGGGGAAGAGAGTCACTATTTGTATCTTGAGTATCGGAAACATCAGCTGAAGTGGCTACTGTAGGCGTTGAATTGTTGGCAGTTGACGTTGGGGCGTTGGTGGCTGCTGGAGTTGCGGTGACAATTGAAGTTTATGGTACTCCAACGTTGAGTGTTACAAACTCTTGGAGTGATTCCAGCTTCATGGTGAGGACGTTGATCTTCTTGTAGGCTTCATCTAATTTCACTGTAAAATTCTCTCGTTGCTGGCAGAGCCGGCAGACTTGAAGATCGACAGTAGCAAACATGGACTCACCAAACCTACCGGCGCAGTTCGCACAAGCGCGAGGCATGGTGACAGTCACTTTCTTCAGATCACTTCACTCACTTATAAAACACTTCACTCACTTTAAAACACTTCACTCACTTTAAAAACACTTCAATCACATCAACCGAAAACAAATATGCTGAAATACGCAGAAATAGGTTATCAGGGGTGATAGCCTAACCGAAAACAAAAATGTTGAGATACGCAGAATTAAGCTTCCAGGGGCGATAGCCTAACCAAAAGTGTTTTTTTTTAAATTGAAATACGCAATAATAGGCTACCAGCGTTGAATAGCCTAACCGAAAATAATAAAATTGAAATTCGCAGAAATAGGCTACCAGGTGTGATAACCTAACCTTAAACAAATATATATATAACAGAATATGTAACTAAATATACAATTCACCAAATAGAGATTATATAAAAATAAAGTGTGACTGCACACAAGGGGTTAATATACTGTGTCAACAGATGGCCCTGGTGTCGCTGTACCCTAGTAAAGCAGTAGCCTACTCTTTTTAGATAAACAAGTGTATCAGTCAATGGTTATTACAAGATCGTGCAAGCAACAACTAAAATTACAGATATATACTGTATAGCTACAGTAGGATACTAAATACAATATCTACAAGAGTTAATAATAAAACAGATTGGCTGGTTATAGGCTAGGCTAGGTTTGGGTTAGGTTAAAAGCTTGGCAGGTTGGGTTAGGCTAGGTTAGTTTGTACAAATACCACCCTTAGCTTAACCCGTACAGCCCCAGCGACGCGTCTGACGCGTCGGCGATGTATGTAACGCACAGCCCCAGAGACGCGCCTGACGCGTCACCCTAATTGCGCCGACCGTAACCTCAGGTGTAGCCACTCAAGAGGGCTCAGATTTGTATGGGAACTGTGTACGTATCCCACGCAACCGTGCCGATGGTTGAAAACTCTCAAAGTCCACGTGCGTGCGCGCGAGCGCGCAATAACCTGTTTTTTTGGGATAATTGCCTTCAATTTTTTACTCTTGTAAAATCCGTTTTCGGGGGCTCTGTAGGACCATTTTTTAAGCTTTTTGAGCGGTTTTTCTTGGTTTTTCCTTCATTCCTAACCAATTCGCTATTGTTTCTGGAATAAAACCATTTTTTGAAAACCGGCCGGGTTCTGGTGCGCAAACATTACAAAACTAGCCGGGGCTCCACGGGTTAAAGTAAAATCAGTCTGAGGAGAAAAAGTCAAGAATATATCTAGGGAGAAAAGATAAATGAATGCACTTAAAGTTGGTACAAAATTTGCTGGAATTTAATATGTATAATCCCCCCAAAAAGTTTGTTTACAAAATGGCGTGGCGTTAGTCCCTGTAGGCAGGTTAGTTGGTAAACAATATTGTTTATTAGCAAATTAATATGCAAAGCTTTACTTACATACAAGGCAGTTAAATAGATACTTACTACAGTAGGTAATGGGTAAAATTAGGGGCTACGATTATATATAAAATAGTAATAAGAGAGCATTTGTTTACAAAGCAAAACAAAACAATAGATGGCGCTAGTGGCGCCCTGTCCGAGCAGGAGTCTTGTGATAAACACAAAGTTTATCAGTCAATACACAGCGAAATATCGTGCAGTGTTACTTACTAAGCTACAGGATGGTTAAACGTGCTCTTAACCACCTTTCATGCACAAGAATAAAGAGGATGAGTAGTTAATACTCAAATTATGATCGATATCGTGAGAGCGTTGACAGAGCGTCTGCAGCGTCTGGCGGTAGCACGGGTGAGTGCTACGGTGGACGGTGTGACACGAGAGTTGGATGTGGGTGTTGTGGAGAAGTTGAAGGTTGAGGGGGTCGACCTCCTTCTCGGTAACGACTTTGCGGTGCTCACTTCCGAGGTTCCACCCTTAGTCGTTGCCGAGAGGGCGGCCGACACGAGTAGGGAGGGGCAAGAGGGGCTCGAGAGATCTCAGTCCACTCAGGTGTCACAGCCTAGGACCCAAGTTTCAGAGCAGCGGAGGAAGGGTCGGAAGGAGAAAGTCAAGGCTGGTCGGGTTGAGAGTTTGGACCCAGCGACACTCCTTGGTGACTCGGTACTTGACCCAATATTGAGCTCCGGAGTGGCCCCAGAACCTGTCCCCCCCAGTGACATGGTAGGGTGTGATGGCACTCCGCGACAGAGTAGTTCCCAGGCACAACTAGAAGATCTCAGTCTTGAGAGTTGTGGGAACGGGGCTATTGAACTCGACGGGGAAGCATGTCATGTGAACCTGTTAGAGGAGTTTGTGAGGCAACCACCTGAGCAGCCTACTATCCCTGTGTTGGTCTGCAGTGGCCAAGGTGGAGAAGGAGAGGGGGGCAGTGGGGCACAGGTGGAGGAAAGTTGGGATTGTCATGTCTCGGCGGAGCAGTGGGCGGGGGACACGAGGCAGGTGGCTGTGGAAGCGCTAGAGCACCTGCCTGAGCAGCAGTGTGCAGCGCTCCAGCACCTGCTCGGTTCATACCCCACTGTTTGTGCCGAGCACCCAGGCCTCACTACTCATGCGGTGCACGATGTTCCGCTGACAGCGTCACTTGAGTGTGAGTAGACCGTTGGCCTCGTTGTTTCAGTGGTTCAAGGTGGGCGACGAGGATTTGGCATGGTTGTCAGGTCAGGGTCGACCCATGGCTGCTAAGGGTGGTGGTCAGAACCAGGACATTGAGCAGATTGGTGAGGTTGGCTGTGGAGTGGATGCGCCCGGTCGTCGCATAGCCTCCCAATGCTGCTCTAGTAATATGCAACAGCCCTACCATAGACCGACTGTATCTGGCCATGTCGCTGAAGGCGGTGATGCTGCGCAGGCAGATGTAGTCGCAAGGAATGCGGAGGTGCGCATGTACGGTATCGGCGGGGGAGCATTAGCAATTATGAACTGTGGGAGTGACTGCACAGGTGGTACAGATTGTCCCCCTCGTGACCTGGCTGTTCTAGGGACAAAGGTGGAGAAGGAGGGAGGCTATAGTGTAGAAACTGTGGTCTCGGCTGGGTTGTGGGAGGGCAATGAGCATGTTGTTCGTCGAGATAAGTTGCAACCTCTTGTTCCTAAGCGTCGAGAGAAGTTGTTTACTAGGCTGTGGCAGTACATCCGCATGTTTGTTGATTCTCCAGGCCTGATGTACGGGGTAGAATCCGACATGGAGGCTGGAGACAGTGCAAGGCTCAAGTTGGCTCCCTACCGTATAAATCCTGCTCGACAGCCTGTTGTGAAAGCAGAGCTGGACTACATGTTGGAAAAGGGTCTGAGAGATAAGGGATATCGTGAGTGGTCGTTGCCAGTAACTTTGGAACCTGAGTTAAGTGGCAAGATCCGTGTGTATGTTGATTGCAAGAGTGTTGGTGCATTATCCCTGACAGACGCCTATACCTTACCCAGAGTTGACGACCCCATAGACCGCATCGGGGCTGCCTCGTTTATCTAGTGAAAGGTTATTGGCAGGTCCCGTTGCCGGAGAGAGCGAAGAGAAGTGCCAGTCTTGTGATGAACTGGGCAGTTTATCAGTGTCAGGTGTTGTTTTGCTGCATGAACACAAGTTGGATGTGTGGCATGTTAAGGGCACTGATAATGTTATGGCTGATTGTTTGTCACGGGAGGGTATATCTTAACCCGTTGAGACCCAGCGTCGCACGTGTTGCGTCGGCAGTCTTTGATCACCAACTCCCAGCGACGCATCACGTGCGTCCGACATATAAAAAACACTTACGTGGCTCGTAAGGTAGGAAATGGCGTGAGAATAGGAGGGGGAGGTACCGTATTGTGTGTGGGAGCCGGGCCAGTAGGTGTGAGCGGGCCGAGACAGCCGCGCGGCTGGTGGTGGTGGGCTTAGTGGGGATAGTTTACACCCCTAGTTCACCGCCACTTTGAACCTTTATTACTCCGGTCGTATGGGAGCTAGAGGCTTGAGATTTATGTGAGATACTCCTTAGGATGTATGCCGTACAATGCCATACTCAGTTTTTACCCTAGTGCTCCCGGGCGGGTGGTCATGCGGGGGAGACGAACTATTGAAACCCCCCCCCCCCAAATGACCGAAATGAGTTTTTTTTTATTTTTGTGTTCATTTCTCACCATTCTCTTCCATTTTGGCTCAACACATTTTTTTGAGGCTCCCCCCCCCCCCCCAACCCCCCACCGGCCCCCCCCCCAAACAAAAAATGTCAGAGGTGATTTTTATTTTATTTTTTTCATTTCTCATCCTTGTCTTCCATTTTAGCAAACAAAAAAAATAAGTGAAAATGGCTTGGGACTGGGGTGAACAAAATATTATAACTAGCCGGGGCTCAACGGGTTAAGGAGCACCCTCACCGTTCAGTCAGTGTGTGTTTCAGAGTGGAGAAAAATTAGGCTTGCCCCTGTAGTGCAAAGCCGCCAAAAACACTATTAAAAATAATACAAAAACCTCACATAAAAACTCTTTCTTTTGATAGTATATAAGTGCAGTATGTTACAACAAGAATCTAAGACATTCTGAGTTTTTGTCTTAGTAGGCTAGGCTGTTGAAGCTTGCTCGTTGAGCGTAATTTGTTAAGCGATACTATTCTTTTGGGGAAGTGTTGTGTAGATTTTTTTTATATATAATCAAGTGTTTTATGTTGTGATTGTGCCTTGTTTTCACAACTTGGGGGAGTAGCTGGGTGAGGCGGGGTTTATGAGCATTCTGTCTGGTCATATGTGGCATTTACCGGAGGTTAAAACGTCCCACATCTTGGGCTGGGTGTTACGCCGGCCAGCTTGCCAGAATGTGCTCGTACTCGCTAGCGCTCGCCAGGGCAGTGGAATGGGCTATAATAATCGTAGAACGATGTTCTTTCTTTCCTAGTATTCATGTAGTCACAGCCAGATCAGTGGTGGTCTTTATTCTTGTCTGTGACACATGGAAGTATTTTATATCAGTGATAGAGTATAAGATATGCAGTGTGAAGTTAAGGAGAAAGAGCGAGGTAGGCAGCGAGGTTGTATAATGTGCGTGTGTATGTATGTGTGCCTCCCTCGCTCGTGCGGGCTTTCCCACGCCCTTGATTGGCTGGCGGGCCTGGCGCATCCTAGGACGCTTGCATTTCATGACGTAGTGGTCTGTGATTGGGTGCCGCTGTCCTAGTGTTGGTGCTGGGGGGGCTCCCGCCGCGTGTCTCCTGCAGAGCTTGGCATAGTGTGCTTGGTCCTAGACGTCCCTTGCAATCTTTCCCCCAATCTAACTCCCTGTACTACTGTTTCTGTCTCTGAACTTCTTCTTTTCCATTATTTCTCATCTTTATTCAATTACTTATCCCTTCTGGATCTGCATATGACTTCCATAGTCGGCCAGTCGTATTACCAGCACCAGCTCTCACATTAATGTTTTGCACTAGCTTTAGGGATTATTAGTCATAGTCACATGAGTCATATTATCATTGGGTGCTTCTAATTATTGAGTTGTTCTTTGTTGCTATTTAATGCTAGACAGTGGAAGGTATCTTTAGTCGTTGTCTGAGTTATGTATATGGCGAGTCAAAGCCTGTACGACTTCGACGGAGCTAGGTGCCTGTAACCATTGTGCTCATTTTTCCTTTGCGAGTGTAGCAGTATACGAGCAAAGGGCTTTTGCCTACTCTTGCTCGTATGCTCGCTACCTCTTTGTGTTGACCTTTGTGGAGCGCCAGGGCAAGACCAGATACTTGAGATCTGGATTTACCAAGAGAGCCTCCTAGTCAATTAACGTAACATAAGGGAAATCTGTTCAAAGGGAGACCGTAGGCTACAAGCATGCTTGCGCTCTGCCTAGCCTCCTGGTACCTTTTATGCCGCTGCTAGACTTTATTAGTAATAAAGACAGCATTGTGTTTATTAACTTTAACTGTGTATGCTATAGGAATTATTCACATATTATTTTAGCCTAGGTTGATGCTTGGTGCACAACCCAGTATGGCTGTTACTTTGGCTAAGGAAGTACTGTTTTGAGTGGCTATTATTAGTGCTGTCACAGAGTTGTTGCACCCCCTTGTTATATATATGTATCTTACTTGTTGGTGTATTTAAGATACACGCTTTGGTGTCCTGCCCCTGCATTATTTCTGTTCTATATTAAACGAGCATCTTAGAGCATCAGACGTTTTCAGAAGATTCCATATCTGTTTGCTGTAGGACTAGACTTCCAGTGTTTTCATAGAGCATTGATGAGTTTAGTGTTGAGTACAGACTCACACTAAAGTTAATGTAAGCATATATTTCTTTATTAAATCTTGTTATAGTTTATTCAAGTATTGTTATTACTTAAGAGCATTTTATTAACGTAAAGTACTCCTGTTGTGAGTAGGCTTTGCCGTCACCGGAAAGCCTTTGTAGAAGTGCACTAAAACCCAGTTAATTGATACCCCGTTATCCAGTAGATTAACTCTGGAGGGTTTTAAGTGTTTTGTTCACCGGTGTAATAGTTCGAGGGTTTGGAATTAGCGTACCGTTGTTGCAGATATAGCCTATCATCTAGTCCAATATTGAGTGCCCTTGTTTATTTCGTAGTGCCGGTCGTAACAGTATTCATAATGTACACTAACAGAGTCTGTATATATAATGTAAACTAACAGACTGTCTGTATTCATAATGTACACTAACAGACTGTCTGTATTCATAATGTACACAGACTGCCTGTATTCATACTGTACACTAACAGAGTGTCTGTATTCATAATGTACACAAACAGACTGTCTGTATTCATAATGTACACAAACAGACTGTCTGTATTCATAATGTACACAAACAGACTGTCTGTATTCATAATGCACACAAACAGACTGTCTGTATTCATACTGTACACAAACAGACTGTCTATATTCATAATGTACACTAACAGACTGTCTGTATTCATAATGTACACAAACAGGCTGTCTGTATTCTTACTGCACACTAACAGACTGTCTGTATTCATAATGTACACAAACAGACTGTCTGTATTCATACTGCACACTAACAGACTGTCTGTATTCATAATGTACCAGACTATTTAATTATTGATGAACGTTGTTTAGTGAACCGTGTGAATGTCAATAAACGAGTCTGTTGGTAACATTAGATCGGTAGGCTTATGATGAATGACTAAAATGTGAAAAACAACACGAATATCTATAATAATGGTTTTTCATATTTATTAAGAAAGTAGCACTAGTCACTAGGATTATATTAATGTTTAATTTGATTGACAATAGTATATCCAAGAATACATATCCCAATTACAGTACCCTATTTTCATATTCATTAGTATTAATGACACAATTTGCTCTATATTATTGTATTATAATTGTGTATCTGCATATATCCTTAAGATATTCATGTATGTCTACTTGATATTAATCTTCCTTAAGTTCGTCTTCCATAATCGTATTAGTTAGGTTTAGCTATAATAATGAATCTACATATTGTATGGAAACAATTGTGTTGGTTGTCTTATACTACGTGAACATCTATGGTTTTCCTAACCTACAGTAGATGCAATACATTTTGTATTCTACTTTCACTACGAGGTGATATTATGTTATCGCTAACAACCGAGATACTGCTTGAGTTCCGAGTGTACTACCTACACAAATGTACTGATGAACGTGTGTGTTAAGGAGGGATAACTGATGTATCTGGACCCCCTTTTCCCTCATGTTTAGCCCCATTAGTTTTGATATTTTAATACGTCCAGCCCATTACTTTGGCGATTTTAACACGTTTCGCTCCATATCGTTGTCAATTTTAAGATCCTTCGTACCATTTAGGTGTCGATTGTTTCCTGGCGAGCGATTACGAGCCTGTAATTTTCAGAGGAACAGGCCTTCGCCCGTGACATTATTCTACCGAAAAATTAAGGGGGGTCTAATTTTTTTTTAGCAGATTATGGAGGTCTAGCGAGGACAACAAATAAGTTAATATATTTCGTAATATCACCAACCCACAAATTAACCCCTTCTGTATTGTCGACGTCTTTCCTTTTTTCAGCTACATTTAGACGATTTTATGAATCTTAAGAAAAATATTTGGTTCCTAAAACGATTGAGATAACATGTAGCCTTTTCATGAATAGACGTCCTTCCTAACATGAATATAATCGTCTAATAGTTGCCAGAATATAGTGAAAAGGACGTCACCGGTACTGAGTGGGTTAACCATAGACCACTGGACCACCACAATCCTTGTTTATACAGTATATATCTATATATATACAGTATATATGTGTGTGTGTGTGTATGTGTTTATTGTGTATACATTGTATTCAATGCTAGGCTTTCTTTTGCTACACTAATTTTATTTACATCTCCCTGTTATTAATGTTCTATGGTTATAGTCTTCATTGGCTTTCCATGTTACTGTTCTAAGTTTTCAGAATAATGTTGTTTTTCACATATGTTTACTCCTATTAGTATTATATTAGTGTTACTTGATTAAGTCATCATTATTTAATCCTATTATTTTTCGTAGACATTTTACATAATTTGTTTTGTGAAATATTGTCCTATTATCAGAACAATTACAACCTTCATATAGGGTTGATAATTATATTGTACCCGTGTTATGTCTCTGTCTTTAACTCTCACTTTTATTTGGTTGTGTCTGAGCAGCTCCTGTTTCCTGCATTTCTTGCCACCAACAATAAACTATTGTTGGCCAACCAGTGTAAGTTTATACGGAAGCTGCAGCTCAGGTGAATCCCAAGCGGTGCCTTACTTTACACACCAAGCATTCTTGTGTGTACCAGAAGAAAGGAACTATGTAATACTGTATATTGTGTACATTCTGGCCATCATGCATGTGCACATATACCTTCATTACATAGGCCAAGCAATTTAGGTATTTGGAATTATTGCTTAACACTCAAAGAGCGGGTTGTAAGGTTTTTTACACCGAGCCTCTCAGCGGGCATAATCCCGAAATATTCGCTCACTTTCACTCGTCCTAGCGCCTAACTATAGCTCCGACGCGAACGAAACTTTCATTTTTGGAACCAGCAACTCTTTGTCTCCCCATAGAAGTCTATTCAGTATGTTGGAGCAAGTGTGAAGGGAGGGAAGAAGTGAGGAAGAGGAGGTACTTTTCTGGTTATTTACCGCGCGCATTTGGATGCGTTCGCCAGAGCCTGACTTCGGTCTCCCGCGCCTCGACTTTGACTGTCTGTTCCTTGTTTATCTATTATCCTCGTTTCTGTATTCTCTCTCTCTCTCTTCCTCACCCGTATTATCTTTATTATTTTCATTTATCCCTCTATTCCTCCGTTATCTGTACTTATTTTCCTTGTTTCTCTCTCTCTTGTTCTCCCTCTCGTGCACTCTCTCTCTCTCTCTTCCTCACCCATATTTTCTCTTATCCCTCTATTCCTTCGTTATCTGTACTTTTTCTCCTTGTTTCTTTCTCTCTCTCTCTCTCTCTCTCTCTCTTGTTCTCCCTCTCGCGCGCTCTCCCTCTCGCGCGCTCTCTCTCATCCGTATTTTCTTTTATCCCTCTATTCCTTCGTTATCTGTACTTATTCTCCTTGTTTCTATCTCTCTCTCTCTCTTGTTCTCCCTCTCGTGCGCTCTGTCTCTCTTCCTCACCCGTATTTTCTTTTATCCCTCTATTCCTTCGTTATCTGTACTTATTCTCCTTGTTTCTATCTCTCTCTCTCTCTCTCTCTCTTGTTCTCCCTCTCGCACGCTCTCTCTCTCTCTTCCTCACCCGTATTTTCTCTTATCCCTCTATTCCTTCGTTATCTGTACTTTTTCTCCTTGTTTCTCTCTCTCTCTCTCTCTCTCTCTCTTGTTCTCCCTCTCGCGCGCTCTGTCTCTCTCTTCCTCACCCGTATTTTCTTTTATCCCTCTATTCCTTCGTTATCTGTACTTATTCTCCTTGTTTCTCTCTCTCTCTCTCTCTCTCTTTCTCTTTCTCTCTCTCTCTCGCTCGCCTTATTTGCAGGAAATATTGTTTGTTTATATAAAATATTATTTCAACACGTTTCCAAAATCACCCAAAGGGGTAGTGTTGTCGACTAATTTTTTTTTTTTGTGGTGTTCCCAGGAGGTGTAATCCACATTTTTGGGGGGATTGAGATAGGCAAAAGGCAGTTATGTGATTGAGTTAGGCAAAAGGCAGAACTGCCTATAGCGAGTGTATGAATGTATGTATGAATGAATGACATGGATGTATGAGGTGGACCAAGAACCAGATGGATGGATGAGATTCGAAACTTATGGATGTAATGGGTGATGTTGCTGATGATGATGAATGCACTTGTGTTGGGGTAGTGTGCTATTCCACCATATGAATGATTGAATGACATGAATTCATGAGGTACTTTGAAATAGATGAATGAATGATTGAATGAATGATTGAATGACATGAATTCATGAGGTACTTTGAAATAGATGAATGAATGATTGAATGAAGTTATGAATGATTGGCAAGAAGGGAGGAGGTTAGAAGTGTTCCAGTGTGTGGTACTCGGTGTAGCAAGGAATAGGACAGAGTCCCACATCACACCGACTACACTTGGACGCGACTTCCCTCCTATGTCGGGGCCTCCTTGTCGTGTGACTGCAGACGTGGCACACCTTCTTTCCGGCCACCCGGCCAGCAGCAACTTGTGTAGGGTTGGGGAGTACAGCCACAAGCCTGTGGGTCGCGAGGTAGTCCCGGCACTCAAGGTGGCTGGGCAAATCCACGATCGCCCTCGGAACTGGTGGCGCACGTGTGGTTCTGTGCTTATGGAGGATGGCCTCGATGATGTCCTTGGAGAACAGCCTTACAGAGCTCCTCTTTCCTGTGTGCGTCATCCACAGGTTGTATGCATTGAGGACAGTGACATCAAGAAGATGGAGTACGACCTTCTTGTACTATTTACAGGTCTTCCTCAGGCAGTCAACAGCAGTGATCTGCATATCACTCTTGTCCACCAACCGCATGTTCACTTTATACTCCATGACAGCATCAGGTTTGGAGATAACAACTACAGTCCTGTTGCCTGTGACACGGTCCTGCTGGTATCTCCTCTTCCCGCTATCTCGCAATGCGGACTTGTGGTAGTTGGAGAGGACATTGACTGGCTTTGTGTCGTGCCAACAAATAGCCAGTATGTTCTCACTGCTGCTCTTCTTCCGGAAGATGTCGCCTTTCTGCGTCTTCTCAAACCGGGGCCAGTGTTTCCGGTTTGACCTAACAGTTCCACAGCTTCCCGTTCTCCTTGTAAGGAGATACCTGGCAAGGAGAGGAGAGGTGTAGAAGTTGTCAGTGAACAGGATACGGTTGGCATCTAGATACGGCTCCATCAGTGTCTTGACAACCGACCCTGAAAGACTCAAAGGGTCGTTCGGAATGTCCACATCAGTAGCGGTATATATGATAAGATCCAGCATGTATCCTGTCAAGCAGTCACACAGTACAAAGAATTTGATCCCGAAGTGGTGACGCTTCGACGGAATATACTGGCGGAAAGAGAGACGTCCACGGAAGAGGACCAAGGACTCATCGAGCACGACATTCTGGAAAGGTTTGAAAAACCGGCGATACCTGTTGAGGAGGGAGTTCAGGAATGGTCGTATTATCCAGATCTTGTCGGCTCCGTGTGGCGCAGTGTTATCCACAAAGTGCAAGCATTTCAGAATTTGCCTATACTGGTCCCTTGGCATATAGGTGTTGAACACTGGCGATGAGATGATATCATGCATAACCCAATAATTTAACATGTTATGTTTCTTTATGTGGGGCATGAGCATGGTGAGGGCCAAAAACATGAGGAGTTCGCCGATGTCAATGGGTGTCCATCTCCGCATGTGGGGCGACCTCATTTCATCGGCGTGCTGGCGACCATACCGGTTTGTCTCTGTGACAAAGTCCCCGAGCAATTGGTCCTCAAAAAAGGCCCGGAAGTAGTCGTAAGGGGTGTCATTCTCCGAGCAGGGAAAGGCAGGCTGGACGCCATTCGGTGCCTTGTCAAAGAGGGGTGGATCACCAGGCATATCCCGAGGCAGGCAGTCCTGCCACTGAAAGACAGGTGGTGGTACCGGCCTCCTGGCCCCTCCTGGGGGACCTCCTGGGGCACCTCCTGGGGAACCTCCTCGGGCACCTCCTTTTGCACCTCCTCGTGCCCTTCCCCGGGCACCTGGCTGTGGTTGTCCCTGCTGTGGCTGTGGCTGTCCCTGCTGTGGCTGTGGCTGTCCCTGCTGTGGCTGTGCCTGCCCGTCATCAGAGTCGCTTCCCGGCAGCGGGGATATCCTGGCTTCCGGCGAATCGGGAGAGCTTGGGCCGGCATCGCTTTCCTCCAAATCCAGCCGACGCCTGGTCACCCTCGTCCGCGCCAACACGGGGGGATGAGCATCTGCAGCTGGTGTAGAGGTCGCTGGACCAGCTTGTGCATGGGCGGTGGTAGTTGGCATCTGCTCTACCCCCGAGATGTTGGCGAGCGAAATCACTGGAGGCTCTGACACGGCGGCTCGCTGCTTGGATGGGGGTGGGGCTGGCTGGGGAGTCAATGACCAGGTGCGTTTTGCCGGTCTGGCACAGTTGCCTATGAAAAATGTGGGAATGGTATTTCGTATGAGGGATGTGCAGACTCCAACTTTATAACTGTAAGGCATGATTTATTTGAAAGAAAGAGAAAGAGAGAGAGAGAGAGAGAGTGTCGTGATAATATAACTATTTCACATATATATCATACATATGATCAAATAATATATACGGTACATATGTTCCCCACAATCATATAATGCCAAGCACAAATATTCAATCTTTCGTTGTTTGTATTACCATAAGAAATCTACTGAATGCCTGAAATAATACGCATATAAAATGCTTGCAATCAAACTCTCAATCAATTTCAAGGTCACATGCAATTATAAATATATAGGTAGACCCAGAGAGGAAGAGAGAGAGAGAGTGTGTCGTGATAATATAACTATTTCACATATATATCATATACATGATAAAATAATATATACGGTACAATTATGTTCCCCACAATCATATAATGCCAAGCACAAATATTCAATCTTTCGTTGTTTGTATTACCGTAAGAAATATACCGAACGCCTGAAATAATACGCATATAAAATGCTTGCAATCAAACTCTCAATTAATTTCAAGATCACATGCAATTATAAATGTATAGGTAGACCCAGAGAGAGAGAGAGAGAGAGAGAGGGAGAGGGAGATGGAGGTGTCAAGGACATCCGTTTGGTGTGATTTTGCCTGGGGGTAAGATTAGATAGGGAGTGCCCTGGCCAATATCAGAGAGAGAGAGAGAGAGTGTCGTGAAAATATAACTATTTCACATATATATCATATATATGATAAAATAATATATACGGTACATACTGAATGTTCCCCACAATCATATAATGCCAAGCACAAATATTCAATCTTTCGTTGTTTGTATTACCGTAAGAAATCTACCGAACGCCTGAAATAATACGCAAATAAAATGCTTGCAATCAAACTCTCAATCAATTTGAAAGTCACATGCAATTATAAAAAGGTATATTGTAGACCACAATCTTCGCCAAGCTTCGTTGTTGCTTGTATTATCGTGAGAAATCTACCGAACGCCTGAAATAATACGCTATAAAATGTTTGCAATCAAACTCTCAAGCAATTATAAAATGTAAATTGTACTTACCAACACCCACACCAGTATGTTCGCCAAGCTCTTCGTCAGGAACGTCTCCATCTTGCTCAACGTGCTCTGCAGCATCACCCTCAACATTTGCGGCATGCAAATTATGCCTCGGGTGAAAACCTATGATCGGCATATCTTCGTCTTCCGAGTCTTCCTCACTATCACCACTATCACCCAGACCTTCCATGGTGTCATTCAACAGCCTATTAGAAAGTTCTGAAGAGTTCATGATGATATCTAGGTCATGGGCGGTGAACGGGGCCTGATGACTAGGGTGGCGCGACGCACTAGGGGTGGCGGCCACCGAATCGGACACGGGCAAATCTTGACCTTCCATCACGGCTGCTTGAGGGTTACTGAGTCATGGTCACGCAGTGGGGATATGTAGGTGGGGCCTTGTAGTACACCGCCTGACCACCAGGTTTCGCTTTCCACTAAAATTAGGGCGGAAATTAGCCCACGGACTTAAGTCGGGCCCCGCCACATAGTCCCAATTTTTCGATACGGACTTAAGTCGGGCCCCACTAGTTAAGGGTTAAACTGAATATAAATATGAGTTTTGCAAACTCAAGTGCTTCATTTAAACAATGATCAGCAATTTTGATAATGTATGACGTGTTATTTATAGATGATACCACGCACTGATAGAATATGCTAGAGTATAAGTTTGCTATATCAGACATTAAGAAGCTTACAACTATTTTGAAAACACCATCGTGTTCATTTTGTTTTCTTTTATTTATGTGGATGAGGGAGACACAAGGGAAAACTGCCTGTGACGAGTGCCTCCCCAGATTGAAAGAGTGACAGGGCCAAAATCAAGAAATAGTCGAGCCAAAATGCCTGGACACACAGAGTTTGAAGCAATTTAAGCCATCGGATAAGGGAAAAATGGATTCAGGGAGGAAGTTCCAGAGCTCAGCTGTTGAGTAAAAGAAAGTAGCATCGTTTCACTCTTGAGTTGGAGAGTTGCACAGAGTAAGGGTGGGATTGTGTTGCAAGACAAGACGGGTACTACATACACTACGTAGAGGAGGTGGTATACACTGAGAGCTCTGAGGAACCCTGATTATTGGAGTAGCGATAGAATAGCGAGAGAGATGCAACATTGCGGCGAAGAGAGAGATACATTGCAGAGATTCGGTGAGTGGACGGGAGTAAATGGAACATAATGATACAAAAGGTTTTCCCTTCTACTTTTTCTAGAAGTGCTGTGTGAGAGGATCCTCCCCACACATGTGAACTTATAACACATTTTTCTGCTAGGGACTGTTGAAATGTCGGTGTCTGCCTTACTTGATTTGTGGTGAGGTTTCTTCAACGTTGAGCTGGGGCCTGGGTTGGTCTCTATGTCTCCACAGCTAATTAGATACAAGGACGCACTGTGCCCCTGTACAGAGCAAGAAGCTGTGCAGGAGTAAAAAAAAATTGAGGCGGTTGAGCACTCCCAGCTTCTGGGAGGCCGCCTTAGCAAGACTGGTAAAATGGACCTTCCAAGAGAAATCAGAAGAGAAAGAGACACCGAGAATACTGAGAGAAGATGAAGGGATGATATTTGCATTGTTGAAGTATAAGGGATATTCCTCTTGGAGTTCATGACGGGTAGAGAGATGGATTTTTTTTTTTTTGGAAGCATTAAAGGCAACAAGGTTTTCTCTGCTCCAATTGGAAATGGCAGTCAGTTCAGAAAATAAGTGTTGTATGGCTTCATTAAGTTTGCTTTCAAGGGATTGTTTGCTGGGGTGCTCTGAAAAACTAATTGAATAGTGTAAGGTTGAGTTGTCTGCATATGAATGTATAGGACTGGAGGTACAGTTGAGAAGATCATTTATGAAAGTTAGATAGAAAATTGGAGATAGGACAGAACCCTGAGGAACACTGGAGTTGATAGGATGAGGAAGTGAACGATGGCTGTCCACAACTGCAGCTATGGAACGGCCGGAAAGGAAATTTGAGAGAAAGGCACAGATTGAGGGATAGAAACCGATGGAGCTAGGCTATAGTTTAGACATTAGAGATTTGTGCCAGACTCTATCGAAGGCCTTCGATCTGTCTAGCGCAATAGAAAAGGTCTCGCCGAAGTCCCGAAAGGAGGATGACCAAGAGTTAGTAAGATAGGAAAGAAGACAACCAGTAAAGTTACCCTTAACCTAAGACGTGCGTATGGGGGGTATGAGACACCACACGCCTGTGCGCACGTATTTGAGCTGTTCCCATCACTAACATTGTTATTTTACCATAAATAGCATTAATACTAATCCGTATGCGCCTATTTTACGTTGATTATAAAGGTATTAACCTGTTACAGCAATAAAACAAGTGGAAACAGCGTTTGGATGGTCAAAATCGGCGATACAGGCCGGAAGTTACATTTGTTATGGCTGAGGCAACCTCCCACTCTTCCCCACGTCTGGAGAGAGACTGTCGATCGATACTCTCTCTCTCTCTTGCACTCGCTTGGTAACAGTGATGACAATGCCCTGCTTGCAACTCGCTAACGTTAGAATGAAAATAGACCACAGAATCAGGGAATAACAGGTAAAATAGGTGATAATTGAAGGAGGGGGGGGGGGGGTGGAAGGAGGAGATGTGGAGGAGTGATATTTGGCATGGCCCAGGGTCAAAAAAATAAAATAAAAAGGGTTCAAGTTTTTTGGGGTGTTTTAAATGGATTTTTTTAGGCCCAGGATCTTAAGAGTCTTCCCGCAGTCGCCCGGGGAAACTCCTAAGAGTCTTCCCGCACTTGCCGGGTTAAGGAAACCATACTGGCGATCTGAGCATAGATTATGAGAAGAGAAATGCTTAAGAAATTTGAAAGTAAGAATGGCTTAAAAAACTTTATGATACAAGAGATGAGAGCAATTGGACAATAGTTGGAGGGTTGAGAGTGGTCACCCTTCTTTGGGACAGGTTAAATGAGAGCAAACTTCCAGCAAGAAGGGAAGACGTTAGAGGAGAGACAGAGACAAAAGAGTTTGCCAAATCAGGAAGTCAGCACGGAAGCACAGTTTTTGAGAACAACAGGGGGAACACCATCCGGACTGTACGCCTTCTTAGTATTAAGCCCAGAGAGGGTAGAAAGTACATCTTTATAAAAGATTAGGATATTTGGCATAAGTAGGAGAGAGGGAGGTAGACTGGGAGGAATAGCACCAGAATCATCCATGGTGTAGTTTCTAGAGAAAGTTTCAGCAAAGA
This sequence comes from Paralithodes platypus, assembly GCA_032716605.1. NCBI lineage: Eukaryota > Metazoa > Arthropoda > Malacostraca > Decapoda > Lithodidae > Paralithodes > Paralithodes platypus. The sequence goes on along the minus strand of CM064538.1, from coordinate 15,228,520 downwards.
GTTCAGCTTTGTCAGAGAAAGAAGGGATGGTTGTGTCATCAGAGTGGAAAAGGGGAGGGAAAGACGCAGAAGACAAATTATTCGAGAGGTTATTGGCTAGATGCCAGAAAGCTTGGGAAGAGCTAGAGTTGGATAGTTCAGTGCAATTATTATTGATGAAAGTGTGTTTGGCAAGTCGAAGGACAGATTTGGCTTGATTTTGGGCAGAAACCTAGGAAGAATGAGATTCTTGAGTTTTAAGGCGTCGGTACTGTTTGAATGCTTCCTCCTTATTGTGGACAGCAGTAGAACAAGCGTGAGTAAACCAAAACAAATTTGCATTAGTCTGAGAGAAAGAAAATGTATTGTATGCCTCCATGCCCAATAGGATTACCTTGGTAATGCATTCAGCACTCTCCGAGGGTCCCCGGTCACGGAAGCAAAAATCATTGCATGGGAAATCAAAGAAGTACTGCCGGAGAACCTCCCAGTCGGCAGCGCCAAAGTGCCACAAGCGCCGCCGGCTGGGAGGATCGGGTGGCAGTACTGGAGAGATAGGACAGGTGACCTAGATAATTTTCTGGTCGGAGGAGCCCAAAGGAGAGAAAAGGTCGACAATATAAGAAGAAGGGTTAGAAGTTAGAAATAAGTCAAAAATGTTTGTTCGATCTCTAAAGCGATCCGGAATATGGGTGGGTTGCTTAACCAACTGCTCTAGGTTATTTAGGATAGAAAAGATGTAGGCTTGTTCACCAGCTTGGTCAGTAGAATGAGAGGAGAGCCATTGGCGGTGATGAACGTTGAAATCTCCTAGATGGAGATTTCTGAGAAAGGAGAAATGGATAGAATGTGTTCCACTTTAGATTTCAGAAAGTCAAAGAGTTTGGGAAAGTCGGTAGATTTAGGGGAAAGCTATGTTTGTACATAAGGCTATATACATTTCGTGAAATAAACTAAATGACGCCTAAAATAAAACGTGAATACAGTATTATTGTGCGTAATTCGTGTTATACACACCATAATTCATAATTGTTATGTGTATTGTGTTTTATTATAAATACCATTACCTTCTACTGCCTATTCTGCATTTAATACGGTAGTCAAATTGATGTATGTAATGGTTCTGAAGATATTGTGTATTAAGCCAAATTATTCATAGGACGCGACAGTCCACGAAAGTCCGTTTTTAATTTCTGCACGGTAAGCCTGCGACAACTTCAAAGCTCCCGTTAGCCAAGATGATGATTCAAAGATGACGGACTCAAAGACGATATTGATACATTTGTAGAATCAATTAATATAATCCATGTATTTTTTTATAAAAATGTAATTGCTAAATTTGCTTGCAATTGCTAATTGTAGAACACGTATTATAAATACAGAAAGATATCTTATCTATACCGACACGCATTGTCCCTCTAAGCCAATCATCTGTATGGGTTGCATGGATCCTTTGTGAGGATAGACATGTAGGAGGGTGTTCTCTACCTTGTAAACTTGCCCCAAGTATAGCAAGAAATACAAAACACGGGCTTTAAAAAGCAAAGGTATGGAGATACACGCCGAGACAAAGCGAAAACCAGCGTAGATTCGTAGATTCCGTATATTTACCTACCGTTACCGTACGTGCGACATTAATCTTACAATATTTTGTTTTCCCCTCATTAGTTTTACTCTACGTCATTTATCTATCATCTCTTACATCATGAAGCGAGATGTGTTCATGCCCTCTGAACTATGAGTCTACACATTCACGATGGATCATACAAATATACTTCATCCTAGACACGTTCTTCCACAGTAACAACATAAAGGTTGCTTAGAATGTATGATGACATTGTGTTGTGGTCAACGTTGATAGTCTGGATCTGAATACTTTTCAGTGTATCACACACACACACATACACACACACACATACAAACACACACACACATACACAGACACACACATATATATATATATATATATATATATATATATATATATATATATATATATATATATAAATATATATGGTATTGAAAACGACACCATTAACATAACAGGCAATAAGAGGTACAAAACTTATCATTAACCAATGTCCTACAATGTACTATTATTGAGATTCATGTATTAATATTTATGCAGTAGAAACAGGGGGGTAAGGAGACCATTAGAGTTCAATCGTAACATTAGATAAATAATTTCATAATTAAACTATAATATTGCATTACTATGAATACTGGATGGAACTTTATTCCGCACTTCTTAAGGAGTTAAAGGTGAACTACAGGGATGAACGAAAAAACGAAGATTAATGCAGGGTCATAAGTTGGCATGAATATACTGTAATATGTATATGGGCAATATCGATATAATTCCATTAAGCTCCAGAACAAAATACTAATATATAATTATAGTCGTTGGTGACGAATTGGCATTTTCAGCCAGCTGGTGTGACTCCATTGTGTAGAGACGCCGTTTGTAAACAAGATATGCGGTCCTGAACAGTGAGGTCTGTTTTTCGTAATTAATACCTTTCAATTCAATACTCAAGCTCTGCAAAAGATTGACCAACGTCCTGATGATGTGGTGCACATCAAAAAATAATCCCAGCTCGCCATACATGCAGTGTTTATGCATGTTTAGCCTGGTCCAGAGTTGAGGGAACTCGGTTCTAAGGCGTATTTCGTAATGATAATATCGTTTTCTGTTCAATTTATATATCGTGGTCCCTTGACCAGACAGTGGTGAAGCCAAATGTTGAGCTGTAAACATGCATACAAATTATAAGAGTTTCTCAAATAAGAAAAAACACAGATTCACCCATTTCCCATGTCGAGAGTTCCCGCCATTGGCTACAGTTACGTCATGGTAAACACGCCAGTTCGCGCCACATAAAATAACTTAGATAAGCTATATTTCTATATTGTTAAAACAAATTGATGAAAGTTCTTCAGTATCATGTACCTAAAACCAAGCAGATCCCAATGGACATTGTAGTTTGAATAGGTTTCATCCCTGGAATTCACCTTTAAAGGTGGGGGCTCATGGGTTGAGATAAACATGGAATGATAATTGCCAAGCTGTACATAATTATCTTGCAAAATGCAATGGCACTGAAATAATTATTAACAATGGTAGAAAGGATTTTGTGAATCGTCTATACCGGGCCTGTGACGTCACGAGAGTGTAAGTCCACCATCCAGTCTAGGCTAAGGATACTGGTGTGACGTCACTATGACGTCACAGGCCCGGTATACTGTAGACGATCCGCAAAATCCTTTATACCATTGTTAATAATTATTTCAGTGACATTGCATTTTACAAGATAATTATATGCAGGTTGGCGATTATTTTTCCATGTTTACCTCAACCCATGAGCCCCCACCTTTAAGGATTGAGAGAAAGCAAGAAAACATTTAACGAAAGTACATTAAGAACAACTAAGGAAAGAACAGTTAAAATAAAGGATATCAACAACAGTGAGCAATCCTAAGTGATCTGTAGACGCTGGAACATGAACTGATAAACTGGTGTAAAACAATATTTATAATTGAACATAAAAAAGTTGAAGAATTGCAAAGGACAAAATATTTTCAAGAGTATGTTATAAAGTAAATATACAAATAAATAAGCAATGTATCTAGGAAATGGTAAGAATTATATGTAGATTGGCAGGGTGTATAGTAACGGAAATAAAAGCATGACAACATAAGAAAAACTCCAATAAAATAAATATATAAGAGAGAGAGAGAGAGACGTAGGAGAGGTGCAAAAAGAATAAGAGTGGATGTGAGGAAAAGCTCTGTGCCTTAAGAGGATACAAGCCTAGGATGAACAAAGATAGAGAGGAATAGAAGGCAAAATATGAGAGGGCTACAAGATGAAAGGTAGACAACAAAAAGGAAAATAGCAAAGCCAACGTAGCAATATTGTGAACTAAATTAATGTTATTCTTCTAAAATGACCGTCTTAGTAATATTGTTTAGCTTAATACCTCATTGGCATATGTATAATGATAATGACATAATTATATTTTTAAATATTTACAGGTACAGAGGAATATGACAACAACTAATGTATGACCATAGTACAATTATTGATTCTAAACATTTGTAGTCAGTTAAGAGTCTGAGTTATCTAGTTAAGTCAGGATGTGTTTTGAAGTTTGAAAACAGAGGTATAAGAAATATATTGATATTAGCAAAGTGATGGTAGTGGAGAGAAAGATCCAGAGTGAACTATAGAGGTAAATGGAAAACTAAAATGAAGTAGTATTCAATTAAAGCCTCTGCGAGCCATGATGTAAAAACAAATTTGTTGCATGATAAGTTGAATGTAGACTGGCTTATGGAAGAAGTGGCACTTTCAATGAAAGTTTTAACAGAAGAAACCTGAACAACAACATAGTAAAAGGTAATCCTCTCAGATGATGGATGCTAATGATAACATACTTAATGAGACTTAATCACTGGATTGGCATAATAATGAATAGCCCGGAGTTTGAGCACGGTAGTGGTAATGATGTGTGAGAGTTTGTGTTTTTTATCTGTGTTTATTTTTTGTTTTATGTTGTTTTGTGTTTTCCCTGTTCTTGCTCTGTCTTGAGTCGGCTACCCCCAAAATGGGGATTGGGCCTGAGCATATAGATAGATAGATAGATAGTGGTAATGGAAATGCAAACGGAGTCTGCAGAATTAACCGATATTGATTTATTTTGTGACTCATTTTTGCAGTATACTCTGGCTATCACCTATGTGGAGTTCGCCACTCTGCTAGTGGCACCGAGGAGCGCACCGTTCTTCGTTGTTGTTTGAAAATTGGTTAAGCAGACTGTTCGAAGGGCGGAGCACTCTTCTATGAAGATGGGCTCGTCTGGCACTTTTTGCAGCTCGACATAGAGGAATCTTTTGAAGCTGTCTAATGAGACGCCCCTCATGTCTCTTACTCGCCGCGGAAGTTTGTTGAAGAGACTTGGTCCTCTATGTCATAACCAGTCCTCTCGGAGCGCGCCAATAGCACCCCGATTTTTCAGCTTGGGGATATCGCATTCCAGCCTTTCCTATTACTGAACTTCATGACTATCGGGGTATGTAGATTTGGTACAAAACCCTCAGCGATTTTCCACGTTTATATTACCAAGTAACGTCCCCTTCTACGCTCCAACGAATACAGCTTTAGTGATTTAGTGATCAATAGACGATTGTATACAGTTTAAGAAGGGTTTGTGGGAATTATAAGGGTACAGAATATCTCGATTAATTAACCCTCTGAGTTCCATACACCCTTCCTAATCTGAATAAGATAGTATAATTATAGCCGGAAAACAGAAAAGAAATGCTTACTGGATCTTGAAAGTGTTAAGATTATATTGTCCACATGAAGAATGACCACGGACAAAAGGGTAAGGTAAGCGATTACAAATGCGTCAGTTGGTGTAAACATGTACAAAAGGAATGGCTGAAAGGTACAAAGGAGTACAAAGGCAGTACAAAGGAAATCAAGCAACAACAGATCTAGTGACCCTTCTAGGTTGCTTGTCCTCCAAAACACTGAGGATCAAGTGTCCAAACAGTGGTTTAGAGTGGGTAAGGGAACATTGGAAAGGGAATTACTGCCCTGGAACTAATGTCCGTGGCAGGATTAGGAAGTTAGTAGGGGACAGATGGGTTAGTAACTGAGGGGGGGATAAAATAAAGTTATTCATTTACAAACGCAGTCAGTCGCGGGTTTGATCCGAGATATTTGTCTAGGCAGAGTTTAAATGAATCAACGGTGATGCAGTCTATAACGTTTCGGGGAAGCCCATTCCAAAAGTTGACAACTCGATTGAAGAAGAAATTCTTAGATTCGTGTGAGTTAAAAAGATTTACCAATAATTTTGCAACCGTTTCCCCGCGTGTAATTAGATTGGTCGATAGTGAAGTACTTACTACAGTTCATATTGTCGATGCCTTTGATGATTTTGAACACTTGAATTAAGTCACCTCTTAATCTGCGCTGGGTTAAAGGAAATAGATTTAATTCTCTAAGACGCTCTTCGTATGGTTTGTTCTTTAGGCTAGGTATCATTTTGGAAACTCTACGTTGAACTCGTTCTAGCTTGTTTATATCTTTTTGGTAATAAGGGCACCAGGATTGAACGCAGTATTCCAGAAGAGGGCGGACTAAGGAATTGTAAAGGGTTAGGATAACTTCTTTGGATTTATGCTCAAATGACCTGCCTATAAAGCCAATTATTGTGTTTGCCTTCTTAACAACTTCTGAACATTGTTGACTCGGTTTTAGGTTACTCGATATTGTTACTCCCAGATCGGTTTCTCTGTTTACATTCTTAAGCTGAGTGCCAGTCATCGAATAGTTTGCTTTCTCATTTAGGTATCCGATATGTAGTACTTTACATTTATCCGCATTGAAACTCATTTGCCAAATTTGGGCCCAACATGACAATTTATCTAGATTGTGCTGCATATCGTCAACTTGTTCTTTTGAGAGTACGCTATTTGCAATTTTTGTATCGTCAGCAAATTTTGAGATTGTACAGGTGAGACCCTCATCTATGTCGTTGATGTAAATTAGAAAGAAAATTGGTCCTAGTACCGATCCCTGGACTTTTAGGTGTTAGGTGTTAAGTGGTAGGATAAGAGGACCAAGCTTGCAAAGGCTTTGTAACGTTTGTGTTGAAGTTGTGCGTAATGGCAGATTGGCGGTGTTATATAATTATTTGTATATTTATATACAGTCAACTGACTGGTAAGATGAATGTGGATAACCTAATTATATTGGTATTCCTTGTATGAGAATCTATTTGCAAAGGTTTTAAAGAAAAAACAAAAGAAAAACAAAAAGTAACTTTAAGCCAAACTGATTGTGACCAGAGCTCATCCAGCGCCTTCCTTCTCTCCAGTGTAAGTTGAGTATTTTAAGTTTTTTTATAATGTGTTTTCATTTTACCTTGCATAATTAATGGAATCTCGAGCCCTCAGGTAGGGTCAGTTTAGATGGCAGATGGTAACTTTGGCAGATCTTTTCCCGCAATGTTTTGATCTTCATTATCATGTTGAATATATTGTGTTACTAATTTGTACTGATATTGGACAATAGGCAGAATATAGATTAACCCGTACAGTACCAGTGACGTAAGTTTCATTATATTCTGTCAACTATTATAATATATTATTTAGTTTAGGAAGGATGTCTACCCATTAAAAGGCTACAAACTACCTAACCTAATCCTTTTAGTGACCATATATCCTTCCTAAGCTTTATAAAATTGTATAAATATAGCTAGAATACAATCAACAAGACGTCACCGATAGTTAACAGAATAAGCAAGGTGACCTTATAAAAGTATATTTCCGGTGCTGCTAAACAAATAATGCAGGTACAATATGCGAGACGAGACTAAGGCCTGGTGTAAACCCACCTATAGTGAAGGAGAAAGTTTGGCTTCCCGGTTCCACTGGTGAGCTTCAGTAACAAAGGTCCTTTGTGGCTGCTCCAGGCTCGGTTATTACCCAACTTTGTCAGAGTTCATGCACTCAGACTATTTCTCGTAACTATTGTAAACTTACGTAACTCAACTCCACCTCAACTAACTTTACAGTTAGGATAAGTTTGTCTTAATAGCGTTATGGTTAGTGTGCTAAATTTCGGTGTGAGTATCCTAGGTTTGAATCTTTGGAGTACCACATGAAATCATTAATTTCATTGATTTCATGAATTAGCTTTATTTGTAAAGTATTCGGTGGGTTGGTGATAATATATGTTTAACTGGGCAAGGATATATGACCGTTTCGTTCTCGCAAAAGAAAAGTATTGCGCATTCATAAACCAATCCAACCTTTGGGATATGGTGCTGGGACACTTTCCTAATTGTGAAGAACAACTACTAACATATTCTTAACAGTCATCATGTTGTTGTTGGTAACTTTCAGCATTGACTTTGTGTCAGTTTTAATATTTTGTTTTCTACAGTATGTGCATGAAAGATTCAAAAGGCAAAGCTGCCTGTAACAAGTGTCCCTCAAAAAATTGGAGGAGGAAGTGTTTTCGAGAGAAAGCTGGATTACTCTACGTGTAGGTGAGACACAAATAGAAACAGTGGGGGAAGCCAGGCAAATGAAACAGGAGTTCCAGCAACTCTTTATCATATGCCTATGTGACCTCCCCTGGGTACTGCCCTGCTCGATTGGTGCCTACATAATACAATGTATTATGTATGCTAATTGTTGTGTGACGTTATAAGTAGAATGGGTGCAGCAGTGAAAGGAAAACAAATGAACACAAAGAACACAATGGCAGTACAATATAATGGTTAAAACTGTCAACTGAAGCCATAGTCGTTACCCGCCTCACTATAATAAAGGAAGTAAATGGTTAACCCATACTGTACCAGTGATGTCCTTCTCATTATATTCTGGCAACAATTATATGATTTTATTAAGTTTAGGACGGACCTTTAAGCATTAAAAGTCACCAAACTATACTAATTAATTATTTTAGCTACCACAGATCCTTCTAAAGCTGAATACAATCGTCTAATAGTTGCCAGAATATAATGAAAAGGACGTCGACGGTACAATAGAGGTTAATAGTTGTAAACACTAACATCACTTGGATGTCCCGAGTTTAAGTGTAGTGACAATATATCAGTTATAATACTTGTAAACACTAACATCACTTGGATGTCCCGAGTTTATTTGTAATGACAATATATCCGTTATAATACTATTTGATAATAAAAAGGTCACAACTGTCTACAATTATCGTTCATCTGTTTACTGAAGAGCCAGCAATTCACAGCCTTGCTCACATTATCATCATGTATAATTATGTAGTTGTTGTTGTTGTTCCCCAAGCTGCCTGGCCGTACAGCCCCAAGGCCCTGAGCAAGGCCAAGGCCATAACCGAGCGCCCCCACAGAACCCTCCCCGCCGACCACAATAAAGCCTGGGTGACCGAAGCCACTCCATGGCGGGGAGCTGAGGAGGGTGCGAAAATGCCCGGGAAACCAAAGCCCCACCCAGGGCCCTGTGTCCCTCAGCAATTATGAAGAGAAAGTTGAGGGGCAAGGGAAAAATGTGACGCTTTGGCTTCCAATCTTGGTAGATTGGGAGGTCAATCCACGTTAGAGACGCCGTCACTTGAGATCTAGAAAATATATAAGTAAAAGGAACAGTCAGAGTAAGCTATGGGTATGGCAGAGATTGCTCAGTTCTCACTCTAATAGACCAGCCCATCACCACATGACTAGAACCCAATCCTCTCAGCATCAGCTAGGAAAGGCCCTAGAAAGCCGCCTTTGGCGGGGGGATAGCTCCCCTATTCCAACCCTTTTCGGGGATGGGCACCCGCCCTAGTAGTAGGGGTAGGCAGCCCCGCCCAGGGAAGTACTACCGCCAAGGTTTCGGGAGACTCAGGGAATAGCCTGAATTCCATTTTCTCTCCCAGGCCTTGGTAGCTGGATACATATCTTTCTGCCTCAAACATCAGGGGTATCAGGAAAACCCTCTTTATATAACATACACATCCAACTTCACGACATTGCCCTACATCGCTATCCTCTATCCATAAAACACTACTCTTCCCACTACATATCATACATGTAACACTATACATATTTACCTAATAAATCATGGCAGTACCATTGTTAAGAGCAAACCTGGTGGTTCCTCGGATATCCACCCCCGGCAGGGTTGGGTCATCGACACAGGGCCCTCCCGGTCGTCATCATGCGACTGTGTCAAGAGCATTGCAACGTCCCAAAGCTGCTCGTCGGTGCAGCTTTTTCTTTAGCAATATAAGGGGACTTCTAACATCAATTCTGTACACCAATTTCTTCAAGCAGAATCCCCTACTCTCCTTTTTTGACAGAGACTCAAGTAACATCCACCTATGACACATCTAGATTTAATTTTCCAGGTTATCAACTGCTCCAAAATTTCAGACCTAAAGGAGGTGTATGTTGCTTCGCAAAATCTAAAATTGCCCTGGAGGAGGTTACTAGTTTCAATTGTCCCTATTTTGATTATTCTATATACAAATTAATTTCTGCTGGTAAATTTTAATACATATGTTGCATCTACCGTTCCCCAAATACTCCTCCAGAGCAAAGTCTTTTTGATTCTCTGTCCTCACAACTCGGTGCCCTCAACTTAAATGCTTCTTCTGAAATCACTGTGTTGGGTGATTTTAATGTCCATAATGTTAAATGGCTCACTCATTCAGCCAGGACTGATGATGCTGGTCTTGAATGTGAGCTATTTGCAGACTCATTTAATCTCACTCAACTAGTCAACCAACCCACCCATTTACCAGATAATCCTGATCATAATTCACACCTACTGGACTTATTTTTAACAACCAATTCAGAATATTATGATGTTACAGTGAGGTCCCCGCAGAAAATTGTGATGTTACAGTGAGGTCCCCGCTTGGATCTTCTGATCACTGTCTGATACAGGCCACCTGTCTATCACCTACCACACCTTCCCACTCTGAACCTGTTTTGGTGACTAAATGGCATTACGATAGGGCAGACTGGGAGGGTCTTCAAGATTTCTTTATTGATATTCCCTGGACCTCTTTCTTTTCTAATGATGCACACTCCACCTTGAGCCACATACAAGATTTTATAAAAATTGGAATGGAAACTTTTATTCCTCATCAAAAGTACAGTAAAAGATCTAATTCACCTAAATGGTTCGACCATAATTGTGCTAGAGTAACTGAACAAAAAGCAATAGCCTACAATGCACACACAAGATCAAAAACACATGAAGCCTTTAATTACTTTAGAAACATCAGAAATCATGCCAAAGTTGTATTAAATCAAACTAAAACAAACTTTCTCCACAAGCAGGCAAATAAACTTCTTAATAATCCAAATGATAACAAAATATTTTGGTCTACTCTTAACTCATTAAAATGCAACTTCACTACTGCTTCATCCATTCCACCATTAAAATCTCCGACTGGCAATCTTGTAAGTGATTCTTGCGGATAGTTTTTCCACCAATTCAACCTTAGATGAAATAAATCAAGATGTCCCTGTACTTAATTTTAATTCGCCTGAAATTCCCTCACTTAAGATCCACACCAGACATGTCAAAACTATTTTGCAGAATCTCTCAGTAGATAAAGCTCCTGGTCCAGATGAAATTCCTCCAATAGTACTTAAAAATTGCTCCTTGGTGCTCGCTCCTGTATTGGCAAAACATTTCCGTCTGTGTACTCATACCTCATGCTTCCCAGTACCCTGGAAAGAAGCAAACATCCATCCATTTCCTAAAAAAAGGTGCCTCTTCAGATCAATCAAACTGCAGACCAATAGCTATAACTTCCACTCTTGGTAAAGTCTTTGAAATTATATTAAATAATCACACAATTAAGCATCTTGAGAATGATAAATTAATCAGTGATAGGCAATATGGTTTTAGACGATGTCGATCAACTGCAGACATTCTTACACATCAAATCAACCAAGCTACAGACTAACATGGTGAAACACATACAATAGCACTGGATATATCAAAGGCATTTGATAGAGTCTGGCATCAATCCTTATTGTCGAAGATGTCACACTACAGCCTTGCATCATTAGTTCCACTAATTTCTTCTTATCTTCATAACAGAAAAATACGTGTAATGGTAGATGGCCTTTATTCTCAATTTCACTCAATAAATGCTGGTGTTCCCAGGGATCAGTTTTGGCCCCAACTCTGTTCCTCATTCATATCAATGATCTCATATATACCACTCATAATCCAGTACATTCCTACGCAGATGACTCAACACTCCACAGTTCCTTCACATTTACCAATTCTTTCACCCAACCCGATCTTATAAATTCAAAAATAAACACTGCAATTTCTCTGAACCAGGACCTTTCTAGAATTAATGATTGGGGACAAAATAATCTAGTTTCCTTTAATGCACAGAAAACCAAGTACATTAAATTTTCTAACCGACAGAATCTCACTGACTCCCATATATTTTTTAATGATGTAAATATTCCCACTTCCCCTAGTATTGACATTCTCGGTGTAACATTAACTACTAACTTGAGCTGGACACATTATGTTAGAAGCATTGCTAAGAATGCCTCTAAAAAACTGGTACAGAGTTCGAGAATTCTTCACTGACGAGCAGTTGGCCGTAATATATAAAAGTCATGTGCGTTCTCAGATGGATTACTGTTCACCTCTGTGGAGTGGAAGTGGAGTGGTTGCATTGAGTCAGTTGGACAAAATTCAAAATAAAGCTATTAGATTGATCAATAACCTTGCAATCACACAGGACCTTCCTACATTATCCATACGAAGAAACGTTGCATCCCTTGCATTATTCTACAGATATTTTCACAGCAATTGTTCCGAAGAACTTGCTTCAATTGTGCCGCCTCTCCACATCTTTCCCCGTAGAACTAGGGCAGCTGAGAGTGCCCATGAATTTACACTTTCTCCTCCACAATGCAGAACGTCTGCTTATCAAAATTAATTTATCCCCAGAACTACTACTCTTGGAATTCACTTCCCTCGAGTTGCTTTCCACAAACTTACAATCTACAACAGTTTAAATCCAGTTGTTACAAACATTTTATGAATGGAGGATGCCTTTAGGCACATGGACCTTTTTGTTTTATCTGTGTTTTTCCTTCCTCCGTTCATTGTCTCTTTAAAAAAAAAAAAAAAAAAAAAGTATGTATACTGTATACTGGGCCAAAATATCCCACAGCTGGGGGTTGCCGACTCGAGACAGAGCTCAAACAGAAACAAAATTTTAAAGTTCCAATTCTTAGGGTCTGGGTCCACTTTCGTGTTCCCTCGCTTCTTTCTCTGTCGCGTCTAGTAGGTAAATTTTACAAGGGGAGGAGAATTCCTAGACTCCCATCCCAGAAGTAGGAAAAGTTGTACAGTAAAAGAGGCAGATAGACACGTCTAAGGTTGAGTGGAGGATGCCAGTTACTATTGTTACTATTACTTTCTTAAGATTTAGATTCGGTACTATAAACCGGTAATTGTATAATGTTTAATGAATAATAAACACACCGTCCTTGACCCTTGTCCTAACTTATGCGAAATATAATTTTTAGAACTGACTTCATTTTATGAAAGTTAGACAATAGTGCTCTCTGAGAAAAGGATTGGTATTTTATTTAATTGTTACCCATTTAAACCCAATGCTTTATATAATGATATCAGAGGTCTATGAGCTATAGTATAGCGCACAATTAAGTAACAGTGTAACAATCGAATTACTTGTGTAAGGATCTGTCGTGTCGGGAAAACACACACATTATAATTAAAACATTAAATATAATAGGGTTTGTAATTCGTCAGGAAATTAGAGCATTAAAATATAACTCGATAACACAAAATCAGGATCGTATGTTAGCTTGTAGTCTCGCCCAGAAAATATTTATGATCTCCCTTCTATGCTATGACCGCTTAGTCACGATCGTTGTAAGTTGTTTTGTTCTGATAATTCGCATAACAATTAAACTCTCTCTGCCGCCTATATGTTTATTATTTTCAACCTTTAGCTTATTTATGATTTAGCCCTCAACGCATATATTGTAGCTTTGTCTTTACTCTGTTCAGCGTTCAGCCTTTTCATAATTCAGCCCTCGGCAAATACTGTATATTGTATCTTATTTGTTATTTACAAACTTTATGTATGCAATCCTACGTTATTTCGATGCTCTCTAACAACCTTGTACTTATATACTGTATAATTATGTCCCATTATCCATACTAATAATCTATGTATCTATCTATTGTCTGATACCGTGATCCCCTAAGGGGTGGCCACGAACGAACCGCCCCATGCACCTCTGTCCCCAGTCAGTCGACGCCCCTCCTCCCAACTAGCACCACCTTCATCCATATACTTCCTCACTCCATCCTTCCACCTCTCTCTTCTTCCACCTTACTCTCATACACCTTCTTAGTCATTCTCTCACTTCCCTTAAGTTCCATATGTCCGAACGATCTCAAGGTGTTCCTTTTCACATTTTCCAGCACGTCTACCTCCACACCACACCTCCTTCTTACTTCCTCATTCGTCTGTCTATCCCTCCATGTAACTCCGCACGCACTTCTCAAGTAATTAATTTTCACCCCTCTCACTCTTGGACTGAGTCTCTTCTCAAACGTCCATGTTTCGCTTCCGTAAGTCAGTGTCGGGATTACCACACTGTCATGCAAGGACTTCTTCACTTCCATACTGACCACCCTATTTCTTGTTACTGCTTTCAGCATTCCTACAACCCTCTTCCCCTGTTATACCCTCTCCCACACTTCTTCGTCCATAGTCCCATCTTTACTCAACACACTGCCCAGATACTTAAATGAGCTGACAATCTCCATAGCCTGATCGTTCAACTTCACCTCACACTCTGTGGCTTCACCCTTTTCGAAGACCATAACCTTGCTCTTCCCCGCATTTACCTTCAGATTCCGTTTTTCGCACACTGTTCCAAACACATTTACCAGACCCTGCAACTCCCATTCAAACAGCAGTACAGGCAGCTTCCACTCATTTCCCTCCCTTATCAGCAATACACCAACATCCACTGCTCTTCCTTGTATTTCTTTCATGACTCCGTACATATACACAGTAAACAACCACGGGGACATCACACACCCCTGTTTCAACCAACATTCAGGTCAAAGAACTCGCTCTGCTCATTTTCCACACGTGCTGCCGCCTTTGAAACCTCATACATGCTCTTCACTACTTTCAGCAACTTGCCATCTACTCCATAATTATGTTCGAAGTACTTTCCACATAGCTTCTCTATCCACTTTGTCATAGGCCTTCTCCAAGTCCATAAAGGCAACATACACCTTTTGTTGCTTCTCCAGATATTTCTCCACAACACATTTCAGGGTAAAAATCTGATCTACACATCCTCTCCCCTTCCTAAAACCTCCCTGCTCGTCACATATCCATTTCTCTGTTCTCCTCTCAGTCTCTCAATCACTACCCTACTGTACACCTTCCCTACTACGCTTAGAAGACATATTCCTCGGTGGTTACTACAGACTCCTCTTTCCCCTTTACCCTTATATAGGGGGACTATTATGCCTGTCTTCCAGTCATCGGGTGCACTCCCCTTCTCCCATGCTAGTTTGCACATTTTCCATACCCATTCGATCACTATCTCACCACCATACCTCAACATTTCCCCACACACTCCATCTGTTCCTGGTACTTTTCTCAACTTCACTCTTTTCATGGCTTCCCACACTTCTGACCTCCTGATCCCCACCTCCTCCTCCACTACTTCTCTTCTTCTCTCTCCCATACTCAATCCAACGATGCTTGCTGGCGCTTCATTCCTTACATTTAGCAACTCTTTGAAGTACTCCCTCCATCTTTCGACTCTCTCTTGCTTCTCGGCTAGCATTCTCCCATTCTTATCTTTCACGCCTTACTGTTTCCCTTGCTACCTTCCCTAACTTTCTTGACTTCTTTCCAGAACAGTTTTTTACACTCACTCCATTTTACACTCAGATTCCTTCCAAATTCCTCATCTACTTTTCTTTTACTTTCCTTCATCACTCTCTTTCTCTCTAGTATTACTAATAATAAACCTTGTACATTTTGACCCGTGCATTATTGGTAGTATTAGTCTCCCTGTTGAGATAACCTATCGGCTCTTGAGTGAGCCTGTACCTTTCTTGTGGGGAGTATTTCAGTGCAGGTCGGAAAAGTGGAGATAATACAACTGATGCCTCTGTTCACAAAGCAGTAACTAGGAACCTGGAGTTAAGGGGGGTTGGGCGTATATATTTGCCTCTGTATTCATTCTGTTTTTCCTATTATTTAGTTTCCTCCCAAGACCTTCATCAATCTTAAAAAATCAACCACGACACCCCCAATTCAAGATAAAAAAAATCCCAGCCGGAGGCCCATTTCTCGTAAATTACAAGCTAGCTATCGCTCTCCAAAGAATATAGCATGAAACGTTTTAAAATGGACAGAATAGAGCGAAAAGTCTAAACATCGCCAAACTAATGAGCAGAACGTCTTAATATCTGAAAACAAAAGGGGCTAAACATTAGGGAGAAGGGGAACCATGAAAAACAACCAACCCCCCTAAATGAATATCATTATCATATGGGGTAATTTGTCTGTGGTAAAGAATTTCCAACGTCATGAACCCGTTGACGCATTTTGACAGTTCATTTTTGCTATTATTAGACGATTTTATTCAGATTAGTAAAGGTGTATGGAAGTGAGAGGGCTATTTGAAATAGTCTTTATCCTTTCAATTCCCACAGATCCATCCTAAGTTGTATAACATTGTCTACTAATAGCAGAGTAAAGTGTCAAAACGCGTCATAATCATCAAAGGGTTGAATCACTCAAAGGCTGAAGAAATAAGAGAGCTCTATTAAGAGCTGACCTGTTTTTTTCTCTTTCTGGCCGGTATCCATTCAACCTACTGTTTTAACCCTTTCACGCATTTATGACGCAAAGGTTGCCAGATTAGCAATAAGAAATAGAGTTCTCTCTCTTATAATTACCTCTCCAAAATTAGTTTTCTGCCCACAACTAACTCAAAGACAACTGCAGAGGTTGAAGTAACTAATCTAAAGGTTTCTAAATACCCCTGATGGTAACAAAGGCTTTAAAGTATCCCCAATAGGCTTAAAGTCGCGTCATATGTCGGAGAGGGTTAAGACATTTATCCTGTGACGTTAACCACTCTGTTAGAACCGCATGGCTTGTCCTACAGTGACTCGCTAGGATCGCCAGGGCAGTGTATGTGGCTACAGTTGATGTATTATTGTGTGCTTTATTTCATATGAAAGCTCGTGTCAAGGGCAGTCCAGAAAGGCTCTTTGTTTTCGCCCATGTCAAGGCTTTATATATTTAATTGCAAAGTATATGTTTTATCATTAAGTAGTAATGATAGGATTTGAGAGAGAGAGAGAGAGAGAGTAGAACACAGTGAGAGGAGGCGCGCAGTGTTTTTTGCCATGCTCGATGACGTCACGGCTGGCTGGCCTTTTGGGGATTGGTTGGAGGAGTTTTTTACCATGCTTGGTGACGTCATGTTTGGCTGGCTTCTTTGGCATTGGCTGAAGGAATTGTTACCACTTTGCCTACATGGTGCGAGCTAGTGCTAGTATATATACACCTCTCTTGCCACTCTCTCCCTCAGATCTGGTTTCTAGAACGCATCCCTCTTATCCCTTTGATATCTGTCTCCCTCTCCGCACCTGAGAACCTTTTCCTCTGCCTATCTCTCTCATTTTCCATATCTTTCACCACCTTTTATTAATATTATACCCCCTCTGGTTAACTCTGCATAATCAGCTTCATGCTGGCCAGTTGTATTGTGTGTTAAGGTCTTATATAACCAATGTATGTTTAGTTGTTAAGATAAGTTGATCACGAAGCATTGGTTGGCATTCATATTGTTCAGTACCGCTTCCTATAATTATTAGTGTTCTGCTGGATTAGATAATGCTAGACTAGGAGTCTGATACTATAAGAGTATAAGGTATTGTTTCCGATGGGTGCTGGCTTTAGTTAAAAGCTGCACGACATGCCTGAGAATTGGAGTTGATTGGGTAAATTCTAGTCTGTGTGCCATTGAGAGTAGAGCATGCACGAATGAGGGCTTTTTGCCTATACCATTCTGCACTGTTCTATGCTCGTTGTTTGTCTTTGAGGTACGCCAGGAGAACGCTTAATACTTCGGTATTAAGGTTTCTCAAGAGAGCTACCCTTCATTATTACGTAATATTTGACACACAGACTTGAGATTTGCACTAGGCTAGGCGGCATGCCATGCGCACCAGTATCTCGTATCATTGACTCTAGCTAGACTTTATCAGTCATAGTAGACATAAAGTATATTAAACCGATTATTCTTATTATGCATACCCGTTTATGATTACACAAGCATTTCGCAGCCTAGTTTGATGTATTGAGACACAAACGACTTAGGCTCTTTTTGTTGATAGGAATACTGCATTGTCGTGGCGATTATTATTATTGTTGTGGCGTTTAGGATATTCTTGGCTCCGACTGCATTATATCTCCTGCCTTTTTGTGTGCATAGCCTGCACGAGCATTGTTCCGTTGCCTGCCTTTTTGGGTTCCATTTCCAATTCGAGCATCTTGATAGCATCTAACATTTAAAGAAGATTCCTTGTTGGTGTTGAAGGACTTTAGTGCACTTTCTTTCATGCAGGAGTGCCTGACATTTATTGATTAAAGTAACGTAAGCTGTAACTTCTCTTACCACCTTACTTTGCATACCATAACCAAACACCTTCGGTTATAGGTAGTAATAGGCTGTTTTCACATAACATTAAGCCTAGAGTAGACGCACATTTATTGAGAGTTTAATAACCTATTATTGCATATAGAACTCTGGAGAGTATTTGTGTTCTTTGTTCACTGGGAATATACATCAGAGGTTGGATCTAGCGCTTTCCGTTGTAGCATTTATGCCATTACTAGTCCAATGAATAAGAACCCTGATATATTTAAACCTCGGTCGTAACAAATGGCGACCTTACCTAGGATTTGGTGAACCTACATTTATTAGCAGGGAACATTTGTTGTTTTGGGGAATATTTTGCGGGGATCAGCAAGAATAATTTTTTTTTGCAACATAGTATAGCCCTTGAGTATTTCCGAGAAAGTTTGTGTGTATATTGAGGTAAAAGAGTTTGGGGTGCTTCTTTCCTGAATATTGAGGTGGGAAATTTTTGTGAGCATCATGTCTTATACCGGATCAGAGGAGAATGGAGACACGGTACGTAATGTCGAAACTGAGGAACAGCAGTATGATGAAATGGTTATCAGGTGAACTGTGAGGAGGATGCTAGGATATTTTTGCAATGGCCTGTTACTGCCGAGCGGTTGGACGGTATGGATCGGTACGGTCTTCAATGCCTGGCCACAGCTATCGGTCATGCGGGTACTAGCAGCATGACCAGGGATAACTTGATAACGTGTGTACTGGGCAGGGTGACTGGTGAGCGAGATGGGTTGAGTGCTCAGAGCCCTTCGGCCATGCTTCCCCTACACTCGACTCCCAGCCATCCCAGTAGTTTGCCGACCCGGAGTACGCGTCCACAGTTGGGTGGTGACTGGCAGGGTTGGTTGCCCGTGGGGGGAATCCGGTAATTTCAAACATTGTAGCAACTTCACCTCCTCAAGGGTTAACTCCAGAATTATTGCTTCAGCTCGAATTAGCAAAGCTTCAGCAGCAAATAGAATTAGCCAAGATAGAAGAGAGAGCCAAGCTAGCAAAAATCCAAGCTGATTTAGAGTCGACTAGGTACTGTGCCGACATGGACGTAGAGATGTCGCGAGTAGAGACAACGGGACAGCGACTTGGGGCTGGTAACCGTGTTCATGATCAATCTCTCTCGCACTTATTGAAACTGGTTCCGGTGTTTAATGAGAGTGGTGTAATAGAATTTGCACGCTTTGAGAAGAAGTGCCAGGAACACCAGTGGCCAGAGAATAAATGGGCAGCACTTGTATCCTCTAGATTAATAGGCAAGGGTCTTAAAGCCTACGATGCGTTACCTTTGGAGTCATGTATTGTGTATGAGGATCTCAAGGAGGCTGTCCTGAGGGCTTATGAACTGCAACCAGAAACGTACCGTTTGAAGTTCCGGGGTGTAACCAAGGGAAGAGATAGCACCTTTTTGGAACACGCCCGGGACTTGTCCGATGCTATGAGGAACTGGCTCCGATCTGAGAAGGTAACAACATTTGATGGAATTAAGCAGTTAATGATGTTGAAGCAGTTCTTTAAGAGCACAGGCGGTGATCTAACTTTGAACTTAAAGGAGAAAAACCCAAGAACTCTAGTCGAAGCAGCAGAAATGGCTGATCGATGGCTGTTGTTGATTCGGGGTTGCGGGTCCTCGCAGAAGAACGATGTAAGTGCTAAGGACCGTTATCCTCCCCCTCCCCGTAGCAATGACACATTTAAACAAAAGAGCCATGAAACTAAAACTGAATCCAAACCTTACACCACGCCGTATAAGACAAGTCAGGGGCCTTTTACATCACAGTATAAGCCGAAACCGAAATTTATGTGTTTTAAGTGCCACCAGGAGGGTCATAAGGCAAATGAGTGCCCTAGTCGACCTCCTCTAGCAGCCGTGTCTTTTGCTCACGGCATTGGAGTGTTCAAGAGGACATCGGAGTTTGTTAGAGGCAATTCATCCGAGGTAAATACACTGCCAGTGCAGAAGGATCCGGAAGGCTTATTCCCTGTCCGTGATACCTTTAGTGACCACAGGGGACTCGGTTGTGTGGAGTGGGGGGGTAGAAGACATGAGGTGAGAATTTTGCGTGACACTGGGGCATCGCAAACATTGTTAAGGAATTTCACTGGTAAACCTGTAAATACGGCGCGGGTGGTTGTGGTTCAGGGAGTTAATGCAACAAGGTCATACCCGCTTTTAAGAATGAAGATGGAAGTTGATGGTGTGACTCGTGACCTGGATGTAGGAATTGTGGAGAAGTTGCCTGTTGGGGGCGTCGACCTCCTTCTCGGCAACGACTTTGCGGGGCCTACTTCTGAGGCTCCACCCTTAGTCGTTGCCGAGAAGCCGGCCGACGTGAGTAGGGAGGAGCAGGAGTGGGTTGAGAAGTGTCCGGTGCAACCTATGGCGTGTGTTGTCACCAGATCTTTTTTTTTTTTTTTTTTTTTTAAGAGACAATGAACGGAGGAAGGAAAAACACAGATAAAACAAAAAGGTCCATGTGCCTAAAGGCATCCTCCATTCATAAAATGTTTGTAACAACTGGATTTAAACATTTGTTGATTGTAAGTTTGTGGAAAGCAATTCGAGGGAAGTGAATTCCAAAGAGTAGTAGCTCTGGGGATAAATGAATTCTGATAAGCAGAAGTTCTGCATTGTGGAGGAGAAAGTGTAAATTCATGGGCGCTCTCAGCTGCCCTAGTTCTACGGGGAAAGATGTGGAGAGGCGGCACAATTGAAGCAAGTTCCTCGGAACAATTGCTGTGAAAATATCTGTAGAATAATGCAAGGGATGCAACGTTTCTTCGTATGGCTAATGTAGGAAGGTCCTGTGTGATTGCAGGGTTATTGATTAATCTAATAGCTTTATTTTGAATTTTGTCCAACTGCCTCAATGCAACCACTCCACTTCCACCCCACAGAGGTGAACAGTAATCCATCTGAGAGCGCACATGACTTTTATATCTCTTGCATCCAGGGAGTCACATTCTGGTCAACAGTCTTTAGACAAGCGGAGGAAAGGTACCGAGAAGGGGTTGAAAGTTGATGCGGTTGAGAGTTTAGTATCAACGGACATTCTCGGGGACTCATTATTAGGACCGCTTTTCGAGTTTGGAGAAGACCCATTAACTGTTACTAAGAAGGCAGAGGATGGGCTTAAAAAGACGAAGAGACAGCAACGATACACAGAGAGAGAGCAACGGGAGGCTAAATTCAATGTAGGAGGGGGCATGAGTTGTTTCGCAAACACTTAGATAAGCTTGCTCCTTCGGACATTCGTAAATTGCAATTAGAAGACCCGGAGGTTCTTGAATGTGGTACCGGTCCTGTCGAGTATAGGAGGACAGTGATGCACAGTCGGGAGATGTAGCAACAAGGTATCCTGACGCGTACCCTATGAGAAATGGGTCAGCGAAGACGGTGGTCCGAAACTTGCTAGTGTATTTTTCCCGGTATGGTTACCCGCAGGGGATTCAGTCAGACCAAGGATCCAACTTCACTTCTAGCCTCTTTGTTCAAGCAGTGCCGCAGCATGGGATTGTTACGGTTGTGTCATCTGCGTATCATCCGGAGAGCCAGGGTGTGTTAGAGCGATGGCACTCAGCCTTAGAATCTGTGGTTCGTTATTGTTGCTTTGAGAGTGGGAAAGATTGGGATCTTGGCCTGCCATATGTTTTGTTTGCTGCGCGGGAGGTACCTGGGGAAAGTTTGGGATTCAGCCCTAATGAGCTCGTCTTTGGACACCGTGTCAGAGGGCCTTTCCATATGGTTGAAGAAATATGGGAGGGCGCAGAAAAACCTTGTTCTATGCTCAAGTATGTCCTCGACAGTCGAGAACGGATGTTGAGCAGTCTGGAGTTGGCTGGCCGTAATTTGACTAGCTCTCAGGCCCTCATGAAGGACAGGTACGACCTCAAGGTTAAACTTGGGGAGTTTCACGTGGGTCAGGAGGTGTTGATTCTACCGCCCCTTGTAGGTCAACCCTTATTCGCGAAGTACACTGGTCCTTATAGGGTGGTTGAGAGGCTATCGGACCTGGATTGCTTGGTGGCCGCTCCAGACAGACGTATGCGCAATCAGTTATGTCACGTTAATCTCATGAAGGAGTATGTGAGGCACCCCCCTGATCCTCTCACTGTGCCTGTGATGACGTTTAGCAGTCAAGGTGGAGAAGGAGAACGGGACAGTCAAGCTCAGGTGGAGGATAACTGGAAGGAAAAGAAAGTCAAATGGGCGCCTGAGTGTGAGAAGGCGTTTAGAGTAGTTAAACACCTGTTGTGCACTCACCCGATCCTCAGGGACCCTGACTTTAGCCTACCTTTCCAACTAGCAACGGATGCTAGTGGTGTGGGGGCTGGTGCCGTCCTTATGCAAGAGGACGATGATGGGCTGGAGCATCCTGTTAGTTTCTGCTCGGAGAAGTTCAATTCAGCCCAGGGAAGCTGCTCTGTTGTCGAGAGGGAGCTGCTGGCAGTTGTGCTTGCATTGAGGCATTTCGACGTCTATGTTCCAGCCTATGGTCCGGTCGTTGTAGTTTACACAGATCATCACCCTCTCAAGTTCTTGGACCAGTTTCACAATCGGAATATGAGGCTGACCGGGTGGTCGCTGGTGTTACGGGAGTATAGCCTGGACATACGCCATATTGCCGGTTGTAACAACGTGGTTGCAGATTGTCTTTCAAGGGTATATGATCCTGGGTAGATTGACACACGGGTAGCCTCCTGCTTTAGTTTGAATAGTATTTTGCGCTTGGTGCTTGTTGGCTCGCAGTTGTAGCCCAGCGTATTGGGTCGTAAAGCAGGAGTTGAGCGTTTGGTATAGAAGAAAAAAAAAATAGGCTTGCCCCTATAGTGCAGCCGAAATAAACAAATTAAAAACATAAAAATCAAATAAAAACTTTCTTTGATAGTTTAATTTTTTCAGTATGTTATTGCAGTAATTCTGAGTTGCACTCCTCTCAGAATGCTGGGCTAGAAAAGCCCCGCTCTTGCGGAGCATAACTACATATGATTTAACCTATTGTGTTGGGGAGGGTTATAATTTTGTAAAATGTTTTGTTGAAAAACTGTGCCAGATATTTTACTGCCGCTGGATGATGGGAAGTAGAGATATAGCATGGGTTCTAACCATCAGATTTGTTTGAGCTTTGGGTCTCTGAGAAAAATCTTGGGGGGTGTGTGACGTTAACCACTCAGTTAGAACCGCATGGCTTGTCGTACAGTGACTCGCTAGGATCGCCAGGGCAGTGGATGTGGCTACAGTTGATGTATTATTGTGTGCTTTATTTCATATGAAAGCTCGTGTCATGGGCAGTCCAGAAAGGCTCTTTGTTTTCGCCCATGTCAAGGCTTTATATATTTAATTGCAAAGTATATGTTTTATCATTAAGTAGTAATGATGGGATTTGAGAGAGAGAGAGAGAGAGTAGAACAGAGTGAGAGGAGGCACGCAGTGTTTTTTGCCATGCTCGATGACATCACGGCTGGCTGGCCTCTTGGGGGTTGGTTGGAGGAGTTTTTTACCATGCTTGGTGACATCATGTTTGGCTGGCTTCTTTGGCATTGGCTGAAGGAATTGTTACCGCTTTGCCTACGCGGTGCGAGCTAGTGATAGTATATATACAGCTCTCTTGCCACTCTCTCCCTCAGATCTGGTTTCTAGAACGCATCCCTCTTATCCCTTTGATATCTGTTCCCTTCTCCGCACCTGAGAACCTTTTCCTCTGCCTATCTTTCTCATTTTCCATATCTTTCACCACCTTCTATTAATATTATACCCCCTCTGGTTAACTCTGCATAATCAGCTTAATGCTGGCCAGTTGTATTGTGTGTTAAGGTCTTATATAACCCATGTATGTTTAGTTGTTAAGATAAGTTGATCACGAAGCATTGGTTGGCATTCATATTGTTCAGTACCGCTTCCTATAATTATTAGTGTTCTGCTGGATTAGATAATGCTAGACTAGGAGTCTGATACTATAAGGTATTGTTTCCGATGGGTGCTGGCTTTAGTTAAAAGCTGCACGACATACCTGAGAACTGGAGTTGATTGGGTAAATTCTAGTCTGTGTGCCATTGAGAGTAGAGCATGCACGAATGAGGGCTTTTTGCCTATACCATTCTGCACTGTTCTAAGCTCGTTGTTTGTCTTTGAGGTACGCCAGGAGAACGCTTAATACTTCGGTATTAAGGTTTCTCAAGAGAGCTACCCTTCATTATAACGTAATATTTGACGCACAGACTTGAGATTTGCACTAGGCTAGGCGGCATGCCATGCGCACCAGTATCTCGTATCATTGACTCTAGCTAGACTTTATCAGTCATAGTAGACATTAAGTATATTAAACCAATTATTCTTATTATGCATACCCGTTTATGATTACACAAGCATTTCGCAGTCTAGTTTGATGCATTGAGACACAAACGACTTAGGCTCTTTTTGTTGATAGGAATACTGCATTGTCGTGGCGATTATTATTATTGTTGTGGCGTTTAGGATATTATTGGCTCCGACTGCATTATATCTCCTGCCTTTTTGGGTTCCATTTCCAATTCGAGCATCTTGATAGCATCTAACATTTAAAGAAGATTCCTTGTTGGTGTTGAAGGACTTTAGTGCACTTTCTTTCATGCAGGAGTGCCTGACATTTATTGATTAAAGTAACGTAAGCTGTAACTTCTCTTACCACCTTACTTTGCATACCATAACCAAGCACCTTCGGTTATAGGTAGTAATAGGCTGTTTTCACATAATGTTAAGCCTCGAGTAGACGCACATGTATTGAGAGTTTAATAACCTATTATTGCATATAGAACTCTGGAGAGTATTTGTGTTCTTTGTTCACTGGGAATATACATCAGAGGTTGGATCTAGCGCTTTCTGTTGTAGCATTTATGCCATTACTAGTCCGATGAATAAGAACCCTGATATATTTAAACCTCAGTCGTAACAATCCCCATCCAGGTGTCGATTGTTTCCTGGCGAGTGACAGCGATCCATCATTTTATGGAGAAATCCGGCTTCGCCGGAGTAATTATTTTTTCTATCGAAAAATGTAAAATTTAGCCAGCTGTCTAACTCATTAGCCAAAATATGAAGGTTCACTAACGCTCACCAGGTATAATGAAACACCTTGATGACGATGAACGTCTTAAAACAGTAGGCTGAATGGGGCCAAATGGATACAATCCAGAAAAGAAAAAAAAACAGGTCACCCCCCTTAATTATTATTACTCACCCTCAACAGCCTACAATACTCTATTTGACGTGTAAAGTATGGTACTGGTTTGTTGAATTTACTAATTATCAAATTGGTGCAATATAATGAAATACTGAAATTCTAAAGTTAATTTATACAGTGAAAAAGTTGTTGACCACGATCCTGCACGCCTCGTAGACTTGTCCGGAAGTTTCTGTCACTTCGGAGGATAATTAAGTATGAGTAGAACAAAGTTTCACGCAATGTTGGCTTCACATTCTTTATTGCCTATGTAATCCAAACTATTTAATTCTACAAGTAAACGCCCATGCACATATAGTACAAAAAGGTTTCTATGTAATCAAAGTGTGCATATTTTGCATGTGTTTATATGAATAAAATAAACCTTCAAAACATAAGCCGTCGTACATAGAAGCACTTTGATAAGATACATTTGTTTGTTTTAATAAGACGCATACAATACACTACTATGGGCTTCAGATGCCGTTGTTTTTCTGGAATAACTTATTAACCTATAAACGGCGAGCAGGGTGAATTGAACACCACTGCTCTGGGCGACGATATTAGGCTCCATTCATGCCTATAATCGTCATTTTACAATAAATATCGTTATTACTTATTCATATGCGCCTATTTTACCTTCGCCTAGAGTTCTAAAGGAAGCTAAGGATGAGCTCTCTAAACCACTGACATTACTATTCAATAAATCCTTGCAGTCTGGAACTATGCCCGATCAGTGGAAGCTAGCCAACGTAACACCGATATTCAAAAAAGGCAGCAAATCCCTATCCAGTAACTATCGTCCAATTA
Organism: Paralithodes platypus; assembly: GCA_032716605.1. NCBI lineage: Eukaryota > Metazoa > Arthropoda > Malacostraca > Decapoda > Lithodidae > Paralithodes > Paralithodes platypus. Next base: position 15,202,266 of record CM064538.1, on the reverse strand, counting down.
GCTTAACCTCAGTTGTATGTAAAATGCTAGAAACGGTCATACGAGACAGACTCGTAAATCACTTCGAGGAAAATAACATACTTAAAGATACTCAACACGGCTTTCGTAAAAAACGTTCCTGTTTAACAAACCTCTTAGACTTCTTCCACGATATCCTCAACCTCTACGATGAGAGTAAAGCAGTAGATATTATATACCTTGATTTTCAAAAGGCCTTTGACAAAGTTCCCCACAAACGTTTACTGCTAAAACTAAAAGCGCATGGAATACAAGACGGTGTGTTGAAATGGATTGAAAATTGGCTCAGCAACAGAAAGCAAAGAGTAGTCATAAACGGTAAGGCATCAAAATGGACCAATGTAAGTAGCGGGGTACCCCAGGGATCGTACTAGGACCAATTCTCTTTCTAATTTACATCACCAACATAGATGAGGGTCTCACCTGTACAATCTCAAAATTTGCTGACGATACAAAAATTGCAAATAGCGTACTCTCAAAAGAACAAGTTGACGATATGCAACACAATCTAGATAAATTGTCATGTTGGGCCCAAATTTGGCAAATGAGTTTCAATGCGGATAAATGTAAAGTACTACATATCGGATACCTAAATGAGAAAGCAAACTATTCGATGAATGGCACTCAGCTTAAGAATGTAAACAGAGAAACCGATCTGGGAGTAACAATATCGAGTAACCTAAAACCGAGTCAACAATGTTCAGAAGTTGTTAAGAAGGCAAACAAAATAATTGGCTTTATAGGCATGTCATTTGAGCATAAATCCAAAGAAGTTATCCTAACCCTTTACAATTCCTTAGTCCGCCCTCTCTGGAATACTGCGTTCAATCCTGGTGCCCTTATTACCAAAAAGATATAAACAAGCTAGAACGAGTTCAACGTAGAGTTACCAAAATGATACCTAGCCTAAAGAACAAACCATACGAAGAGCGTCTTAGAGAATTAAATCTATTTCCTTTAACCCAGCGCAGATTAAGAGGCGACTTAATTCAAGTGTTCAAAATCATCAAAGGCATCGACAATATGAACTTCACTATCGACCAATCTAATTACACGCGGGGAAACGGTTGCAAAATTATTGGTAAATCTTTTAACTCGCACGAATCTAAGAATTTCTTCTTCAATCGAGTTGTCAACTTGTGGAATGGGCTTCCCCAAAACGTTATAGACTGCATCACCGTTGATTCATTTAAACTCCGCCTAGACAAATATCTCGCATCAAACCCGCGACTGACTGCGTTTGTAAATGAATAACTTTATTTTATCCCCCCCTCAGTTACTAACCCATCTGTCCCCTACTAACTTCCTAATCCTGCCACGGACATTAGTTCCAGGGCAGTAATTCCCTTTCCAATGTTCCCTTACCAACTCTAAACCACTGTTTGGACACTTGATCCTCAGTGTTTTGGAGGACAAGCAACCTAAAAGGGTCACTGGATCTGTTGTTGCTTGATTTCCTTTGTACTCCTTTGTACTATGAAGATAGTAACCTGTAACAATAATAAAACAAGTGGAAATATAATTTTTCTGGTCAAAATCGTGAATAAACATGGGTAGTTATCACTCGCCACTCAACCCTACTTTCGCCTTTACATTCAAGTTATCTGTCAATATCAAATAAAATATACAAAAATTATGTATTATTGTATATATACAGTATATTAATCATACTAATCCAACTGTTTGTTAATAATTTATTCCCGAAAAACGGTGTAACACAGCCTCTGAAACCCATTAGTAGATTTGCTGAATAGTAGATTCCACCTGAATGAAAATGTTTCGAATTGATAGGAATACAAAATGTGAAATTCCCAAACGTACTTTAGGTGGTGTTGTACATGATGATTATATTACCTCGTTATATCCAGACGTTCGTAACTTGTATCTTGATCATAAGACTTTGTTGTGTTTGTGAAGTTGTATAAATACTTGTATAAAGTCAATTATTAGGGGTTTGTTTTATTCTCTTCCTCATAATATGTACTATACGCGGTGGTCGAGTGGAGAGCACGCTCACGTGTGAATCTGGTTGACCTGGGTTCGATCCCAGCCGTGACGGACATTTAGTGGGTATGGTAGTACGTCCTAGCATGTACACTGTACAGTATATCATGTTCACACCCAGTTGGGGGACACCTCGACGACATATACAGAATAATAACACACATACCAAAACCATTCCAACAGCTTCCTTTATCTACAACACCCCTTCTCTGCTATCTACACTCTCCCAGCCGTATGGTCCTAGTGTACTGTCTGATGGCGTTAATGGGTTTCCAAATGTAAGACGCATCATGATAATTTATAGCTTTAATATACCTTAGAAAACAATAGCCTATGAATAATGTACGTAATACGAGTTTTTGAACTGCGAGGGTATACACTTGTGCTATTATCTTTATACAACACAAATATTGATAGACAAATTCTCATTGAAATTTTGGAAAGTGCGTGACCAATACTTGTCATATCATATATATAAATGTATTATGTTTGCTTTTACGACGGTGCGAATTTGAGAGATGTTGACAAAACACAAATATAAATTTATTCTGCATAACTTTTATTGCATTTTTTTTTTTTTTGGGGGTGGGGGGCGGTAGATCGTTTTTTTTTCTCTTTCTATTGATATACAATATTTTGTACTAAACCTAATTCTTGTTGGTGAATATCGATGTAGAGTGAATATTTTCGATACACATCCACAAGACTTTATTCTCGAAGTACCGATATATATTGTATTCATATATAACAACTATTGATGATCAATTAATTCTGATGACATATTTGGAATTAGCATGAACATGCTTCTTCTTGCATGTAAAACATAATACATTGCTTAGCATATAACAAATTTATGACCGTGCAAATTCGGAAAAACAATAAAATATATCGTATATATTGATATTTAATATGATCAATTGATCATTTCATCTTTTGGGATTTGTTTTCCAGTTTTATAATGTTATGGGTCTTGCTCTATATTTGGATGTATACTACTTTGCAAGTAGAGGCACACAGAACGATAAAGCAGAACAACAACATACGTGTATAGTTAACTGGTAGTACAATTAGCGCTTGTGAGTGAACTGTGGTGATAAATAGTTTACAACAAACTGAAGCGAACACAAGAGAGTTAATTGCATTACTGAGGTAATCATCTCGTGCATGGAGGCATACATTCCATTTTCTTTCTCTCAGACTAATGCAAACAAATCTTGGTTTACTCACGCTTTTTCGACTGCTGTCCGCAATAAGGAGGAATCATACAAACGGTAAAGTCGCCTTCAAACTCACGAATCTTGAACTTTCTATATTTCTGCCCGAATCATGTCAAATCTGTTATATGACTCGCCAAAAACTCTTTCGTCAATTATAAATTATCTGAACTTACCAAGTCTAGCTCTTCCCATGCTTTGTGGCATCTAGCCAAAACTTCTCCAACAATTTTACTCCCTCATCTTTTTCTCATCGTTTCCACACCGGGTGCACCATCGTCACTTCTTCCTCTGACAAAGCTGAACTCTTCATTCAAAATGTTGCTAAAAATCCACCTTGGATGATTCTGGTGATTTTCCTCCCTCTCCACCCCACTCTCGCTTACTATTGTTTTGTTCCAATGTGAATGAAGCAGACAAAAGGCGAA